>CANTUV010000029.1:5000000-6250000 GCA_947685225.1 Garcia nutans | reverse complement strand
TCAATGAACTCCACTGTCACACCAAAAGCCTTTGCCATTGCTTCAATAGTAACACTCTTATAGGATTCCAAAAACTGAGAATGGACAACAGACCTAACCTCCCTCATGTAATATCGGAAGTGTGGATGCAAGTAGCGGTCAAGTTTAATTTGCTCTGTGAGTCCAGCTGAAAATGAAATCCAAGAAGAAATAAACAATTAGATAGATATTCTCATCATAATGGCACACTGTTAGAAATGCATACATTAAAAACACAATAACTGCAGAAGTTCATATCACGCAAGAATCTTGACATAATAAACTAAATTATAGCAATATTTCCACTCACCAAATGCTGAGAAAAATGACTTATATTGACAGTCATATAATGAATTTAGGAACTCGGACAGATATGGGATCTTCCCAATCACTGTTAAGATCTCAGGAGCATCCACTACCTGCCAAATTTCATTACAATTAATATTAATAGGAAGTGTAACAGAAAATATGAGGTGAAAAGCCAAATCACAACTGAAAGTACCTTTTGCTTCAGGGACACTCTATCTAATGATATAATGCTTGTAAGAACAGTATAGAATATGAAGGTGTCATAAGGAAAAAGTTCATAGGTAGTGAAGGTTGAAATGGAATCCAAAAACAAATTAGCAGCCTTCTTGAAATTTCGAGTGGACATGAAATATAATCCCTCGTACACCTTCAACCGATTCTTCCTTTCCCAATCGCCTCCCTCTTCAAACAAGCTGGCATCAGAACACAAACAAATTAACCAGAAGTCTTGCTTGTATGCTTTTGGAAACATGGATCAAAGTAAATATATCACTCAGCAAATTAATGTTTTACTTACTTCTTTGCTTTGTCAATGCTCTTGGAAATGAGATCAAAATCCATGTAGAAAAAGCCAATCTGTAAAGTGTGAAATACCAAGTCCATCTTTTGCCCAACTGCAACTGTTTTGCTTTCGGTCACCTTTAATTGTTCCAATGCTTTCTCCTGGGGCAAAAGGAAATAGCCGTCAATGTAGGAAATTCACTGAAATTAAGATAGAAGAGACTGAAAGAACCAGAAATACAAAAAGTTATAATCTTATTCACCTTGTCACTGATCCTAATATAGAATAAAGATTTGGCCAAATGAGCTTCTCGAACTTCACTTTCACCCAAGTTTTCTTCAGCATCAGCAATTCTACAAAGATAACCAGGTAAATTCATGTCATTCATAAGAAAATTGGGCAGCAATTATTTATAATAATAATTTATCCACGAAACATGGCAGAATGAATTTAAATCCACATACATGGATCAAGTGAACAAACATGAGTAAATTATTATTGATAACAAACTGATACAATTATCAATGATATGCTCCTCTTCCCAGAAAAAAAGGGAAAACAGGAGGTGAGTGACTAAATGTAGAAGAAGATGGGTCAAGTATGAGCAACCACTATCCTGAATGCCCGCATAAACGCGTACCCCTTAACTTTACTTAACTTGCTACTGATATTTCTGTTCACCCCAACTTTCAAAACCAGTAGCAATCACAATTACAGTAAAACTTCTTATACCAAACTAGTCAGTAGCATTATATTCATGTTTTGTTTGTATTTATTAGCATCGGTGATCCATAAGAAAAACATCCGCGTACATGCAAGTGTTTAGTTTGTATGCATTAGCATTAGCGATACACGAGGAAAAGATCCACAAACACGCAAGTGTATAATCATGTCACAAAAACAATAACGTGTCAGCCAATGCATGAGCAGAATTTATTAAAGAGAGATAATATATCTATTTAGAAACCGCCAAGAGCAAAAAGACAGTTGAAGACCTTGCAAATTGGCATCATTTAGCTTGAGTAATAACTCGTTTGTTATTATTTTCTCAATTCCAAAACCAAGTGGCATTTAGCATCTCTCTCTAAATCATAAACACAAATAGCCATGCACAATCAAGCCGGGCCCCTGCATAGTTTAATTATTATAGATCTCTAAAGACAACCCTTAATCATGCTACATTTCATCTAATAACAATGGTTCTAGCTCCCAAATCTTAAAATCATGTTGTTATATAGTATCCTTCATCCTTAGCATAAGTCTAAGCAGTCATGCATATCTCAATCAGGTGCTTAGACAATAAAGAGATTTAGTCAAATTGTGCTGTGCATATTGGATATATTCAATGTTTGTGGAAGCTCTCAACCTATCAAATCCCACCAATCATCCAGCTCTAATTATCTTATAATGCTATCTCTTAGGCTCATCTCTCATTTACTGAAATTTTACGTTACATGCATCAACTATTTCCTATGCCTCCACAGCTCTTCCATGAGCCTACGCTCCACGTGATTAGACGGCCAAAAGTATATTCAAACATTCTATAAGATGCCCCAACAAAATTCAGCACATATACCTCTCCTTAAATCTGCATACCCTCTTCAAATCGAGGATGCATCTCAAGACAGAACAAAAGTTGGCAGCAAAAATTTTTTAGTACCTAAATTCATTAGCATACAGATACCATGATTTGGGACTAAACATTTGTTTTAAGTTGAGTTGAGCACGCATTAAACAACTAAATTAAACGATTAACCAATATATCATTTAATCAACAATTCAATCGAGGAACAGTGTTTAACAATTGACCCAAGTCTGATTTAAAAACAAGCTTCCGCTAATTTGAGCCTAATCGAACACTTAGGCCAACTTTAATCTAATCCCAATAAAAACTCAAAACAGCAAGCCAAGTCATTGCCTCCTACATTTGAAATCCTAATCTATACAGTCAGCAACCAAACAGAAAAGGCCATACTCCTAATTAAAAAGGCAAGGTCAACACAACTCACTTCTCATCGAGTTTCCTGAGCTCCTCCTCATTTTTTGCACGCATCGAATCCAAAACGCTCTGATCTTTCTCCAATATTCCCTCGCTCACTAGGGTTTCGTACAACGGAACCATATCTACAAAACATAAGCCGCAATGAAATTCAAGTTAGGTCATATTTAGCTCGATACTTACGAAGCTGTGACCTGTGAATCCAAAACTTACCGTCATCTTTGACGGCCGTGAAGACCTCCTCCTTGTGGCGGACCTTCTCAATGTCTTGGACATCAGGGTGAGTCAGGAGGAAGCGCTTATGAGCGAGTACAAGGTGCGGTTGCTCAGTTCCCTCTTGCCCATCCATTACGAGTTATAGGTGAGTCGGTGAGTTAGATTTGTAAGAGTTTCGTCTCTCTCTGGAGTTTGCTTGAGCAAAGAGAAACCGAAGAACAAGACCACACTGCAAATAATTTTATTTTTCATTTTCATTGTGTTTTTTTATAGTACCGTTAAGTGGTGAGATCGTATGCTTCTTGGAGTAGCTTTGCAAAGATTTTGCTTTTTTATTTTCTATAGTTTCTTTATTTATTTTTTGGGATTGTATTATATAAATTAATATTTATGTTATTATTTTATTTTTATCTTAATTTAATGGATAAGGGTAAAATTATAAAAATATATTTTATAAATTTATTTATTTAAATTATAAAAAAATTTTATTTATCTCATTATTAAATTATGACTAAAAAATATATTAAAATAAAATAAATTTATTTATTTTTCTTTTCTATCTATTTTTTTAAAGTAAATTTAATTTTCCTTGTGCAAGTTAATATCCAAACAAAGCATAATTTTCGGAGACCCTCGACCCGAGTCCGTCGCAACTCCCTTCTCTCAAAACAGAACAGAAGATTCACAAGAATCAAGTTTTGATTTTGACCCGCCATAGCCATAGCTCTGACGCTCTGCGGTCTGCGCTACTAAATGGCAGTTGCACGTACTTCAAACCTAATAATGCCGTGCTGCTTGTAACTTGCAACGCTTCCCGCTTAATACTATTCGTCTTATTATTTATTTCGTTTTAAATACCAAAACGAAGAGAAACTTTTTCTTAATTTCGTGATTAACAATGGCGAAGAGAAAGCGACAAGGTGGAACGCTTATAATTGACGTCGATTCTCTAATCTCGGGTAACCCATTTTTTCGGGTCTTTCTATTTTTCTTTAATTTTTATTGAACTTTTTGTCATGAATGCGATCAAGTTAGTCGAATTTTTTCAGCAGCCAAAGCAAATCTCACCGTCTCTTTCTGTCTCCTTCGTTATTTAGGAAGCTAGAAAATTTTTCATGTTTTAGGGTTTTAGTATTCCGTTAGCAAATTTTCAGCAGCCAAAGCAAATTTTCCCCATGTTTATTCAAGTAACTCTGTATAATCTATGCTTGATTAGCATTGCTCATCAGGCGATTAGTTGTTTTGCTTGTTTGTCTTCAAGGCCAAAACAAACTTCATCTTTGCAAATCCAATAACCATTTATCAGATCCTAATTAATTACAGTGTTAACGGCATGTAATTTATACTGTTTTTGCAAACTGAACTGAGAAAGTTCAATCACTTGGGTCATAGCTAGCAATGCAGATTAATGAGTTGCATGGATTATTTTTTATTTAGGTTCTTGATGTCTACATGATTGAACTGATTTTTCAATGGATGGAATACAGAATTTATGTATCAGCATGTTGTACTTTGACAGAGGTTAATGCTCGAATATCCAAACATCGATCATGTTGGAAACATATGTTTGCAAACTTGCATGCAAATAAGAAGAAGATAAGTAAACGACGAGCTGAAGAGTTAAGGAGGAACTTTGAGTTAACATCCCAGTGTTTTTTGGTACTTTCCCTTCTTGTGAGCGATCAAAGAGGAGAATAAAACACAAGTATGAGATTGCAAAAGTAACTAAAGTAAAGAAAAAGCTAAATAGTGGAGAGTTTGATTGCTACTTTCAGTAAGTTCTTGCATTCAGTGCATTACTGTGGTAGAATTAATCAATTATGTTCTCAGAATATGATTGCAAATATGTAGGAATTTGCGGAGTAGCTTCCCAGAAGTTAAGAGGACTTCGTTCACATATCTGGATTGTTTTTGGTTTTGTAATTACATGAAACCATCTTATAAAGGGAAGGCGCTTTCATGGATAAAGAGTAAGCAGATTTTTTCAAAGAAATATGTTTTTGTTCCAATTGTTTGTTGGTAAGTTTCTATATAATCTTGGTTAAGTAATCTCTTTATTCTTGTCAGTGCTTAGTGTTTTCAATAGTTGAAATTGAATTTTCAGGGGTCATTGGAGCCTCTTGATCTTCTGCAACCTTGGTGAGAGTTCTGAGTCGGAAACCAGAACACCTTGCATGTTGCTGTTGGATTCGCTTGAAATGGCAAACCCGAAGCGTCTTGAACCAGATATAAGAAAGTATTACTTTTCGGAATTGAGTTTATTTTTCAGCCTAGCTGTTTGATTGTACATTAACTTGTTCTCTTGTTTTTCAGATTTGTGTTGGACATTTATAGATCAGAAGGCAGGGAAGAAAACCGAAAGCTGATTTATGAAATTCAGCTTTTGGTACCTAAGGTAACAACAATCTTAATGCAAGCTTCTTGTGATTTTGTATATCCAACCACTCGATTTTTCAACTTAGCATATGCCTTTTGAAATATTTTTAGGTGCCACAACAAAGAAATGGTGAAGAATGTGGCAACTATGTTCTCTGCTACATAGATTTGTTTATGCAGAATGCCCCAAATGATTTTAGCATCAAGAAATACCCTTATTTTGTAAGTTCTTATTATTGCTGCAATTTAATTCAGGAAGCATATATATAAGTTTTCCAATGGAATGCGTCTCTGTTTTGGCTGATGGAACACAGATGGATTGGAACTGGTTCAGTCCAGAATGTTTGGAACGCTTTTCTGAGAAACTGAAATCACTTGGAAATCAATCTATTTCTAATTCCCATTGATATTGCCCATCTCTTGCGAGCTGCGAATTGTTTCCAGTTCAAATTATAGATGTGCGGATATACATGATTCACAGAACGTTAACCATTAATATAGAGGCACATTTTTTCTTTCTTTTTTTTTTGAAGTTCTGCCATCTGTTTGTACATCTATAATTTGATCATTTTAGCCTGGAAAACTTGATACTTATTCCTATTATGATATCTCCTTTCTTATTTACTCCAAATGGTTTTGTGTTTAGATGTGTTTATTTTATTTATTGTTTTTGAGTATGTGTAATTGAATCATGAATGCATTACCTGATGACGTTTTCGATTCTGGTGAATGTGGTTAAGAAAGAAGAGTACAACAACTAGAAATGCCAGGCTTGGTAAATTTAACGCCAATTTGTTCGAGGATCAATTTTCTTCACAAATTAAAACATAGAGACAAACTCCTTGAACAGGTTTAATAACAACAAGAATGATCATTGGTGTGAAAAATTCTGATGGTTACTAATTAAAATGAATTGCATATTTGTGCATACTGTTGACAGAGGTAAAAAAAAAAGGTTACCTTCAATTTGATGCAGAACATTAAATCAGCATCCCTTCTCACTGCCGGCTGTAGGAAGCTTGGCTTAATGATTACTCATGATTCTTGCCTCTTTATGTGAAGGAAGAATTTCAAAATAATAATAATAATAATAATAATAATAATAATAATAATAATAATAATAATAATAATTCTGAAAATAATTAAGCATCAAGCAGCAAAATAGCATGAAGCATTGTAACTTTTAATGCTGTCATAAGACTGTACATATTGACTTGACAAATGACAATCCAAAAATAGCTATGCTCTGATCTAAAAAACAACCTTAGGTGTTCGACTAGTGTGAAGTCTCAAAAGTTGCGGTTAGAACTTCAGCATGTCTCTCTGCACATTTTAGCCTGCTAATCTAGTCCTAGGCTCCAAGCATCTTAGATGTAAAGCACCTTAGCTGCATCTATATTTTTCATCCTTTACACTGTGTGTGAATGGATTTGATTTAATTTCAAGAGCAAAAGCATTCAAAAATCCAAGTGTAGATGTCAAGTCTCACCACTGGTGTCAAAAACTCTCTGTTAGGTTGTTTCAACATGCAATTAGCAATAAGGAAGGTCTCCTTCTGGAAGTTCCCAGTTATCATCCTCCTCATCCAAATCCTTCTTCTTCGGTGCTTCCTTTTTATCTTGTACCTTCTTTGGTGGGGGCCTGGCATTAATGGAAGTAAATTAAGAACGGGATAACAGCACAAACATAACTTCTCAGACAATTATGTTTAAGATGATAGTTGTTTCTAAGCAAAAGATGGGATATCATGAAAATAATGCATGAGAATTACAATATTACAAGCAAAGAAAGCATAATTATCAGAAATACAAGTAACACTGAATATCAAGCATTTATACCCAAAACTTCCAAACAAAAAATGGATGAGAAATGATTTAGGCATTTCAAACAACTTTAAGAGTCAACTGAAAGAAACAGTCCAAACCTAAGAAAGGTCAGAGCACTCTGTGAGAGGAAAGATACAAGGAAAATGTATCAACAGCACGCTAGGAAAGGTGATATCACAAATTGAAAGAGGATGAGAAAGAAAAAAAATATAAGACCCAGACATTTTTTTTTATTCAGAACAGTTGAAGGGTTGTAGCAAAGAGATATAGAACAACTGATATGGCCAGGACAAAACCAAAAATAAAAAACCTCAAAGTTCACCAAGTGTAAAACAAACCATTTGGCTGAAGTTCTCTTAATCAAACCATTTAAACAAAGACAACTTAAAAATTAAAGAACATCTAAATCATTTTATGTCCTGCTCTTTAAACCTTTTAGCAACCACGCCTACTTTACATCTCAGTCCAAGTCTTAACAGATCTATCTGAATCATGTCAATTGCCCAATGAATCTCCAAGATCTCGTTATAAATAACAGTTCTAATTTAACACCATCATATTTGACAGCACCTGTAGCATTCAATTGATGATAACTTATAGCTTAAACATCAATTTAGAGATTTCATTATAAATAACAGTTCTAATTTAACACCATCATATTTGACAGCACCTGTAGCATTCAATTGATGATAACTTATAGCTTAAACATCAATTTAGGATCCTTTTAACATTTGATTATCTACTGCGGCTTTACATTATTTTGTCAATGAAGTTGATATTAAATGGTCTTCCCATGGCAGTTTAAGGTGGCCAATTCACAAGTTCCTGTTGAAACATCAATCACTATAACTTGATGGCCATGAGTTATAATAAAAATGCCTTTTCAAGATTTAGGTTTCAAGTGTAGTATATCAAACTATTAATCATCTATGAAGCATGAAACTTGCCTAAGGTGAAGACATTTGAATTTTATGTTCAAAAATTCCCATGAATAATATTACTACCTATCACTGAACATCCTACTTTAAAGAATAGCTTCATAGGATTTCAAGGCTTTAACATCCTGATATAAGATCAATAAACCCCACAAAATTCAAACCAAATAGCGAAAAATCGCTAAGAAAACAATATCAAACAAACAGAATCAAAACAACCATCGCTATGAGAACCAAAATATCAATACTTCCATTTGCACCCCATATTCTCACGAACAAAAACAGACCCAGAAAAAGGGAAAAAAAAAAAAGAGAAACCCAAACAAACAAACCTCTTGCGGTTCCTTCGAGCAGCATCTCTAGTTTTTCTCTTCTTCTTGTCTTGGGAGTTTTCGAAGAACCTTCTCCTTTTGCACTCCTTCATAATACCAGCCTTCATTACAGCTCTCTTGAACCTAAGTAGTATCCTATCCTCAGGCTCGTTATCCTCCACATTAATCTGGACATTAAACCCTGATTTGACGTAAAGGGTTTTTGCGTATGCAAGTGAAGAGCACACAACAGGTAAGACATCAGTGTCACCAGCAGTAGTCGAAGAAAGTAAAGATGGTGCTGGGTCCACATTGACGGTGGCCACCAGTGAGGTCCATTTCCATTTGGAGTGTGTGATTTTTGGCAGATGAAGTTGTTGAGAGGACAGAGAGAGGAGAGTCGGAGCTAGTGATTTTGGGGGGAGAAGGGAGGAGAAGAAGTCGGACAGAGGAGAGATCGCAGCCATGTCATATTCTGGGTTGACCAACTAAAACCCGGAATATGTTACGTATTTATTAATTTTTGAAACTTATAAAATAATTAGCTTAAGGGCATTTAGTTATGTATATCTCCAATATTTTCTTCAATGAGAAATTTTTCAATTTTTAAATCAGTTGCAGAAATGCTAATGTGCACCAATCTACAATGCCTGGACATGAAGTCAACAGAGTGTCCATTAAAGCATCAATAATGGTTTAAGGTCAAGCGACACAGCAATGGTTTAAGGTCTCCTGTCACAAAATGGATTTTACTTTTATTTTTTTAAAAATAAATAATGTCATAAAATGAGACTCTAAAAAAATAGAATTTGCTCATTCAATGGTGAGGCCTTAATTACACGTTAATAAGTTTCACTTTTATTTTTTTTATTTTTTTCACACTATTTATTAATTAATATTTTAATACTTTTTTTAACCAAGAAAAAATTGTCACCTCGTTAATTTAGTATCAGGTGAGACGGTCTCTTAAGCATGGAGCTTGTTCCGTGGGCTAGTCCCACTTCTTTGCAGAAGTGGGACTAATCCTTGTTTTTTCAGAGCATTGTAGATTTTTTGAAGTAGTTTTTACAAAAATTTTAAAATATATATATATGACTAGCTTATTAAAATATCAGATTTATATATTTTATTATAAAATTATTATCAGCTTATTATAAGTTTATTATAGATTTATAAATTTATATAGGATATTATAAATTTATTATAAAATAACTAAAAATACTCTTAATAAAAATGAAAAAACTTGATAAAAAAATGATAGGGGATATAATTTTTCCTTTTCGAAATTGTTAATCAAGCCAGAGTCTCGAAATCTTTTAACATTTCCATACACAAATCAAAATTTGGAAATCTACATTTCTTGTCTATGTCACTGTACTCATATGGCCGTTGGACTTTACAATATAGTTCCTTTCCAATGTTTTGCAAATGTTAGCTGGCAAGTAATCGATAGTAGCCAGTTTCTTCATTCTACTCTCTCAAAATAAACAGTAACTTTCTCAAGAACTTAGATTAATAATCAACTTGGAAACTATACAACAGAAGTCAATTAATCTATTATTCCACATTTGAGAAGGGAATTCTCATAGTTCCCTGGGACAAATTGGTAGGGAGACTGATATTCTTCGCCTTTAATGTGCTTCCTGCTGCCTCTAGCGCCCTGGAAGTTTGGAGGGCCATCTCAGCATGAAGTTGGAGGCATGACATAGCCATCTATGACAATAAAAGTACTACTTTAAAACACTGTTCAAACAATAGCTAAGCAGCAATTATCAATACCTAGACTAGATATTGCTATTCTAAAGAAGAAAAGATGAATGTTGTTTCATTTCTTTATTGCTTGCAAACAACAGATAATGGCAAAAATAAAAGACTCGGGCTATTGTCTATCACAAGTTCACTGGTGCCTTCCTCTTTTGATTGCTAAAAGAAAATTCAATTAATGCACATGAATGAAATTAAAAACATAAGAACCCAAAACCGGTTATATTGATATCATACAGAATAACATGACAAAAACAAGACTAGAAAAAAAAAAAAGAAAAATCAATGTTGAATTTTCTCTAGAGATTCAGAGTTCTTTGCTTACCATATAGCACTCTTTATCCACATCAGACTCGGCTATGTTGAGGGCCCATGTTTGAATCCATTCAATCCCACTAGAAACTTCAAGATTTCCCTCTGTTAAGGCTGATGCAACAAAGGATGGATGAAGTGACACCAAGATGCAGGAAGCCGCAAAAAGGACGGATCTTCTAACATATGCTTCTTTATGGTGGCATATCTCCCTGCATAAAGTTGCCATTTTTAAGTAAGTCTTAATGAGATAGTGAATGAATTCTCAACAGCTAGAAAAGCAGCTGTCATATAAATGCAAAAGTGAACTGGGATACCAACACAAACCTACGAGCATGGCACATGCTAAGGGGACACGCACCATAATCCAAAAATTTACTCTCTTGGTTCTTTACAATAAAAATTTCACATGGATACCTAGCCACTTACCTGGATCTTAACATATCAAGAAGAGGGGGAGCCAATGCCAACGCTTCTGGATGCATGGAAATACATTTCATACAAACACCAAGCATGTAGATGAGTTTTCCAAGGACAATAAAATCTGTACCAAGCAAGTCAACACCATGCCTTTTCTTGTCAAAACTCTGCATGGCAGGAAGCATGAATGTTGCCGCATAAACAGGAAATTTGTTATGGGTCCATTGCAAGTCGCTTTCCTGTATTTTTGCTGATCTAAGGCTCCAGAGACGTGTCTTCCCTCTTTTAATCTGACTAGGCTTAGGTGGAAGTTCTCTCTCATAATGATTAGAGTAGTTTAACAGTGTTCCTGTTTCCGATACCTCTTTCCACAAACCAGCTCCTGGAGGTCCTGAGCTACTAGGCAAGAACCAGGGCTGATTCTCTGATATGGTCGATATGAAGACCCTAGATTGCTGTTTAGGTGTCATAGTCTTAGTATCAGCGAGCTCCTGAGCAGCTTCAGTCATTACATCAAGAATCATTATGCGTTGGCTGGTGTCGACATTTGGGGAGTATAAGAGTTTGTTTAGAGTATCTAGAGATTGCAAAGGACATGTGACAAGCAAAGCAACCAACGCTCTTTGCCTCTTTCCTTCAGCTGATTCTTCCTCACCTTCTACAGTCAAATCAGAGCAATGAACCTGTACTAAGGTTCTAGCAAGATCACCTGCTACATGTGTAAGTTCATCAGGTGATGCTCGCATAAGCTTTTCAGCAACATCAAGTGCCCTCTCTACCTGCAATGTGAAATATGCATAAAAAATATGCAGAAGAATGCTTCTTTTACCATTTCTTGAACAAATTGATTAATAGTCGCACAGAAAAAAATCTAATTCCCACAAAGAAACATCTAAAAGTTCACCAAGAGGTTCCAATCATTTTCCATATCTTAATAAAACACAAGGACTAAATGAATTCAGACTTTAACCAAATGAGAAAATCCCAGACATGAAGTGTGAAACTTAACAATCTATAGACAACCTTAATCATTGATCAATGACCTATATTAACTTACCCCGTCAGCATCATCTGATTTCCTCAGGGCTCCAACCACATCGACCAACTGTGTAATTTTTTTTTGTAGATCTGTATCATCATCTGTCAAGTCATATGGCTGTAAAGATGAATCACTGTCAGAATCAGAATTTTCACTTGCATTATCATCCATGTCTTCATCAGAGGCTGATCCATAATTTAGTGTAGCTGGATCAATAATCTCATCTGGATCAATTAGCTTAAACTGAGAGGATTTCTTGTGTTCACTCTTATAGTCCTTGCCCATTCCATTCTTTGTTGAATGATTCAAGTCCTTTTCTGGTTCTGAGATAGTCAGTGTTTTTGCTTTATCATTTTCCTTTGAAGTAGGTGGAGTCTTCTTCTCAGGTTAGTCAATCCAAAATCCCAGTCAATTGGCTCCTCAATGCAACTATCATCAAGGTATAGAGGATTTTTGGGGTCAATCACTTTAGAAAATACTAAAGCAACATTACTAGCCATTTTCCGAGCCAAATGAGTAGGGCTCTCCAGCCTACCTGTCAGCAATAAATACTATACATAAGATAAAAGTTATCACCCACTTGTGAAAAAATACTCAACAAATAGCAGAAAACAAGAATCTACAGCTAACTCCTTGAAGAATTAAGTGCATCACATCCTTGGATTTATCTAGTTCCTCCTTAGACATCTGCTCCATGCAAAGACCTATAGCAGCAGTAACATCTGCATTATAGATTAAGGGGCAACAGAATCCATAAAAAAATAACAGCCAACAAAAAAAAAATTGCATGGCCATATGATATAAGGAACAATTCTAGCTCAGCTAAAGAGACAGGAGAATTTGGCGTTTTGCCTTTTTTTGATTCCATTTATGTAAAACAAAACAACCTGTGAGATGTGTGATTCTTTCACATTACATAAAACATTTACAACTCTGTTTCAAGAATTAGTATCCAAGATTATCAAGAACTTTCAACCAGAGGAGTGAAAAAGTGAGAAAGGATACAAGCTTGCTGCTCTATTTGGGCTGATTGCAAAAATTCTCTTTTAGACCATACTGCTACCAAACGCTGCACTGTATCTAAGAGAGTATGGACTCCATAACCTCTAGTGAGAGAGTTAGCAACAGGTGGACATTCAAACACAGCAAATTGAATGATCCATCGCAGGCAACAAATTGGAAATACTTTCCAAAGTAGAAATTTGTCAACAAACATAGACCTGCAGACAAGAATGAAAAAGCAATTGACATCTATTGTTGAAGTCTTGCCACCATCAACTCCCTGCAATTGAGGGATAACAGAGGAAACCTATTTACTCACCTGACTGATGGCTGATTTTTATAACCCGATTAAACAGTATCCAAAGAATCCAATAAGCTTCAGTATCATTTGCATGTTCAATTGCCAGCTGGTGCAGAAGTTGTTCAGACATTCTTTCTAAAGCATAGGGATCTTTAATTGCTTCCATCATCCTTAACCAAAACTGGGACCGGCGGTTTGCCTCAAATGCTTCTTTTGTTACTAGATCACTGCTTGATGATAAGCACCGCCGAACATATCCAAGAACCTGAGGGATTAATTCACTTAACAGCACATCTGCAACATGAATATGGATAATTCCCACATAAATTCTAATGTTATCAGCAAGACCTAAGCGAGTCCCTAGTGCTAAACAGCTTTTCTGCAGAATACTTCCGAACAGGTTCAAGCCTATTTTATTAGGGATCTTGTAAGCAAGTGTGTACTAAGCAGTGACACAAACTCTTGCCATGCTTGAAATTACTCATTACCTGAAGAACCACGTCGGCATATGCGAGAAAATAATTCAGCAACAAATAACATTGTAACATCAATGTCATATTCATTGAAGAAAATTTCCTTATCAAGTAGATTCTTAACTTTCGCTTGCACTTCACATAGAAGTTGAATAGTAATCTGCTTGAAGAACAAACTATAACTAGTGTAAAGGAAAAACTATGTGATATATTTACGCATAACCAATGCACATGAGCAAGTGATAAGACACGTAAAAATGTTCAAATGAAAACATTAAGCTGTGGAAACATAGATAGACATGTCCATCATATGTTCTTTTGTGCATATAATATGCAGCATGCAAGAATAAGGGCACTCTGTTATGCTTTCTCAGGATTCAGGTGTTCCTAAATCCAAAAAAAAAAAGCAGAAGAGAGATAAGGATACTGTGATGAGAGAGAAGTTGAGGCTCTTGGCCGTGCTCTGTCAGGAACTGACACAACAATCTGTGCCACTCTACATACAACTGGCTGGAGCTGTGCGTTTGTGAAATTCACAGTCTGGTGAACACTGCAAAATTCTCTGGCCATTTGTGCCACACCATCATTTTCAATTAAGCAGAGGAGAAGTAACCTGTAAGAAATTAAAAATACCTCAGCCTATGGATTATACGTTATCCCTGGTGCTACCTAAAATCAACTGAAATTATAATGGTAATATTACCAATTATCATAATGTTTCATGAAAGCTTATATTTTCTTGCAAAAAATTTGTAAAATATAAACATAATCAAAACATGTCATATTCAGCACACCAGACATTATTATAAAACACAAAACATTCTTAAAATAAATGTAAATGACAACAAAAAGGCTTGCTTTAGATGACGAACTTGTTGATCTCCTGCTTGACCAATACTGGCCATTATCATCTCCTATGAAAATGTGAAAGGGGCCATAAAGGGAGTTTGTGCCCCAAAAAACATCACTTACTGGTCTACCATCTCATTAAGCTGTAACTTTGCAAATATCAACCGCCACAATGCTATTGTCAGAGACTACCACGACTTGTTTTACATGATAGCTATAAATATGATAGGAACTACTCTTCACAGAACATTGTATAACCTAACACTAAAAGGTAGGGCAAAATGAACTAATTAGTTTTCTATGAATTGGTTGCGCACAGTTGTGACTAATAGATGCACTTATTAAAGTCATGCTCTAATGCAACAAGAGTTAGCTTTGACATAAGTGATCTGTGATGAAGAAATATAGTTTTAGCCTTTAGGTTTCAGTATAACTTAAAGAAATATAGTTTTAGCCTTTAGGTTTCTGAATAACTTAATTGAATGTGGTTTAGAATACACAGACCTTCTTTTATATTAAAAAATGAAGAGGCATTCATGAATATGGATGTGAACCTTTTAGAAAATGAATTTGAGAAACTAGCAAACGAAGTTTAATTTCAACTGCAGTCTCTCAAATTTGGTTTAAGATCTTTTCCCCTCCTCCTCTATAAGTCGAAATCTTTATTTACACAGTTTGAACCAAAGGCCTAAAAGTTCAAATACTTGAATTTCAGTGAGATTATTTCCTAGATGGATAATAATAACATCAGTATGCAAACTGAAGTTCTTCATCTCATACCTTTCAGAATTTGATTGGACAGTACTAACATCAAGACTGTCATTTCCATTTGGCTGTAAGCAAGGAACTAAACTCTGAACAACCTCCACAGAAAGTCCATTAACAAAGAAATTATCATATACACATTTCTTTGCTGTAAAGGGGAAACAAGCTAGCCAATTGGAAGCAACATCTGCAAATCAAGACCAATTTATATCAGCAAGCAATATGATCATCATACAACAAGGCTATCCAATTATAGATATTACCAAGTAATAAAAACCGAGCAAATGTTGGAAATGCAACTCCTCTGTAGAATGATAGCCACCACTCGCCTCGCTCTTCTGAAGAAGGGATCTTAGCACTGAGGACCTCTTCTTTGTAACGCTCATCAAGACTGCCTTAAAATCCAAAATTTAACAAACAAAACCATTAGTCTTCACTTACTTTCTATGAATTTGACGAATTTATGTAGCCATTTAATTTCAAAAACAAAGGGTTTAAAACAAGACCTAAGATTAGAGAAGAATCTACAGGGAGGAGAAGGATAGCGAGGGAATGAAGAGCGCAAATGACTTGGTCCACGTGTTTGGCCGTCTTTATTGCTGAGATTAATTGTCCTACCTTGTCCAGTATCTCTACTTCTCTTTTCCTTCTTCTCTTATCTTCCTCCTCCATTTTCTGAAAACTATCTTTTTTCGTCTAGCAACAGATTGCCTTTCAGAACCCTATATAACTGTTGAAATTGACGATACTTGCAGAGTTCACAGGCATTGATATACTTTTGCGCCGAGAGAAGTCTAGTTCATCAGCGAGAAGACGATGTTATACGACGTCGTTTAAGCGCTGAATTCAAGTAGGATATAAAACGCTGCGTACTGGCGTTATAATACGATACCGTAAAACTACATCATTAAAAAAAAAAAAGAAGAAAAAACACACCATTAAGCTCGAGTGGTCTCTTTCCCTTTCGCTTTGTCCTCTGTTTGCTAGCATCTCTGTATCTTTTTCTCAGATGGCAACAGCAGTAATCTCCGACTCCAAAAAGGTGCCGCGGCCGGGGCGCGGAGGATTCCAAGCGCATGGCCTGACAGAAGAAGAAGCCCGAGTTCGAGCCATAGCAGAAATTGTCAACTCCATGGTGGAACTCTCACGAAAGAACCAAACCGTGGACCTCAACGCTATCAAATCCGCTGCCTGCCGTAAGTATGGCCTTGCACGAGCCCCGAAGCTCGTGGAGATGATTGCAGCTCTTCCGGAGTCTGATCGCGAATCGCTCCTTCCCAAGCTTCGCGCCAAGCCAGTCAGAACAGCCTCGGGAATCGCGGTTGTGGCCGTCATGTCGAAGCCGCACCGATGCCCTCATATTGCGACAACGGGAAATATTTGCGTTTATTGTCCTGGTGGCCCGGACTCAGATTTTGAGTATAGTACACAGTCCTATACTGGTTATGAACCCACTAGCATGCGCGCAATTCGAGCCAGGTAGTGTTCTAGTGGCAAATGAAGTGCTAAATTAGTACGAACTAGATACTTAAGTTGTCTTCAGTGATGAAAGAGTTAAATTTTATTGGATATCTTCTTTGAGAACTATGATTGCTGACGTGGAGCCAGAGTTAATTATCTTAAATGTTTTATGATAATTCTATTCTTGGCTGTTATGAAGTATGCACCTTATATGATTTAATACTTATCATAGGCTATCTTTGGTAATATTCATATTATATGATTTGTTAGTATTTGGTCAATTCCTGTTCTTTGACATCCATATACTTACTTTTTCACATGAAATTACCAGAGATTGTGAGCTGTATTATCTAGTGATTTATAATAGGCATAAATTGATGGTAATAGCAGATTACAGATTTTTTACTAGATTGCTTGGGAAATATATCGGGCAATAATCAAGTGAATTGTAATGTTATTTTTTCCTGTTACCTTGGTTACTTTATGTTATTCATATTTCTTTATTTGCTTATATAGTTATTTCATTTCCAGTGAAATTTATATTGGGGTCATTAATAGATTTTAACTTCATTATCTCTGCACATTTGGCTGATGCTGTGGATTCAATAAAGGATGAAGGTAGTGTTGCAATGTGCTCAGAAACTGAATCGGTGGTCAACATGTCTTCTCCTCTGAGGCTTCTCTTGGGGGTTCTGATTTTGGGTCCTGGTTTATATCAACTTTTTGTGTCCACGTTCATTCTTCAGTAATATAACAGAAATGGTAAAAGCGGAGAAAAAAGAAAAAAAAAAACAAACAAAAGGAGCTGCTTGATTATTGTTAGCCATGATTGATCACGATTCAAAGTTAAGGAGTCGGATGATGGCTATTATGGAACCATGGAATAACATATTTTATGCATTTTTTTCAGTTGAATTTTGAGAAATATACAACCATTTTGCCTTTGAAAACGAGATAATTGAAAAGAGGAGTTTTTTATTATATTACTCTATTGTGTATGTATCAATGAGTTTGTTAAACATGTTGACTTACATTACTCTGTCCATTAACTCATTAATGTCTTTCCTTAGCAATCGTAAAAGGCTTAACTCATCATTTCCAAAGAATTGTTATTTTTAGTGTCTTTTGGTTTATTAATCCTGTAGAAAGTTGGTGATATTATCCAGAACTTGATGTTTCACATGATATCATCTTTGAATTAATTTACCTGCTTTATTTTTGGTTCCAGATATAACCCATATGTTCAGGCTAGAAGCAGGATTGATCAACTTAAACGGTTGGGTCATAGTGTAGATAAGGTTTTGTTCTTTCTTTACGCTTATTTTAGTTGTCTAAAGTGACTGCATTTTGTGTTTGCACCTTTTTGGCCTGCTTTACATGTGTATGTCTTTTCAGGTGGAGTTCATATTGATGGGTGGTACTTTCATGTCATTGCCGGCAGATTATCGTGATTACTTTATAAGAAACCTTCATGATGCCTTGTCAGGACACACTTCTGCCAATGTTGAGGAGGCTGTTGCCTACTCTGAGCATGGGGCAACAAAGTGTATTGGCATGACAATCGAAACGTAAGTCGACATATAAATTATCCCCTCAAAAAGTAAAGTTCATTTAATATATGAATTGTATGAGATGGATATGTTCATGATATTTGGAGTTTGGGAGTGTATAGTTTGTTCTAGAAGATACCAACCTGTTATATGTCACATAAACAACAGTTTGTTAAAAAAAAGAGTAACAAAAGTCATTTTGATACAGAATGGATAATGGAGATGTTCTACTGTTCATATTATTGTTTTATCTTTCTGAGTTGATGAGCGTCTGAGCTTTCCTACCCTGTATTTCTGGTTTAATGTCCACAAATTATTTTGTTTTATTTTACATCCTTGCTATGCATCTTTAATAATTGTAAGTTTTCGCTTACTTTTAATTTATAGGAGGCCAGATTATTGCCTTGGACCTCATTTGCGCCAAATGCTTTCATATGGTTGTACACGGTTGGAGATTGGAGTTCAAAGTACATATGAAGATGTTGCTCGTGATAGTAATAGAGGACACACAGTAGCTTCTGTGGCTGATTGTTTTTGCTTGGCAAAGGATGCAGGTTTCAAGGTGTGCTAGTGCCTATTATATACTCACTTTGCTTAAATAAAAGTGCAGAATGGTGGCTTTCACCTCATTCTGGTTTCATTTCTATAAGAATGTAATGTTGATTTTTTTTTTTGAGCTGCGATAGTGTTTTCCAAATATTTGTTCTTTCACTCATAAAATTTCCTGGGGTTTTAACAAATGATGACCTACTATTATGTCATGACATTATCCCAAAAAATGTATTCTTGAAAATAGATGGTTCAATTTCCTTTAAATTCTAGTCATTTATGTTTCCTGTCTCAGTTTATCAAAAATATTCTTTGTCTGCAGTGCTGTGGGTTGTTTAATTTCTATTTTACTACTTTGCTGTAGGTTGTTGCTCATATGATGCCTGATCTTCCGAATGTTGGGGTTGAGAGAGACTTGGAAAGTTTTAAAGAGTTTTTTGAGAGTCCTTTATTTAGAGCAGATGGGCTCAAAATTTATCCTACACTTGTAATTCGTGGAACTGGGCTTTATGAGCTATGGAAAACTGGCAGGTCCTTGCTGTTCTTAATTATTGCTTAAAATTATTCTCTGTATGTGTTTTCAATGCAGAAAGAAAATAATATTGATTTTTTTTTTGAGTTATGTCACTGGGCCTACTCTAGATTTTGTTTAGCTCCTTCCCTCTTTTGTGTTTTATAGGTAAATGATAAACTTCATTCTTGGGTATAAACTCCATATAAATTTCATTCTTGGGTATAAACTCCATATAAACTTCATTCTTGGGTATAAACTCCATTAAATCTTTTTATTACCCTCCTTGTCTGTCATATATGATTATGAGGCCTTACTAATTATATTATTTTCCTTGTCAAAGAAGTAAATTTTATATATTTTGCACACATAGGGGCATATGTGAATATATGATCATTCAATCATCATCCTTTGCCGCTGCAAAAAAAAAAAAGATGGATTTGCATAGTTCAGTATCAAAGCATTAATTATATTTGGTCCTGCTTGCAGATATAGAAATTACCCACCTGAGCAACTTGTAGATATTGTTGCAAGAATCTTGGCCATGGTACCTCCCTGGACGCGTGTTTATAGGGTTCAACGGGATATTCCTATGCCTTTGGTCACATCTGGGGTTGAGAAAGGAAATCTTAGAGAGTTAGCTTTAGCTCGAATGGATGATTTGGGCTTGAAATGCCGTGATGTTCGTACACGTGAGGCTGGAATTCAGGTAAGTGAAAAGGGTTTTTGCCCCATTTCATATGGTATTGTGCTACTTCTTTTATCTAGTTGAGATGCTGACTGATGCCTCTATAAACATAGGACATTCATCACAAAATTAAGCCTGAAGAAGTTGAGCTTGTTCGCCGTGATTATACGGCAAATGAAGGTTGGGAAACATTTCTTTCATATGAGGATACACGGCAGGTACTTGAGACACCTTTCCTGCATTTATGCATGTGTTTATTTCAAATCCTCAGTAATCGGTTGACATCTCATGTGTGGCAGCTGGGAAATGAAATATTAGTCAGTATATAACAAAATGCAGTAGGATACTTGAGGATGTAATTTGAGAGGCATGTCTTGTTTCAGTATTGCAGTTGTTGCTTCTTGATATTAGCTTAGCTTATTTGAGAAGCTTTGCTTGCTAAACATAACATGGACTGCTAAGATTCTGTTTGGTTGCAGGATATTCTTGTAGGTTTGTTGCGCTTGCGAAAATGTGGCCGCAATGTTACTTGCCCAGAGCTCATGGGGAAGTGCTCTATTGTCCGTGAGCTCCATGTATATGGAACTGCTGTTCCTGTTCATGGGCGTGAGGCGGACAAGTTGCAACACCAGGTATTACAGTAATTGCATATTTTAAACTAAGCTGTAATGTGATTTGAGGAGATAGATGGATTTATTAGAGGTCAAAGTCTCCTTTTTCCTCATTCTTGCTTGGAGCTAGACAAAAATTGTTCCTTATTAGCCTGCAAAGTCTCCTTTTTCCTCATTCTTGCTTGGAGCTAGACAAAAATTGTTCCTCATTAGCCCGCAGTTAATTGCATGTATTATTATAAATTAATCTTCATTTACACACAAAACTTACATATTTTCCCTTTTCTTGTTCTTCTTTGTCACGGCAGGGTTATGGTACACTGTTAATGGAAGAAGGAGAGTGGATCGCTCGCAGGGAACATAGATCAACTAAAATAGCTGTCATTTCTGGCGTGGGAACGCGTCATTATTATAGGAAACTGGGCTATGAACTTGAAGGCCCCTACATGGTTAAATATCTTGCTTGACATTTGAAGAAGGCTAATGAGTGATGCAAATTTTTTTTTTGTAATTTATGGCATTGTATGAGTAGAGAATGTTAGCATTTTTCACTTGATTTTGTTTGTATTCTTTCGCTCTATTTGTTACTTCTAAAGGGGAAAAAGATGAGCTTATTCAGTAACTTCACTTCCCATATTCTTTTGCTGTCTTTGAAAAGCATTTCCTCGGGTCGGTTACATCAGCCGCATGAGTGGAAATTTTCACGTTCAGGTTTAGAGGACAAATGAGAATTAGCGAGTGAACTACCATTCTCCTGAACTACCAGGTCTTTTCTAAAATCAAAATAGCATTAAAAAATTACTGATTGAAGCGGACCTAAGCAATGCCTCAGCAACTCAAACAGGGAAAAAATTGGAAAAAAGGAAGAGCACAATTTGATATGAATATGAAAGTTACAATAAATGATTGGCATATTCAGACCGCCAGCTCTTAGTTATAAAAATGACTGGAAAGAGAATTGATAGGACCCGAACCACCCCACCTGAAATAAATTTAACAGCACAGGGTTACATAAGCTCACGTTCTCAGTCATAAATGAATACTATTGTTATTATCACGATACAGGATTCTCTTCTTTGAGGAAGTGCGGGCTACTTCTTCCATTCTAATAATTGGCTCAATCGCACCCTATATAATCCATGTTACCTCGAGGAAGTGAATTGTTTTTATATGTATAGGTAAGGCCTTCATCACCCAAAATAACTTAACCGATACATGGACTGGAGTCCCAGGCCACATGCCAAGTTCCAGGTTGCTGCAAATATGTAAGAAGAACAAATCACATATGACGTGTGATCCTTTTTCTTATGTGGCAATATCTGACATGGCTCTCAGAGGATGATGCGTACACATAGGCTAACGTGGCTATATAGATGTGGCGATTATTTTCAACAGTGGCTTAATGATGTGGCTAAACTCGTATAATGTGTACATTATTCCATAACTCACATATTCTGATGATTTGTCAATTGAAATAATGCGTTTAAACTTTTAAAATTCACTGATATGGCACTGAGGACGTGTCAATATATATTGGGTTAAATAGTAGCAGATATGGCTTAAAAATGATATGGCACAAGTGATGATGTGTGCACCCAGAGCGGACGTGCAGGATATGACTTTACGCATGAATGACGTGTTTTATGTTATGTGGCAATATGAGATGACGTGTTTCATGCTTGCATGGCTTTGATGAAACGTGGCAGTGGCGTAATATTATGTCAGAACCCAACAATAGTAGACTGCCACGTTAACAATAAGAAAGCTTTTATTCCATGATTGTTGTGCTTACGGTTCAAGGAAAAAGAAGGTGTTGACAGTCTGACAGAGTGAGATTTTGATTGAACTGAACTGAACTGAGAAGAATCATAATCATAATATAGTGATGCTAAAATCAACCTTCACTCCTATATTCTCAACCATCCTTACCAAGCCCACAGCAGTTCGAAAATTCCCACGTTTCACCGTCGTTACTAGCGCATTCAAACAAAAACAATCCCCGCCACCTGTTTGCCAAAATTCCTCACTCAATCTCACTCAACAACACCAGCCTCCTACTTCCGCTTACGTCCACCTCCCTTTCTGCCGCAAACGCTGCCACTATTGCGACTTTCCAATCGTTGCTCTTGGCTCTGCTAACCCAACCGATGCCGACCCTCGAATCTCTAACTATATAGAATTGCTTCAGCGAGAAATAATCTCAACAAAACCAGAGTTCAATACTCACCCACCTCTTGAAACTGTCTTTTTTGGTGGTGGCACGCCTTCGTTAGTGTTTCCAAGACTTGTTTCCTCCATTTTGGATACATTCAGGGGAAAGTTCGGCCTCTGTGAAGATGCTGAAATATCTATGGAAATGGATCCAGGGACTTTTGATGCCAATAAAATGAAGGAGTTCATGGAATTGGGTGTGAATAGAGTTTCGTTGGGAGTGCAGGCGTTTCAAGAAGAGTTGCTGAAAGCTTGCGGGAGATCACATGGAATTAAGGAGGTTTATGAAGCAATTGAGATTATAGGATCATGTGGAGTTGAGAATTGGAGCATGGATCTTATCTCTTCTCTCCCTCACCAAACTCCACAAATGTGGGAGGAGAGCTTGAGGCGCACTGTCAAAGCAAAACCTAAACATGTGTCTGTGTATGATTTGCAAGTTGAACAAGACACAAAATTTGGAATCTTGTAAGTCTTGTAATAGACTTTATTGTTGAAAATATTGGCTTACCACTTTACAATATGATGGTTTTGAGATTCATTTTCTGGTTGTCTGCAGGTATACACCAGGGGAATTCCCTCTGCCTTCTGAAACACAATCTGCTGATTTTTATAGAATGGCTTCGCAGATACTTTCTGATGCTGGTTACAGCCATTATGAAATTAGTAGTTATTGCAAAGATGGGTTTGAATGCAAGCACAATTTTACATACTGGAAGAACAATTCTTTCTATGGTTTTGGCCTTGGCTCTGCTAGTTATATAAATGGAATAAGGTTTTCAAGGCCAAGGAAGATGAGAGAGTACTCAGATTATGTTAAGAATTTGGAGGATGGGGCTGTGGATTGTTGTGAGAATAATCATATCGATGCCAAGGATTTGGCCATGGATGCGGTGATGCTCTCACTTAGAACTGCAAAAGGCCTTGATTTAAGGTCCTTTGCAAATGTCTTTGGAGGTTCACTTGTTCATTCTCTCTGCAAGATCTATAAACCTTATATAGAAAGTGGGCATGTGGTTTGCTTAGACGAGAACAGAAGCACCGTGAATGCACATGAATTTAACATATTAATGCATGAAGATGAGATTTTAAGCGGACTAGCTTATATCCGGTTGAGTGATCCAGATGGTTTTCTGTTGTCAAACGAATTGATCTCTCTTGCATTTAGAGTGATAGCTCCATAGAACTACAATCCTGCTAGAACTCGGAATTATTGAAAACGACTTTGGCAGATGTTCTTAGAGGCTGAAGAGGATTTCTGAACATAATTGACCGATCATTCGTTTTTTGCTGATCATTCTTTGCTGGTGACATTATTTAATTAGTAAGAAAAGGCAGACTCTACGATAAGCACTGCAGAACAAGGTTCTTTTCGTGCAATTTCAGGAGTTGCTATGGCATTAGCAATGGGATTAGACTGGAAAAATATCATATGTGAAGATTGAAATTGAATTGTCAAATTTAATTACTGATAAAGTTTATATATATGACTACAAATTTCTCTTATAATTAAGCGCACGTAAGTTTCAAAATACAATGGATGGCAATATGTTTTAGAAGTTGAAAAAAAATTGGCTCATTAATTGAAGTGCTATAAGAAATGTGCTTATCAGCGGGGAAAAAAAATAAAGGTATCGGAGAAAATTGATATGCTAACAATTGTCAAAAGCTCTTTTGATCTTCATCGCCCCAATCGAGCACTTCAACACTAAAAATAGAAAGTTCATTAAGGCATTTCAAGGGTCACTCATGATTTACATATTCTGTGTCTGCTAAGAACACACCTCATTTCACCACCAAGTTAGTACTGGCAGCAAATCCCCAAAAATCCCAGAATGACCTCAAAACACAGAGAAAATGCAGAGATCTACACTGGGCATTCACTTTGCAAGCAAAAATCCCTCGATCTCCTTGAAGAGATTCACCTCTCTAAGGGACTTTTGCCCCTCGACGACATTCTTGAGGTTGGGCACCGGAATCGTTTGGCTAAAGCAGAACAGGAAAGAGCACAAATTTCATTTGATCAATCGCCATGTGTCTTATGATGTGGAGGTGACGGCGATCGTGGAGAACCGCCGGATGCGACGGGTGACTGGTGTGAAGACCAAGGAATTTTTAATTCGGGTTACAATATCTGATATTTTCATTGATTCTGGTGATTTAACCAAAATTACATTCGTTAATCCAACAGGGATTTCAAGGACTTTTCCTGTATCGGCTTTTCAGCTGGAGGAGGCCAAAATGTGAATTTATGATTTAACTTTGTTTAACGGTTAATGGTTTTTGAACCTGAGGTTAATATCGCCCGTTTAGCTGTGTTATGTGGGTATTGAAACACAAGTACATGATATTAATGGATTGTTTAATTGTTCTACGAATAATCGCAATACAATCACTGGTAAAAACAACAATGCCATAATAAACCAAAAACAAAGCAGCCAAAGCAAGGCAATGCTGTAAACCAAAAATTCCTGGTATTCAATAACATCTTTCTTCAACATGAGTTTCAGCACGAATCAACATTTCATAAAAAACATACTTATAACACAAAGTTCATCTAGTCAAGAAAATTTCTTTTGATGGTACACAATCATTTATATTTTCACGTTAAATTATCATATTAGTAAAATTATTTTATAAATATATATATTAATGATTTTCATATATATTTGGTTATGCAGTTATAATGAATATAAAATTAAATTTATAATGCAAGTTGCATGTACAAATCTATGTAATATACATATATGCAAAAATAATTTCATAGAAAAATCAAATAATGGTCAACAATGATTTAGTTCAACAATTAATGAAATGCAAAAAACGTTAATTGGCATAATAAAAATTCATAACAGGACAAATTACAGCATAAACTATGACAGTTTTTGAATAGAATTTCATACATCATAACTATGAAGTGGATGATTGACAAGTGGGGCTCCAATAAATATGAAACGTGATCAGTTAAAACTAAAATTACACGGGTTTGGAAAGACATTGCATGTTCAGTTTTTTTTTTTAATAAATGAATCACTATTTAGCATCAATCTATAATGTAAAAAATAATCCCAAAACATTACCAAAATTTTACAATAATGGATACAGAGGATCTTCAGATTTTCATATCACAAGAACACATTGGAGTTGGATGCCATTTCACAAGAGAAAACAAATGCCAAATCATCTGTTGCTCCATTAAAGATAATTTCTCAACTTGAGATCTTCAATGAGCCCTCTGTAAATTTACAAGACGTTTGATGGTCTGGAGAAGGACACCTTCATATATGCCTGCAAGAAGCCTAAAACTTACTCAATCTCCATTAACTGCCCTGTGTAAAATCTATTTCCATTGATAAAGGCCTTAGCTGACAAAAATATGAAATTTACAACCTCCTCATTTCAATGAATGAAAACACAAAGCTCCATTTATCCAAAATAAATAAATTGGAAATTACAAGATTCCTATAAAGCATAGCCTTTGTAGGGGTTGTTTGAAACATTGGATCGAAAAGTAATAGACCAATGCTCACAGCTCTGACCTACCGTCAAGTTTATAAGCATCTTTTTAACACTGGCAATCGAACAAGAAAGTTTCTCGAACAAGACAAAAGATTTACCAGTCAACTATGATGGTTTTGTCTTCTGTCCAACTTTATGAATTCGCCTCAGCTCTTGCGTTCCACGCCTCATGTCTCTGCACATGGGTCAAAATAAAAACTCATGAAAATGTCTCTAAAGCTCAGTCAAAGCCAAACTTTCAAGAACTAGAAATAATACCTCTGATACCAATAAAATATAAGATAGAAAAGAGGCAGCAGCATCAAAGTCAGTATTGAAGTCGCCAGGTATAAGATACTTGTTTGCTTCTGCACAAATTGAAAAGAGAAAAATGGATGGGAACCATAGCCTTCAAGCATTCAAAAAGAAATTTACAGGTTGTTCTTAAGTGAGTTCACCGAACATGGTGGTAATCTTGGAGCTCTTTGGAGAGCCCAAAAGAACCAATTAGTGAGAATCATGAAAATTTTAGACTCTTTTTTTTCCTCATAATAATTTTGTACATTGAATATCTGGTAAATCCCATTATGGGCTATATAATTAACAACAGGAATTCTATAATCACAGAAGTAGTATGAAGTTTTTATTGCAAACTACATCTCTCATGCAACTCCTGTACTTCGAGTAGAGAATTACCTCGCCACCTTTTTGAAAAAATTTTCTTTTCCCTGAACAAGTGTGGGCATCACAAAATTGGCGCAAAAACAATTCTACATGTAAGAAAGTCAACGTGAGTAAGAGAATGTTGTAAATACAGCAGATATGCCGTTTAAACAAGGGAAAAAATTCAGCTAACGTGATAAAAATAGACTGTCACCAAAAGTAACAAGAAAAAAAAGCATTGTTTATCCCAATGAACTAAAAAACATCCATGCAGGCGGCTTGCTGAAGGGCCCTGGTAAATAGGGAAACAGCTATCTGCAAGACTCTGCAGGAAAGAGTAAATATTAGTGCAAAGCCTTGGAATTGACCATGCAACAGATGTAGCAGCCAGCGACAACCTCACAAAGGTGGCGATTCTTCGCAACAGCTGCTGGATTGCATTTTGTTTTTGGTGATTTAGAATTCATCACAAAATCACAATGAAATGAGCCACATAAATCAGCCAAGCACTTTCCATCACTCTGAAATCTTTATAAAAGTTTGTCTTTTGACATTAATGCAATGTCCTAAATTGGCCTTTTCAGCCCCTCAACAAAAAAAAGTGTATTCCAAAGCCAGCAATCATAACAAATGTGTAATGTTCATAAAAATACAGCAGAATCCACATACAACATTCAAAAGATTGTAGTGCCTGCTTTCAAAATGCTGATCAGGATATTATTCAGCACAGAAGCTCTTCTTACAATATCCACACTTCCATTCATTTACATCTACATGAATCTTGTTTTGCTCTTGGTCTCTGAACAGATCATTGTCATGATGAAGTCTACACTTGCTTGAAATCTGGTACTTTTCACGTTCCACAAATGGCATCAAATACTACTACACAAATACAGAAAAACAACAATGTCATAGTTTGCTCAAAGCTTTTTCGAAAAGCAGCAATTCTCTTTACCTCATCTAGAATTTGCTGGGCAGCCCTACTTCTTTATCTGGAGCAATGAACTTCATGTGCATGCTTTTTGTCTTGCATAACAGTTAATTATGTTGATAAACATCAAATAGGCAGCCTTAAAATGAAAATCATATAACACCATTCATCAAATAAAGAAGGCATAAATATTATTTTGTGAAATCACGACTAAACTAAAAGTAAATATATAAAAATAAAAACTTTGTAGCAAAATCCTAACCTTTCAGCTGCATGTTGTCCAAATTCCTGACAGAAATCAATAATTTCTAGTATAAGTCAATAACTTACAATTCCATAATTAATAAAAATTGAGCTCCAGAAATCATACACATGATTATATATAATATTCCCAAAATCAATCAATTTATAAGGAAGCATAAACCCAAATTTAAGAAGTAAATAAATAGAAGAATTTCGAATTGGGGAATAGTATTTCTTAAAGAAACCAATCTTACAGAATGATTTGTCAAGATTATATTTCTTTACATTAAAATAAGCATAAACGAAAGAAGAAATTGTGAACGAATAGTATTTGTTTGTAATATTTATTACCTGGGATAGCGTTTGTTGAAGGAAACTTGAAATCAAGAGAAGAATTAGAGTTGCTACTGTGCCTTTGGTTTTCTCCATCTCTCACTTCCCGGTTAAGACAACCAGCGATTTCTGCAAAATTTTTCCCGGAAATGCTTCAGCCAGTTTGGCTATTGGTGGATTCATATCCTCGTTGATGATAATTCTCTTTTTCTATTCCAGTGAAGGATGTCCTCCGTTCTAATGAGCCAGCCCGTTAGACATTTGTGAAAGGGGAAAGAAAGCTTGATTCTCCTTAATGAAAGGCGAAGAAAATTTAATTCCCTTAAAATTTAAAATATATATAAATTACTAGATTATTATGTTGATGCTGAAGACGATTCTGGGGTTTGTCGCCTTCCAGGGGATACACACTTTAGGTTATACGGAAGCACTACTGAAGGAATGTAATGTTCTCTAAAATTATTATATTCCCCTGGAGACCACGACTCCTTATTTATAAGGGATGATGATGATTAATTTCTATTTTGGTCCTTCAACAAACAGAAATTTTTATCGGTCTCTATACTTATAATCCTATTACAATTAGGACACCTCAATAGTCAACAATCCTAATTTGATCAAAACTTTAATTGACTATTTTAATGTGACTGCAATACATAGTTAATATTTAAATATATTTAGCCCATACTTATTATTAATTAGAGGATTAATTTTATCAATATAAAATTAATTCTAACAATCTCCCACTTGGGCTAAATTGGCCTTTTCAGCCCCTCAACAAAAAAAAGTGTATTCCAAAGCCAGCAATCATAACAAATGTGTAATGTTCATAAAAATACAGCAGAATCCACATACAACATTCAAAAGATTGTAGTGCCTGCTTTCAAAATGCTGATCAGGATATTATTCAGCACAGAAGCTCTTCTTACAATATCCACACTTCCATTCATTTACATCTACATGAATCTTGTTTTGCTCTTGGTCTCTGAACAGATCATTGTCATGATGAAGTCTACACTTGCTTGAAATCTGGTACTTTTCACGTTCCACAAATGGCATCAAATACTACTACACAAATACAGAAAAACAACAATGTCATAGTTTGCTCAAAGCTTTTTCGAAAAGCAGCAATTCTCTTTACCTCATCTAGAATTTGCTGGGCAGCCCTACTTCTTTATCTGGAGCAATGAACTTCATGTGCATGCTTTTTGTCTTGCATAACAGTTAATTATGTTGATAAACATCAAATAGGCAGCCTTAAAATGAAAATCATATAACACCATTCATCAAATAAAGAAGGCATAAATATTATTTTGTGAAATCACGACTAAACTAAAAGTAAATATATAAAAATAAAAACTTTGTAGCAAAATCCTAACCTTTCAGCTGCATGTTGTCCAAATTCCTGACAGAAATCAATAATTTCTAGTATAAGTCAATAACTTACAATTCCATAATTAATAAAAATTGAGCTCCAGAAATCATACACATGATTATATATAATATTCCCAAAATCAATCAATTTATAAGGAAGCATAAACCCAAATTTAAGAAGTAAATAAATAGAAGAATTTCGAATTGGGGAATAGTATTTCTTAAAGAAACCAATCTTACAGAATGATTTGTCAAGATTATATTTCTTTACATTAAAATAAGCATAAACGAAAGAAGAAATTGTGAACGAATAGTATTTGTTTGTAATATTTATTACCTGGGATAGCGTTTGTTGAAGGAAACTTGAAATCAAGAGAAGAATTAGAGTTGCTACTGTGCCTTTGGTTTTCTCCATCTCTCACTTCCCGGTTAAGACAACCAGCGATTTCTGCAAAATTTTTCCCGGAAATGCTTCAGCCAGTTTGGCTATTGGTGGATTCATATCCTCGTTGATGATAATTCTCTTTTTCTATTCCAGTGAAGGATGTCCTCCGTTCTAATGAGCCAGCCCGTTAGACATTTGTGAAAGGGGAAAGAAAGCTTGATTCTCCTGAATGAAAGGCGAAGAAAATTTAATTCCCTTAAAATTTAAAATATATATAAATCACTAGATTATTTAAATTAAATTGTAAATATGTACCTGGCATTATCGTATGTTGATGCTGAAGACGATTCTGGGGTTTGTCGCCTTCCAGGGGATACACACTTTAGGTTATACGGAAGCACTACTGAAGGAATGTAATGTTCTCTAAAATTATTATATTCCCCTGGAGACCACGGCTCCTTATTTATAAGGGATGATGATGATTAATTTCTATTTTGGTCCTTCAACAAACAGAAATTTTTATCGGTCTCTATACTTATAATCCTATTACAATTAGGACACCTCAATAGTCAACAATCCTAATTTGATCAAAACTTTAATTGACTATTTTAATGTGACTGCAATACATAGTTAATATTTAAATATATTTAGCCCATACTTATTATTAATTAGAGGATTAATTTTATCAATATAAAATTAATTCTAACAATCTCCCACTTGGGCTAAATTGGCCTTTTCAGCCCCTCAACAAAAAAAAGTGTATTCCAAAGCCAGCAATCATAACAAATGTGTAATGTTCATAAAAATACAGCAGAATCCACATACAACATTCAAAAGATTGTAGTGCCTGCTTTCAAAATGCTGATCAGGATATTATTCAGCACAGAAGCTCTTCTTACAATATCCACACTTCCATTCATTTACATCTACATGAATCTTGTTTTGCTCTTGGTCTCTGAACAGATCATTGTCATGATGAAGTCTACACTTGCTTGAAATCTGGTACTTTTCACGTTCCACAAATGGCATCAAATACTACTACACAAATACAGAAAAACAACAATGTCATAGTTTGCTCAAAGCTTTTTCGAAAAGCAGCAATTCTCTTTACCTCATCTAGAATTTGCTGGGCAGCCCTACTTCTTTATCTGGAGCAATGAACTTCATGTGCATGCTTTTTGTCTTGCATAACAGTTAATTATGTTGATAAACATCAAATAGGCAGCCTTAAAATGAAAATCATATAACACCATTCATCAAATAAAGAAGGCATAAATATTATTTTGTGAAATCACGACTAAACTAAAAGTAAATATATAAAAATAAAAACTTTGTAGCAAAATCCTAACCTTTCAGCTGCATGTTGTCCAAATTCCTGACAGAAATCAATAATTTCTAGTATAAGTCAATAACTTACAATTCCATAATTAATAAAAATTGAGCTCCAGAAATCATACACATGATTATATATAATATTCCCAAAATCAATCAATTTATAAGGAAGCATAAACCCAAATTTAAGAAGTAAATAAATAGAAGAATTTCGAATTGGGGAATAGTATTTCTTAAAGAAACCAATCTTACAGAATGATTTGTCAAGATTATATTTCTTTACATTAAAATAAGCATAAACGAAAGAAGAAATTGTGAACGAATAGTATTTGTTTGTAATATTTATTACCTGGGATAGCGTTTGTTGAAGGAAACTTGAAATCAAGAGAAGAATTAGAGTTGCTACTGTGCCTTTGGTTTTCTCCATCTCTCACTTCCCGGTTAAGACAACCAGCGATTTCTGCAAAATTTTTCCCGGAAATGCTTCAGCCAGTTTGGCTATTGGTGGATTCATATCCTCGTTGATGATAATTCTCTTTTTCTATTCCAGTGAAGGATGTCCTCCGTTCTAATGAGCCAGCCCGTTAGACATTTGTGAAAGGGGAAAGAAAGCTTGATTCTCCTGAATGAAAGGCGAAGAAAATTTAATTCCCTTAAAATTTAAAATATATATAAATCACTAGATTATTTAAATTAAATTGTAAATATGTACCTGGCATTATCGTATGTTGATGCTGAAGACGATTCTGGGGTTTGTCGCCTTCCGGGGGATACACACTTTATGTTATACGGAAGCACTACTGAAGGAATGTAATGTTCTCTAAAATTATTATATTCCTCTGGAGACCACGACTCCTTATTTATAAGGGATGATGATGATTAATTTCTATTTTGGTCCTTCAACAAACAGAAATTTTTATCGGTCTCTATACTTATAATCCTATTACAATTAGGACACCTCAATAGTCAACAATCCTAATTTGATCAAAACTTTAATTGACTATTTTAATGTGACTGCAATACATAGTTAATATTTAAATATATTTAGCCCATACTTATTATTAATTAGAGGATTAATTTTATCAATATAAAATTAATTCTAACAATCTCCCACTTGGGCTAACATATATTAAATATAAATGTATATACCTTAATGAGCTCATAAAAGCAGTCATACTAAAGGTGCCTCAAACAATCTCGTCCATTGATTATATCGATAAAGGACTGAAGGGTCAGTCGTCACATTCATCGTGACTCAAACCACCATCAATCACATTACCAATACTCTCAAATGACATAGATCAATAATAGGAGTGTAGCATGGAAACTACATGTAATGTGATCTAATCATGCCTGTTTCCAACTGGTCACACTTTAGTGAGATCAATCAATAATAATACAGAGTGTAATAGAGAACAAAATAAATACTTTATTTTCTGCAGAAACTGAATGTACATAACAAAATATATCCATTACAAAACAGAGCATACACAAATATAATGTAACCATAATGAACAAACTCCCATTGAAACTAATCAGTCTCAAATAATGTGATACCCATATGGGTAGTGTGCTCATGAAAAACCTTTGGTATCACTGCCTTAGTGAGCGGATCCGCAATCATGGAGTTCGTTCCAATATGCTCTATGGATATCTGTCCACTCTGTACTCTCTTCCTTACAGCCAGAAACTTTATCCCAATGTGTCTCGATCGAGAAGAGCTTCCGTTGTTGTTGGAGAATAAAACCGCTGAGTTATTATCACAATATAACTTTAATGGCCTTTTCAATGCAATTCACAATTCGCAGCCCAGTGACAAAGTTCCTCAGCCAGATTGCCTGATTGGATGCCTCATAACTTGCTACAAATTCTGCTTCCATGGTGGAGGTGGCTACTAGAGTTTGTTTTACACTCTTCCAAAAAATAGCACCTCCAGCCAAGAGATATATGTAGCCTAATGTGGATTTCCGACTGTCTTGGCATCCCGCGAAATCAGAATCAGTATACCCAATGATCTCAAGCTGATCTGATCGCCTGTATATGAGCATATGTCCCTTAGTTCTCTGAAGATACCTCAAGACTCTTTTGGCTGCTTTCCAATGATCCATTCCTGGATTACTGAGATATCGTCCTAACATGCCAACTATGAATGAAATATCTAGACTAGTGCAAACTTGAGCATACATCAGACTCACAACTGCTGACGCATAAGGAATCTTCTGCATCTCCTGAATCTCAAGTTCACTCTTTGGACACTGATCAAGACTGAATTTATCTCCTTTAGCAACTGGGGTATCAATTGGTCTACTGTTGTGCATACTAAATCTCTTGAGCACTTTCTTAATATAGCCCTTTTGTGATAATCCAAGAATACCTCGAGTACGGTCTCGATGTATTTGAATCCCTAATACAAAAGAGGTTTCACCTAAATCTTTCATCTCAAAGTGTTTTGAGAGAAATACTTTGGTCTCGTGCAGCAAGTATTTACAGTTAGTAGCAAGCAATATGCCATCCACATATAAGACCAAAAAGATAAACCTACTCTCACTAAACTTGTGATACATACAATTTTCCACAGCATTTGTCTCAAAACCAAAAAAGACAACTACTTCATGGAACTTGAAGTACCACTGACGAGAAGCTTGCTTGAGTCCATAAATGGATTTCTTTAATCTGCATACCAGTCGCTTTAGGTCTCCAGACACAAAGTTTTCTGGCTGCACCATATAGATAGTTTCATCAATGTCTCCATTGAGAAACGCAGTCTTCACATCCATTTGATGTAACTCAAGATCAAAATGTGTAACTAGAGCCATGATCGTCCTAAAAGAGTCATTCGATGATACTGGAGAGAAGGTCTCTTTATAGTCAATCCCTTCTTTCTGAGTGAAGCCTTTAGCTACAAGACGTGCCTTATATCTTTCCACATTACCTTTAGAATCCCTCTTGGTTTTAAATATCCATTTGCAACCAATGAGTTTCTTTCCTTCAGGTAATGGAACAAGATCCCAAATTTGATTGTCTTGCATAGATTTATATTCTTTACTCATTGCCTCATTCCACTTATGAGAGTTGGAATCCTGCATGACATGATGAAAGCTGATTGGATCATCTTCCACCATGTCTACAGTGTCCTCATGTTCCTGAAGATATACTACATAATCATCTGGAATGGCATTTCTTCTCTCTCTAGTGGACCTCCTTAAAGGCACAGGTTCTGGCTCAAATTCTTGAGGTTGTTGAGCTTGTTCTTGAGGAAGTTGTTCAACATTGTCTTGTATTGGAACTTAATGTGCTTCTGGAACAGTGACATGCATAGGAACCAGAACACTGTTAGGAGCAATGATAGGAATCGACACTGAGTAATCTATTTAAATCAAGACAGTTTTGGAGATTTCCATCCCTACTCTGTTACCTTGTTGTTATATTTCCATCCCTACTCTGTTATATTGTTGGTATACAGTTTTGGAGATTGCTAGGTTCTTTATATATTTGCTCGAATAGGATGACCATTTAACCTCAATTTCTCTTTGAAGCTCGAAGTCATCATTCTATAGCAAGTGATAGGAATGCACCATTTTTCACTGACTTTCATGTTCAAAAAAACCTAGAGGCCAATGAAAAGGATCAAAAGCAGTTTTGAATAACCTCATTCTTTTAAAAAGGTGTAAGAATGGTAACTATGCAGGACAATGGTTTGATGCATGTCTAATAAATTTGAAAATTGTTTCACTGGACCTTTTCTCAATCTTCTCAATAGTAATTCTCTTCTTCTTTAACTTGAACAGAAAAGGATATGGGCCACGGCTCTAGGCACAGAGATGCTTTAACTGTGTGTACAATGCTTTGTTTATTTGTTTATTTTTTTTGTCCAAAGGATTGCAGAAATTCATTGTAGCAATACGGTCCTTGTATTGACTGCATTGTTCTTTCTTAACCTAGGCATCCGAATCAGAATGGGTGGAAGCCTCCAAGGATGAAGATGTCGATGAGGATGAAGATGAAAGTGAAGATGAATGTAGCAGCGGGGGCAACAGTGATGAGACTGATGATGAGGAAGACGATGTTGATGATGCAGAGGTGCTTCTTCTTATATTCCCTTTTTGGCAAAATCAAATGTATACCTAGTTCTGCTTCCCACCTTCCCATCTGGTTGAGATCTGGGATGCCTACACTTTTTCTTCGCCTCTTGGTTCTCTTTTCTTTTTCCACTGTCATGTCTTCCCTTTGCGGAGCTTGAACTTGGAAGATGCAGAATTGTACAATGAATTTGACAGTCAGCCACGGATTGTATCACTAAATATGAGACTTTTACATCCTCAAATTCTAATTTTCTAGTACTTCATTTTTTTTATGTGCTGCAAGGCATATCCTATAGCATACATCATTCTTGGACGCATGTGGTTGTGTAAGATTTTTTCTTTGATGTACGAGAAACAATGGTTCTGCATCATGCAAAACGACGTTGTTAGCTTGCTTTTATATTGGTTCTAACTTATTGACTTTTTCCCCTCTATTCTTTGTATGTAGGCCAAGAACAATGGTTCTGCATCACTTAAAGTTGGAGTTGCTGTTGCTATAATAAAGGGTGAGAAAAAGAATCTTCGCAAGAAGGAGAAACGGGCTAGAATTGAGCAGATTAGAGCCAATCTTGGCCTTTCAGATTCACAAAGAACCCCTGTGGTACTCATCCTTTTTATTGCTTTTTGGACTGTGATTCTGGCCAGGAAAAGCTTGAGTTTCTAATTTCTGAATCTGAAGTAAGCACCAGTGTCACATGAGGTGCTAATAAATGGGGATTGAATTTTGAGTGCAATTGCTATCTATCAAATTCTACTTTTTCTTTTTACATCTAATGATGCCCTTGGTCTCTGTTTTGAGGTTCACTTTGTTTTTGACCATCTTTCTTTTGAAGCCTGGAGAATCTTTGAGGGACTTCTATAGGCGGACAAATTTGTACTGGCAAATGGCAGCCCATGAACATACTCAGCACACTGGAAAGGTTTGTTTCTTTCATAACTTTTTAGTTGAGTGTATTATTTTAATTTTATTAGTAATGAAGTATATGCTACTTCTGCTTCTCAATAGTTATTGTTGGTTTATTTATTAAAAATTCACTTGTAGAGCTTGCTTGATTCTTCCAAGTTTTAACCTAAAGCTTACCCATCAAAGGTTCTACTTCCAGCTAAAAAGAAATTTTAATAAATTTAATTTACTAATGTAATAAATTTAATTTACTAATTAAGTTGAATTTTGTTGATTAGGTAGTAACCTAAGTCTAGTTCACTTGCGATTAGGATGAATTTTTAGGTTCTCAGTCATCTTTTATTGGTGGCAGATTGAATTCTCTTCATTTTGCCTGAAAAATAATTCTGAGGTTCTGATTATGCCTGCACTTGAGTATTAGACTTTACATCTTGTTTACCCATCTCTAGTTTAGTTGAATTCCTAATTCTGCATGGAATAGAACCTCACACCATGAATTGAGTCGAGTTGCAGCGCTAGCATAGGTGTGCTGGTAGGTGTCCATTGTTCTTGCATCATTGCATAGACCGAAAATGTTGATTGGAAATTGTAAACTAGAATTTTGGTGGAAGCGATCCTGCCATTTGATTATTTGTGTATGAATACTTCCTGCGAGCTGTGGCAAGTGGGCTTTACCTCAAACTCTCATGTAAAGTAGCAAATACCCCCCCTCCCAACAAAAATAGAACTTACCCAGACTCACAAGTTAAATTAATACCAAGGTGAAACATTTTCCTCAAAAAAGCTAAGTGCCCACATAAATGGCACAAGCAGCCAAATGCATCTCAGAATGTCAAGGTCCGGAGTATAGCCCTCCCCGCAAAGGACCTGTGACATGTAAAGGGGGATTGATGGATGTGAGTGATTCACAGGTATCTTTAGGGAAACAAAAGAAAATCCCCACCCCACCTCTCATGCATCATGCTTTGTATTGTAGGGTACTTGGATTCGCTATCATGTACCATTATTATCAATTGTTCATGGGAATACTAAATACGCAATTTAAATAACTTATAGTGTTTATGAATGTTAATTTTTATATTTGTGGCAATGGCATTGGTGTTGCAGGAGCTTCGCAAAGATGGTTTTGATCTTGCTGAAGCTAGGTATTGGGAACTTAACCCAATTCTTGATGAGGTAATCTTGACTTTGTATTACAAGGATTTTGGAAGGCTACTGCCTGAAAGATTTTTATCTATTCACATTTACATGGCATCATTTTTGTTGTTTGTATGTCGCAGTTGGCTATATTAGAGGCAGAGCAAAAAGCTGAAGAGGCAGAGGCTGAACCTAGCAGTTCAAAAAAGAGAGGCAAGAAGAAGAACAGGTAATACAGAAAAGTCTTCCAACAGCTCAAGCTATCAAATGATGTATAATACTGCTGTTCATTTTGTTATTTTGTTTACTGAGGCTTAACATGCTAGAGTTAGAGCATTTGTAAGCATAATACTACACTAAATTGTTCTACATTCATTGTAAACAGTGTTTAATATGTCGTTTCTTAATTATACTATTTTGTAGGGCTTGAATATGTTATCATTTTTGAAGTTGGAAAAGAATTCTGATAGTTTCCAAGCGGTTTTCGCATGACATCTGAAGAATGACTTGGATATGTGTAACTTTATACAAAGAATTTTAGATGGGTGCGTCCCTTTGCAGAGATAGAGTTTGAGGGTCTTTGAACTTTGGATGGGGATGTGGTCCTCCTCTCTACAGGATAAGGTTGATGATATGCTCAGAATTATTATTATTGTCAGATCAAAAATTAATTTTGGATAACGTATTAAAGAAGAATTTATTTCATTATTTTCTTAGTTTGAATTTTTTATTTTTATTTTTTGAAAGAAAAAAGAGAGATTTTAGAAGACAATAAGACTTTTGATCAGAATCAAAAGGTTTGTACAAATTATCATAATTCTGCATTTCCTGTGGAGAATGATGTACTTGGTTCGGTTGTAGGTTAACAATATATAACAGAGAAAAGGATATATATAATAAATTTTTATTTTAATTTATTTTTGTTAACCAATTGATTATTAATTTATTTTTAAAGGATGATACTAAATGGCATTGTTTTTTTTTTAATGTAAGAATCTGAACCTGTTTCAATAAATTTTCATATATATCTTTTATGATGGATTTTTTATAATTTATAAACAATAAGAAACACAATTAAAATAATGAAAAGTTTTTTTGTTAAAAATGTTTTAGTTTTATGTATTTTTCTTTTTGTGATTATAATGAATTAATAGCAAACAAATGCTCAAATTTTCTCAAGAATTATACATTAAAAAAACGATAAAAATAAAAACAATTATATTCAAAAAATATATACAAAAAATTTGAACATAACATATTTTTTATGCATTTTATATACGCAGAATCTTTATATTTAAATTAGTATGACACTGCAGCTTGAAGTTCCAACACACACCACTCATTATAAAAAAATCAACAGAACTTACAATAATCTTCAAGCGCATGCAACAAAAAAAAATATTTTATATATCATCTCTATAGCAATAGGGTTATGTAAATCAAAAGGCGTAGCACATATGGGTCTATACTGGAAGAATTTTTTCATTAATTGATACTATAAAGGTTAAATTTAAAATTAAAAGAGAATTATATATAACAACAGAATGAGGTTTTTGTGATAGTAAGACCCCCCAAAAAGGCAGGCCACCCACCCTATATTTTGTGCAAAGTGCCAGCAGGCATGCGTGTCTCTATCCATAGCTAACATTTTCTTTTTATTTTTTTTATATACTATTCTATAAGAAAAGAAATGAAAAAAGGGAAGATTTTCTTCCAATTTTAATTGTTTAGATACGAATCTTTCAAGTAACGAGAGAAGAATGAAAGCTTTTTTATTTTATCGATATGCATGCGTTACTATTTTAATTTTATATAATATATGTAATCACTCATAATCAAAAAAATAATTTACACTCTGAATTTCAGTAAATAAGAGGACGACTCCAAAACTTACAATAATCGGATACTAAATCATATACATTCTGAATTTCAGTAAAGGGTTGAACCCTAAATAATTAATATAAAAATTATAATGACCAATTTTATTCAATAATAATAAAAATAAATAAATAAATAACTATCTAGATTATTTGAACTACATAATAAAATTCTTATATATATATTTTTTTATTTATGAATTCATTTGAAATTTAACTTTAAAAACAGGAGAATTACAACAATGTGGTCATTGCAAACTATTTGCACCTGACGTATCAGTATTCAATATTTAGAACTGGACAACTCGCTATTGCCTAGTTAATTGAATTAATTGTTTTGCTTAGTTTAGAATTTTCCAAACAAATTTAATTAAAAAGATAATTACAAGAAAAATATTGCTTGTTCTTACCAATCTAATAAATAATTACACGGATTTATGACCTCTGTTAGATTTTGTTATGGATCACTGTATATATATATAGAGAGAGAGAGATGTCAATTTTAAATTTAATTTGGCACTAAGTTTGATTATTAATACATTCTTTAAAAGTATATCTTTTGATTATAAATATATTTAGATCATTCAAAGATACTGAACTTGGAATTTTCGAGCTACTACAAAAAAGAAGCAATTTCCTTAGCAGTTTTTTTTTCTTTTTTCTTTTTTCATTATTTAAAGTAGTGTAAATATAATAATATAGAATCTAGTGGGTCTAAAAACCAACTTTCCTTCCTTAAAAATTTAAGTATATTAGTTGGCAAGCATACACTAACTTTTAATTAATTAAATATTATTAATTATAAGCTTTTAAAGATATATTGAGTATACTTAATTAATTATTTACATAATGGAGCCAATTGCATAAGCAAATTAAGACTATAATCCATACCATGATCAGCAGTTGGTACGTATTAATTTATATGCAATGTTCCCCATAAATTTTGGAAAATGATGGGATACCAACTCATCTCTATTACACAAAAAAAAAAAAAATACATTTTTCATATATTTTTACTGGTGCATCGACTTATTGCCAGATTTTGTTAATATCAATTTTGATTATCTATCAATATTAATTAAGTTACATAAAAATTGAAAAGCATATCAATGCTACATTTTTTTTAATCAAATATCAAAATCAGCTACAATGTATTAATTAATTAATTTCTCTTCTCTAATTCATTTTACCCCACTCAATAATTTTATAATAGATACTATTTTTTTTCTTATTTTGTCTTAAATTATATTTCATTTATTATTTTAATAAATTAATTAATATATTAAATCTTTGGACATAATAAAAAATATATATATATATATTTATATTTTTAATAAAATTAATTAATTTTTTTTAATTATTATAAAATAAAAATTTTATTATCAATTCGGGATAAAGAGAATAATAATTAATATATGAAAGGATTTTATCTAATATAGATGCAAATATATATATTATATATATATATGTATATATATATATATCAGAATAGGTGAGAATAGATTGATTATTATTTTGACAGTGGATATACAAGTGAGAAGTACAAAAGATATATAATAGTCAAACCATCAAACCGAATCTTATCAAGAATTGCTAAATATTCATTAATATATAAGCTAATAGTAGCTAGCAATTAGCGAATAGAATATACATGGCAAGACAGCAAACCAGACTAAAGCTGCTCTTATATTATATGCAATTTAATACATGATTTCCACCAGTGCCTTGCCTTCTCAAAGACACTCTCCTCTAAAACAAGTAAAAAATCCATGTTTTTTCCTTTCCTAAATAGCCAAATACATGCGTTTTCTTAAGTTGTAACGCATGCATATCCCTTAAATTCAGTACATTTGTCCTACAAAATCTAACAAATATTCCTTTTCTCAACCCATAAAATCCTCTCAGTTTCACACAAACACACACCTATCCCAGAAAAGAGGAGAAAAAAAAATGGGAGTTGGTGAGCTATGTCCAAGATTAGCCACTGGCCTTTGCACACGACCATCAAGTTCTTTCAAGAAAATGGAGAAAATCTTGAATGACAAAATCTCAAAGAGCAAGATTGGTAAATATTTCAAGATTGAAGCAAGAAAGAGTTCTTTTACTAAGGAGCTACGTGCTGCTACTGCTACTTTCCTTACTATGGCATATATTATTACCGTTAACGCCACCATCCTTGCCGACTCTGGCGCCACCTGCTCTGTCGCTGACTGTTCTGCTCCGGTTAACCAAACGGTTACTCCAGATTGCTTACTCAAACCCAATGATGGTTACCAAAAATGCCTTGATAAATCCAAGAGTGACCTTATTGTAGCTACTATTTTGTCATCTATGATCGGTTCATTTACTATGGGAATTCTTGCCAATTTGCCTTTGGGTTTAGCCCCAGGCATGGGCCCTAACGCTTACTTGGCTTATAATTTGGTGGGTTTTCATGGATCTGGGACCATCTCTTACAAGACTGCCATGGCAGTTGTCTTGGTTGAGGGCTGTATTTTTCTTGCAATATCTACTTTTGGGCTTAGATCAAAGCTTGCTAAACTCATACCCCATCCAGTCCGCCTCGCATGTGCAGCAGGTATTGGGCTTTTTATTGCGTTTGTCGGCTTACAGGTCCATCAGGGTGTAGGCCTTGTTGGGCCTGATCCATCAACTTTAGTGACTGTCACAGCTTGCTCAAGTACAAATCCGGTGACCGGAGAGTGCATAGCCGGAAAAATGCATAGTCCAACATTTTGGCTCAGCTCAGTTGGGTTCCTAATCACGTGTTATGGGTTAATGAAGGAAATTAAAGGTAGCATGATATTTGGTATTCTTTTTGTCACATTGATTTCATGGATTAGAGGCACTTCTGTTTCATATTTCCCTTATACTCCACTTGGTGAATCAAATTACAAGTATTTCAAGAAAGTGGTGGATTTTCACAAAATCCAATCCACAGCTGGGGTTATTGGTTTCACTGACTTCAATAGAAGTGATGTTTGGGTGGCATTGATAACCTTATTATATGTTGATGTGTTAGCCACCACAGGCACATTGTACACCATGGCAGAAATTGGAGGTTTTGTGAATGAGAAAGGGAGTTTTGAAGGGGAATACATGGCATACATGGTAGATGCAGGGTCTACAATTGTGGGTTCTACTTTAGGAGTTTCACCAATAGCAACATATATAGAATCATCAGCTGGGATTAGAGAAGGTGGTAGAACAGGATTAACTGCAGTAATTATTGGTTTTTATTTTTTACTATCATTGTTTTTTACCCCTCTTTTGACCAGTGTACCTCCATGGGCAATAGGGCCTTCACTAGTGATAGTTGGGATAATGATGATGAAGGTGGTGAAGGACATAAAGTGGGAGGATATGAAAGAGGCAGTGCCTGCTTTTATGACTATGCTTCTCATGCCTTTAACTTACTCAATAGCAAATGGGATAATCGGTGGGATTGGGCTGTATATTGCTCTTAATTTGTATGATTATGTTGTAAGGTCAGTGAGATGGGTGATGAAGATGAGAAGAATGGTAGTAAAAGAACAAAATCAAGTGTCTGTTACAGCTGGTGTAGATTCTTCAGCTGAAGTTGTTTAAGAGTTTAGTCCGTGATTATTTACTATACGATCTGATATTTAGAACTACATTTTTGTTAAATAGCAGGACTTAAAAGCTAGCAAGTAGTAGAACTAGATGCAAAACTTATGTATTGTTATATTAGAGATTGGAGAAAGATCAACAGGCATGCAATATGTTAATGCAGCTTTTCATGGCTGTTTTTTACTTTCTCATCTATGTTATTATTTGTCTAAAATGTTTTTCAGGTGTTTATAGCCTTGATTATTAGATGCTTTCCATTTACATATACATAGATGTTAAAGCAGAAGTTCTTGATTTAGGTAAAACTTTAGAGCTGCAATTCAATTGACCAAAATAATCCAGAGATTTGAGAACTGTAAAACCACTAGAGCTGCAATTTGAATTTCTATAGACGAGAGTGAAAGTAGTTTTCAATGCATTGCATGTAAAACCACTACTCATAGTATGAAGTTGCAAATGCATCCGTCTCACAAATGAAAAGGCCTATTCAAGACCAATGAAAGCATTATATCAAAGGACAACCGATAAAAGACAGCATATCCGTAGAAATCTCTTCTATTAATATCAATGAAGTATAAATGGTGCAAAATCTGTTTTTAGTTAAGCAACAATAATATGAAGTAAAATCAAACTCCTAGTTCAATGAACAACTTAAATGAAAAGGTTGGCTGTCAGTTATCAAACAAAAGATACAGTCCGCACCTAGGGAAGGCAGACTGTCAAAGGCTGGAGCTTCAAGTTTCACCAGTGAAAGAGCTTTATCACGGCAGCCTACTGATGAATCAGAAATCTGATCATCCTGTTCTATTTTGCTTATCATTGGCTTATTCCCTATATTTCATTGTTTGGAATGATATTGCAAAACAGCAATTCACACACCGAGAGCACTATAAACAACTACCAATACTTTTTACAGTTCTTGTTCACTTTTGGATGAAACAAGAGATGGTATGTGCTTTTCAATTTCCAAGTATATTATTATGTAGAAATATACTTTGTTGTGCTTTGTCTGTTCCCTCAGCAGTCCAGCATCTTTTCAATACGCTATTATTCAACTGATAGGAGTTGTTCTTAAAACATTTTTACGGGTCGCGGAGATGATGAAGACAATTTATCTGTTAACGCTTTAAAACCTAAGACAGCTTCATTTTCAATATACGGGATGTATCCACATGATCAGAACATTTTTCACGTCCAACTATGTTTTTCCTGCTTCCAGAACCTTGCCTGAGTTGTTAGACAAGTCAAATATTGTTCTTCAGTATCCCGCTGTTTTGCCTCCAAATTCTCTAGTGATCCTATAGCATAGCTCTTCAATGAATTCTAGTTTAGAAACAGCTTGAGGCCTTCCAAGCCTATTTTTTCCATTCGAAGTACTACATATGACGAATTTATCAGTTTCCCCTTCATTTATCTCACCGTGGCTTTTAATTGTTTCCACACCTGATACAGAGAAAGGAAAATGGCTTGATCCTTGTTTGTTAACATCTTTGGCAATAAATTTCCATCAGCTCTAGCTCTTTTCTTCAGATTTCTCACCTCAGAAAAAGCTAGCTTTTCACACCTAGTTTTATCAAAGATTTGAGCAACAAATGTGATCCCATAATATAACGGAATACTACAAGATCTCCAATATTCCAGCTCATGATCTGTTGCAGATGCATCCCATCTTTGGTGTAAAGCTAAGGAGTCATTCAGCATGGTTGATTTTACTTGCCTTTGCATTCTAGTCCAATTCTCAAGGTATATTTCTTGGTCAATCAACGCTGAAATTTCACAAGCAAATTTAGGAGGAGAGAACTGCAAAGAAAATGTAATAAATCACTCTTGAGTTACGACAGGAAATGAAGAAACTTGCAGGATTTTATTAGGCATCTTTCACCAAATTTTTGCTGATTGCAACCATACAAAGTGAACGGTAATACTTCTTTTTATGGTTTGATAGTTCCAATACAAATCAAGGAAGACAGGCATGCTTGCATATAAGACACAAAATACAAGTAAATAAAATTCTTGATATTTTGGGGACAATTGTAAATTCTAAGACAGAAACTGTATGCTATTGAATATGATATTTATGGAATGATAAACCTGCAAGTCATCATGTGACAACAAAAGAACAATTAATAATGAAAAGGGAAATTGACTGACTTAATAAGGAGGGACAAGGCAAAAGACTAACCATACCAGAACTTCAGAAATTGATCCCCCATCATGACTTTGAAGAAAGAAGAAATTAGATGTTTTGAATTTTTCCTCTTTGCATGACACAAAAAACATATCCTCTTACACTTTGCACATGCTTTACCTTGCAACCTATCACTACTCCCCCTCGGCCAGGATAGATCTAAATTAATTTTGTTCAAATTAATTTAGATCTATTCCTGGCTTCCCTAGCTATTTCTATAACTTATTTAGTTTTTTTTACCAGCGCATCACTAGGTAATCGTTCTACGTTATCAAACTGTCTCAACAAATAGAACAGATAAATAAATTCCCAAGTAGAAAAATTCTCAAAAAATAAAGAAGGAAAAAAAATACAATAGCAAATCAGCTATTAATCAAGCTATTGATTAATAAGTTGATTATTGGATCAAAGTTTATGCAGAAGTCCCAGTTTTCCTCCATCAGAATTCATAATCATGAAAGCCAAAAGTCTGAAATTCAGACTTAAAAAAGTGTGAAAAGTATTAACCTTTGCTGATGAAGTGAATTTGAGGAGCAAAATTGTGTATGGCTCAAATCTCCAATTGTTTCTCTTTCTCCCACAAGATATAAACAGAATCCCTTAGCTCTCATTTAGATAATCCAAATCTGTCTAGCTAACCATTCTTCCCCCTTCTCACTCTTTCATCCAACACATAGTAGCCTAAAAAAAAGGGGTAATGGGCTATGGCTTAATATAACACATATTGTTGCCAAAAATAACACTAAAATATTACATGATTTATATATTTTGTCGAGTGGGTAAAGGAGAAACCATTTCATCCTGGAAAACTTTTCAAGCACTAGTTTTCAAGGAAACAAATATCAGCACCATCAAAAGACTTTCTTTAAAAAAGCACCAACATGAACCAGCTTGCGCATCAAGGGGTGGAAACGAAACTCAAACTCTAAGTGCTTTTTCGTCTTCTTTCCTAAATTGTGATCATGGGAATTTAGGCATAAACAAAATAATAAGAGGAAAAAAGAAAATAGAACTCGCCAGAAGGCGGAGATGAATAAGAAACTCTTTTGAATTTGATAAGAGATCTCTTTGAGACCAGACCATGTATCATATAAAAGAGTTGCTCATATGAGCACCTTTGGCATTAATGCTGCATTTTTTTTTTTTTGAGCGGATAATGCTGCATACTTGGGTCTCTCGCCCTGTGATGTGAGGCCAAGTGCTGCAGTTTTTTCGGTCTTCTCTGTATTTTGGCAGTCCACTTTCTGCTAGTGTCTGAATTTTTCTTCCCAAACGGACTCCATTGCAGAATAGCAATTGTTTATTATTGATGTCGTTTAATCAATACTTCCAAAGTCTTTCCTTCTGTTTTTTAGTAGGAAAAAATAAGTTACTTAACTTTCATCTTTAGCATAATAAATTAAATGTTTTACATCTTTAATTTAGAAATTTTACCAAAGGGGACCAACTACTAATTTGAAATTATCAATTATTTGCATTTGATAATTATAATAATATTCTTTTTAACATTTTTTTACTTAAAATATAAAATAGATTAATTCAATTATTTCAAAAAATTAATATGTACATTTATTTATATATTATCACATATTCGCATTTCACAAATTGTTTATATTGGTTTTTCAAATATATATATATATATATATTGAACTTTATTATTTGTTATATATATTATAATAAAAATTGAAGGTTCTCATTGCAATAACACTTCGAATTTTAGTAATTATATTAATTGTGAAATACTAAAAAACTAAGGGTTGAATATTTTTGTTATTTTCTTTAACGAATGATTTGAATATGGATTTTACAATAAATATAGTTGAATATAAATAAATATAAGAATATGGGGTGAGTCCATTGAATTGAACATTTAATTACAACTAGTTTCATAGTAATTTAGGTGGTTGTGTTAGTTGATCCAATAGAAATCAAATAGCGTTGACCTTTTCGTTCTGTCAGAAAACAAAGCTCAGGCAAACCCAATAATTAAATGCTATCTCCATTGTTTGACTATTTCAAGGTATTTTTCTATTAAGATTGATTTGATTTGCTGATATTCCACAAATTCTAATAATTGGATCATTAATTCGCAGCAGTGAAGACTGACACATTTTATTTGTGAAGAAAAGTAATCCAAATAAAATTCCTTCCTTCCAGGGAAATATGAAAAGAGAACAAAGAAATGTTATTGTAAATTTCAGTTCCAAGCAACGTATTTTTTATCCGTAAATTAAAATATAGTCCTCTTTCAATCATTATATATATATATTTTTATTCCATGACCAATAATAATCTCTTACACTTATATATATATATAAGTATGACATACATTTTAGATTCATAAAAATTTATTATCAATAACTTATAAATTAAGAGAAAATATTTTTAAAAATGCTATCTTTATTATTTTTTGTTAAAAAATATCAATTCTCTTTATACTAATTTCAAAAAGACCCACTTTCACTTTTAATTGCAATTATATATATATAAATATATACATTTAGTATACAATGATTATACATTATACGTTAAAAATACACATATAATATTTTTTTAATTAAATTAAAAAATATGGTCAAAATTTTATAAAAATTATAAATATTTAAAAAAATTAAAAAAAGTGAAATAAAACTCATGAGCCATTCTAAAACATCCTATGAAGGCCCAACGTTAACATTAATACAATATTGAAATTTTATATTTACAGTGGTATACGAAATTAAAACCATAAAATATATTTATATAAAAAGACAAAATATCATTATAAAGAAATGAATTGGTAAAGACGCTGATATCTTTCCCAAATCCTTTGAGCAAAAAATATGGATTTTGATTGGAAGAAGTAAGCACCTACTTCTGCAAAACAAAAGCAATGAATGAAAGCCGGCCAACAACAGAGTCAAAAATGTCGACAATATCATTCATTAAGTGTTGCCCATAAATTAAATCAACTGGGAAACGATACAGAATATTCAGAATTCAAAATTTTTCATTTCTTTCATGATTTTTTTTTCACAGCACTTCTTTCATGTTCTTATAGTGCTTGATGGGTTAATTTATCATGACCAATTTGCCTTATAGACACCCTTCTAGAATCCAAAGAACTTTCCTTTTTCTCTATTCTCTTTGTTCAACAGAAAAGAAACTTTGAGAGTGGAGTCCACCAACTCTTTCCAAATTCAGTTCTGGTTTCTTTATATATATATATATATATATATATATGTATATATACAGCTTTCTATGGTCATGTCTTTTCTTTCTATTTCTATTGTTCTTTTTCTTGTACAAAAAAATCGTTTAAATTAGCTTAGAACAAAAGGGCAAGAGGGGTGAGAGAGACAGAGAGACGATGGATTATTATGAGCTTGCAGGGAGGTCCTATTACCAAGATTCTCTTAAGATTCTTGAGGCTGATATCCATCACGCGAATGCGCTGTGAGTTATAATTTTTCGGTTTTTGTTTTTGTTTGTGTTTGTGTTTTATCGATATATGATTGGTGGGTCTGTTTGATGTTCTGCTGTGTAATCTTGGGCCTGAGGGAAATTTGTTTGATATGTTTATCCTCTGCGAGAGGCTTTTTCTTTGTAAATTTCTCAGTTTTGATACTGATACTGTAAATTTAATTGGGATTTTGTGAAAGTATATGTTTTTTTCTTTTTTATGATTTTGATTGTATTAGAATTTTATCTGTGTCTTCCAGTTAAGGTATTTCTTTTACTTCACTATGTAATTAGGCAATTATGGAATGTGTATATCCATGGACTTGATAACTTCACCATATCCCTTTTTTCTTTTTAATGCATTGTTTATTTGGTAATAACTTTATATACATAAAACACAATTTCTCTCTTCATACCCAATTTTATATTTGAAACAGCATAAATTAGCTCTTATTATCCTTTTCTCTTCCTTATTTTGCTTATTTAAGCTACTTTTTAAGCTAACAGTAGTTTGTTGGACTATGATATGAGTAGTTATGCATAAATTTGCTTGTTAATTGAATTTAAATCACAATTGCAGGGCAGCTTCTATACCAAGAAGCAAGGGTGGTTCTTGTCTTCAGATGAAATTGGTTTACAATCACTTGGCACCCATTTATCTGCTGCTACTCCAATGGGTGGATTCTTCATGTTCATGTCTACTTTCAAGTTATTTAAGCCTTTTCCACATAGTTTTATATCAGGTTAGTTTTTCTGTATTTCCTCTTTAGCTCTCTCTCATTAATGAGACTGAAGTTCTCAAAATTGTTTCTGTTGAATAATTCTTTTTTCTGTAGGTATGCTCAGATGGGAAGCCAAAGATCTCTTCATGCAGAAGGAAAGCAACCGTTAGGGAATTTTATGGTGAGTTGGTTAATGGGATATGGACATTTTACATGGTACAAAAGATTGAGACTTTGTAGTTTATTGTTTAATGCAATATCCAATGTCATTCTCGTTTCTCTTATTGGGAAATTATGACTGAAGCCATTTAAGAACATCATTTTTGTTTGCTGATGTGACATTTTTGATGGGATATATACTGTAGCCTGAATCTTCTTGTTTTTACATAATTTAATTTGTTCATGTATTCATTAACTTAAAATTGCAGCTGTTATATTACCATCACTTCAACGTCTTCATCGTGATTCAATGGAATTGGACATGATTCAAGAAGATGGTAATTGTATGGAGATGGTTGTCAAGAAGAAACTAGATGATAGGAAGAACCTTTCAGCTATTGACTTGGAGAGGGAGGATGAATGTGGTATCTGCTTAGAGCCTTGCACAAAAATGGTTGTGCCAAGCTGCTGCCACACAATGTGCATCAACTGCTACCGTGACTGGTATAGGACATCATTTTTCCTCCTCCTTTTAATTTGACCAACTGTTTAATTTGATGCTCAATCTTTCCTCTTCATATGTTACAGGAACACAAGATCTGAATCTTGCCCATTTTGCCGGGGAAGTCTCAAAAGAGTGAATTCAGGTGATTTGTGGGTTCTCACATGCAGCAGTGATGTGGTTGACACCAAAACTGTGTTAAAAGAGGATATGCTGCGGTTCTATCTTTATATAAACAGCCTGCCTAAGGATATCCCTGATGCTTTATTCTTGATGTATTATGAGTACCTAATCTAACCTGACAGACAAGAAAGTTGATGTACAGAGGAAAATGCTGACCATTGCATGTACATATAGTCTGGTGAGGTTTTAATATTGAAAATTTCATTCTGACTTCATAATTGTTCAGAATAATGTATATGCTTGGTGTAAGAGAGCAGATTATAGCCTAATATATCTAGCACTTTTTACAACGAAATTTTCTTGCTTTGAACTGTTCTTTCATTACAGTGAGAAGCTTATCAATATTGGTGAGAGTCAAGTTGAATACTTGCAACTTGTTGAATGGTTTTGATTGTGGCATGGTTTCTTCCATAAATAAATGAAATTGAAAATTGGGATAAAAAATGGAATGCTTTTTTTCATTTTTGTTATTTTCCCACATTGAATAAGCGTACAAGTTGTAATTCACTGTTAAGTTCGAAATGAAAAAGAATAAACATGGACGAGAAACCTGAATTTGTTTTGTTTTCCGGAGTAGCAAAAAGTTTCTCCTTCTAGAGTTGTTTATTTCATTTTTAGCAGAACTTTCTCACGTGGTTTGCCACTTATTATATTATATGCTCTTTTGAGTTTAGAGTTTTTGAGTGTTTTGACTGACAGGAAGGAAATTAATTATGATTTAGAAGGTAATATATGAAATATGAGTAGAATGCTTGCTTAAGCCATAAAGAATTTATATCCCATGTAAAGCTAGATTTTCCATTTTGTCTGCCCTTTCTTTTTTTCTCTTACGAGCAAGGAACTTCACTCCTGAAGAGTGAAGATCTACAGCGGAGATTTTCATAATCGCGGAGTTAATTCAGGTTTCGATTGGGCCAATTTAGCAAGGAAAAAAAAAGGGACTAATTACCCAAAAAAATAATTTAAAAAAAAATACAATGTAAAACTCAAATATTTACACTTTTAAAAAAAAAAGTCAAAAATTTAAAAATATCTATTTTCTTCAGCTTTTTGTGTATATTATATAATATTTATTAAAAGAATTAATATATACACATTTTGTTATTTAAATCATTTTATTATAATTTAAATTCAAAATTTTACTCTTTTAAATAAAAAATTTATACATAATTTAACGGTTAAAATAGACAATACATATAAAAAATTTATTTAACATTGATATAACATTTTTAAAATAGTAAAAAAGAATTATATTTTTTACTAATTATAATTTAATATATGTTAATATAAAAATATAATATATATCGCATTGAAAATATTATATGATTTATAAATTAAATTATAGCAGGAAAAAAAAAAGAGAACAAAACATCTATACAACAAACACACATATAATAAGAAATAAATTTTAATTTCATTTTTCGTTTGTGTTTTAGTTTTTTTTATCATAAATAACAAACAAATTAATTAATTAATTAAATTTTAGTCAATACATAAAAACATTTTTTTTCTCAACTAAATATGATTTTTAGTATTAATAAGAAATATCAATAACCAAATAAAGTAGTACATGAGATCTCCAAGGCACAAAAAAATAGGTCACAACCTTAAATCCATATAAATTTAAAAGGCTAAAAATTCAAATAGATACCTAAATTATAGCATAAATAATAATTAAATATTTAAATTTTTTTTAAAAAAAATTAAGCATTTTTTTATAACCAAAAGTTCAAATAGACACATAAACTATAATCTAAGTAATAATTAAACACTTAAACTTTTTTAAATCATTTAAACACTTCTTTTATTAAAATATGACTGAATAAGTACAAATTTAATACTCACTATAATCTTTATTAAATAATACTTTTTTAGCTAATGTGAGACTTACTCTTTTTAGTTTTTATTGAATAAAAATTAATAAATTATTTCATTAATTTATATTAACAAATTAATAATTTCTTTTTTTTAATTTCTATTTCTATTTATGAAATTATTTTTTGTTTTTATTTTTTAATTAACAAATTAATAATTTATTTTTTATTTTTATTTGTATTTTTATTTATTTTTTTGATGGTGGTGCACATTTAACTAATTAATAATTATTATGGTAATACTAAAATAATAGCAGAAATTTCGTAATAACAACATAAAATAATAATAATTATAGTAATACAAACCTAAAATACGAGCTTCAACACATAAAAAATATCATCCAATTACAATAAAATATATAATATTAAAATATTAATTTTTATTCAATAAAAATTAAAAAAGAGTGAATTTTATATTTGCTAAAAAAAGTATTATTTGACGAAGATTATAGATTCTGTTAAATTTATACTTATTTGGTCATATTTTGATGAAAAAAGTATTTAAATTGTTCAAAAAAATTTAAGTATTTGATTGCTACTTAAGTTATAGTTTATGTGTCTATTTAAATATTTAGTCATAAATGAAGTGCTTAAATGATTTAAAAAAAAATTTAAGTATTTAATTACTATTTAGGCTATAATTTAAGTCTTTATTTAAACCTTTAGCCAAACTTAAAACCATATAGAGATAACTCCTTACAATATAACAGCCCAAAGCAAGTTTTAGGGCCTACAGATTGAACAAGGTAATAGCCCTATAACAAGTCTCAAGCAAAAGTATTATTAGGCATGTGTAATTTTTTCTAATTAGACCGAATTCGATTGAATAAAATGTATTTTATTTGAGTTTGGTCGGTTTATATTATATATACGGATAAAATTGGATTTATATTTTTAAAAAAATTTAGGTTCAGTCGGTCGATCGAATTGAGATACTTTTTTCTGTTTTTATCCGAACCCGGTCGACTTTTATGTATTTATATATAAATATATATATATATATATTTATTTATTTTATCACTTAGCTCGACTAATCTCGATCAGACAATGTTAAAATATATCTAAATATAAAAAGTTCTAATATTAAATATCAATCCATTTGAAATTGATCTGACCCGATCAAACTTGAAATTAATTCGATTCGGTTGAAATTTTAAAAAAATCGAACATTAACGGTTTGAGATTTTTACTTTTTGATCGGATTCGATTGGTTTGAAAAGTCACTCCAAACCGATAGAACCCGTCCCGTGCACACCCTTAAGTAGCATAACCTAATAGAAGGTCAGAAACTCTCTAGACCATGCACTGAAAATTTAAATAACCTCAAATATCAATGCACTGAAAATTTAGGAAATAACAATGTCAATACAATTTACACTAGAACTAGTGAGAGAAAAGTTTAGATAAAACTGTGTGAGTAAGTTAAAGAAAAGAGGAATATAGCTTCATCAACTGGTCAATAATCTCAAGCACTAACCAAGGAAGAATCTTTAGAGGTAGTACTAAATACAAAATAACCTGTGAATATTCAAAGGTAGATTGATTTTCTTTTTGAAAACAAAATGATTACAGGATAACTAAGACTTTGATCCTTGAACAAACTTCATAAATTTAGGGAGCTTTCACAATCTTTCCACCATCAAGGAAAGGCTTATAGAACATAAGCATCATTATAGGTGATAAAAAAAGTTACTTGAGGCCAAATCTAGAAAAAAAAAATAAAAGAAAAATAAGAATTTAGAGTTGTCATCAGCTTTTAGACTAATGGTAATTCTAGATTTAAGATTAAAAAAATAGAAACGAGCTTTGGAGAGAGAAAAGCTTTAGAGATAAGACATATATATATATATATATATTTTATCCCTAGATGCATTTAGGGGCAGAACTACATGGGTTAAGGGGGTGGGCATATATATAATTCTAAATGTATATAAATTTTTAATATATATTATATATATATTCATAAAATAATATTATATATATAATTATAAAATTAACAATTTTATATCCCTTTAATATATCTTAAAATTATATATATATATATAATTATATACTTCTAAGTTAAAATTATATTTAATTTATATAAAATTAAATACTTTTAATATATTCTTTTCAATTATAAATATATATAAATATATATTAATAATTTTTGAGATATTAATTTTTTTATTTTAATAAAAACTTATAAATAAATTATTAGACTAAAGAATTAAATAAAATATATAATAAATTTAATAAATTTTTAGAATTTAATAAATAATATAAAAATTTAATAGAGAATTTTTTAATAAAAATTTATAATAAAAATATAAATTTTACTATAATATTAAATATTTAATTTAATTTTTAATTTATTTATATTTTTTTCTTAAAAAATTATAGAGAATTAGTCAGATATATACCATTGAGTAAAATACTAATATACTATAGACCCTAGTATCCTTAATTAGATCCATCTAGATAAAAATACCCTCTGAATTTTAAAAGTTCACTCATATTTTTAGAAGCAAATTTCTTCTCTCTCCATTTACGACTTTCATCTTCTCCTTCGTGTTCTCTGTTGAAGCAAGAAACCCTCGCCAATCGCCGTTAATCATTTTCAACTGTTTGTTCTCTCTACTGTTATCTTCTTCATTCTTCTCTCATAATCGCTATTTCTTCATCGTTCATCACGCTTATCTGAAGGTATTTATCCTCTCTCTCTCGATTTCTCTCTTGTAAATTGATGTGCTTGATTGGATTGCGAGAATGCATATGTGTTTGTATAAATCTCTCTTTTAAAATTTTTATTTAATTATTTGTGAAATTTATGATTTTACTGGTATGAGATGACGTGAGCTTGTTATGACCATATTTTTACTGGTATTGCTTGTTATGAGCATATTTATACTGGTATGAGTTGGTATGAGCATATTTTAACTGATATGACTTGTTATGACCATATTTTTACTGGTATGACTTGGTATGGGCATATTTTTACTGGTATGACTTGGTATGAGTATATTTTTACTGGTATGACTTGGTATGAGCTTGATATGAGCATTTTTTTACTGTTATGACTTGGTATGAGCTTGATATGAGTATATTTTTACAGGTATGACTTGATATGAGCATATTTTTACTGGTATGACTTGATTTGAGCTTGTTATGGGCATATTTTTACTGAAATGGCTTGTTATGAGCATATTTATACTGGTATGAGTTGGTATAAGCTTGGTATGAGCATATTTTTACTGATATGACTTGTTATGACTATATTTTTACTGGTATGACTTGGTATAAGTTTGGTATGAGCATATTTTTACTGGTAAGACTTGGTATGAGTATATTTTTACTGGTATGACTTGGTATGAGCATATTTTTTTAATGGTATGACTTGATATGAGAATATTTTTACTGGTATAACTTGGTATGAGCATATTTTTACTTGTATGACTTGGTATGAGCATATTTTACTGGTATGACTTGGTATGTGTATATTTTTACTGGTACGACTTGGTATTGGTATATTTTTACTGGTATGACTTGGTATAAGCTTGGTACGAGTATATTTTTACTGTTATGACTTGTTTTGAGCTTGGTATGAGTATATTTTTACCAGTATGATTTAGTATAAGCTTTGTATGAGTATATTTTTACTAGTATGATTTAGTATAAGCTTGTTATGAGTATATTTTTACTGGTATGACTTGGTATGAGCTTGTTATGATCATATTTTTACTGGTATGGCTTGGTATGAGTTTTGTATGAGCATATTTTTACTGGTATGAGTTGGTATGAGTAAATTTTTACTGGTATGACTTGGTATGAGATTGGTATGAGCATATTTTTACTGGTATAATTTGGTATGAACTTGTAATGAGCATATTTTTATTGGTATGTCTTGGTATGAACTTGTCATGAGTATATTTTTACTGGAATGACTTGGTATGAGCTTGACATGAGTATATTTTTACTGGCATGACTTGGTATAAGCATATTTTTACTAGTATGACTTCGTATGAGCATATTTTTACTGTTATGACCTGGTATGGGTATATTTTTACTGGTATGAATTAGTATGAGCATATTTTTAGTAGTATGACTTGGTATGAGTATATTTTTACTGGAATTGCTTGTTATCAGCATATTTATATTGGTATGAGCTTAGTATGAACATATTTTTATCGATATGACTTGTTATGACTATATTTTTACTGGTATGACTTAGTATGAGCTTGGTATGAGCATATTTTTACTGGAATGACTTGATATGAGCGTATTTTTACTAGTATGATTTGGTATGGGCTTGGTATAAGCATATTTATACTGGTATGAGCTTGGTATGGACATATTTTTACTGGTATGACTTGGTATGAGTATATTTTTACTGGTATGACTTAATATGAGTATATTTTTTCTAGTATGAGCTTGGTATGAACATATTTTTACTGGTATAACTTGGTATGAGTATATTTTTACTGATATAACTTGGTATGAGCTTGATATAAGTATAATTTTACTGGTATGACTTGTTTTGAGCTTGGTATGGGTATATTTTTACTGGTATAATTTGGTATGAGCTTGGTATGAGTATATTTTTACTGGTATGAGCATATTTTTACTGATATAAGTCGGTATGAGCTTGTTGTGAGTATATTTTTTACTGGTATGACTTGGTATGAGCTTGTTATGATCATATTTTTATTGGTATGACTTGGAATGAGATTCGTATGAATATATTTTTACTAGTATGAGTTGGTATGAGCTTTGTATAAGTAAATTTTTACTGGTATGACTTGGTATGAGCATATTTTTACTAGTATGAGTTGGTATGAGCTTGTAATGAGCATATTTTTACTGGTAAGTCTTGGTATGAGCTGATTATTGGCATATTTTTAGTGGTATGAGTTGGTATGAGCTTGGTATGAGTATATTTTTAAAGGCATCACTTGGTATGAGCTTGGTATGACTATATTTTTACTGGTATGATTTGGTATGAGCTTAGTATGAGTATATTTTTACTAGTATGAGTTGGTATGAGCTTAGTATGAGCATATTTTAACTGGTATGAGTTGTTATGAGCTTGTTATTACCATATTTGTACTGGTATGAGTTGGTATAAGTTTTTTTTTTACTAGTATGACGTAGTATAAGTATGATATGAGTATGAAATGAGTTGATATGAGTAGGATATGAGTTGAAATTAGTTTTTATTATTGAGTTGTTTTGGTATGAGTTTGTATGATATGAGTATGTTATGAGCTGTTTTGATTTTGACTTTGTAGTAAAAAAATTACATGAAAAAATGGCAATAGGTTCTTATACTAGCCCATCTTCTCAAAGTGAACAATCTCTCTTATGTGGGGACAAGCCAACCATACTCTATTCAAGTTTTGGAGTAATGTCGTCAACTTCTCCTAAGGGCTGGAGGATAAAAAGAAGATTGCATTGTCAACCAGGTGTAGCTGGTAAGGCAAAGAAGCCAAGATTTGGGGTGTTCTTTAGTGTTGATATTTCCATTCATAAGAAGGAAGTGGAAAGTGAATATGCTAATGAAGAACGCATTGGAGTAAGTAATTATAAAAAATTTATTTGAAATTGCAATTATATTTTAAAGCGCAACTTATCAATGATTGGGTAACTAATTAATAAAATATGTGTCAGGATGCTGATTATGTCATCCCTCCAAGTGATTGGAGGTACCACCAGGTTAATAGGATAGGCCGTGGATTACAAACAATTCAGCTGATAAAGAACATAATTGGTTCTAACAAAGAAAGGTTAGTATGATTTACAATGTATAACACATTGTGATTTATACTGTCAATATGTTCAATATGAGTTTATTTATTGATAGCAATATTTTAGTATTTTAGTGTAGACGGTTGCCTTTATTTGATACAATATCAACCACCTTCTTGGGCTTGATGATGAAAATTTTGATCATTGGTCTGGGCTCTTTTACTGGCTTTTCATACATTAAGTTTCAAATGAAAAAAAAAATGAGCTTTCATTTAAGTTTGGAAAGTTAGTCCTAACATTTGGAATTATTGAGTATTATTTAGTAATATGGCTAAAATATTGTGGTCTAAAAAACATGATTGGGGGGACCAAATGCTTAGTTCAACGCTATGGTAGATGGACATGGGAGAAATTATTTCATGAATTTAAAAAAAATGCAATGTTGCTAAGTTGCAATTAAAATTAGGAATAGCTTGCCTGGTTGATATGTTGGTTTTGGGAAAGGTTAAGACTACAAAGGTGGATCCCAAAATTTTAACTCTTGTAGACGATGTTGAGACATTCAACAACGTTGCATGGGGTTTTGTGAACTAGAAATTTCTTTGTTCGAAGTTGAAAGAATCCCTAGAAAAATTAAAGAACAAAGTGGTCGGTGGCTATTCTGTCATTGGTTTTTCTGATGCCTTGACCATATTTGGAATGAAGGTTATACCTAATTTATAAGAGTTATGGGTAGAGAGGTACGAAATTATGTTTCTGCGATTAATGAACTGGAAATCTCTTCTAAATATCCATACCCACACATTTATTCGATGTTATCACAACAGGTATTTAACTTGATATGAGTATGATATTTTGAGTTTTACTAATATCAATGTTATTATTCATTTACACATATTAAATCAGTACTATAATGTATAGGAGCTGACTGTTATAGAATTGAAAATAATAAATATTGAGGCCGAGTCTCCTAATCTATAAGGAATTTGCCAAAAGGATACCCAAAGACACTCGAAAAAGGAAAAAATTACTGACCCTCATTTATTACTTGCTTTTCTTTCTATTTATTGTATCATAATGTTTTACAATATTATAAATTTTTTATTCTGACTAGTATATTATTTTTCAGGAAACTGAATTTGATAGCAAACCAGTCAGTGCAACTGAAGAAAAAAGGTTCAAAATATTTGAATGCATGAGAAAAAGGAAGGGATATCCGAATGACATGCAGCAAAAAAAAATACAGGTTGATGTATACATGGAGAAGAATAGAATGGAGTTGCGCATATCGCAACTCGAGCATAGATACAGTACGTTAGAAAGTGAAAATGCACTGCACATTCAATAAAATAAAGAGTTGAATACTATTATATCCAGCTTGATCGACAAAACCACCGCCTTATAAGCAAATGAAAATAAAAGGGCAGCAAAGAAAATGGAAACCAAAGAAAAAGAGGTAGCTGCAACTGAAAAGAAAAAGGAGGGAAATGATGAGAGGAAAAACATTCATAATGAAAATAAAAGTGAAGATGAAGAAAAGGAAGAGGCTCTAGAAGAAAAAGCAATTCATAAAATTGAAGCACTGGGATTGGATGATACAATTGTTATACCTCTTATTGAGTATGATGATTATACTAAATCACTGTTATTTATTATAAAATTTTATAAATTTACTTATATCTAATCACTTAAAATATGACTACTTATAGAAAAGATATATCAATGGCGGCCAAGGACATGTTGTAGCTCAGCCTGTCGGTGGTTGAAGTGACGAAGACCACAAATGATGAACAAAGGAAGAAACGTTTACTCGTACTGAACTTAAAATATATTGGTGATGAGTGGACTCCTTAAGGAAGAGGTGGACACAGAAAAAGGAGCAAACGTCTTCAAGTTCTTTAACGAAAGATGGCAGATGAAGTTACTTATGCACATGTTCTGCCTTTGGATCCTTTCTCCCCCCATCTGCTGACCATTGTTGAAGTTTGGATAATTGGCGGCATATGCATTTTGATAACTTTAAGTATAAAGATGCACTTTAATTATGGATTTTGATTTTCACATTAATTATATTTAGATATAAACAAATTCTTCTTCCTATAACGTTAATATTAGTGTTTTAATTTATAACAGTGATCCAAAAGTAGAACAACTATTGCCGGAGGATGAGATATATGATTTCACAGTGTACTCCATAAACTACAAGGACTTTTAGTATTGACTACGAGTAAAAAATATTTGGCTATCAAACGATGTAAGATTTTCAATATAAATGCATATTGAAGTTAATATGAGTTTGAAATATATTGGTATGAGTTTTGGTATGAGCATATTTTTACTGGTATTACTTGGTATGAGCTTGGTATGAGTATATTTTTACTGGTATGGCTTGGTATGAGCATATTATTACTGGTATGACTTGGTATGAGCATATTTTTACTGGTATGACTTGGTATGAGCTTATTTTTACGAGTATAAATTGGTATGAGCTTGTTATGAGCTAATTTTTACTGGTATGAGTTGGTATGCGCTTGGTATAAGCATATTTTTACTGGTATGAATTGATATGAGCTTGGTATGAGCATATTATCACTGGTATGAGTTGATATGAGCTTGATATGAGCATATTTTTACCGGTATGAGTTGATATAAGCTTGGTATGAGCATATTTTCAATAGTATGAGTTGGTATGAGCATATTTTTACTGGTGTGACTTGGTATGGGCTTGTTATGAGCTTATTTTTACTGGTTTGACTTGGTATGAGCTTGGTATGAGTATATTTTTACTAGTATGAGTTGATATGAGCTTGGTATGAACATATTTTTACTGGTATGAGTTGATATGAGCTTGGTATGAACATATTTTTACTAGTATAACTTGGTATGAGCTTGGTATGAGTATATTTTTACTAGTATGACTTGGAATGAGCTTGTTATGAGCTTATTTTTACTGGTATGACTTGGTATGAGCTTAATATGAGTATATTTTTATTAGTATAACTTGGTATGAGCTTGGTATGAGTATATTTTTACTGGTATAACCTAATATGAGCTTGGTATGAGCATATTTTTATTGGTATGAGTTGGTATGAGCATATTTTTACTGGTATGACTTGATATGAACTTGTTATGAGCATATTTTAATGTGTTTTTATTGAATTATAGAAAATTGATGTCATACTATATTATGTATGCCAAAAACAGAAATATAATGCAGAGTTCTTTGACCAAAGAAAGACATGTGGATCTTGTTATATCAATCAAATTTTTATGGCATGTCATAAAGAGTTCATTTTTTATTATTAGAGGACTCGCAGTTATGTAACTGATTTTCTTGAGGGCAAGCACAAATATTGTAAATATATAAAAGATGTTGACATCATTTATCTACCGGTGAATCAAGCTGCACACTATTGATTTTTAATAGAAATAAATTTACCTAATTGGTCAATAAAGATATACGATTTGTTGTATGCAGACGCCCGCAGAAGTGATAAAACAAAATGTGTTAATCCAATTGCGGAGATGTTGCTCCGTTCTTTGAATGAAGTTAATTTTTTTAGATATAGGCTCGAATTAAAGACTAAAAATGGTACGAAGTTAAAAATAAATTATGAGAATAATAGTTGTCCGCACCAAGCTGGATAAACTAGTATAAATTGTTCATTCTCAGTCATTATGTAATGATATTATTTGCCTTTTAAAGTTACTAATATTAATATATTATAACAGAAAAGATTGTGAATTTTTTTTGCCAAATTTATTGAGTTTTTAATGACGATCGGCCTCAACATATGGGACTGCAACCAGCAAAACATGAAATTATTTATATATAATACGACAGTTAATTTGTGGGTGTATGCTACAAATAAGAATAACAATGTTTATGATTGCAAATAATATTTTAAAATTTTATACGAATATTGTAAATATATTAGATTGTATATATACAAATATTACTTTATTTATATTGATAGTAAATAATAGGAAGCAATTATTTGATATTAGATGTTATGACTTAATATCGGATGATGTATGTCCCAATGAGTTGATGCATGATGCTTATTTTTTATATGAGTTTTGAAAGTCTGATGATACAGGATGTGGCGTGGCCAAATTTTGTTAAGTTTTTCATGAGCTGATATGAGCTTGTAATGAGCATTTTGAAATATCGATAAAAATATATACTCATCCAAGTAAAAAAATACTCATACTAACTCATATCAGTATAAATATACTTATACCAAGCTCATATCAACTAATACCAATAAATATATGCTCATAACAAGCTCATACCAACTCATACCAGTGAAAATATACTTATATCAAGCTTATACCAAGTCATACCAGTAAAAATATGCACATACCAAGCTCATACTAACCCATACTAATAAAAATATACTCATATCAAGCTCATACTAAGTCATACCTATAAAAATATACTCATACCAAGTCATACCAGTAAAAATATACTCATACTAAGCTCATACCATTTCATACCAGTAAAAATATGCCTATACCAAGCTCATACAAATTTATACCAGTAAAAATATGCTCATACCAAGTCATACCAGTAAAAATATGCTCATACGAAACTCATACCAAGTCATACCAGTGAAAATATGTTTATACCAAGCTCATACCAGTAAAAATATGTGCATATCAAGCTCATACCAAGTCATACTAGTAAAAATATACACATACCAAGTCATACTAATAAAAATATGCTTATACCAAGCTCATACCAAGTCATACTAGTAAAAATATTCTCATACCAAATTCATACCAAGTCATACCAGTAAAAATATGATCATAACAAGTCATATCGGTAAAAATATGCTCATACCAGTGAAAATATGCTCATACCAATGAAAATATATTCATACCAAGCTCATACCAATTTATACCGGTAAAAATATGCTAATACCAAGCTTATACCAGGTCATACCAGTAAGAATATGCTCATATCAAACTCATACCAAGTCATACCAATAAAAATATGCACATACCAAGCTTATACCAAGTGGTACCAATTAAAATATGCACACACCAAGCTCATACCAAGTTGTACCAGTAAAAATATGCTCATACGAAGCTCATACCAAGTCATACCAGTAAAAATATGCTCATACCAAGTTATACTAGTAAAAATATGCTCATACTAAGCTCAAACCAAGTCATACCAGTTAAAATATGCTCATACCAAGCTCATACCAAGACATACCAATAAAAATATGTATATACTAAGCTCATATCAATTCATACCAGTAAAAATATGTTCATATCAAGTCATGCCAGTAAAAATATGCACATACTAAGCTCATACCAAGTCATACATATAAAAATATTCTATAACAATCTCATACCAACTCATATTAGTATAAATATTATTTTATCATATTTTTATAAATAAAGATATGCTATTATTTTATGCTATGACAAACTCATACCGAATTATATTTGTACAAATATGCTCATATTAAAGTCATAATAACTCATATCAATAAAAATATACTTATACATTAATCATTCATCCTTAATAATAGTATTATTGTAATATCCCTATGCATGCCCTAGAAGTTTTGTTGTTGTTGTTGTTGGTTTGAATTGAGAAATGGGAAGAGAATGTTTTTGTATGGTGGTTGGGAAAGAAAAGAGGGTTTAGAGATAATTGTATATGTTGCTTATATGGTGATATATATAACATATAAAGTGGTCAAAATGGAAAGTCAAGAAAAGAGGATATTTTTGTGTTGGTTGTGAATTACTTAAATGGGTATAGATATGACAAAAGCTTAGTTAAATGGATGAGGGTATTATAGTAATTTTCTTTTGGATGGGTATTTAATGCCTATTGACTTTGTGTTTCTTCATCATTTCTTCTTCTTCTTGTTGTTGTGTGGCCGGATCATCAAAGAGAGAAGAGAGCAAGAGAACAAGTGATGGTTTTGATGATTTCAAGTTCAAAGTGAAGGAAGTTTTCAAAGTTACAAGTTGGAGTTTCAAGGAATTTCATTATTTGGTAAGTTTGCTCTTGTTTACTCTTGTTATTTTTGAAGTTATGCTTGAGTTGAGTTGTGATTTGATGATGGTATTGATTAAGTTGCTTATGGTGTGATTTTAAGTATTGATTTTGCTTGATAGATGAGAAGTTGGGTTGGTGTTGGTGATGGAAGAGTAAGAGTTGTGTTTAGTGAAATTGTTTCTGTTTTACAATTAGTAAAGGCTGTAATTTGTATGATTTTTAATTAATTATAGAAAAATTTTATTGAAGTGAATTTTTGATATGTTGTGCCTCTATGAGTCTAGAATGACTGAAAAATATGTTGATTCGATTTTGGATAGGTTATGAGTTTAGAAAGATTATTTTTATTAGACCTGTTCCAGCAGGTACCTTAACTGAGACAGCTCTATTTCGGGATTTTTAATAAAATGTAGAAAAATCATATTCAATTGAATTTTGAATATGTTGTTGCTTAGTGAGTCTAGTATTTGAGAAAAATAATTTGGAACCACGTTGATTGAATTTGATTTATGAAATTCACAAAGTTCAGAAACTGCTGCCAGGATGCAGGGCAATTGGGGCAGTCTGGTTAGGTGAACTATTTGACCAAGATTTTGTATTCAGTTTGATCTGAAATTTTAAAGGAATGATTTTAAGATACAAAACTAAATTCTGTAAAAATTTTAGAATTTTTAGTCAAGTAGATTATTTTATACAATTTTTCAAAATAAGGATAAAATGGAGTCTAAAACCAGAATGTACTATTCATATGGTCATTTTGCTAATATTCCTTTTTGATTAGGTTGTGAAGAGGTTGAATTGTCCTAATTGCATTGTTGAGATTGAATAATGTTATGTTATGCATTGTGAATGGTAATGTGTTTCATGAGTAATGCACATTGAAATGTTATACCAAAGATGTTATAGTGATTCAAATGAAATATGATTGAAGCATGCATTGATGATAGGATTGAATAATAATGTGAGTGTTTAGATAATGTAATGAATATTGTATATAATGATGAAATGAAGTGGGAATGATATGATGTTATGAGAAAATGGTTTTGTTGTAATGTGGAATGTTGAGGCATGATTGCTTAACTTGCTTGTGAAAAAGAAATGAATTGAAAAAAAATATTGATAAGTTTAATGAACGGACCTATCCGTCTCCTGCGGAACCATGCGGACCCAGTGGGTTGGGCAACCGATCTTGGACTACCGATCTGGTAGGAGGAAGGTTCGATATAGTCAGTATTATACGTACCTATTTGCCTCCTGCGGAACCATGCGGACCCATTGGAATGGGCAACCGAACTTGGACAACCGACCTGGATGGGGAAAGGTATGTTACTGATAATGTTATACGTGCCTATTTGCCTCCTGCGGACCCTTGGGATTGGAGGGCAACCGACCTGGTTGGGAAAGGGTACGTATATAAAGTTATAGTTGTTGGCTATAATGATAAATTTAAATGAGTATAATGAATGGTGCTATTATATGAATATTGATGTGACATTGAACAAAGCAACATATTGAATAAATAATATGCTTTTGATTGATATATGTAATTAATTTGTGACATTGCATTTTAGCATGAATTATCTTACTAAGCCCTTGGCTTAGCGCGATAGTGTTTAATCGCGCAGGTAATAGAGCTGATAGAGTCGAACCCGAGAGTTCATCAAGACCTAGTGAGAGTAGACCTTGAAGAGTTGATTTTGGGAACTTAAAGATCAGAAGAGAATTGCCAATCATGTATACTTCTTTATATTTTGTAAAGTAATGATTATAATGTAAAAATATGGATATTTTTAAATATGTACATATTTTATAACTTCCGCTGTGTAATATTTAAATGTATATATATATAACTAATATGTTTTGTTTTATAAGTAAATGACCTACTTTTCTATAATGTATAATGATAAGGGTATTGTATCAAGTTTAAAGTATTTTGAATGTTAAGAAAACCGTAGCATCCCTATGTTTGATGCACTTATGCTACATTGTTGTGGTTGTAGTATGTGGGCATTGGATATGGGGGTGTTACAAATCCTTTTTGCAGGTTGTAGTTGAGGGTATAAGGGGGATTTATTGGAAGTGTACTGAGAATGATTTTGTTTGCATTGGTTTGTGTAAAATGTTTTTAAAAAAAAAAAACTAGTTTTGTCGACACTTGGGACTCAATTTTTAGGCGAAACTATGGCAAAATTTCTATTAAAATTGGAACTAAAATTTGACTAAGTAAAATTGGTAGCAACATTAGGTTAGTGTGGCGCCTCTACTCAGCTTACACATGTAGGTCGGGAAGGAGTGTTACAATTATAAAATGCATACTGTCCCAGTTTGAGCTTATTGTAGAATGCGCTATTTTTAATCTGTCAATGCTCCTGAACAACAGTGCAAACGAATGGAATTTTGGCAAGTAGATCTATTGTGACCATGCTCGTGACATTGACTGCACCTCAGATGAGTTTTCTCCTCACCAAGTGAAGGAATCCTATATTTTTTCTGCCTCCCAGTTAACGTGCGCACATGTGGTGGTAAAAGAGTGACGCTACGAATGTGCTCCAGGATAGACCAATCACTGATATGAAGAATTGAATTTATGACTTCTTTGTATGTTTGAAATCAATATTCATGCGAGTAATACGGAGAACAGAACTCATAAGTGTCATAGCTGCTATTCCTAACAACCACAAGAGCATGCATGCACGAGAGTTAATCTAATTGAAACTTCCTGCAGCAACATGTCCTATTAGACATATCGACAATATAATTTATATCTATATCCTTAACATCGTATTTGTTGTTGCTAGCATGCTTCATTTGCGAAATATAAATAACAGTATAATATGACAATATCATAAATAATAACATTTGATGAAAAATAAATAAAAAACTTTGACACTGAAAAAAATAAATAATAAGAACTTACATTCATTTTTTGTGCTTTCATCATTCTCTTCCTTAATTTTTTTTACATCTGTTGACATTTTATCCATGAAATGCTCAGCTTTGTTTTGACGTTTATAAAATCATCTTTGACACATCTTTCTGACTTCATCAACAAATGCAGTAATCAGAAGGTCGCATTGACTAATTCGGAGATGTTAGTCGTCATGATGTTATACCTTCTTCTATGCATATGAGACCGCGTCCACCTATCTAGCCCAACACCTTCTAGATATTCTCTTGCACGGGGAATACTAATGCAAAAATTATCAAAAAGTTTAGTAGAATTATTTATTTTATAGGCTTTAGTTGTTTTGTAGTAGAGTTTCTCAATGTCCTTAGTTATATGTTTAAATTTGCACTTCAAGTTATTTAACAAGTGATACATGCAAATTTCATGAAATGTGTTTGGAAAAACCTCTGATACAGCCTTCAGAATGCTAAGGTGTCTATCAGATATAATAACATGATCTTGTCTTTAACCAAAAGCTTCCTTCAACCTCGTAAGAAACCATGTTAATGATGCATAATTTTCAGAATCACCAATCCTGAATGCCAAAGAAAATATCTGCTGGTTTGCATCATGACAAACGACAGTGAAAAGTACGCCTCGATATTTCCCTTTTAGATGAGTGTCATCAATAGTAATTACATGTTTACAATTTCGAAAATCTTTTATTGAAGCATCAAAAGAAAAAAAAAAGATACTCAAATCGATTACCATCATTGCATTGTAGATGTATTACTGTACTCAGATAAGTTTTGCCTAGCATATATAAATAGGCTGGTAGAATTGAGAAAGATTGTTTTGCAGTACCAAGTATGATATTCTCATATGCAAACTCACGTCTCCTCCATGCAACATAATAACTAATCTGAAAACCAAATTTATTACGCATATATTCGATAATATCCTTAGGTTTGAAAATTCTCCCAGGATTTATGAATCATTTATTAAGACACTCTGAAATAACCCAACTAGTTACTTGTCTGTGTCTACTCTGATCAAAATCGGTCGGACATATATGTTGGGTGACATATTTTGTCACCATCCAACAACCCTTCGGGTCTCTAAGACTTTTCGCTCTCAATCTCCACGTATAATTTTTATCAATACAGTGCACGATAAAGAAAGAAGTATTGGACTTGAACACCTTAAACTGGAATTTCTATCTAATTGCAATGAGGGACACAATTGTCTTCATATCATCTCTTGACTTAAATATTTTTTTCTCCTCAATCGTTTCAGATATATAACTTTCGCCTAAAAATTCTGTATTGCTTCTTCACACAAATAAGTTTGTCACTGTTCTTCATTGTCAAGTATCGTATATTCTGTCTCATTATTGTAATTAAAATGAGTGTCATCACTGTGTTTTACCCCTGTATTATGATATTTTGGCCCTACTTTAAAATCTACAGGAATGTCAGTACTATGTTCTGCCAGTGAATTAGCCACATTATCTTCATTTTCATAATATTTCGGGGCTATATAGATAGATTCAGTAATTGGCGCAACCCTTGCATCTGCATTGTCTATATTTTGACAAAAATTTGATACTTCTACTTTGATATTTTTTTTAACACCGAGAGGATCATTACTGTTGTGTCCTGATTTATATGCTCCTTCTTCGACACGAACAATCAATGAATGTTTAAATCTATCATCCATTAAAGTGCCAATGAATATCCTAATTGACCTATCATCTACCACATCATAAAGAGGATGTTGGTCATTGTCAGTAACAAATTTAAATTCTATCTTTGAGGTATTGTCAATATGAAGTGCCTCTGAAACTGATTTCTTAAGTTCATTGAAGTCAACCATTCTATTTAGAAAAATATATTCAACACCACCACCAATATATTTGCGATTTTTGACATCAAACATCCCACCATAATAGATGAGAATAATTATTTCGTCCATAAAATGAATTCATCCTCCGATAACTTTCTAGCCATCCATCAAAATTCTACAATCATAACCATCAATATCAAACTCATATTCAGTAAAAATATACTTATAATAAACTCATATCAATAATACTAACTCATATCAACGAAAATATACTCATATTAAACTCAAATCAGTAAAAATATACTCATATCAGTAAAAAGATACTCATATCAACTCATGTCAATAAAAATATATATCATTTCAAACTCATATCAATAAATATAGCCATAACAAGCTCATACCAAATCATACTAGTAAAAATATGCTCATACCAATTCATACCAATAAAAATATGCTAATAAAAAGCTCATACCAACTCATATCAGTATAAATATGCTCATACCAAGTCATACCAGTAAAAATATGCTCATACCAAGTCATACCAGTAAAAATATGCTCATAACAAGCTCATACCAACTCATACCATTAAAAATATTCTCATAACAAGCTCATTTCAGTAAAAATATGGTCATAAGAAGCTCATATCAAGTCATACCATAAAAATATGATCATAACAAGCTCATACCAAGTCATAACAGTAAAAATATGATCATAACAAGCTCATACTAAGTCATACTAGTAAAAAAATACTCATAACAAGCTCATACCAAGTCATACTAGTAAAAATATACTCATTAAAAACTCATATCAAGTCAGATAAGTAGAAATATGCTCATAATAAACTCATACCAACTCATATAAGTAAAAATATGCTCATACCAAGTCATACTAGTAAAAATATAGTCAAACCAAGCTCATACCAAGTCATACCAGTAAAAATATGCTCATATCAAGTCATACTAGTAAAAATATGCCCATACCAAACTCATACCAAAACATACAAGTAAAAATATGCTCATACCAAGCTCATAATAAATGATACCAGTAAAAATATACACATATCAAGCTCATACCAAGTCGTTTCAGTGAAAATATGTTTATACCAAGCTCATACCAGTAAAAATATATTCATACCAAGTCATACCAATAAAAATATACTCATAACAAGCTCAAACCAACTTATACCAGTAAAATATGCTCATAATAAGTACATACCAATACATACTAGTAATAATATGCTCATAACAAACTCATACCAAGTCATATCAGTAAAAATATGCTCATAATAAACTCATAATATAATATTTTTTTCGACGCTCAACACCTACATGCTTTGTTGATATTTTCTCATATTAGCTCAAATTATATTTTTTCAAGAAAAAAAAAAACTAACTCAATATACCTTTTTACTTGATTGAGACAAAGTAAATTAGTTGCCAACAAATGGAGCGGCAAAATTTATGGATTATCGGGCAAGGCGAAAGATTGAGAGGAGATCGGCAAAGAGAAAGATAAAAGTGATCGAATAAAAGCAAGATAAAGAAGAGATCGAAAAATAATAGATAAAAAAAATAACAGAGTCTGGGCGAAGAGAAAGAAAGAGCAAAAGAGAGAGAAAATGTGTTTTATTTATTTTTTTTAGGGAAATGAGGGGCATTTTTATCTAAAAAGGTCTAGTTAAAATTACTGAAGTCTATAATTTATTAGTGTTTTACTTTGGGATATATATATCTGATTAATTCTCAAAATTATCTCCTTCATCTGATTTTTTTTGTTCAGCCATTGGTGCTTTGGTGTTTGTAGCAAACATCTTCATACATGGATTCTGACAAAAAAAAAAAACAAAGAAAAAATCTTCATATATGAACTGCCACCTGCCCATGTAGTTGGGTGGTATTATTGCTGACAATTCGTGCCGTGAGTTAACCGAAATTTATGGTAGCAGATGAAAAAAGGATAATTTATGTAGCGATTAATTAACCGAAATTTATGGTAGCAGATGAAAAAAGGATAATTTATGTAGCGAGACATTAATTAATCATCATTAATCACAAGGCCCCAATGAATTGCCAAAGGAACAATACCGCGGTGTATATTAAGTGGTGGACCATCATTGTCAAGCATTAAATTACAAGTAAAATGTTTGACTTAATGATACCAATACAAGGTAACGTCTGTCATTGTCAAGCATTAAATTACAAAATTAAATAAGTGATATTGTTATATCACAAAATAAATTTGTATATATGTTATTTTAAATGTATGTGAATTATTAGCAGAAAAAAATAGAATTTCTCACGATTTCTTCCTAAAATTAAAATCTGATGTACTTTTTTTGATCAGAAACTTTAATGCACTGCATAACAAACATGAAAAAACAGACTCACAGGATATAAATAATTACCCTAAGTTGGGCTGAATACTTAGAGTTGGTCGTCCTACTCGATGCATCATTGGGCTATTTGTTGGCATTGTAATTAAATCTGACTTTAATTCTTTAAATCAGATTGCGGCTGCAGATTTCAATTAGTAAAAATAAATAAATAAATTATACGACTGGCAAATTCAACCTTTAAAAAATATTGGTATTACTCAAATAAGACCCATGGCCAAGTTTGATTGCAATCTGCTCTGTTTGGCATACCTTCTCCCACAAACTCGCATCTCCATTTCTCACGAAGTGGTCTAAACTCTAAAACCCAAGCTTAACTAGCTACCTTATTCAAAACAGATGTCCAATCCGCCATGAGACAGAGGAATCACTGTACACTGCTTGCTTCTGTGCAGGTTTGCTCAAGATTGTTTGGATTTAGTAAATTGTGGAATCCGAACAACCAATTTCAGTTCAGTGTTTGAATGGCTAGACCAGATTCTAATAAACTGTGAGCAGGAGAAGTGCAATCTTGTGGCTATGACCCTTTGGAATTTGTGGAACCATTCGAAATGATGTTGTCTGGAAAAGTGCAGATAGTCAACCTGCAGTAGTTGTTTCCCAAGCCTCAATCAAATTAAATCAATGGCAGGAGAGTCAAAGAAGCGAGGAATCTTCCTTGTCCAGCAATGGCAGCAATCACCAGACACGTTGGAAAGCCCCACCACCTGGCTTATTGAAATGCAATTTCGATGCTGCTTTATTCGACCAGCAAAGGAAACTAAGTTATGGGTGTGTATTGAGAGATAGTGCGGGCTCCTTAATAGCTGCAAGGAGTGGAGTGATGACAGGACCAATGGACCCCAGTATCACTGAAGCTCTTGGTGGCAGAGAAGCCCTCCTCTGGATATTGAATATTGAATACAGGCATGTAACTTTTGAGTCTGATTCCCTTTCTCTCATTCAGAATTTAGCAAATGTTCAAAACGTAGACTCATATTATGGCATTGTAATAGGCGACTGTCTCATGTTATTAAGAGCATTAGTAAACTGCTCATTTTGTTTTGTTAAGAGATCTGCAAATCAGGCAGCCCACAAGTTGGCTAGGCAGTCTAGTTTCATGTCAGGTCATAGAGACTGGGATATTAATATCGCTGCAAATGTTTTTGAGGCAATTCTGATGGATTCAGCTAAATAAATTCATATTTTCCAAAAAAAAAAAGTAGCTACCTTATAATTGGACCCAAAATATATGAAATTAAATAGCTTCTTGATCCCATAAATTTTCCCAGGAAAAAAATTGCTTATGTGATTTTGATAGACGTTGGAGAATGATGATTTTAATATTTGATTTGTACTAAATGCTAACAACAAGCGTTTTTTTTTTTAATTTTCATATAACGTGGAAAAAAGATATTATTTAATTTATATGTTATCTTTTTATGTACTTATATATACTGTTTAAATTTATTAATTAAATTTCATGTAAAATTCCACTCAAAAAATTTTCAAGTAAAATTCGAATTTAATATTTTTTAAATTTTAAAAAAGAGTTAATTAGTACCATTAAATCAAAATTAATTTATTGTGAATTCATATCTAATTAACGTTAAGATATATAATGCGTTTACTGTGAGAATATCTCAAAATTATGGAAGAAGAGGAATTTGAAAAGACTGGCAATGATTTTGCATAGTACTTCTAATTACTCAGCCATACACATAGATTTCCTTGACGATAAATTAACATTATCTGAAATCAATGTCACTTCAATACTCCAATGGTAGAAGATTCACCCATCATGCAGTTTCCTGCTTACCAAATACGCAAATGGAGGCTGACTATAACTTCCATTAAGAAACATGGCAGTAAGCACCTTATACATGGCTTCAGTGAGGTGAACTCCGTCCCAGTTTATGTATTGAGAAGGGTTTGGACAAGCACTTGAAGAAGGTGTACCACATGTAGCAAACAAATTGAAGTTGTATGGTGGATCTCCTGATCCACAACATACCTTCAATGGCTCTTTGAATCCGTAACTTCTTAGATTCTTCATAATTGTGCGATAAGCATTCCAATAATCAAGATAAGCAATTGTAGCATTTGGAAATTTCCTCCTAAGAACTTGTAAATTGGCCAAGTAAATAGCATTGTGAGTGTTGCTTTGATTGTTTACACTCTTTACACAGCCCATTTCATCTCTGTCATCTTCAGGAGCTAGTGACAAGGAAAGTGGCAAACATCCTGTAGGAGGCAGGCCTTGAACCATAACATATTTCACACCTTTGCTCAACAGTGCCTGCAATTAATGGTATTCAAGTAATGTCAAAATTGGAAGATTGTGAGTTCGGAATTTTAGTGGGAATCTAATTAACCAAACAAGGGGAAAGGCTTTGTCACCTGTAGGAATGAAGTGGTGCTACTAATTGCAAGTTCTCGAATAGTGTCACTAGAAACTGAAGATCCAACAATATATGCGTAATCATTAACACCAATTTCACCAACCCAGATCAATGCATCTTCAAATGCTGCTTTGCATTCAGGACTTGATGAAACTGACCCTTTACACCCTTGTTTTTCCAAGAATTCATTGAACCAAATAAGCTGACTTTGGATTGACTGAGGAGTAACGTCAAGGCTAAGGTTGTTCTTAACAAAGAATGCATGATTTATAGCTGTCGAGCCAGCCACAGCAAAGTTTAACCCATAATTAGCTGCTTTGTCTTTAAGGTAAAGGAATGGAGGCAAGTATGGCAAAGACACAGTTTCAGCTACAAAATCAATCATTAACCTTCCATCAGAGTATCGATTTGTGGGATGGTGAAAGAAAGTAATGCCATATGGAGGATTAGAGACATGGCCAAAGAAACTAGGACCTGACCCAGACCTTGTGTTTCCTGTGTCCGTAAATGAATCACCAAAAGCATAGATTTTCTTGAAGGGCTGTGAATTTTTCTGGATTATGTTGGATGTGGAAACAAGTATTGAATAAGAGAAGATGAGTGGGAAAATGAACCTGATTTGGAAAGAGAAAGAGATAAAAGAAGCTGCCATTGGAGAAAGGCTAATTTCTAGCGTAGCAGCCCCCTTCTGTATAGTAGCTTTTTATATGCAAGATATGTCAATGAATAATGCAGATTTGTCCTTAATTTGTCCTCAAATGTTGATGGGGCTTTCTCAAATCAAAATACTAACTAATAAGCTTTAATTGAATTCGTATTTGCAGGTGAAACCATTTAATTATGTGGTTCCTGTGAGATAAATAAATAAAATAATTGAAATGGAATGTTTGAGTCTTAAATTTTGATGGTACTGATCAAGCAGCTGGCCCCAAAATTAAATGTGGTCTTAAATGAGATGTATGTGTTTTCTTGCTCTCTCTGTGGCTCAAATTAGAAAGAAATAGGATCTTTGAGCAAGTAGAAGTTGATAGATAGAGCATAGACGTGGGTTGTTGAATTTTTAGAGAATTATTTCATTTGCGGTGCCTCTGCCGGTGACGGAGGCACATATATGGTAAGGACCCTTCTTTTTTTTTAACAAAAAATTCTAATATATATATACATATTAAAATTTTAAAAGAGGAATTTAAATTATATATATTTTTTATTTTAGTTTTCATTTTTACGCTAACAACTTCTCTTTCACATTTTTATACTTTGTTTGTTTCATTTTTACAGGATTTTTAGTAGTATTCTTTTAAACAGATACTGTAATGTATATGGAGACGTGGCTTTTTTTTGTTAAATACATATATGAATGTTTGGTTTTTTTTTTATATAAATGTTAAATAATAAATTATTGTTATTATGTTAAATTTTTAAAAAAAATAAAAATATAAAAAATATATATTAATAAAAATTATTAAATTTATTTTTTAATAAATTTTACATATTTAAATTAAAAAAATTTAAAAAAGTTAATTTTATTTGTGTAAATGTTACGTAGATATTACTTGTATGTTATGTAGATGTTATGTTTATATTATGTATTTATTGTATATATTATATATATATTGATTGTATATTATGTAGATATTTTGGAGTATATATAATTAAAAAATAAAGTTAAAAAAATATTATATAAATTATATAAATATTATGTTGATGAAATATATATGTTTGGTATATGTGTATATGTTACTATTTATTTTTATGTGTATTTTTTATATATTGTGTATATATTATATTTTTTTTATGTGTATATTGAGAATATAATAATAATAAAATATAAAAAAAATTTAGAAAAAAATATAAAAAAGAGGAAGAAAACACCGATTTTTTTACGTAAATTAAAAAAAAAAAAGTGTAACTTGTGCTTTTGGTACAAAAACATTACGGGCCGTAAATTTGAAAAGGAAAACTGAAAAGTGGTTATTTAACTTAATTTCCTCTTTTCAAATTGACTAACTGTTAACACAGCTTTAGAGGCTGTTTTGAACACACAATTCTTGGTCCAGATGGGTTTTATAATTGAACTGGGACTGGTGCGTCCATGTAATTCTTATTGGTGTTTTGCTATGTTTAATTTCTGTTCAATGGTCCATGTAATTTATTTATTTATATATTTATTCCTACTTGATGGAAGATGCATATTCCGGTCCAGCAAACTAAGCGTATCCATTAACAATTCAATTTTCTTGAAACTATGGTTGCTTGTTTATCAAATAATACTTGCTCATAGTGAATCAATAATAATATAATTATTATTTTGCTATCTTCCAATTAATTGTTTCTTATTTGCAACTTGGATTTTGTAGATTATTGCTTCAGGATTATTCATGTTTTTAGTTTAGGCCATGAAAAATTTTCATCTTTCATGCATGTACCAATATTTAGTTGAGAAATTGTTTTTATTCATTTTACCACTTTTTTAATTTATTTTCTAGTTATTGATTGATTGGTAGGTTCATAAGAAAACTGAATTTTATTTTATTTTGTTTTTCAATAGCTTGTGGTGAAGTGAAGGAAAGTGAATTAAAGTCATTTTATATAAGATTTAACGAATAAAAAATTAAAATTCATATATTTTATGAATATATACAATATTTTTTTAAGAAAACAAAAATATATGCTGTAAAATATAATAATCATAAAATATAACAATTAACTCAAGCATTATTATTGTTAATTAATATAAATTTATGATAAATGATATTTTATTATTTATAAAAAAGAGAGAGATAATTATGCTAAATGTCAACGTCAAATTGCTTGGGCCTTTTTTTTAAAAAACACTGTTAAATCAATTTCTAAAATCATAAACAGGTGAAATTTTTACTAATAAATTTATTGTTATAATTTGTTTGGTCGTTTTCTTGCAGTACTAGCAGAAATCAAATTGTTATGAAAATTGAATTATTTTTTATCAATGTATAAATAATTATATTCGAAAAAAATTTTAAAAAAAGGTGAGTTACAATGAACACGCTTAAATATTAAGTATTTTCTTAGTCAAAATTTCATAATTATAGCTATTAAATAAATAATAAAAAGAACACCATAATTTTAATGAGTTTCAGCCAATTTTACCAGCGTCTTTAGAAATCATAAAAATTACTTTACTAATTTCAAGAAAGAAATACAAAAAAAAAAAAACTAAAGAAAACTAAAATATTATAAAGGAGAAGACTTATTTTGAGACAAAAGTAACTAGAGGAGGAGAGATCATTTTATAGCCTAAGACTCCCTTCTTCATATTTCACATCGAAAAATAACAAAACTAAAAATAGCTAAAAACTAACAAATCTCTATATTAGCTATATTTTTATTTATAATCTGCAAATATTCTCTTAAAAAAAACTATTTTCAACAGTATTTCCAAATATGTCAAGAAACACTCATCTTCAATTCTCAAGACATTGATCAAGTTCAAATGATAGTTGAACTTGATAATTGTCACTAATTTTGTCAATATGTCTGTGAGATTATTAGTGGTTCGAATTTTTTGAAGTAATATTTCACTTTCCTCCAGAATCTCACGTAAAAAATGATACCTAATATTGATGTGCTTCGTCTTTGTATGATAAACTTAGTTCTTTGCTAAATAAATATCACTTTGACTATCACAATACACTTTGATATGCTTTTGTCTAATTCTCAGTTCACCAAGTAACTCTTAAAGCAAAATTGCTTCTTTAATAATATACGATATTGTCATGTATTCTATTTCTATAGTAGATAAACAATTGATATCTGTAATGTAGACTTTCAACTAACTAACCCCTTAACAAGTGTAAATAAATAACTAATAGTTAATTGACATTTATCTAAATCACTAGTATAGTCGAATCACAATATCCAACTACATATTAATTGTCTTTCTCATCCCTCTCAAATATCAACCAAACATCTATGTTATTTAGAATATATCATAAAATCCATTTTGTAACTTGCCAATGCTCCTTACTAGGATCATACATATATTGCTCACAAATCTAACTGCTTGTGACATGTCTAACCTTGTACATACTATAAAACCTTTGACATGTACTTCCATTCTATTTAATTTTTAATAGATGAAGATACGTTGAGCTTCAAATGAGGTGCAAACAGTGTACTCATAAGTATACAAGTTTTGACTTTCATTCAGGCCAAAATGTAGTAGTATCTTCTTCACATATTATTTCTAATTTAAACAAAGTTTACCTCTCTTCCTATCTCTGTACATCTTCATACATAAAATTTATCCTCCAATGTCCTTTCTCCCGGTGAAAAGTATATTCATCTTTGGCTGGTCTGGGTTTTGATCTTCTCTTATTTTTTCTCTTCTTGTTTTGAGAACGACCTCTCACTATCATTGTTTTTGCTAGTCCACTTGTACTTTTTTCTTGCCTTTTTTTTGCAGTTTATAGTATAATACATCAGTTACTTCAGAGAGAGTCACTTCAGATTTTTCAATGAGTATAATTGTTTTAATAAACTTAAACTCCTCTGGAAGGGATCCTAAAAACATCAAAGCCAAGTCCTCATTTTTTTAAAGTCACATCCAAATTCATCAAATTAGCTACCTGCTGATTAAAATTGTTGATGTGATCATTCATAATGGTATCAGAAAAATAATCTCTTTTTCATATGAAGCTTGTTCTAACTGTTTTTCTTCAAAAAAATTTCTCTAATGTCTTCCATAATTTACTTATAAAATCTTTTTTTAAGAAAGTTTTCGTTCTTTAGAAAGATATGATTAAGTTGTACCACATACCACATGATTAATAGATTTTTAATTTTTTCATTAATATCTTATAGTTTTTTTTTTCAATGATAATGTTTAGATCTTGTTGAAAGATGGCGCCTAGAACCTCACTTTGCTATATGTCAAAATGACATGTACCATAAAAAATTTTCACTGCAAATTTAGCATTTGACATAGCAGTCTTTGATTAAATTGACAAAATGAATGATGTCTCCTTTTGAAGTAGATGATTTATTTTAGTTCTCTGCCATCTTTACTTCAAAATATTATTGAATAACTAACAAATACAAAATGCCAATAATCTAAAAAAATCTTTTTTGATATAGAAATTAGACTAGGCTATAACTACAGAACATGCTAAAAAAATTTAGCCTTGATACCAATTATTGTAAAAATTGAATTATTTTTTACCAATAATATGTATAGTGTGTGAACAATTATACAAAAAAATCTCAAAAAAGAGAGATGGATCATAATAGACACGCTTAAATATCAAATCTTTCCTTACCTAAATTTTTTTAAGATATATAATTAATTGTACAAATATCTCCACAACTATACTTCACTGTGGCTATTAAATAATCAATAAAGAGAATACCACAATTTTAAAAAAATTCGGCTAATTTTACTTACGTTTTTCGGATACCACTAAAATTATTTTACTAATTTTAAGAAAAAATTACAAGAGAGAGAGAGAGAGAGAGAGAGAGGAAAAATAAGGCCTTATAAAGGAAAAATCTTATTTTGGGATGAGATTAACTAAAGTGGAGGGATCCTTTTATAGCCTAAGGCCCCATCCTCTAAATAGATAACAAAACCAAAAATAACCAAAAACTAACACAAATCAATTTTTTAAATTGGAGAATTGGAAAAATGAGAATTTATTTATTTACATTTCAATCTTCTAATGCAGTGGATCATAATTTAGTCAAACGCATAAATTAAAATCAATTTATTTATTTACATTTTAATCTTCCACTACAATGGATCACAATTTCAGTCAAAAAATCGATTGAATATGTAGAAGCATTTTAACAAAACAAAAATAGAGCAGCACTGTTACTTCAATGTCGGTGCACAGGAAGAAGATGCGGATTATTGATTGATTCTCAATGCACAAGCAAGCGAAAAGTTAAATATTCAATGAACTAGAGAAAGAGAAATCAAACAAAAATTGGAAAAAATAACATCTTAAAACATAAATCAATAGAGAAGACAAAATGGAAATGAAAACACAAAAAGTTAGATTATACCTGTGTCAGTTGAAAGCGTGAATGAGATAGGTGAGCTTTTTATATATTTACAGAGCTTCCCCTGCTCAAAAGAGTAGACAACTTTTCTTTTGCATTTTCAAATTCTAAAATAAATTATATTAGGCCAATGAGCCCAATAACTCGAGATTGGAGTTGAGTAATTCTTATTGTATTTCTTTAACATATTTTTATGCCTTTTTTTAATGCTTTCCACTAACAAATTATTATGTATTATCATAAACTTTCTGCCTATTTCTTATTTGTTTTTTTTTTTTTTTTGCAGATGATGCAATTTTATTTTTTTAAAGTAGTAGAACTAGAAAGTAGGGTAATTGCAAATGCTCTTTCTTTGTATCAAAATGCAGCTAGGCAGGAAGTGTACTTTAATATGACTGGTTTGGGCTTTAGCCCTTAATACAAGTCCTGAAAAGCAAGTTATAATTCATCAAGCTTTGAGTGTCCATCGGTCTTTGGAAGATGGTGTATAGTCATCGATCGTCAGTCCTTTTCCTTCCTTGAGGTACTCCTAACCTCAATCTCTTAAGAAAATCATATTGGGTCCATACGTTATCATCTTATAAAAGTTGATAAGAACAAAAAATTTAAATATTTTTAATCATTGTTTGCATATGTTCGATATCAGTTTTCAATCAAATTTTATTAAAATATTTTTAGCTTTTCCAAGAGAATTATAAATTTTTTAAGGTGTATAATTTATTAAAACTAATAAATTTTAAATATAACATCATAAAATTATATATATTGCTGGTGACTTGAGTTCACCAATGGCAACAAGTTTGATGCTAAATTTATTCAGTATAATTTGTATTCAATTCACATGTTCTACATGAAGCATATATAATTGGCCAAAAACAACATGAAGCATATATATACCATTTTTACGTTAATGCAAATGCTCTGTAAAGAGGTAGATATTAATTATTGGTGCAGTGTCCCAATAAACTCAATGCATTTAATGTAATTGAGTTTAAAATTTTGAGTATTATTTTTAAAAATTTATATCTCTTAAATGGAGGAGAAAGAATGATAAACATTACCCTTCCTGACTCCTTAAACAATAAAATTTTATTACACCCTAAATTTAGGGTGTAAAAAGGAGATAAAGTAATAAGTTATAAAAAATTGTGATTTGATTTTTTATATTTTTAAATTAGATTTTCATTTTATAATATGACTAATATTTTTTTAATTTCAATATTTTTTACCATTCTTAATAAATATGCATTTAACTTCTTCCCAAATAAAAATAAGGTTAAGTATAAATTTTCCTTCCCCTCCCTTTCATACTCTTACATTCCCATTCTCCTCCTTAAATGAACCTTCAAGTCACCCATTCAAACATAGTGTCACGCGATCTGCCTTCCATACCTTTACCATGCCCTTGTTTTAATAACTATTTCACCAACAATGGGAATAATTGTGTAAATAATTGTGTAACCTATTTAATATCGTAACAAGAAAAAATATTCCCATAAGATTGGAGCTACTTCATGATAATAAGGAGATGATTGACATTGTTCTCCCTCTTTTGATGCTTGTATCAACCAAATTAAAACTTTTCTCTATCAAGTATCCACAGTTAAATTGGGATCAAATGAGGCATATTATATGGGCCCCTATATTCTAAAGGTTCCAAACTTTGGTGCATTCTTCAAAGGAACACAAAGCTGCCAATGATCTTAATCAGTTTTGTTAATAATTATAGATTTTGGTATTGCCAAATGAGTAAAGTGAAAATTTATCAAGATGGACACATAATCCATTCAACATTGTGTTAAGAGTTAAGATTAATGCGGAAGCAAAATTTCTGTTTATATGCTCCACAGTGGCATATTGGCTTTTTTGTGATGACCATAAGCAGAAAGAAGCAGAATGGAGTATATTCTTAGAAACGTGCTTTGGAATATTTTATTTGTGGATTAAACATTTATATGTGTTATTTTAATTAAATAAATCTTGTTATAAATGAATATGCCTGTCATTCAATCGATTAGAGAAGTAGAAATGAGTGCATTTTGGAATGTAGAATTAGTACGTGTATGAATATTTGAAATATGATGGAAGCACACTTTTCAATACTCTTTGTTTGTATATGACAGAAATCTGTGTATGGTATTCTGTGCTATGCTCCAAGCACATAATTGGAGCTGTTTGACATAATTCACATTTAAATATATTTCAACCTAAATAATAGAATTATATTTGATTTATTCCTCTTTCTATGCCTAAATAAAAAAGAAAAATTATATATATATATATATCTTATCTAATAGAACCCAAATGAGCAAAAACAATAATTTAAGGGCAAAATGGATAAAAGAGAAGCAAAATTATTGTTTCTATACAATGATTTTGCTTCTCTTTTAAATTATAGAATAGATTTCTCTTATTTATTTTTTTTTTCATTTTTAGCTTTTCTTTTTTTCAATTTTAGGTTAACTATTTTTTTTCAGATATATGATTTTTCTATTTTATGCTATTATTTCCTTCTTTGCGTAATACTGTCAATTCTTTTTAACTATCATGAAAAAATACACGTCTCTTATTGTAGTTTACTATTCACAACATTTGTTTGGTTGCTGAGAAACACAAGGAAAATAGAGTTTGTGGAAGAATTTTATAAATATTATATTCTCAAATTGTTTTTTCCTGCGCTTGATCATTTTTTTTCATGCTTTTATATTTTTTCAATAGCCAAATAATCTAATAATTTTGCGATTGGTAATGGCAATTAATTATGAATTTGTAAAACAAAGCAACATAGAATAAATTTCATTACTGATAATCTTACATATACCCATAATTTTGATGAGAAATTGCACATTTATTGAATATTTTTGTGGATATTCTACCCATCTTTATGAAATTTATGTTTTGATTGTAGATACATGGGGAAAATACCTTAAAGAAAGAAAATTGAGCAATTTGATGCTTAAAAGTAGAGAAAACAAAAAGAAAATCATTCACACGGGCATGTCTAATGGGTGCCACACACCCGTGCATATCAAAGCCCTACTGGAAGAAGAAAAGAAAAAGAGACAAAAACTGAAAAATTTATACACCCATGTAAATAATGCCCAACATGCTCGTGTAGAATTTTACATATCCAAATCCATACACCCGTGTGAAATATTTAGAGTCTGCCAAAGTTTCTCAACTCAAGATTTTAGAGAGCTACAGTGCTACACGCCCGTATGTTTTCTCCCACATGCCCGTGCATAACTGTATTCGACTGTCTAACAATTTTTTCAAAGAAATTTTCTCTTTCTACCTTAGGGCACCAAAGGAAACATCTGTAGCAGATTATAAATAGAACTTTTCAGAGGTCTTTAGAAAGCTTATCTCATTCTTTACCTTTCTTGGCAAGTTTTGGGATTCTAACAAAAGGAAAAGAAGAAATCAATCATCCAAGGGGAGAATCTGCAGATTTGACAAATTTTCTAAGTTTTGAAGCCATTTGTAGCAAGATTATGGAGTATCTTTAGTTTATTATTTCTCTTTCCATTATATTTATTGTTTTAATTTAGTTTTAGCTAGATTAGTGGATTTTTGGTTTTAGTTAATGGGTATTTTACATTTTGCTTCATTTTGTTAATAAGTACCTAATCCTATTGTGGAATTAGGTGGATTTGGATGTTTGAACTATGAGTTTGATTAAAATCTATTAATATACATTGATTGTTTTATTTTATCCTTAATTTGATGATTTTGGTTTAATTGATTAGTAATTGTTTAGCCACCAATTATTAAATCCAAATAATCATATAAAATACAAGAGTTGAATATAATTTTTAATGTAGAATCATCAACCTTGAGTGATTAGTTTAGAGATAAATTAATTGCTTAGGGTTCCAGGATTTATATCTTGATTTAATTGAATTGGACTTTGATTATTTGACATGAGAATAGTAATTTAATCATTCTCCAATTATATTCTCCTTGTTTGAGAGAGAAGTGGATGAATTGAGTAATATTAGATTTCTTGGATTTAAGAATTGGACTTTAATACTTCATTAATTAAACTCATAGTAAAAACTCCACTAAAACCTAATCCTACTCATTTATCTTTGATTGTTTGAATACCTAGTTTAGAGTAATTAATTAAGATAAATTTTGATTAATTAGGTAAAATTTAATTATTGCAAATTGCTAATTTTTAGATAATAGTTGTATAGAATTTAAAGTAAATCAAATACGCATTCCCTGTGGATACGACACTCACTTTACCACTTTACTACAAGAAACGATATTGTGCATTTGCGGTATAGTTATAGTAGTATACACATTCACTCACGACAATAATAAGTTTTTGGCGCCGTTGCCGGGGAAGGCAACTATTTTGATAACATTAAAATTCAGTGATATTATTAATTTGGAGTTTTTCTTTTTACGTGTTTTAAATTTCTTTTTTGCAGGACATTTATGTGTAGCAACCTACATGCAATTTTAGAAGATTATAATCCAAAAATTGAAAGACAGTGTAGAGCAAATAATAGAGCAAGAAGAGAAAGACTACGTGTAGAAAGAGAGGAAAGGGAAAGACAAAGAGAACCAGAAGTTTTTGAGGAAGCAACTGATTTTGACCTTTTAACTAATAGTGAAGAAGATATGGCAAAAGGGCCAGCAAACCGTGCTCTTGGGGAGTATGCTATGCCCACTGTAGAAGTAGGCTCTAGCATAGCTAGACCCGCTGTAAATGTAAATAACTTTGAGCTTAAACTAGCCTTGATGAACATTGCATAACAGACTTTTTTTATGGGCATGATCATGAGGATGCAATTGGTTATTTGTAAAGTTTTCTTGAGATTTGTGATACTCTTAAGATGAATGGTGTTAGTGATGATGCTATCCGTCTTAAACTTTTCCATTCACTTTGAAGGATAGAGCAAAGAGTTGATTATTGGGATATGCTGCAGAAACTTTTATAACTTGAGATGGTTTATCTAAAGCTTTATTGGCTAAGTATTTTCCACATGGAAAGACTGCCAAATGCAGAAATGATATTACCGATTTTTCTCAATATGATGGTGAATCATTGTATGAAGCATGAGAAAGATATAAGAAACTTCAAAGGAAATGTCCATGTCATGGGATTTCAAATTGGATGATAATTCAGACATTCTACAATGGAGTTAATGGTTCTTTGAGAAGCACCATTGATGTTGTGCCGGTGGGGCTTTAATGAAAAAAAACCCTGTTGAAGCTTTGGAACTTCTTAAAGCTATGGCTGCTAACAATTATCATTGGTATAGTGAGAGATGGATTCCAAAGAAGGTAGCTGGCAAACATGAGGTTGATGAGATATCTCTTTTGGCGGCTAAAGTTGATGCTTTAGCTAAGAAGTTTGAACATGTGAATTTTGTTAATGTTGCTAGTTGTGAGAATTATGGAGGAAGTCACCAAACTATGGAATGCCAAGGATATGAGCAAGTTCAATTCCTTGGAAATCAAAATCGGGCACCTCAACCTCAATATGGTAACATTTATAACTCCAATTGGCGTAACCATCCAAATTTGACATGAGGTGGTAACCAAGGGAATCAAGGCAACCAGGGAAATCAATTTAATCAAAGGGGAGTGTATCAACCACATTTTAAAATTGGAACCAAGGTCAAGCTCATTATCAAGACAACAAATTGGCTTATGAGAGTGCTTTAGAAAAATTTATTTCTGTATCTAGTGAGAGATTTGACAAGCTAGACAAGCAATATGACCAGTTAGAAGCAAGGATGAACCAAATTGCCAATCAAAATAGAAGTCTTGAGATGCAAATTGGACAAATTGCTAGTTTTTTGGGGTCAAGAAAATAAGATACCCTTCCTAGCAATACCGAAGTTAATCCATGGGAGCATTGCAATGCAATTATGCTAAGAAGTGGTAAGCAATTACAAGAAGTTATTCCAAATAAAGTTGAGACAAGTAAAGAAAATGAAGTGGTTCATGATGGGTTAAAAGAAAAAGAAGTTGAAAAGGCAAAGGAGGAAAGTGAACCACTACCCTCCAAGGTAGAAATGAAGCCTTATATACCTCCCATTCCATTTCCTCAAAAGATTCAAATGCAAAAGTTAGAGAAGCAATGTGATAAATTCCTTGAAGTGTTCAAGTAATTAAGAATCAATATCCCATTTGCTGAAACTTTAGCACAAATGCCAAGTTATTTCAAGTTTTTAAAGGAAATTTTAACAAAGAAAATAAGACTTAAAGAAAATGAAACTGTAAACTTGACAGCCGAATGCAGTGCCATCATTCAAAAGAGACTTCCTCAAAAATTAAAAGATCTAGGGAGTTTCTCAATCCCTTGCACCATGGCCAAATTTAATTTTAAAGCTTTGTGTGATTTGGGTGCGAGTGGTAGCTTAATGCCAATTTCTATTTGCAGGAAGCTTAGACTTATGGACTTAAAGGCTATAAAAATGACACTCTAGCTAGCTGATAGATCCATAAAGCTATCCTTGGGTATTATAGAGAATGTGCTAGTAAAGGTAGACAAGTTCTATTTACCTGTAGATTTTGTCATTCTAGAGATGGAGGAGAATGTAGAGATTTCATTGATTCTTGGAAGACTATTCTTGGCAACTGCTGGAGCACTAATCTATATACGAGAAGGAAAGTTGATATTGAGAGTTGAGGATGATAAGGTAGAATTTGATTTAATTAAATCAATGAATAATTCATCTTCCATGAACAATTACTTCCTAGTAGACACTATTGATAGAGTGGTACAAAATAGTTTTGAGAAGAAAGACCATAAGAATCCTTTGAAAAGAAGCAAAGTATGAGATCAAAGGGTGAAAACATAGAAATCGTCATCAACACTCTAGTATGGAAAGCTCTACCTTTACCTCCATCTCGAGAAAAATGTGATTTTGAAGCATTTAGGAAGCATCAACCAGGACCATACTTCATAGAAGACATTGAGAGCAAGAGATTGTTCCGCCGATTTTTGCCTTGAACTTCAAAAGCAAAGTCGAGCTAATGACCTTAAACAAGCGCTCTTGAGAGGCAATCCAAGATTTTCTATGAATAAATTTTATTTTGTTTATGTTTTAAGAGGTTTTTATTTAATTTAGGTTATTTTTTCTTAATCATTGCAATAATTGTTTGACAAAACTTTGAAGCAACTTATCATAAGAATGGAGAGGAACATGCAAAACTTCATGGCCTATATGGGATTTCAGAACCCACTAGCTCCATATCATCCATTTGCTCCACATGTTCCAATAGATCCAAATGCTTTATCCTCGTCCAACTATCCACCTGCACCACATTCTCACCAAGCCGATATATGATTCCTTCTTGACATTGAGGACAATATCCATTCTAAGTTTGGGGGGAATTCACGAAGTGAAATTTCTTTTATCTTTCTTTTATCAACTTTGAACGTATTTTTATTTTAGTTTGTTAGTTTAAATTTCTAGTGTACTTTGAATTTTTGCAATCTGTTACTTGCTTGGATGGATTTTGTGGTTATTGGGATGAATGTTTATGCTGACTTAGATGATTTTGGATTTTTGATATGCATTTTGGAATTGATGTTAGATTTTAATGATTTGCTTTGATGAAATGATGATTGAATGATGGGTTGACACTAAAATTAACATTGCTAGGATGTTTGCTAATGGAATTTGAATTTATGAAAGTGTGGTAGAATTGATAATTGGGTCTTAAATCAATTTCAACTTTGCTAAAGGTTTTCTTTGATTGGGTAATGAAATTTGAATTGTTTGTCTATAAAGTATTGTGCATGATTTGATCTCATTATGGACTATTTTTCAATGATGATTGACATTTTGCTTAAAATTTTAAAATTTCTATATGCATTTGATTTATAGACCTTGAGGATGTTAGAAACTCATTATTCATTAAATTTTCTCCTTTAGTATATTTAATTCAATTTTTTTAGAGGTAAATACTTATTTAGAGAGGGCTCTTGCTCTTTATATTTTTATTAGGAATTCTTTATTTTTGCATGAGCCTAGAACATGCTTAGTTTAGTTTTTGAGGCAAAATGAGATTTTTGCTAAGGATAGGAGAAAATGATTTAAATATTTTTTTCTAGCTCAATCCATACATCCACTAATTTTTGAAATCATCCACTAGTCACCCCTTTGAGCTTTAAATCATGTTTTTGGCTTGCTTTTTTTTTTTTTTATATATTTGAAGCCGTAAATTTTAACCCTATTGGATGTGAATTTTCTTTAAGAAATCTTGGTATATAGTGAATTAAAGAGTGATGAAGTTGATTAAGTTGTTAAGGTTGCTTAAAGCTAAGTGATATCCTCTTATTGTCAAAATTTAAGTTTGAAAAAAATCTTAAATAATATCTTTATACCCTAAATTAAATCGAATCTAAAAATGTCAGAGGAATGTTGCAGCAAACTGTGAAGTAATTGAAGTTCACTCAAGTCAAATATGTAGTTTCCTAAAAAGTTCATGTCCATTGAAAATTCTTAGCTTCACTTTTGCCAAAATCCTATTTAGCCACGTTACAAGTTTTTAAAGTCCTGATGATTCTTTTTGAATTAACAAAAATAAATTAGTGGAGAGGACTAAACGAGCATACATATGAGACAAGTTTAGTTCTCTAAGAATTAGGAAGTCTTAGTAAAATGCAGGAGTACGTGTCTATCTGAAGTGCAACCTCTTTATCTTTGAATTGAATATACTATTGGAGAAAAATCTTAATGAGAAATGTGTGACTTACTGAATTGAGAAATGAATGTTGAATGCATACCATAAAATTTCATTTTGAATAAAAAATCTGAGAAAAGAGTCTATGATTTTCTTTAATTGAGTCTTGCACATTGCTTGAGGACAAGCAATATCCTAAGTTTGGAGGAGTTGATAATCTTGCATATACCTATAATTCTGATGAGAAATTGCTCATTTGTTGAATGTTTTTGTGAATATTTTATCCATCTTTATGAAATTTATATTTTGATTGTAGATACATGGAGAAAATATATTAAAGAAGGGAAATGGAGCAATTTGATGTTTAAAAGTAGTGAAAACATGAGAAAAATTATTCACACGGGCATTTCTAATGAGTGCCACACACCCGCGCATATCAAAATCCTACTGGAAGAAGAAAAGAAAAATAGGCAAAAGCTGAAAAATTTACACACCCGTGTAAATAATGCCCAATACGCCCATATAGAATTTTACACACCCAAATTCATAAGCCCGTGTGAAATATTTAGAGTCTGCCAAAGTTTCTCAACTCAAGATTTTGGAGAGCTAAAGTGCTACACGTCCGTGTATTTTCTCTCACATGCCCATATATAATTGTACCCGACTGTCTAGAGAATTTTTTAAAGGAATTTTCTCTCTCTACCTTAGAGCACCAAAGTGGATATCTGGAGCAGATTATAAATAGAACTTTTCAGAGGTTTTTAGAGAGCTTGCCTCATTCTTTACCTTTCTTAGCAAGTTTTGGGATTCTAACCAAAGGAAAAGAAGAAATCAATCATTCAAGGGGAGAATCTGCAGATTTTACAATTTTTCTGAGTTTTGAAGCTATTTGTAGCAAGATTAGAGGAGTATTTTTAGTTTATTATTTCTCTTTCCATTGTATTTATTGTTTTAATTTAGTTTTAGCTAGATTAATGAATTTTTTGTTATAGTTAATGAGTATTTTACATTTTGTTTCATTTTGTTAATGAGTAATTAATCCTATTGTGGGATTATGTGGATTTGGATATTTGAACTATAGATTTAATTAAAATCTATTAATATACATTGATTGTTTTCTTTTATCCTTGATTTGATGATTTTGGTTTAATTGATTAGCAATTGTTTTGCCACCAATTGTTAAATCTAAAGAATCATATAAAATACGAGAATTGAATATGATTTTTGATGTGGAATCATCAACCTTAAGTGATTAGTTTAGAGATAAATTAATTGCTTAGGGATCTAGAATTTAAATCTTGATTTAATTAAATTAGACTTTAATTATTTGACATGATAATAGTAATTTAATTATTGCCAAATTATATTTCCCTTGGTTGAGAGAGAAGTGGATGAATTGAGTGATATTGGATATCTTGGATTTAGGAATTGGATTTTGATGCTTCATTAATTAAACTTATAGTAAAAACTCTAATGAAACTTAATCCTACTCATTTATCATTGATTGTTTGAATACCTAGTTTAGAATAATTAATTAAGATAGATTTTAATTAATTAGGTAAAATTTAATTGTTGTAAATTGTTAATTTTTAGATAATAGTTGCATTGAATTTAAAATTAATCAAATACATATTCTCTGTGAATACGACACTCACTCTACTACTTTACTACAAGAAACGATATTATGCACTTACAGTATAGTTATAGTAGTATGCACATTCACTCACGACAACAACAATTACTCGTGAATTGATAACGAACTAATGGACATGTTTGGCTTTGCACCATTGGCTATTTGCAATAGTTACTATAGCTTATTGCATAGCATAAAATTGCAAGACTCCAGCACCCAATTTTTTGAGAAAAACAAATTGAACTACCAATCTAAAAAGCATTATTCTCTGCTAATAAGTTTGGTTGACAAGTACTTTTCTCTAAAAAACATTGAGCCCGATTTTTGTTTTTGATTTTACTGTGATTTTTTATTTTGATTTTCTTTTAGTTTTTTCTTTAAAAATCATTTTAATTTTATTATTTTTTTCATTATTTTTTATTTTCAAATATATTGATTGATAAAAAAATAAAAATCAAATAATAAAATAAATTATTTAAAAAATAATCACATAATAGACTGAATTAGCTAATTATCTTCTCTCCATGCATGTAAATAATTTAACGCCCTTTTGCAGCCCATGTATGTATGGGTAATATGATTGTTCCAAGTTAAACCATTTCTTCTATTCCAAATTTCCCACGCTAACGTACAATATTCTTTACTATCTCCTCATGCCAACATACAACATTCTTCACTATCTCACATCGAATATGAATTGAGAACCTGGATTAGAAAAGAAATAAAATCAGAGAAAGAGTTCCAATAGTCTCTCCTCCACTCCTTCCATATTTCTCCAAAAAACAGAGCAAAAAATTACACTACATATCAACATTTTTTTAAATATCCCATCATTTTAATTTAGGATACCTTTAGGATTTTTTAGTAAACCTTTATCAATTATATCACTTACATAACTTAAATTTTCAATTTTTAAATTTTTTTACATAATAATAATAATAATAATAATCATCATCATCATCATCATCATCATCATATGATCAGGGGCGAAGCCAGGCTTTGGAATAAAGGGGAGCGAATTTTTTTTTGTAAATTTTAGCTTCATCGTAATTATTTATCTCTCATTTTATTTTAATAGTATTTTATAAATTTATTAATAATATATTTTTATTATTTAAAAATTAATTAATAAAAAAATATTAATATATATGCACAGAATTTTAAATTTATAAATTTTTTCATAATAAAAATAAAATAAAAAGAAAAAAAATTAAATAATAAATATAATTTCTTAAAAAATAATTAAAATAAATGAGTTCTTTAATTTATTAAATGTGTTCAAATTAATTTAGTTGAAAAATTTATAAATGTGTTCAAATTAATTTAGTTGGAAAATTTATCCTTTTCTTTATTTTTTTTTTGCATTTGTATATTATTAATATTTTGTCAATTTTTTAAATGAGAACTATTACTATAGAATAAATAATTTATTATATTTTTTTTACTTCTTGTAAAAATTAAAAAAAAGAGGGACAATTTAAATTTTTTTAAAAAAATTAATAAATAATTTAAAAAATTTTAAAAAATATTATATATATATATATATAAATTTTTAAAAAGGGAAGGGGGGCAACTGCCTCCCTTCCCTTCAACGTACCTTCGCCCCTGCATATGATGATGATGATGATGATGATGATGATGAGAAAAGTCTAACAAATAATTCCATGGAAATGATGATTCTTATTTGGAGCATTAAGATTGTAACACCTAAAACCAAAGTTCTAACAATATCTACCTGCAGAAAAACTGACAAAGTTTCCCCTATAATAGGGAATAACCAACATGCTTTAATATATCATAATATATCATAAATAATAATAATTCTCACATGAAAGTCCTCTGTGCATACAACTATATAAACAATCATCAACATCTAAAGCTAGTCTGATAGTAACAAGCTGACAACCCATCTGGCTAACCAACAAGAAAAATAAATTTATTCAACTCCAAATCATAAACCAAAATAGAGAAGACAATTGGCTTGAGCTCCGCTATAAGCTAGAAGCGATAAGAGACTAGCAGACGATGTTCTAACTCGAAATCAACTAAATCAAGCAACGAAACTACCTGAAATGTTAAATTAATGAAGTGAGTACAACTACTCAGTGAATAAATAAATACATAAAAAGATAGAATAAACAAATAGTTAAATAGTATATATATACATATAATCGGTAATCAATTAGATAAATATCATTTTAAATCTCAATCATAGCTTCTAAACATTTCTTCAACTTTTCTTTTCTTAGTTCTCAAAAAAACACAAATAATTAAGTTCAAATATTATTTTTATATAGTCAAACATAATTTCCTACAGATCCTTCGCAATCCAAAGGTACATGATGACTTACCTCGTAGTTCATGGAGCAATAACTGTTATACACATATACAGAGCAAACCCCAGTGGATAAATCACTCGATATGTGCTCTAAATGCTATATATACCAAGTTCTGTCCACGAAGAATAATATTTTTAATTTTATAAACACTCGTCATAAAAGTATGATCATACAAATTCATAGCAAAAGTATATATAAATTATTTATCCAGTCATAATATAATCAAACAGTCATATATATAAAGCTTTACTACCATTATTTATTCTTAATTTATTAGAAAGTAAGTAACATTAAAAAACAAATCATTAATTTAAATTTAGTAAATTCTTCTTTTAAAATCATATATATATATAATACTTTTAAAAATACAATGTTACATATTTATTTACTCACCTGACCAAAAAATATATTCACTTAGCCAACATGATCATCTCTATAATTTACCTCAACAGGTGAATTTATTCCTATGGTGATATAAAAATAGCCATCAACTAAGGAATAATTTACGATTATTTATTCTCAGTTTATTAGAAAATAAGTAACATTCAAAAACAAATTATCAATTTAAATTTAGTAAATTCTTCTTTTAAAATCACATATATATAATACTTTTGAAATTACAATATTACATACTTATCTACTCACATTGACCAAAAAATATATTCGCCTAGCCAATAAAATCACCTCTACGATTTACTTCAACAGTTGATTTTATTTCTATAGTAATATAAGAAGAGTCATTAACTGAGGAATAACCTAAAATTGTCAAACTATTATAGGATGTGTAATATGAAAGGAATGTATGAAAATGATCCTTATATTCTAATAAAAGTTTAGTAGAGTTTCGGCGTAAATTAAATATTTTTCAAATTTCAAAAATACTCCAATGAGTATTGCCTTAATTATTAATTCAATTATCCCATCTAGGCATTCATCAACATTCTCAACAACTATCCATCAAATTTCATACATTTAATATTTGTTAAGTATTTTAAATATTATAATATACAATTAATTTATATTAATTTAATTCATTAATTTTTATAGTTTAATAATAATATTGATAATAAATTTACTCAATTAAACTCATAAAAGTATATATATATATATATATCTATTTCTAATCTTCGGCATAAGATAATTACTTATACTTTTAAAATATCTTAAAAATAGATTTTGAATAATTTTAAGAAAATAAGAAAATAATTTTGTGGTTATCCTTAAAGTACAATTAATTATTGCATCCAAAATAAAATGATTATTTAATCCTTTACATAAAGAAAAATACATTTTTAACTTAATATGAACAAATTTGAAGATTAATTTATCCAATTATCTTTCAAATAGAAATAATATTATTTATTTTAATTTTTTTGTCATAGTAAATTTCAATAATAATAAATACAATGTTAAAAAAGATATAATAGTAATACTAATATTAATAATATCATTTAATAATAACGATAATAATAATTATAATAAACTTAAAATAAACTTAGTAATAATAATAATAATAATAATAATAATAATAATAATAATAATAATAATAATAATAACAACAACTTGATTATTATAATCATACAATACTAATTTTAATTAAGTAATGAATTTTATAAATTTTAAACATAAGACATTTACTACTTAATTTAATTATTTAATAATCAAATACTTAATTAACTTATTTAATAGTTAATAATTAACTCAATATAATTAATAAATAATAATCCTCATATTAATAATAATTTAATAGTATTAATAAATATAGCTCAATTAACCAACTACTAATTTATTTTCTTCCAATTGATTAATCAATTCCATAAATATATTTATATATATTTAAACTTTATTAATTAATTCCATGAATTACTAATAAAATTATAATCCAAATATTTAGTAAATTTTAAGCATACATCATGTTAATATTTTAATTTTAAATTTAATATATACTTATTACCTATTTATTTCCATTATTTATTCATTGTTTTATTTTATTTTATTTATTTTGAATTTTCTCTTAAATACAATCAATTAATTAATAATATTATTTTTAAATTCAATTAACTTCATAAACATTAACTAATTTACTTAATAACTAATTAAATTTATTATAATTGTTTATTATTATTATTTTAAATTATATATATGTATTTTCTAAAACTCATTTAAAAATTACAAATGATATGTCAAAATTAAGCTCGTAAAGAGAGAATATCACCCGTATCAAAATCGCTAACAAAATAGGTCGAAAAGTGATCAAAAAATTTATAGATAGCATGACGTTTGAACGATGTCTGGCTCCTTGTCCGGTGGCCATTGGCTATGATCTCCCTCTCATAGGCTCACCGTCGATGGATAAAATTATTAGGACAATGCATGTCGATAGTTGATAAAGAGACTACGGTAGATCGGAAGAAAACTTTACCGATACTCTCTCTCCTTTCTCTCCCTTTCAGACTTTTCTCTCTCTATCTATAATAATTATCCTCTCTCTTCAATTAATGCACTAATCATAATTGAATTTATTTTTATAACATTAATTATAATTTATACTTTAAATATTATCTGCATTAATAAATAAATAGGCATAGGTTATCTAACCTAATAGTAAAACATTTTCTTTTCTTCTCTAAAGGTTTCTGGTTCGAACCTCAAGCTTGCAAAATACTTTTTTTATTCTTTTTCTTTTTATATATTTATTTATTTAATATAGGTTATTACAAAGATACTAAAATTCTTTTTGCTTTCTTAAGTAAAAAAAAAAAATACAATCCAGAAGTTAGATAAATTTTATTTTTATAAAATTTAATAAACTTTTAAATAATATATTGTATGATAATTTTTTTTATTTCTCTCTTACGTAAAATACAATGTAAATTCAAAATATCATATTAATTTTTATAGTTGGAGTGTTCTTTTAGATAATAACTAAAATAGGCTCTATGCAATGTTGTAGGTATTTTTACTCAATATATATACTAATTTCAAAGTTTATAATAATTTTAATCAAATAAAAAAAATTAAATGACAAAAATTACAAAATTTAATCTAAAAAAATTAAATAATAGCAATTAAGAAATAAATCTAACAAAAAATTAAATACACCTAAGATAAAACTAAATAACATAAATTAAAAAATAAAAAAATCAAATAATAAATCTAAACAAAATTAAAATAAAAGAACTAACACAATTGAAATTAAAATAAAATTCTAATAAAAAATTAATTATAAAAATTGAAAAACCCTAACATAAATTAAAACCAAATTACAGTTTATCCAAAATTAAATAAAAATAATTAATTAAAAAAATAAAGAAGAAGCTAAAAATACTAGAAAAATAAGTAATAAAAAAATCAACCCAAAACATAAAATAAAAATAATTAATTAAAAAACTAAAGAAGAAGCTAAAAATACTAGAAAAAGTAAGTAATAAAAAAAATCAACCCAAAACATTATTTAATACATGCTTACTTTTTAGTAAAGAATATTCACAAGCTTCCTGATTCTCACTCTTTCTTTCAACTTGAAACACTTTCAATCTTTCATTGCACTTACTGTTTCAGGTTAGTATAGTTTATATTTATATTACAATTTTTCTCTTTTATTGGCTAGCTTATCAGATACTAATGAACTGCTTCTTTTACAGGTTGTTGATACATTTTCCAAATTTCCTGAGTCAAGGAATGTCAAGCAATTGGAGTTGGTTTTAAGAGGATAGCCTATTGACAGCTTTCTTGGTTGCATCTCCATACTAAAGGCAAGCCCTATGTTGCATTAACTTTTAATGCAGGTGAATATTCTTATTCTATATTTAGATGTTTTATGCTTAATATGACTGATGATCTGTTATTTATTTTCATATGTTTTATTTTGGACATCTTGAAGTAAGCATTAGCCTTGCCGATGTTTCTGTAAATAAGTACCATGAGCTTGTTGTCCTCCAAGTTCCATATTTCTTTTTCATTTTCAAACAAATCCAATCAGTCAGTCAGTTTTTATTGGTCAATAAAATGAACTGCTATAGCACTCTTAATTGGTGATACTTGTGATTGTAAATTTTATAGCAATTTAGTTTCTGCTATTTTTGCATATGCAGCTTTTAGGGATAGATAGAACCTCTGTGAACGGGGAGCCAAAGGTGTTGAAGGATGACTATCCACACAAGAGGCTTAAAGTCTTAGAATTTGTGGGTTTTCTAAAATCTACAATTGATATTGAACTTTTAAATTATGTGATTGATAATACTCCTGCACTCCGAAAGTAATTATTGATCTGCGTCGTCCACCAATGATAAGCAATCATTATGATATGAGGAAGTTACGTCTGAAATTAGCTGCTAGAAATTATGCAAGGGAGTTACATGAAAAGTTAACTCATAGAGTGGAGGTGGTGATCCTGTGATAAGGAACAATATAATTTTATACAGTGTCATATGATTTTAGGTTTTTAATCATATATTGGAGTTATATTGTGGCATTTTCAAAGTAACTTTTATATAAAATGGTGTGAGATTCTAGTTATTTCAGTTGTTTTACATCACTTTTATGTTGAGTAGTTCTCACTTGGACACTTCATTTTTTCCCCTAATGAATCTCTTTTTAATATTTGTAAATTTTTTAGGCCGGGGAGTTTGCTCATTGATGAAAAGTTTATTAATTTCAAGTCATTTCTTAAATATTATTTCAGTGAGATTCCAAGAAAATCAAGTTCCAGATATAGGAGACTAATTTCTCCAATTATCTCTAAATTTTACCATTATATTATTAAAAGGGATATTTATAAAATTACCTTAAAAATAAGTTTGATTTTAAAAAATACTACCATTTTTTATATTTTCAGAAATACTACATTTATACTTTATTTTTTACAAAATATATCGCCCTCCTTATAATTAAAGTTTTTGGCCATTGTTTAACTTATGCTTCTTACAAAATGGCCACTATTTTTAGTGTCCATTTGTATTACTCTTTTTTTAGTTTTTTCATCTTTTAATTCTAAAATAAAAATTTTAAAATTTTAAATTAAAAAATATTTATATCAAATACCCATATATATTCATATATACTCTCATTCTGAAAATAAAATTTAAAGTTTTATTTATATTAATATATTTTATTTAATTTATATTTTTTAAAATAATTTTAACATATACTATAAAAATTTTTTAAAAATATTTTTTAAAATAAAATTATAAAAATATCATTTTATATATAACATATATCGATATATATCAATATATATTAATATATATATATATTGATATATATTAAAATACACCAATATATATCAACATATATCAATATATATTTACATATAACTGAGTATATAATAGTTTGATAGTCATATTTATTTAAAATTTAATATGTATATACTATTATATATAATATATACCGACATATAACTAAATATATAATAATTTTATAATCTTATTCTTTTGAAATTTAACGCGCGTATATAGGTCGTTATATATATTAACGTTATATGTAACATATACTGACATATTACTAAATTTTAAAAAAAATATATAAAAAGAGAAAAAAAAAGAAATTAAAGAAAGAGACAAATTTTTAACCAAATTAATTTAACTCATTCAACTAATTGAGAGACTAATAAAAAATTAAAATTTAATAAAGAATAATGAAAATTCAGAATGAAATACAAGTTTAAAATTTTTTACATGTAGTATTATGTGATATTTTTTTTATTCAACTATTGATTAAGAGATTATGTTTATGATTCAATATTTTTTTATTTTAATTTTTTTATATATCATCAGGTAAAAAGTGAGGTCTAAATTTTTGTTTTTACTCCTAGAATTATTTTGATATTATTAATATATTGCCCTAATGTAATAATATCTTTTTAAATTCATCAAAATCTCCATTTCTTTTCCTATCAAAGATCTGGCAAACTATACATGACAAGTATTTCAGAGAATTTATTTGCATTTCAATATGGTAAGCAAATAAAGTTTATTAAAATGAATTGCAATTTCATTTTTACAATAGTAGTAAAAAAATCAATAACTAGATTCAAATGATTGGGTATGGTGATTCTTACTCATCTCATTCCACTCTTTCAATGCTTCTGTAAGTAGTTTAACATGGTATAATAACTTCAATAGTCATATATGTCCAATTACTCAACATCAGAGTATGTTGCCATGCTAAACGGTATGGTGGCAGAGATATACCAATGCTTGAACTTCTGTACTAATAGTCAACAACAAACATTCTTTAAAAAAAATAGAGTATAGTAACTTTGAGACTTTTATCAAAATATGAGAGCAATTTTATATATTTACAAGAGTATGAGACTTGGTCTCGTATATATAGAAATGTGAGAGTTAAAAGTCAAACCGAAACTTTAAATTTCAGTTTGAATTTTTTCTGTATTTTTTTTTATTTTTGTTCAATTTGAAATAATTTTTTTAAATAAACAAATATCTCCTCATTATTGTGAAGTAGCTCCAATTTCATGGGACCTTCTCTTTCTTGCTGTGATGTTAAATAGGTTACACAATTATTCCTGGAATTGGTGAAGTAGTTATTAAAACAGGGGCACGATAAAGGTATGAAAGGTGAATCGCGTGACATTATGTTTGAATAGGTGAGCTGAAGGTTCATTAAAGGAGGGGATGATGAAGGTAAGGATATGAAAGGGAGGGGAAGGAAAGTATATACTTAACCTTATTTGGGAAGAAGATAAATATATATTCAGTAAAAAGGGTAAAAAAATATTGAAATTACAAAAAAGTTAGTTATATTATAAAATAAAAATTGACATTGTTCTCTCTCTTTTATTGCTTGTATCAACCAAATGAGACTTTTTCTCCATCAATATTCACAGTTAAATTGGTGTCAAGGAAGGCATATTTTATGGGACCCCGCATTCTAGAGGTTCCAGACTTTGGTGCATTCTTGAAAGGAACACAAAGTTGTCTATGATCTTAATTAGTTTTTTTTTATAATTATGGATTTTGGTATTGCTAAATGAGTAAAGCAAAAATTTATCAAGATGGGGACATGATCCATTCCACATTGTGTTAAGAGTTAAGACTAATGTGGAAGCAGAATTTTTGTTTATAAGCTCCACAATAGCTTAATGGCTTTTTTTAGGCAACCACAAGCAGAGAACAGCATAATGGAGTATATTTTTAGAAACATGTTTAGGAATTTGTTATTTTTGACTTAAACATTCATGTGTTATTTTAATTAAAGATAAATCTTGTTAAAAATGAATTCTCCTGTCATTCAATTGACTAGAGTAGTAGAAACGGATGCATTTTAGAGAGTAGAATTATCACGAAGAGTTTACTCAGGTAAGATGCAACAAACTTGCCTAAACTCAAGAGTTCGCTTGTCTTTTGTGATGCCCCTTTTCTCATATTTTTAGATGTAAAAATTTCTCTAATACATTTGACTTCAATTCCATGATTTGGTTAGTTATGCATCCACTTCGATCTTCTATCTTTCAATATTATATGTAGCTTAAATAAATATAAGGTTGCACTTCAGACAAGGGCGTAGATATGTTAATGAGAAGGGCTCTTTTTTAAAATATGTATATATATAATATTTTTTAAGAATTTTTAAATTATTTATTATTTTTTTTTCAAAATTTTAAATTGCTTTCTTTTTTTTTTAAAATTTTTACAAGAAGTAAAAAAAAAATTATAATAAATTATTTATTCTATATATAATAGTTCTCTTTTAAAAAATTGACAAAGTATTGATAATATACAAATGTAAAAAAAAAAGGGATAAATTTTCTAACTAAATTAATTTGAACTCATTTATTTTAATTATTTTTTAACAAATTATTTTCATTATTTAATTTTTTTCTTTTTATTTTTTTTGTTATGAACAATCTTATAAATTTAAAATTCTGTATACATATATATTAATATTTTTTATTAATTAATTTTTTAATAATGAAAATATATTATTAATAAATTAATAAATTTATAAAATACTATTAAAATAAAAGAAGAGATAAATAATTACGGGAAAGTCAAAATTTACAAAAAAAAAATTTATCCCCCTTTATTTTAAAGTCTGGCTTCGCCTCTGACTTCATATAGGTTTATACCCCTGCTTCTTACTAAGGATCTTATGTTCAATTAGAATTGTATGTCTCATGTGTATACTTGTCTAATTTTCTACACTAAGTTGTTCTACTAATTCAAGGGAGATCAAAAAGTCTTTTGAGGCTTGAAATGTGGCTCAACAGGGTGTTGGTTAATGTGAAGCTATAAAAATTTTCAACAAACTTAAACCCTTTAAGATAATGTTTATGGTAAGCTCATGGCTATTACTTCTTTTTAGCTACTTTTTTTTTTTTTTCTAATGCTTTGTTTTTTCTCTTTTATTTTAGATATTGACTAAATTAGGGTATATAAATTTTATTTTTGATTTTCCCCCAAATTTGCCTTTTTATTGCTAAGGAGAATATATTTGCAGCTTCTTATTTTTCTTTTCCTCCATAGTTTTTTTTATTCAAATTATATGTCCCAAAGGCTTTAAGTTTGTTCAAATTGATCAATAAGGCTTCAAATAGATAATAAAATGCAAGGTAAAATTAATTTTAAGCTCAAATATGTGATAAGGGATAAAATTTTTAAAGTAGGAGGATGCAAGGATTGAGCTTACTTAAAAAAAAATGCCTAAATCATTTCTTCTTTTCCTTAACAAAATCCTATTTGACCTCAAAAATCCTATAAGGCTTGTCATCAGGTTTTTCTGGTTGGGTTTGAGCTCTGTGTTTGTTACGTATGTCTATGTGTAAGTATTTCTTACCATTTTGGCCTGCGTGCTTTTGCATGGATATCCATTATCTTCTTGGCATATGGAAATGCATTTGTTTTTAAATATATTCAATTATTGCAGGAAGGTCCTAAATGAGAGACATCAGCTGAACTCAGATCATTCTATTTTCGGATTTATTTACTTATGCTCAGAGTGAAGCTAAACTTTTTAGTAAAGAGGGGCAAAATAAAAATATCATATATTTTTTTACAAATTTAAAGGGGGCAATTAAACATTTTAAAAATTTTAATAATATATATACACATATATATAAAAAATTACACATATATAAAAAAAAAATTCAAAATAGAAGGGGGCAGCTGCCCCCTTCTAAGATGAGTAGCTGCGCCCTTGCTTGTGCTGGGTGTTTATGCAGCTTTGCGCCTAGTCCTTGCGCTGTTACTTAAATTTCCAGCTTGCCATACTTTATCTGATATTTTTGCGCTGTTACTTAAATTTCCAGCTTGCCATACTTTATCTGATATTTCTGCTCAATCATTCTTTCAATTTTTTAAGTGGATTTATCAGGTAACTTAAGTTCAATCTACTTTGCCAAGAATGATCACATAATATTTTATAGATATAGAATGAATGTGTTATAGTTGGGTTGGTTGATTATGTACTTACTGTGAAATAAATTTTTATTTCAGGAACGATATTTTGTTGGCCGTGGTCTTTTTGAAAAAATGAGTGATTATTGCAGGTTTGTTTTTTTTAATGATATAAATAGTAATGCTTTGATGACAAGATATCATCAAGGCGCTTCTAATTTGCATCATGACCATAAAGAGTTTCATCAACCAGTCTTATTTATCTTCTGCAGTACCCATTTTGTGCTATTGTTGTCTCTGATCCTTGATTAAATTTATTGAGTGCCTTTATTTTTATTTTAAATTATAATGTGAATAGCTGTACATGTTTTTAGTGGGAGATGTCAGACTGCATATTAATATTTTTCAGAGCAATGAAATATTTAGTCTTCATAGTTTTTTGTTTGAATATGCATCTGCAACTTCTCTACCAGTGTCTCTAATTGATATTCCATGTCATTGGAAGCACTCCTTCATTCCTTTCTTAGATCTTGTATTTCTTTTCTGCAAATGAACTGTATTTTGTTTCTATCTGTAAAATATTCTGCTTGTATGAGGAAAAGGCTTTTATATGCTTCTCAACTTTCACTTTACTGAGGTGGGTCTTGAATTACTTCGCATCATCTAAAGTTAAACATAACTTGTTCTGATTTGTCTTAAGCATGCTACATAGGCAGGGGCGCAGCTACTTATGTTGGAAGGGGGGCAGCTGCCCCCTTCTATTTTGAATTTTTTTTTATATATACGTGTAATTTTTTATATATAGGTGTATATATATTATTAAAATTTTTAAAATGTTTAATTGTCCCACCTTAAATTTGTAAAAAAATATATGATATTTTTATTTTACCCTTCTTTACTAAAAAGTCTAGCTTCGCCCCTGTACATAGGTAACCATTTAAATTCATAAGAAACATCAATGTTTCTCATTAGATAGCTGGATTCATCAATTTTTGTGTGCGCTATACTTGGTATGATGCTTATGCTAATATGATGTGATCTGATGTATGTTCTTAACTACTGCAGGTATGTCTTATTTTGGTTGGTGGTACTTGTCAGCAAATTTACATTTACTTACTTTCTCCAGGCAAATTACTGTATCTCAGATTCTCAGTTTTGAATTTGATTGCTTGAGCATGGGATTATTATGTCCTTTGCCTTGTTATTTAGAAGAGTTGAAAAAATCGGAAATAGCATCTAAATTATGGTCTTTACCATCATGCAGATTAGACCCCTTGTCAAACCCACTAATACTATCATAAGCCTTCCAAATGTTGAATGCTCGTGGCATGATTTGATATCAAAGAGTGAGTGCATCCTGTTCAGATTTCCTCTACTGTGGTGGCAAATTGGTGCTACATTAATTCATTTAAATGCCAATAATCACCATATTGATTTTTTTGCCCTTATCAATTATCATGTCATTGCTATTGTGTCTATAATTGGTGCTAAATAACTGTTTTGGGCTTGTAAGCTCTTGCTGTAGCTGTAGATAAAGAAGGAATGGTTAGAAAAATATGCTTTTGTAATCTTCTTATAGTATCTGGGTTCCAATGTGCCTTCTTTGAAGAATGCTCATGGTTTGGAAATGGAGACCTTCACAATTTTGTTAGCTTTTGTACAAGATAGCTTTGGATGTGAATAGGGAAGATGAGCTCAGATGGAGGGGATCGGAGAAGGATATTTTAGTTGAATCCATATAGAGTTGTGCATAAGGAGGCAGTATAGGAAGATGACAAGATTTTCCATGTACATGTGTCTTCCAAGATTGCTGCCTTTGCTTGGGAGTTTTAGAAGCGAAGAGTGACTTCTCTATGATCGATTCATTATACTGAAGCTACTATATTTTTGAAGTGCAATAGCGATCTCCAATTGAACCTTGTTTGGAGGTTGGGAAGGGGGAGGGGTTCAAGGTCTCAAGGCTTTCTAGCATTGCATGATGTTTCTTCACAGTGATGTCATTTTGGTGAATGCCAAATATTTGTACTTAGTTGTTAAATTGGTAATAAAGAACTTCTAAACTAATGTCTGCCTCTCCATCTAGTGACTTCCCTCCCTGATGAAAACTTTTCTTTACCTGGTGTTAATGACTTGAAAAAGTTAATGTCTCTTGCTGAATTTGCTGTTTGTTTTGCAGATAATAATCATGCCTTGATTATTATTCTCTCTCAAATTTTAGCCAAAGTTTCGGTGTGGTCATATAAAAATATTTTGTGGCCACGCACGTACAAGGAAAAAATATTTTTTTGGTCAAATAAAAAATTATAATTATAATTAATAGTTTTATTTAGATCCAAAAATAGTTAATAACAATATAATTAACTACTAATAATTATAATTATATTATATTTATTATTGTTATAATTAATAATTATAATTATATTACATTGGACTCAAATAATTAATAATTTTATTTGAGTCCAAAGATAGTTAATAATAATATAATTATAATTAATAATTATATAACTAATAACACATATTAATTAGTTATTTATTATTTATTATAATTATATCATTATTAATTATTTTTTGATCCAAATAAAATTATTAATTATAATTATAATTTTTAATTTGATAAAAAAAATTTCTTTATACCTGTGGCCATGCACAAAATATTTTTATATGGCCAAACTGAAACTTGTGGCCAAAATTTTATTATAATAATAATAATAATAATAATAATTTAAATAATAATATTAATAATAATAATAATATAATTATAATAAATATAATTAATAATTATATAATTAATAATTATATTAAATTTAAGTAATTAATAGTTTTATTTAAGCTCAAAAATAGTTAATAATAATATAATTATAATTAATAATTTTTAATTATATTTATTATTAATAATTAAAAAATTTACACTTAAAAAAAATTCTCAAATAAAAATTTTAACTTTCGATTTGAATCAAAACTTTTATATTTTGGTAATTATAGGAGCAAGTTTCATATTTTGATAAAATATGAAATTTACTCTCATATTTTAGTAAAAATCTCCGAGTTCTAGCCTATGGTTGCACGACGTTGAAGAGATCTTGGTCTCCAGTCATGACAGAAGCAGCTGAAATTGGGTTTGGATTGAGGCTAGCTATTGATCTTTGCTTTATAAGGGTGATAGCTGAGTCTGATTGCCAATTGATTGTGGAGAAATTGCGAGATCATAGTGATTTTCGAAATGGACTGGGTACTTTGTCAACTGACTTCAGGAAGTTAAGTGTTTCACTCGTGTCTGGTCTTTCACTAGAAGATAAGGTAATAAGGCGGCACATGAGCTTGCTAAGTTTAGTTTAAGAGTGCCTTCTAATTCTGTTTGCGTTGAGGATTTCCCCCACTGTATTTCCTCTTCTCTTTCTCTCGATGTTATTTTTGCTTCGTCCTAATGAATATTCAGTGGCTATTTATCAATATATATATATATATATATAAATAAATAAAATATAATTTTTAAATATTTAAAATAAGGATAATGACCCGTAATTGAGCCATGAATTTGCAAACTACTTACATTTTTAATTTCCTCAAATTATTTAAATCAAAATTTATTTGCAAGTCAATTCTAAATTTATTAAGGCATATAATCTATGAAAACTAACGGTTTGTAAATATAGACTAAAAAATAAATGAATATCATAATTAAAGCAAAATAAAAACAAATTATTTTTTTATTTAACAAATGAAATGAATCCCAAGAAATGTTATACCAAACACTATTTAAAAGTAGAGGATTTTAATTTATAACTTAAAAATTCAAAATCAATTTTTTTTATAATTATATATAGAAATAGAAATATCTAAATTTAAATTTAAGATCTAAATAAAAATAACACATGGATAACCACAATACTACACTTTAGTGATTAAGATTTATCTATTCATGATCATGGAAGTAATTTTAAATTTAAATTAAAATGCCAGATTAAATTAAAAGTTAAAAAAAAAAAAAAGAAACAATCCTTTCAATTTTCAGTTATCTTTTCATTTTCTTAAGCCAAAAAATACGCTCGCGGCTCACTCTCTCTCTCTCTTCCCAACCAACCGATCCTTGAAAGTGGAAGCTCCTCTTATCTTCCTTTTTCATGGCATCGGTATGATTTTTCGTCTTCTTTGTTTTATGATTATGAGCTCGTTTTTCATCTTTATTGTAATGTATATCAATTTTTACTTTACTTTCATTAATTTATTTTTTTGTCAATTTAATTCATTCATTTATCAAGCCATGAAGGGGCTCAAAATTGCTGTCACTAATATTCCATTGTACGCAATGTAATGATTCTTTATTTGAATATTTTCATTTTTCAATTTCATTGTCTAATTTCTCAGCATGATATATCATATCATTTGGTGTTAATCGATTGATGTTATTGGTTTGACCTTGCACATTGCATGTTTTTTAATCGGAAAGATAATTGGCACGATGGTATTGGGATGGTTCAAAGCAAGGGATTCTGGGCGTTAATTTCTGAATTAATGTATGAAAAAAACAGAGATAGCTCAATCACGAGGTTGGCCTTGGCTGTTTACCTTTTCTCTGTGAATGGATGAACTCTCTCCCGCTTTTCCTTGGGAGACGGTTTCTTGGTCATTTGCCAATTTTCATAATGAATTAAATGGGTTTAAAGAATTCGTTAATTATAATTATCATAATGAGGTTGGTTCATCTTCTTACGAAAAAAGTGTATTACTTGACAGGATAGAGGCCTACCCTTGCCCAAGTTTGGGGAGTGGGATGTAAATAACCCGGCCTCAGCTGAAGGGTATACTGTCATATTTAAAAAGGCAAGAGACAAGAAGACCAAAAATGTTTATGCACAAATCATATCTTCAAGAAGAATTAATGCCGTGCACAAAAAAGATGTCATTTTCCTGGAGTTGTGATGGGTCCGGTTCAAATGAATTAAATTTTCTACGACAGTGTAGACTTGATGTGACATTATAGGACTTCTAAATTTATATAGACTTTGCTTGAAGAGTGAGCTTTTCTTAAAAAAATTTATCATGAGCTTTGGGTTGTAAATGGCTTAAAATCAATGGGCTTCTCAAGTTGGTGGATTACTTGACAAAATAGTTTTGATTATTTTATCTTTTACACCACTCAACTTATATTTCTCATTTCTTCTTCCTTCTTTTTGTATGTAGGAACAACTCCCACTTGCCAACACTCTCTCCCAAGTCTAATTGATCTGACCTGATTATGACATGCCTTCATTCATCATGAGTTTATATTCTTTGAGTTTCAGAGGCTTCAGATCTATCTCCATTTTTTTTTATCTAAGCTTATACTCCTCTAATTTGAAATTTTAAAGGCCACAGGTTATGTCTGGGTCTTTCTCACTGTGTTTTATTTCTTTCGGACTTCATGTCTTGAGCCGCATTTGTTCCATTTTATCTTTTACTCCACTCAATTTGTATTTTTCATTTATTCTCTCTTCTTTTTCGATGTGAGAGCTCTCATTTGCCAACACATTCTTCAAAAGTACATGTCGTCGGGTGTTCTTGTTATTTGATTTCTTTATTTTTGTCCTTTTGTTTTTCTTTATGCTCAAAATGACCAAAAAATTTCAAACCTTTTCATGCATTTTGGGACATGTGGTAACATTTTTACCTAGCTGACTATGTACACATATAATTTCCATTAATTAACTTGTATTGTAACCAATGTCTCTAATCCGGTTAACATAAAATTAGAAGGAATACAAGGTTTTTTTTTTTGGGATATTTGGCCTGTTGTTTTTTGTATTTTACCTTGCTCCTCTAAGATCGCACTTATTACTATTCACGATACAGAGGAAATTGCTTTGCTGTGGTTGAACCATATTACAACTGGTGCTAGATATGACTTGTGAAGATGTGTGGGTATTGGAGTTCCTTCACATGAAGTACTTGGCCTACTGGTGGAGCATTGAATTGCTTCCGGTTATAGCTTTCTATCCCCAGTTAAATTGGTCTTCTCTTTTTAAGATTTTTCAAATGTGTCTTATACTTTAGATATAATAAAATTAAAAAAAGTTAAAAGATAGAGAAATGGACTGCAAAGGTATAAACGTTGTTAATATACAGAAAATTTGCCAGTTCTTGCTCTTGCTGGCTATGAGCGAAAACATCATCTTATCATATATCATTATATGGATAATTCGAATATGCATCCAGGCATTTATTTTCTATGAGCAATAATTAGTCGCAGTGACCGGCTTCATTTAATAACCAGGCCTTCTTTCAGAGATTATGTTGTCTTCACTTCTATATCCGATACCAACAGAAACTGATAGGAAGAGAAACTCAATTCCTTCAAAATGTGTCGGGAAGGTCTAGATTTTCAAATGTTTTGGTACTTTGAGACCAACCCTGAAACGTAGGTTTCGGATAGCCAGTAAATTTTGAAGGACAAGCTTCGACAAAACCTTAATATGCATGCAACAAATATAAAACAAAAATTTGCATACACAACTACAGAAACAGTCGAAAGTAGCCAAACCAGCATGATACAGACAAGTTTTTAGAGCAGTTGGTAAGGACGAAAATTTAAACTCCTTGTCTATTAGGCATCATAAATGGCAGGTTAAATAAATAAATAAAGCTGGTAAATAACATAAAATAGAGAATTTACATATCCCGATTGCACTTTGGCTTGTAGTGACACAACACATGATAAATATATAATCCCACCGTTTCAAAAGCTTGTGGCGGCAGAAGCAGAGTGAAGGTTAAATAAAAGATCCACTTTCATGGAGAAAACTTGAAAATCCTGTGTATTGTTGCTAACAAGCTAGACTGATTGATGCAAAAAATTTTACACAGGCTACTAAATTGAAGTGTCGTTTCCATTTCCAGTTTCAGCCATTCTAGGCTGCCCTTTAGAGATAAGAGTCACCGAAGCTAGTTCCCTGGTCATCAGCAGACCCTGTCGTTGAAGCTGGTTGTATTGGATGGTCAAATTTACAATTGGGCCCAAACTTGCAAATACTATAGCGACTGTAGTACGAGCAAATGTTTTGACCCTGGATTTGAAATATATGTACTTGATCATATAAAAGAGAAACATGAAATTTAAAGCAAGTGATTATGGCTGAAACAAACAAAAGAAGTATCTAAATGGCATTGCAAAATATTGTTAGCCGCAAATACAACATTATTTCCTCAAGGCTATGCTTCAGGAAGATCTATTTACTCGTGTAAATCACCATGCATCAATTCTATTTATTTAAGTTCACTCCAATTTCTATCCAAATGTGAGTAAGAGATGGTTAACCTTCCAGCAAATTAAGTTATATTCTGGAAAATTTTCCGACAAGTTTCCCCAATTATTAAGTGAAACATTTAAAATGAAAATACAAAGGAGATAAGCACTTGTATTAGATATGTCATCCCAGACATTAATGTTGCATCAAATAAATGAGTGAAACATAAATAGGTGAAAACCTACTTCATAATTTTGGAAAACCATGGGTAGTCCTTGATATACTGTCTATAGCATTTTGTTGAATAAATGAGAAGAAGAGATTCTAAAACAATCTCTGAAGTTTATACTTATCCTATATATACATATACTATATATATATATATATATATATATATAAGAAACAGTCCCGAGAAGGAATAAACTTACAGGTCTCAGTGGCAGGCCCTTGTCACTAAGAGGGCATGGAGGTGACTTTGACATATGATTCTTTGGATGATGATATTTGCAGTTAGACTTGAACTTACAGTCCCCAGTTTTCAAATAATAACTGCACTCTGGTTGACCAGGTCGTTCTGGGAATTCATCAACTGTCATCTGCTGCTGATGAGCACAGACATTAGTATCTGTAGCTGGACTTATAACATATGCTGGTGGTGGATGTATACTCCTTTCTGGTGGATATATAGGAGCCTTGGCAAGTCGCAAAGGAATGGGTTAACAGGAAAATAGTTTCAATAATAAATTTTGCAAATGATAACAAAACAGTGATTAATAATTTCATAACAACTGATATACAAATTTAAAGCACAAGATCAACTTAAAATCAGCCTAAACATCAACTGCATCAAAGAGAAGAGACAAAAGGATTGAAGAAAATATGGTTTCTAACTACGCACGAAGAAGGAAAAGTGGGAAGCAATTGGGTGAATGAAACAAGGAAACAGGACTATTCAGAGAAATACCTGATATCCATTCCATTCTGGATTTTGTGAAGGAACCCCCTGAGTTGGTGGAAACATAATTGGCACAAAGGGGGCAGTCTCATTTAATCCTCGAGGTGAAGACCAAGATGCTACACTTGGTTGTGAAGAGCTCTGCAAAGCAGATCCACCATTACTGAATGCTGAAGGAGGTTCACTTCCTCCAACAGCAGTAGGATCTGGATGATTAAACCGGCAGCTAGCCCCATACTTGCAGGAGCCATTACGCATATAATATGGGCACTCTTTCACTCCCTATGATAAAGAAAACAAGTAATTATTTCCCATATACATTGTTAAATTACAGAAAAGTCCTTACGAGATGTGTCAAATATTTTAGCATATGTAGAAGAGGTACCAGTCGAATTGGCAGACCCAGAAAGTTCAGCTCTAAAGCAGGGAAGACTGTTGTTTTTGTTGCAAGTGCAGGAGGTTTTGCTTTTGAGTGATTGTATCTACAAGATTTCCCAAACTTACAGCCCCCTGTCCTTAAGTAATACTGCAGCAAACTCAAGAGAGAATTATTCATTAACCACGCGTAAACCAGCTTATTAGCTATTTACTCTTCAAGGTACAAAAGATAAAGCTGTCCTCATGAGAACATTTGTTTTGATGAAAACTGCCAAATTCAGAAAATCTCTAGCACTAATAAATCTCAGTTTCCTATGCTGCAAATTAAGATCAACGGATACTTGTTAAAACCACAATTTGGACACGGTATTAAATTCTTAGCACCAAAATTAATTGCAGCTTGATCAGAAGAGTTGAGAAAAACAAGGCTTGCATAAGGCAAAATTGGACGGACAAAGGTAATTGAAAACACTCAACATGCTAAAAAATGGAATCTTAAAAATGCTTGCATATGGTGAAACTGAACAAGAAAGATAGTTGAAAAGACTCAATGCTAATAAATGGAATCTTTTCCTTAAGAGCAACAATGCATGACATGCTCTGAGCATGGTTTCAATATCATAATCCAACAAAGAACAAACAGACCCAGTTGATAAACAATGATAAATGATTTAGAGCAGAACAAACGATAGATAGAACAGAGTTAATTCCACAGCACAACAAAGCAGAACGCCAAAAGAAATTAAACAAGAACTAAACTGCAAAAAAGATCACTCAAAGAAGAAAATATTAATGCATTCTTAACTCACAAGTAGACCTTTTTCAATAGGTACTTAAAAGAAAAAAAATAAATCAAAGGTAACCTTGCATGTCAGGCCTGGCCTCTCCATTAGTTCTTCCCTTTCCTTCACCTTCTCCTCGGTAGCCTTAAAAAAGTGAGATTTCAAAAGACAACTCAGAAATTAGGTAACATATTCAATCACATAGTTCCAGCAATAGATCTTACAACAATAGATCCGCCAAAATAGCCACATGCTTAATAAAGCAACAAATATTAACTCCCTTGATAAACTGCTTACTGCTATCCCAGAAGAAAAATTAACCCTAGAATTACTATCCATCAGCACATACAACTGCAGTCTGTGATAACAACACAAGAACACATAAAGGTCCTGTCTTTTTTTATTATATTTCATCGAAACCCAGAAAATCGCTCCCAAAACCATAAAGACAACAAAATATCACCCATGAAAAAATAAGAACCCCACATGTACCTAAATAGGCATAAATAAGCATAAACAACACAAACGCACATGTTTTCGTTCATACTACCAGGCCTTAATCCTACATTAAAGCCATAGTACACACAAAAACAAAAATACATACAAAAATGCATATATAGTACCTGGTTTTTCCTTTTAACGGGGTGATTAAACTTGCAATTGGATCCAAATTTGCAAGTGCCAGTTTTCATATAGAAAGAACAATCTTCAGCTTCAGGTCTCACTGGATACTGAGGTCTCCTATTACCATTACTTCTCTCGTCCTTCCTCTCGTCCTCACCACCGAAGTTCTCATTATCATAATCCTCTTTATCGTCCCTGTTTTCTTTTTCTTCTTCTCCACCATTGCTCTCTCCATTCTTAAAGTAGTCATCTTGATTCCAACCAATCGAATGTTTGTCCTCTTCATCCTCTTCCACTTTCAAATGAAGTTGCTTTTCTAGTTCTTCTTGTACTTTCTCCACCACAAACATCGCCGCCGTAGCCTCAACATCCTCTGCGTCTTTAAAATACAGATTTTTTAGCTCCAAAGTCTGATCAGCGGGTTTAGTTTCTGGATCAGCATTGGAAGAGTATAAAGAGGATTGAAACCCTAATTTGGGGTTTGTACCACCAGAATTAGGGACAGAATCAAATGCTTCAGAATAATCCATTTTTGCCTCACATCTCAATCTTGAAAAACCCTAATTGCAAATGGTTTGTTGAGAGGGACGAGGATAGAATATTCAAGGTAAAATTAGTACTTCGTGAAATCTAAATATAAAATTATAGTGAATATGGAAACTACTGTTTATTTTATTTTTATTATTATTTATACGTGCAAGGAGAATTTCGTTTTTCTCCTCTCAATATTACTTGTGTCCAATTTATAAATATATATTAATATAAATTTTCATTATTATTTTTTTTTGTATATTTATAGCTTAAATTTGAAGTTCTTTCAATACAAATGATGAGTAGTTAAAATACTAAAACTACATTTTCTCTAGAAAAACACTAAATACTAAAACAATTTCTTTTATTTTAAATTAAATCGATATATTATAATAAGCAAATAGTTAAAATAAATATAATAAATGATAAATATATCTCTCAATAATTAAAAAAAATTACAAAGAAATTCTTAACTCGATTGCATGGAAGAGTAATAATACTAATAGGGCAATAATTTAAAAAAAAAAAAAAAAAAAAAGAGGGGAAGGCAAAATCCTAGGAAAACTCCCGTGCCAAGGCGCAAAAGCTACTTTTTCAGCCCCGTAAATATAAAGCACAAACACATAAAGCATGCAATGCACGTGTCCCTCACTTCGCTCCATTGTTTCCTTACTTATCATTATATATATTAGTTTTAACAGAGATGCAATTTCATTCTACAAAAAAAAATTCAAAATACAAAATTAAAATTAAAATAATTAATAAAAGAGGGAGAACACTGAAGAGAGTTGATGATGCTATCAGTAGATTTTGATTTTAAATCTTTTTATATAATTTGAAATCCATTAGGCTTAGCTTAGGGTTAAAATCCATTTACAGTTGAAAATTTTCCCTTAAATAATAGAGTGAAGGATTTCAACAACTTACACAGCAACTACCTATCTCCCGACTCCCAACTTGAAACAAGTTTTCATAAGTGACATTCAATCAATGGAGATTAATCCAAGCAATTCGGTCAGGTTTTAAAGTGAATAAATGAGCCTACTTAAGACCCATCACAAAAGAGAATTAATCTTAATTTGAATGACTATTACAGGGATGAAGATCTAAACCTATCTTTAAACCTAAGCCCTACCCTGTCAATTGAACAACAGTTCCATTACAATGCCAAATTAAATTACATTTCTCTCAACTAAATTTAACCCCTGCTTTTCTTCACTGAATGACCAGTCTTCCTTTTGTGACGACTGAAGTCTGATACAAATCTGAATGTCTGCCCACAACCTTCCTCAGCACAAATGTAAGGACGGGCACCTGTGTGAACCCTGATGTGTTCAGTACGAGCCCATGCCCATTTGAATGCCATCTTGCAACCCTTCCAGGGACACTTAAGGGGGCGTTCATCTAGATGGACTCGTCGGTGCTGCACCAGATATTTATGTGAGAAGAATGTCTTTCCACACCCTTTCACTGGACAAATATTTCTTTTATGCAGTGATAGCTCTAGTTTTGTGCCAAAAGTCATGGTGCATCCTTCAATGTCACACTGATATTCTGCATCCTCATCCTTATTTTTCACATTCTTCCGGCTAGTCAGAGACTTTGTAATTGATGCATTCTTCACCTTTTTCTTGTTGCTTTGCAGCTTCTCTTTCAGCTTTATCACTGGTTCTTTTGAAGGCTTTGGAGGCCTTTTCCTAAGGCGTGTGCTAGGTCCACCTTCTAGCCCTTCAACATGCGACTCAAACTGTCTAGCATTGTGCTCACTTTTACCATCCCCCCGAACCCGAGGAGTCCCTTGCTTTATTTGCTTCTCTCGTTTGACTGGTTGAGGGTTTTCTTTCTTTTTTGGCTGAGCTGTCCTCGGTTTCCCCTGCCGAGGAGTCTCTTGTTTCATTTTGGAAATGGTCCTTGTCTGCTTGCTCCTCAGAATCCTACTGTGCTGCTTACTAGAATTATCATCCATCAAATCATCTGAAATGGCATCTTCCCTCTCAAAAAATTTGGCTTGCTTGCCTCGAGGAGTCTTCCTTGGCTGCCAATGAGCATAGTCCTCCCTCATATCGTCTGAAACATCTTCCCTCTCAATAGATGTGGTTTGTTTGCGTCGAGAGACTTTCCTTGGCTGCCAATGGGAATCCTGTGGTGGATCACCTGATACATCCTCCCTCTCAATAAATTTGGCTTGCTTGCTTTTTGGAGTCTTCCTCGACTGCCATGGAGCATCATCCTCCAGCAGGATATCTGAGATGTCTTCCTTCTCCATAAATTTGGCCTTCTTGCTTCTAGAAATCCTACTATGTCTCAGATGAGTATCATCGTCCAGCAAATCATCCGAAACCATATCTTCACTTCGAAAAGAGTTGGTCCTTCTGCTTCTAGGAACTGTCTGCGGCCGCTGCTGAATATTTTCCTCCATGGAATCATCTGAAACTGCATCAAATTTGGCTAGCTTGTTTCTAAGAATCCCTATGTGCCGCTGATGAGTACTTTCCTCTTGTAGGTCATCAGATACCTCACCCTCAGTGTCAATGAATTTGGCTGTTCTTCGATCAAATCCTGCGTCCCGCTGGAAAGCACTTTCCTCCATCATATCATCTGAAACCTCATCTTCCCTCTCAACATATTTGACCTGGCTGCCTCTATATAACCCCCTATTCTGCTGAAGTGAACTATTCTCCACTGAATCATCTGAAATTGCATCTTCCTTCTCAATATATGGATCTAGCTTGCTTCTGTGAGTTCGATGAGAACTCTCCTCAGGTGAATCATCTGAAACAGCATCTTCCCTCTCAAAAAACTTCGCTGCTGTGCTTTTAGGAAGTTTCCCATGCCATTCAAGAACATCACCTTCCAATGAATAATCTGAATTTTCACTTTTCCTGTCAACATATTTCCTTTGCTTACTCCTAGTTCTAGGATTTCTAATATGTTGCTTTTGAGAAATATTCTCCACAGAAGCATAAGAAACATCATTTTCGCTCTCAATAGATTTGAAATGATTTTTGTTTCTAAGATTTTGATGGTGAAAGTTACCTCCCAATGAATCATCTGAAACTGCATCGTCTCTATCAACAGATTTAGCCTCTTTGCTTCTAGGAGTTCTCCCAGGCTGCTGATGAATATTATCCCCCAACAAATTATATGAAACTTCTCTCTCCATAAGTTTAGATTGCCTCCTACTATAAACTCTTGTATGCTGTTTATGAGAAACAGCCCTTCCTGAATCATCTGAAGCTGCATCTCCAGTGTCAAGACATTTGACTTTCTTAACTGGCCCGCCTGAAACTGTTATTTTCCTCTTCCTCACTGATTTTCTAGCAGCAAAGGCAGTTTCAGTCTTGTGAATATTTTGTGGTTTTTTCTCAAACTTCTCTTCTGGCACTACCCGACTGCGGATGCTTCTTTCTTGTTCCTGTTCTTCATCTTGATCCTCAGAATCCTGTTTTGCTAGGAAAGGATGAACTTGATTTGACTTCCAAACTTTCCCACACCATCTCCCTGCCACCACTTTCTTCTGCTTGCCAGGCCTCCTTCCATAAACATTAAACTTCGCAGGCGAGCTGGCTGGAGAGGTACGACCAAAAGCATTGTATATAACAGAATTGTATGGCATCTGCTTACTATAAAAAGAAGACCGGCTAAGAGTAGCACTGTAAAAAAGATTGATCCCCAACTTTACAGCCCAGTCTCCATTCCCTGGTATGGCTTCCTCACTATCCAAAGCAGACTGAATATTCTCCTCGTCCTCTTTGGTGGCATCCCTGAAAGTAATGTTATTCCAGATACAATCAATTCCCAGTTCTTCTGACACTAACTTTGCCTCAGCCTCTATCCTGGGATACTCTGCAAATGTATGCAAGGAAATTACAAGGAGGCAGATAAGCTATAATATACCTGTACATACTAGAACACAAGCATGAATATACAGATCTGCCAGAAAACTACTCAGTGGAAATTCAGCAAGTACCATATTGATTACATACACACATTAATTATGGTATCCAGCAAATCAAATAGAACCTTTTACTGCAAAAGAGCTAGCTCGTGGAGCTTTTTTCTTTATAATGTAAAGGAACATAAAGTCAGTTTTTATAACCAATGCTGGTGACAACCAAACATTTATATAAAGCAGAAAATCCTTTAAATCCACAGCACACTGCCCCTTTTCTAAGTAACAATATCCATTATGCGCCACTTGCCTGCTATGAAATCATTAACTTAAGTGCTAAAAAAATGACAAGCCAGGAAACTGAAAGTGGAATTATATTCCACTGGTACAATTCAAGACAAGTTTACCGGAACTAAGCATAAAAGTCAACATATTGTAAATTTCTAAACCATGGAGAGTTGATGTGACAGTGATACCATGAACAAACATGCATTCCCTAGAAAATTAAAGCAAAGCAGGTATAACATTCCCTTTTACAAGTGGGATCGTTTCATCCACTTAAATCAACGTATTATTGAGTGTGATAGCATTGACTAGACAATTATTTAATAATAACTAAGTTCATAAGCTTCTACTCCAATTTTACTGCAAAATCAAGTTCAACATAAAACTTTATCTTGGCAATTATAAAAAGCATTGGAAAAGAGATGGAAAAACAGTGAAAGGCATTGTCCCATCTATGAATGAATAATCGGTGAGGTAAGAATTAATCTATGAATGAATTAATATACCTGGATGACAGAGAAGCAATATATGCACTCCTCCAATTGGACGAAATTGTTGTTCCACTTCTACAGCATGCTCAAGACAGAAGACATGCATTCGAGAAGAATCTTCATCAGATCTTTGGCCAAATGGCTTATCTGTATTCTCCCCTTGCATGATAACACTGCCAAACTTTGTTTTCTCAGTATCATGGACAACTGGGGAACAATTTGAAGTTACCTGCGGTATTGACATTGTATCTCTAAGTGCACGCTCCAAACAATTTGATTCCACAGAAGCTAGATTATCATTTTCAAACTCAACAGTGCAGCCAAGAGTTTGATCACGTCTGACCTCAAAATTAGATGATCCAAATCCATGTCCGTGTTCTGCATGCTTTTCAACAGTTTGAAAAGGAACTTTATCTCCAAAATCAAGCTTTGATGGAGTTAGAGTTTGACTGCCAGTTCCATCATGATGGCACTCTTGCTTGAAAGAAGGTACACTAGTATTCCCCCCCTGATATTTACCTTCTAATGAACAGCTTCTCATGTTAGTTTCACCAGCATGGTGTAATGCATCTGGTTCGACCTCATCTTCCTCAGAGTCGGATGAATTTCCATAATTTAAAGCTAATAGGCCAAGAGCAGAAGTCTCTCTCTGTGTTTTTGCATTGGAAGCCACTTTATTTTGATCTGTCATCTGAATTTGATAATTAATAGACTGAACAGGGACATCATATAAACCGTCCACGATATTCTTTTCCACCCGTCCTGTATTTTTATAGGAAAAATTGTTCAAACAAGCATCTCAAATACGAAAGTAAGCAAATAGACAGGGAATTTACATAATAAAAAATAACAAAAGGTAATTAGAGAGAGAAAGAGAGGCCTTTGAACATTTTAGTGACTGTTAAGGTTAAGTCGAAAGTTAGCTGCTTAAAGAACTGTGCAGATTTAGAATAAGTTTATGTAGCACAATAAGATATTATCCTGTGCCACATATATATTCTTGTCAATTCCCCAGCCTGAAATAAAATATTTGTTGAATAGTCTTGTCAAAGTCATCCCTGTCTTAATCTACATGAACAACAAAGTACTGCATGAATACCAGCTGTTCAAATTTGACCCACTTGATGATGCAAGCACAGAAAATCAATATTGAAAATCTGATCTTTAATGCAGCATCATTATTTCTCAAAGGGAGTCAAAAGTATTGAAAATACTTAAAGACGGTCTCCAGATCGCCCAAACAGCCCCCCGCCCAGCGCCAACAAGCCTCCGCGCCCGCCCCCCCCCCCCCCGTGCAACCCAACCGATCACCACCCCCATCCCTAACCTTCAATATCAGTTTTAATCAGTGAGGTTCAATCAGCAACTGCTTTTGAGGGTCTGTATCAGCCAATCAAAGAAATGCATTGCTATCCAATCACAATCACGCATGTGACAACTCCAATATACATGGTTCACATAAACATGATAATTGTCAGACATTAATTATAAAATACTTAATCTATATTTATATCATGTAAAGAAGACCATTTAAAAGACATAACATACTCATTGAGGAATTCTGCTCTGATGTATTTGCATCTCCACCAGAAATGTTGAACCCATCATTAGTTACACCAGAACCAACAATCCAATCATTAAAGAAGCTACAATCAGCAGATGTGAGGTATCTAACAGCTGCTTCTCTTGGTTGAATTACAGCAATGCAATCAAAGCTCAAAATTCCACAAGTGACACATGAAAACAGACGCTGATCAGACAACTTATCACCATGAACAGTACCTCCAATTTCAGTGCCTGTGTCCATAGCATTTGTATTGTCATTTCCATTCAATGACAAAAACCTATTTCTTTCGCACAAAGAAGCGAACTTTTCTTTAACTGAGAAGAGGCCTTTTACTTGATTGATTCCATGGTTCCTTTCTAGCATGATTTCATCTGGATCTGAACTTTTTAAGGATTTCATGATCCCCTTGTTACTAAATAACCCAAGTGACGAACTCATTCTTAACTGAGAACCAACACGTAAATTTGAACAAACCGAAATGTCTGAAGAACTTCGAGGCAGAAGCACAATTGAGGTTCCTTTTCCAAGAATATGAAGCAATTCATTATTATGAATAACATTCTTTACAAATTGTTCTATAACTAGAGTTTCCCCTTCAGCCTTTTGTTTATCTTTTAGTCTAGAACTCCGTGGTTTAGCACCATTGCTCACAGGCATTCTGCAGAAACAAAATAAGAAATATAAGGTGGCTTATAATTACACCAATTAATTCTACATGGATTTCTATTTTTAAGGTTATGCATAAAAATATAGCTCAAAAAACTACTCGAGAAGAGAGTAAACTATGAGGAGGAGACAATAAGGAAATATGATGACAATTATCCATCACATCACACAAACAAAAAGTTCCCCAAAAATGTAAAACTAAGTCAGCACTCCAATAAAAATCCTCCCAGAAGCAATGTGATTGGCTACTTCAACCTACATTAAAATTTCTCCAATATTACCATTAAATGACATATAGTTGAGTTTTCCAGGTTAGTAGTTTTAGTTTGAATAATCCAATTTGAAAAGGAGTCTCCCCTTGGAAAGCCTATAAGCAAGTTATTGAACAATAAGATTGCTAGTTCAGCAGGCAAAAGGAAAGTTGCATTTGTTAACAAAGCATACCTTGTACACAGTTCTAGTGCCAGATCATAAAGTAACTGGAAATGAGACACCATTGGAGGATAATTAATTGAAGCTCTTCGAATAGCGGCATCTCTAGCAACCATCAACCATTCAGGAGTTGCAATGTTAGCTGCCTCCCCACAATTAAACCCTAAAACCATAAACAAAAACAATCTTCCACATTGATCAACAGGACTGATTCCAATTAGCAGGAGGAGAGGAGAATTTATCAGTACAATATACTAAACTGAAATGTACAGGTACTTACCATGACTGAACCCTGAATGATAGGCTCTTGGGAAAGTGACAACAAACTCCCCAGCATTTTGCACTAACCTGATTCAGAACCATTAGAAAGTTAGGAATATAAAAATAAACTCCAAAAAGCATATATAAATAAACTCCAAAGGAATTGAAAATATAGGCTTATACAAATTATAACTATTCTAAGTGAAATCCACAACTTCCTGTTTGTGGAGGGAAGAAAAAGGGTGGTATGAACTTTTAGGTTTATAAAAGTTCGTTTCAAATGATTTTCTCTTCCGGCCAATTGTCATATTTATATTACCAATCAGGTTGAACAAATACCAATAGAAGTGACGTCAAAGTGGTTTCTAGAGAAACAGCATCATAAACCAGAAAAGGTCATTATAACAAGTTCCACAAAGCAAAAGGAGAACATTGAGGAGCAGAATAGGAAAGAAATGAGGGACCTGCAGCATGGTACACCAGCACTGATAAATACTTCGGGTGACATAACTGTGGTCTTCTCACCCAGAACTGCAAATGTAACTGCAGAAGGCATGAAAAACAGAATTAGTTAATTCTGATGTATCTATAAGTCCATGAGAAAAGTGAACTACCATTCTCTTAATTTCCAAAACAAAGTTACTTTTCAGTTATAATTTTTTTTATTAAATAGCAACGTAGAAGAGCAATAACAAGCCAATAGCAGAGGAATAGTCTCATCAAGTGATCAGCAGCTACAGAGGAGTGTCCTTTGGCAAACATCAATGTCTTCTATGAGATATAAAATGACAATAGAGTTTGGGATCACAATAAATACATTTGGAAAATAGCCATTTTCTTAAGGATTACTCCTGTCTTCATTTGTTATAAGAAAAATAATTCTACTGAGGAAAATGAAGAAATAAAAGAAAGATATAGGTTTGCCTATATAATCACACATGATTGTGGAGATAATCCAAAAGTTCTAAAGAAAGTAAGCCGGAATTAAATGTTGGGAAAAAGAACCTAGAACTAAAGTTCCTTTTTGCCAAATCAAAACTTTGGTACAGATTCCTCGGGATTGTTTTCATCACTTTTGTGCATCATCTCCTTGATTAGTACTTTGGCAAGCATCAATCTCTAATTCACTTCAAGTGATATCCTCATAGCCAAATCAACCATTAAGAGCTAAACTAAGCTAAAGGCAATCAACTAGAGGGAAGAAAATTAACATAGAGATCGCTGACATTTGAGTAACTGGCTGTTCAAGAAGAAAACCGTATGCTATGTCCAATGCCTCCTAAAGGGAGTATATCTTGTGCCTCAATCATGGAGCACTGATTACACAAGCATTCTCATAACTTACTGTTCAACAGCCCATTGTACTAAGCTACGCCGGTTACTAAATACATTTTCAGGTCTCATCATTTTGGGTAATCATGCCACTATCCCATCTACCATATTGCTACTAATTGCTGCACAATGCCCTTCCACATAACTAAATTCACCTCACCATACAATGAACAGGAATAGAACTGAAAACAGGGGGCCAAATTTCTAGATCCTTATCACATTCAATTTAGAATAATAAGGACTTACCAAGTGGGTTTAACTCTCCTCCATACCCATGAACCCGAACCACCTCCTCAAAAGCCACTGCAGCCTCTCTGGGTACACCATACCAAGTTTTCCCTGCCCCCATATGCAAGTAATTCAAGCTATGCAAGTCATGATCCTCCACATGCCAAGCGAACCAACTAAACATCATTGCTATATACACCATAGGTGAAGTAACCCCCGGTATCTCCTCCTTCATAAACCTCAACAATGACCCTTTTGCCCTCGAAACTCCCCTCATATTCCACTCCGTTTCTCCCACGGTTACCCATTCCCCTAGCTCCTTCCCTCCAGTCTTCTTCTGTGAGAAAGCAGAGCCAGGCATGTCGTTTGCATACTGAACAGAGAAAGGCTTATCGACAGTAGCTTTCCAGTATAGGGTTTCGATCTCTAGAGGAGAAAGAGCTGCCTTCTTGGTGCATTTCTTGAGGTAGCTTTTCTCAAATGATTTAGATTTAGCTTCGAATTCTTGAAAAGTGTAGTTCTCCCCACTCTGCCACACAGGCTTTTGCACCGGGCGAGGCTTCCTTGGGCAGAATCCGATCTGCTGCTGACGGGTAGTGAATGTGGGTGGGGATTTAGAACTGGAGGAGCCAGCACGGGCAGCAAGGGAGCGGTTGAGGTTAGCAATTGCAGCTTTCTTGGAAGCTGCAAGAACAGGGGGCACGATTTTACAAATACCATACTTGGCAGCTTCTTTCTCGATTTTGAAAATGTAGGCAATTGGATCTTGAAATTCAGCTAGTGTAGGATGGTACTCTGGTGCTAATGGTAGGTTTTTAAGCCACTGAAACACCTCTTGTTGTTGTGATGTTGGGTCAGAGACCAACACACCAGAAGCTGCCATGAAAAAACAGAGAAAATATCAGAAATTGGGGTATGGGTTGTTTTGGTTTTGTGGGTTTCTTTCTCATACGAAGTCCATGGTTGGACTAAGAAGAGAGAGAAACAGAGGAAGAATAAGGAGAAACTGATCAGATTCTTTGCTTCATTTCTCCCTTTCTTTATATATATATATCTATAAGTTTTAATTTAATGGGGTATGAGGCTTTTTTGTCTTTGCCGTTGGGTTATTTTTTTTCTTTTTTGGGGTTTTTGTGGTTTTGCTCTGTTTATTATAGATACAGAGTGGTGAAAATGGAGGGGCGGAGGATGGGGCGAGTGGCGGAGCAGAGACTAGCTACCTAGTGAGTGAGTCATCGAGTGAGTGAGAGGTTTTTTATTTTCGGTTTCGAAGTTTATTTTTGTAAATGACACTGCTTTTGTTATTATTTACAGTCCCTACCAATTATTGGTTTTCATCGCAACAACTGCACCTGAGATTATTCTTCTTTTAATATTATTCAAATTATTTCTTTCCAAAATTTTCTTTTTTTAGAAAATTTATTTCTCCCTAAAGAAAAGATTCACTATTAAATAACATCACTTTTTATTATCAAACTAATACAATAGTTAATAAATTAACTTTGATTCAACATTGTATTTTAAAATTAAAAAAAATAATGGGTCACTTTTAAAAATTTAAAAATAATTTTATAGATTAAAACCAGAACATATATGATTAGTTACAAAATAATTAGTTACAAAATAAATACATTCATAACCCATATTTTTTTAGTAAATATTTGCATTTCGACTCATATTGGGTTTTTTTACATAAAAAAAAAGCAATGAAATTATTTATAAAAAATAATAAAGCTAAAAAAAAATTAATAAATTAAGGCGGAATTCAATTTAATTTAGATGACAGCAATCCACTGCATTGGCCGAGCAGTCATGAATTTTTCATTTCGGGACAAGGAGCAATGAATATTACTATGTTAGGGACAAAAAAGCAAATAATCATTTTTCATTCTGCCCCTTATCTTTTCTAGATTTAAAATAATACCCATTTTCTTTTCGCGTTATGTGAATTTTTTTGCTACTGATTATTACTTGGGGTATGACTTTGACCTTCAGTCAACAGAGTTCAATAGAATACCCAATCAGAGTGTGCCATGTCAAACGACAGAATCAGCCGCAAGAAAAGATGATAAACCGATATAAATAATTTAGAAGAAACGTGTCTCAATATTATTGGTTGAACTAGAGAGCATGTGGGGCCAAAAGTTGTTTTATTCACTAATATGCTAAAACTGCGTCGTACAGAGGTGTACGAAATATGAGTTTCAACTGCTCTAACGGCGATATATATATATATATATATTGATGATCATAAAATATGTGAATTTTGGTATGCGTACAATTCAGGTGTCAACTCTTTCACATAATTATAATAATTATAATTATAATTATTGCCTTTTGTTCATGGTACGTGGTCTTTACATACTTTGCCCTTTCGATAATATCTTTATCAAAAATTCAAAAATGGAGTATTATTTTTTTACAGGACTATTGATAATTGAAATTACGTCAAAAATAAATAAATTTCTTTTATTTTTTTTCTAAGTTTTCATATTAATTTTTTTTTAATTTTCTTTTTTCCTCCAATCGTATATTGCACGGTTATCAATTCAAAGGTGCCTTTGCTTAATCGCATTTTTATAGAGATTAAGTTACGTGCTTCTAAATAATGGGCTCAAAATTTAATAGACATGTTTAGAAATTAATTTCTTTATTATAATTTTTATAATTAATAAAAAAATAAAATTATTTTATTAACTAAGTTTTTTTTTTAAAAAAAAAAAGAGAGATCATCGGTGGCAATGCACCAGTCTCCGTCCAACCACTAATGTCGTTCCTGACAAACTATAAGGAAGCAATACGGCGGCGCAAGTGCTAGACTCGACATTCGGACATTGATGAGCTTTAAACCTTGATTGTGGTCGATTTCAAGATTGGATTTCGGCGAACCTGGCATTATTTGACTTTTCTCTTTTTTAACGTCAGTGGAAGTATGTTTCTAGTAGCTTAAAAGCTGGTCAAAACTGATTATAAGCAGTTTTTAGATTATAAGTTGTTTATTTAAGTGTCTCTAAAAATTTAAATAGTAAATTATAATATGATTTTAATTGGTTTTTTAAAAGTTAGATTTTGCTATTTTTTTTAAGCATTTATTTTTTAAACAGTTTTGACCAAGTAAAAGACCATATTATCCCTATTTAATCTTCAATATTTTAAATTTGCCTATCCTATACACTTTATTTCCCATCAAAATTCTTTTACGTTTCACATGGTAATTTTTTATTTGTATAATTTATTGATAACACCAATATTATTATTATTATTATTAAATAAATTTTATTATTATTATTATTATTGCAAAATAAATTTTAAATTGACATTTAAAAAATCATTTTTATACAATAAATAAACTCAGGGACAGTTTGGTCATTTTGACAGTTTCTGCAATTAAAAACTGATTATAAGCTGATTTTACAGAAACACTTAACTGATTATAAACTGATTATCAGCTGATTATTAACTAGTTTACAGAAATACTTAACTGCTTATTTTTAATCTAATTATAATTTAAAAATTACTTATTCACAATAAGCTAAAAAATTCTAGTTTTGAAAAACAACCTCTTAATTAGATTTAAGCCCGATAAAGTGATAATGGATAAAAATTTAAGCACCTTTTTTAAATCCAGCGATCCGATTTCTTCCATTCATTAACGAATTTTACAAAGTTTAGCTTCGTTTGCCATTTCTAACACCTTCCAAGTAAAGATTTCTGAATTACTCACCACAATGTTTTTTTTTTTAAAAACCTTCCAAGAAAGGAAAGAAAAGAAAATTAGCCCGTTTGAAAATTTAATTAATTTGGACAAAAAAATATATAAAGGTATTACTTATTTTTTATTTAAAATTCAGAAAATAAGAGATTTCCCTTATTATTTTTTATCCTTAATAATTATAAAAAATATTTATTATTAATTTTTTCCCTATCCCATTAACTAAAATATTATTTTGCTATCCCATAATTATTTTTTTTCCTTTCTAATGTAAAAACTTCAAAAAAAAAAGACCTAATGCAACAAATGAATTGGCTGTATTAATTAATTATATATCTCTCCTACATAATTAGCAGAATGTTAAAATTATTATTATCATCATCATGATATTAAATTGCATGCATGTGACAAGCGTTAAATAGTTTATAAATAAATACAGAGCATGCAAATCGAGATTCCATAGCAGCTGCACTCACCCAATCATGAGCAAATGCCCTTTCTTTTCTTTTCTTTGCTTGTACCAACGTGGGTTCTCCACCAAAATGGTCCCACCAAAATAACTCCTACATACTAATAACTCAGAGATATTTTTGTCCCCAGATTTAGAATTTCTTGAAAAATAAAAGTAATTCAAAGAATTTATATAGAAGAGAGAGATATATAAGGTAAATAGCAACAAAATTTTATACACTTTGTTTCAGTCCTAAAATTTTCCTGGATCATATGAGAAGTGGCAGGCCAAATTTCAGCTTAAGCCAGACAATGCAGACCTCAATAATACTACTGAATGTTATTAAACAATGGCTTATGCATCCATGGTTTGGTTGGTATCAACAGCAATTGCAAAACATCATCCAAATTACCTTACAAAAAAAGACTCCAATTAATACATCTAGAAATTAGATAACAGCATCATCATAAAATGGATATATATATATATATATATATCCATTATATATATATATATATATATTAGCTCCCATTGGAATCAGAACTAGCAGGTGAAAGCTGGAGAGAAACTGGGCAGTGGTCGCTTCCGTAGAAACCTGCCAAGAATTCAAGATCAATTGAGCAACTAAGTTTCTGCACAGCAAGAAATGAATGTACAGAAGGGCAAAAAAAAACCCCAGGCAAGCATTCATAAAGCATGGACAGCAACAAGTATATATAAGCTTCTAAAAAAAGCTTTGGAGTTATAGAAGTAAATAGAGTGACGACTAGGATAATGCTAATTCTAAATTTGCTTGGCATTGATCATTGACATGCAAATGGTTAAATTATGTCAATCAGAGAGCAAACCTAACTTGCAGTAAAATTAAGATTCAACCTTCACAAAAGTACATAAGAAAAAATCATTTGAAAGCCTTAAAAGGATAGAAACCATTGAAAGATATCCTTTCTCAAGCATTAAAGATCAAGAAAATTTTAATAATCTCAAGATAATTCACAATTAGGAATATTAGAGGATGAAAAGAAAAGGTCCCCTTTCATGTGCTATTTGTAACAGCTGAAGTAACTCAAGCACTATTTCAGTAAACCAACAACCAATGGATGTAATAAAACATTCTTGATTGTAATAAAACATTCTTCTTTCACTTGCTATTATACCCACTGAACATAACAATAAGACCTAGAACCTCTTGGTGGCACAGGTTTTAGCCTAAAGTTCTTTACCAATTCTTTAGCCCTAGATTAAGGCCTCATTGCTCTTCAACTCATTAAATTGATGATAGAAGGATTTTCTAACTCACATTCGTTAGTATAAATAATTCACATGATACAAGGGAACTGGAGAAATAAGTAGTACCTTCTAATTCAATTCCTTGCCCATGCATCTCACATGAAACAATCCTATCTTTAAGTTTCTCAGAAACTAAAAAGTAATCTATTCGCATCCTTTTCCCTCGATACCTACAAAAAAACTATCCAATCAGGAAATATAACACTTGCCACAAACAAGTATGGAAGATAAATTTCATCATTATAATACATTGATTGGTCATTTTCCAACGGAATATTCATAGCATATAGCCATATAGTATTTTGAATAGCTTATTTCATACTTTCCAATTGGGTGACCAGACCATGAGAATCCGCGCTCCATGTCTTTTTCCTTGTGCAAAAATCTATATGCATCAATCAGCTTTCCCCTAAAGTGTAATGCAAAAAATCCAAATTTCATTAATAAGATAAATAGCAAGTAAAAATAGGAAAAAAAAACCCTTTAACTAAGGAGCAAGATACATGCAAGATAAGGAAAGGAGGTCAAGAGCAAAGTAAAAATAATAAAATGAGATGACCTATAGGTGAAAGAAATCATTGGCATAACTTATCATCAGTAACTAAAATGAATTATGGTTTCATCATCCTATATGCTAACTAAAATCTTAGTGGTACATATTCAGTGGAAGCACTCACTCTCTCAGAATGGCACCAAAGCGCTTTCTCTCATTCAAGGTAAAGCCAGGCTGCCCACAATCCTGCAACAACATAAGACAAAGGCCATAGAAACTGTTTAGATAGGGAGGAGCATGCTAAACAGTCGGAAATCCAGAGGACAATAACAACAGCCACATCCGCATATGCATAGAGGCACAATGCACCCATACACACATAAAGGAAAGTTCTCAGCATAAATGGAACAATTCAACTCAACATCCATTGTTAAGAGAAGGGATCCAATAGTATCACTTCATACACCACGACAGCAGTATTTCCAAGGTTCTTTTAGGACTACATGATTTATATCTCAAACTTTAAATGCTCAGTATAATGGAGCAATTCAATTTATAAGGTCCAACAAATTCTACCTGAAGTATATATGCATAAGATCCAATCAGGAATTTCTGCTTACATTCAGTAGCTTATTTTTACCAACAATGTAGTTCCTAAAGGCCTTTAATAAAATCATGCCACAAATTTGTTCAGAAAAAAAAAATACTAACACCTCTTTATTTGGAGGAACATAACCATTCTGCTTTGCTGCACTGAAAAATTCGGGATGACTCACATCAATCTCTTCATGGCTGCCACAAAAATTTTACTTTTGTGTCAAACGATTGAATTGATTCATTGCTCTTTGAAGAATCACTCATTCACTTGCGTGCAAGTCAAAGTGCTACAAGGGATGAGCATTCCAAACCAAATTTTAGAAGAACTGAATAAATGATACATAGAATTTGAAGAACTGAACCAATTTTCATAACTAACCAACTCAAACAAAACCAATATTTTTATAAGATTAATTGAACCAACATATTTCAATTTGATAATTTGGTTAATCCATTTTTTAATAATATATATTATTGAAATACATATATATTTTTCTAAATATATATAAAATATATAAAAGTATATACAATCCGAATGGTCAGATTATTTTTAGGTTTTTTATCATAATCAAGTTGAACCGAGTATATCAAAATTATAAAAAAAATAAATAAATTAATAAATTAAACCGAACTGAATTGAATTATGAAATTAACTGAACCAAAATTTTTGCTCTCCTCCAAGTGCTATCTTTCCTTTTTCATTTTGTCAATGATCATCTTCAGTTTCTTGAACTGAAAGACATGGAGGATAAATTACACATGGTGCCAAAATCTATTATCTACTAGTGGCGTTGGCCATGGATTGTGGACAAATAATAGTGCATTACCACATTAGTAAAATTCAAACAGCAAATTTGCATGCATATATGTCCATTATATCAATAGTAAGGATTTGGATTTCGAGTGATCCCATCAACGGATAGTTTGGGCCATGCAATAGTCAACTTGTAACAAGACAATGAAGGGGCTATAACAAAAGCTCTCCCTCACCTCAAATGAAAGTACTGTAAAGAAAACGGAAATACAAACCTAACATTTAGATCACCACACCAGATAAGAGGCTTATCTGATAGCTGCAAAACAAACTCCAGTATCTTTTTGTCCCATTTTCTTCTCCTTTGAAATGAGTTCTCCTCCTCTTTCCAGCCATTGTTTGGTGCATACGTATTCAATAGACGGAATGTCTCAAATTCAGCTAAAATAACCCGGCCATCTGGCTCATGCTTTGAAGCTAAGGGAAAAAGAAAAATGTACCAGTGGCTATCACTTCATATGGAATTATGAGAGAAGAAAAATGATAGATTTCCATCAGATACAGTAGTTGGGTCCATTTATAGAACATGAGTTTCCTTGCCCTTGACTGAGAAATAATTCAAGGCAAGTGCATAAACAAGTGAACATTTGAACTAAATTACCTGTTCTGTCCAAAGAGAAAGACACCTTTACTGGTTGGGCACATTTCTTTACTAATAATGCAGTTCCTGCATACTTTGAGTCCGCAAGGGACCACCAAATGCGATAATTTCCAAATGGTTGGCTGGAAAGAGCACGGATTAAAATCTGCATAATATGACAAAACTACAGTAGGTTATTATTATTAGAAATTTAACCTTCACGCACATCACTTTCATCTTGCATAAAACTGTTCTTTATGCAAAGATTTCCAAATAACATTATGAACTAAGGGCAGTAGACCAAATTTTCTAGAGAAAAAAGATGTTAACACACAGATCGAATAATCCTCAGAATTGCATCACAAGTAATATCAACTCTAACAAATCCTTAGTTAAGTTATAACAGAGACACCCTTAGGATATTTTCGTCTTTTTCTGAAGAAGCACACTGTTCTCTCCGGTGACAGTTAAAACATGAAAAATAAAATTCCTCAAGACTGAAAATCTCAGTACTCATCTCAAGATAAGTTTCATACCATAGCTCATCAAAACAACTATCAAAAGAAAAAAAAGTTTATGAAATTGCAATACAATATGGATTACATTGGATCCATCTCCAGAAGACAACTGCCATATATGTGGTCAGCATGGTTAAAACTTTTTATTGAAAATGATCAACTCATAAGAAGTCTTGATAGCTCAAATCACTTTTGTTTTTTCATTTGAGATTATGTTAGCAGAAAAAAGCCGCTGTTTCAGTATTCAAGACAATTGTTCTCAAGACAAATTATAATATTGATGATTTTCAAGCTGTTATTTTCCAAGATTTTCAACTACGAACAAGCTAGAGCTTAGGTGAGAAAAGGAACTCCTAGATGTAACTATAAACAATCATAGTATCAAATTGAATATGAACAACACCAGTTTTGACAATTCTCATTCACTATTTTGCTTCACTTCGAACTTGCATATAGCATCAGATCTCTTAAAACAACTCAGGTGCATGAGTTTTAAAGAATTTTCAGTTCACAAAATAGGTCCTGATATCATGAAATTATCCTCTGCACAACAATGAGAACAAAAGTTACCTGCTTTTCCTCACGGGATGAGCTTGTATCATCTTTCAATGCTCCAGGGTTTTTAGGTGCACCCTTTGAGCCAGCAGCGGGCATCCTTACTTCCTACCATTAAAGTAATTTTATTAGATGGGGCCTTGTCACATGGTTCCGGAAGTTAACTCAGCACAGGATTTAGAATGTGACTAAAAAAATGATGTGATACCATATGTCATGAATTTCAAAAAAAGTCAAGCAATAAAGAGTTTCAAGATGACAACGTAAACTTTGATCTGCACCAACAAAGGACACCTGTCAAAGAACAGCCCAAGTAAAATACTGCCACGTTCTTTCTATCTATTGTTTCAATTGGACAAAAAGAAACCATTTTGTGCAGTTTCTTCATCACTAGTCATCTGTATCAAGGACATAACCTTGCATTTAAAATTTTGTGATAATTTATCAAGCAAAGCTAAACCCTTTCCCCCAATATAAATGAATGAATGAATATGGTCTTAGCACTGAAAATAACACCATAACTTCCTAAATTTCCTTAGATACAGACACGAGTAACATCAATGTGAACAACACTGAACCTTTTGAACCAAACTATACAGAGAATAATTCAAACAATAGATTACACCTTCACAGTACAGGGGATTATAGAACAAGAACACTAAAACATCATAAATCTATAGTCATCTTTGTGCGTACATTAGTTAAGTAACTCAAACAACAAACTAAGTGAATCACACAAATCTTTGTTTTTCTTTGGCAACATCGTGCAGAAACTACATCCATTTTTTACAAAGATAAGGCTGAGCTACATCATAGGCAGTCCAACTGGCAAAATTGTCTTTCCTCCCAACATTGAAATTTGGAATTTTTTACAGAGGATAGCATAATGCACAAAAAAGAACAAAAACATACAGCCTGACTAGAAATGCATATCTGGTTAGTGTTTTGATTACTCGATCTACCATAGTTTCAGTTCTACTTACTCCGAGCAAAAGCACACTGCTTGCTCCAAATGCAAGCAAATAGGGGCCAAAATAGAGAAACAAAAGCAACATGGAAAATTCAAATGCATAAACATGCATCCCAGCATACAGCCAAAATAATTTCCATCTAAAACCCATTTCTTAATACACAGTTCCAAATCAAATACTCAATATATAGTTACCATTACACATATCATCAATCTTCATAGACCAATCACGAAATACCCACTTCCATTACTCACATTTACCCAATTGGATCAAACTCCTATGCATTATATAGTGCAAAACACATGGGTAACGCAGAGAGAGAGGAGGGGGGGTGTGGGGGTTGGTGCGCAATACCTGTATGGCAATGACATCAGGGTCAAGGCTAGAGACGAACTTGGAGAACTCAGGCCAGTTGTTCTTGACCCTAAGAAGGAAGCTATTAGCATTCCAAGTAACAAACTTCAAAGGCTCCTTGTTGCTCTCACCGTTCTCTTCTGTCGCAGATATCTTCTTTTGTTTACCATCTTCTTGTTTCATAGAGAGGATTGGCTTCTTTTGAGACCCATCTTTCTCTATTGGCTTGAAAAAGCGTTTCATGGCAAGAAACTCAAGCTCACAACTCACGAATGGAGATCAAAAACTCCTCGTATTTAGAATTGTTTAAGAAAGTAGCCTAAAAATAATAATTTCTCAAAGAGTAAATTGGAATTCAAATACTAATTGTTAAATTTAATTTATGCCATTAACCAAAAGATCATACAGTGGAGAGACACCGTAGTTGGTTGGAACTCGAGGGAGAAGAGTTTGCAGTGTGCATGCAAGGCCCGTTTTGAACAATTGTTAGGTTATTGTGATAATATATATTTGTTTGAATAATATTATATTATTCCTCAAAAAAAAAAAGAATTATAATATCCTATTATAAAAGTTTTTAGCTAAAATGAAAAATTAAAGAAAAGCAGGGAATTACTTTTTCACATGAGATTGATTTCATATACTTCCTTGATCTTACAAAGTTTGTACACTGTTCTATTTTAAAATATTTTAAAATAATTATCAATTTTTATTTATAAAATATATTTAATATTTTTTTATTTTATTCTTTAATAAATTTATATTTTAAACAAAAAATAATGATAGTTTAAATTATTTTTAAAATAAAATAAATATATAAACAATAGTAAAAAATATATAAAAATTATCAAAGCGTTAATTATATTTTTTAAAAAATTTATAAAAAAAAGAATTCACATTTTCTTTTTATAAAAAATACAAAAATTGTCGAAAACGCAAATTCACATTTTCTTATCATAAAAATTCATGTTTAATCGGCCAAAAATAAATAAATGTAAAAAGGCCATCATAAGATTCATGATTAAAGAAATTAGTAGTTCTATTAAAGAATTTTGTAGTTTTATTAAAAATTAGGTCGCACATTAAATATAGGCTATAAAAATATTTTTAGAACCTATATTCAAAGTTCAAACTTTTTATTTTAATAAATTTAGTTCTGATTAAAATTTAAATCCGAAAATTTTCACCCTCAAAAATTTTTTTCCCAGTAAATTATATTAAATTGACATTTGAATTCAGAATCTTTCAATTATAAGAAACCATTCAACCTTGAACCATTTGTTTTTTTTATAATAATGGTGCGAAACTCCAACCTGGGCATGAGCAGCTAGTCAGAATGTAGGAAGGAAAGGAAACTGAGAAGGGAAGCATAAAGTCCAATTACGTGCATCAAGATGGATTTTGAAGCACTAGCCTGTGAATTTTCAAAATATCATTCCATGCATGAAATTGAGAAGAAGACTACGTAATTATTTCTAAAATACATGCCAGAATTCTTGCTGCATATACAGAAACTGACTACATAACTATTTCTATGATACATGCCGGAATTCTTACTGCATATATATAAACTAACACCTAAAAGGTCGTTACATGAAAAATCACAGGACAGCTAGCTTATCACCAAGACAACTCAACGGAGATTTGAACCACAGAGTTCTCTCTCTGGCAGTGGCGGAGCCAGGACCTGGCTGAAGGGGGGGCTGAGGGGGCTGAGGAAAAAACAGAGATGCATGGCACTGGCAGAGGGTCCTGGCTGAAGGGGGGGCTGGGACTGAGGACTGAGGGGCTGAGAGGGAGTTGAAGGCTGAGATTAACGTCTCCGGCGGCCGGCAGGGGGGGTCGTCAGCCCCCACACGACCCCACCTGCCTCCGCCCCTGCTCTCTGGCATCTTGTATTGCCCTGCATTCTGGATATTTCTGTGGCTCGTCTGTCATAAGTGGATCACAAGGATCGAGAATCAACTTCACAAGCATGATGGCATTATCGAGCAAATAGATTAGAAGTTCCGCATCATTTATGCGTCCAACAAAGCCAACAAATTCCACTACCTTCAAGCAAGGATGCGGACATTTTGGAGCTCTTAGTAATTCTCTATGGCCGTTGAAGTCCCTCCAGATTATAAACTACAACAAACAAATTGCTAATTATAAGCTAAATACAGATCATGATAACATCTATAATGTTCTGACATTAATTAACTAAATAACTATCCAAAGGTCGCATAAAATGTCAGATTGAATTAAGCCCAATAATACTTTTTTTTTATTCTAGTTTTCCACTAAATAACCAAACTGCTTATAATAAACACAGATTTTTTTGGCATCTTGAAGATGTTCATGTCTAGATTGAACATCCTTCTACAGGAATAGGAACAATTGCAGAGGCAATAAATGCAGGCCTATCTCATCATGATTTTGAGGGGGTAAAATAATTAGAAGAGACTAAAACGTTAATTATGGCAAACATAAAGAGTGTTATAGTAACTGGCACATTTTAAAATTAAGATAAAACCAAGTTGCAAAGAGGATAATAAAGAATCAAAAGTAACAAGAGTCGTGATACTATGATAACAACAGGAAAATTCAAACTTAAACACCTTCTTTCCCTTCTCTTTTATCCTGGTCTTATTCTCTAGTTTCTGGGATTGAAATAAAGATATCATGACTTGCAGCTATAATTTCCAATATAGCTCTGATGAAATTTTACCCTAAAAAGTTTTTGATGTACTTTGATATGTTTCCAGATACAATAACTATTGTGTTAAGCTTTTTCCCTTGTAACTATTTTCAGATGCAAAAGTGCACAAGAAATTTACATATAGATGGACTTCATGAACTTCAATCTTGGGATATTGTAAAGACATACTCGGGCAGATACACAATATGAGTGGGCAACAAGAGAAGACCGAACAGTGAGACTGATCTAAAAGGAGTCATTAATGGATGAAAGAAAGGGCTAGGGATAAAGAAATAGATCGAGAATTCAAATCTCACCAAGGAAGTAAATGAATAACCAGAAAACTGTTGACAACAGAGATGGAAGACATTGGTAACCTCTAAAGAGAACAAAATGATTGTTGAAGCAGCAAACTTAGCCAAAAATGAAAAACTAAAAAAATGCACCAATCAGAGAGAAAAGGAAATGGATAGATAGAGAAATTCTTGGTCTAAAAAACATCAGGACTTGCAAGAGCGAAGAGACCAAAGTCTGTATGCCAGTATGACTGACAGTGACGTAAAACAATAAAGTATCTTCACTAATTATCAAACAATGTCAACTCATATTATGAAAGGAATCCAGATGTCAATCAATACATTCATCTAAAATTATTGATTACAATGAAGCTGGTAAAAAAGCCAACACATTGAACATATGACTTGATTTTTGGAGGAGTCATATTTCATTATAGAACCCACTAACATGAGAACAGAATTTGTGATGGAATGCACAATCTGGCTGTGTAACCAAATTGTAATACAAATAAAATGCATTAAATTGTAAAACAACAAACAAATCGTGAGAAGATGTATTTGTTTAAAATTTCATAATATGTCCCTGTTAAAGACTTGATAGGAAGAGTAGCATACAATGCTATCAAACAATTGAGGCTGGAACGCTAAATTATGAATTATCATGAAAGAATATTCACCTTCAATGCAAACCTGTATAAAGAAGGAGACGCTTTTATGAAAGAAGTAAAGCCTAGAAGGCTGAAAAGATATTCGGATTTTGAAACGATCAATTCCAATTGCTGGAGATGGTAAAATGTTGAGAATTCAAGGAACTGCATGCTTTTCTGAATCAGACCAGAAAAATAACAAGTATTTTATTTTTAACACCCATTAAATCAAAAGTAATATTTACAGCAAAATTCTGCAAACTGACCTCAGCATTATGTGCATGCAATGTAAGCGTTTTTATTTGTGAGAAGCAACTTGAAAACTGACAGATATTGCAGATGCGATCCAATTCATACATATCGAGAGAGATTTCAACAAGGCTGGGGACTTTCTGAAAAGGCACACCTATACCTGATCCACCATGTATGAAAGTCGCAAGATTCGGTGCAGAAATCCTTATACTTCTCATGTGGAAGGAATGCGTTATTTCTAAGTATTTCAAGCAGATTGATGGGCCAGCAACTATAAGATCAATAAGAGTGTCCGAACCCATCACAGTTAACCGTTCAAGAAGTGGACAATTCCGTATGAAGTATTCAATAACTTTTCCACTTACATCTATAGATTTCAGCTTGAGATCTGCAAGGGAATTACAACTTAGGAAACCAAGTGTCCTTGTAAAAAGTCTATTTGCTGTATCCCAGTATACACTATACAGGAAAAGAGTACCGATAGAATGCATAAGGAAGGCCAAAGCAATCAGAGAAGTCCAGCTCAAGCCTTTTAACATTCTTTTTGAATGCAAGGTAAACCCATCTATCAACATCATATTCAAAACTGCTATCCAAATCAAACCGAACTATGAAATCATCTATGGTGGAACCCTGATCTGATTCAAGGACATGATTCACCCAAGAAACATTACCAGGCCTTTCCATCAATGTTAAATTATTTATATCAGCAAGTGAAACGCCACGTGGATCCAGTTTAGCTGGAGCATCAAATTCCAATTTGGGGATAAAAACCCAAAGCTTTCTCCACCGATGAGAAAGAACACTAGTTACTGCTGCCTCCTTCATTGTCATCAGAGAAAGAATATAAACCAGAATATGATCCGGCAGTTCACTGATCCTATCCTCATAACAATTCTTCTCCTCTTCCCAGACATCAAAGAAAGTAAAATATAAATATCACCATTGATAACCCAGTTTTTGATAAATATTGGCAAACCACTGTGACTGATAACCCAGTTTTTGATAAATATTGGCAAACCACTGTGACTCGAACTCGACCTTTCAGTCCCGAGAACAACTCCACCACTAATCCAAATGCTACATTTAAATAGAAAACAAAAATGCAAATTTTAATTGAATTGTTAAGCATGGCAATGAATTTACCTTCTGTTTCCCAATCAGAGAATGCTGCCTTGCTCTTTAAAAACTACGAATTGATCAAAAGCTGCAAGCAATAACCCATACATCAACCAAAAAAATATTAGTAACCAAAAAGATTATGCAATGACATTAAAATCAATAAAAGAAACGGAATTGATTAGAAGAAAACAAAATTGCACATTATCCTTCACAAGACGCCGCAGTAGGGCATGAGTGTTCGGAGGATGGAAGGAACAAATTTCTTATGGGGCTTTTATAAAATTATTAGAAAAATTAATATATATATATATATATAATTTATCATGTTTTCTAAATATTTTAAATTTATCAAAATTTATAATTAATTTATAAATTTATTAAATTTATAGAGTTCACTATAAATTTATAATAAATTTATTTTTTATAATAGAATAAATTTATTATAAACATTATAATTTATATAATTTTATTATATATTTTTATAAAATAATTAAAATATATCTAATAAATATGTAAAAAAAATTATAAAACCTACTAAGGAGTGTAATTTTTTTTATATGTTTTTTACGGAATCATAAAAATATTTTATAAAATTTATTACATTTTTTAAAATACTTTTAAATTCAATAAAATTTGTGATTAATTTATAAATTTACTAAATTCATATAATTTAATATGGATTTATTATACACATAATAGCTTATTTAGGTTTATTATAAATTTATTAAATATTTTTATGAAATGACTAAAATACATTTGATAAAATATGTAAAAATTTTATAAAATCTAGCAAGAGGCATAATTTTCTTTATATTTTTTAATATAAAACTTTTAAATAAAAATTAAAAATTTAAAAGAAGTCAGGAATTATTTTTTCAAAGGAGATTGATTTCATATAAATTATAGTTTTGTACTAGTCTATAGTTTAATTTTTGAAAAAAAAAGTTGAAAATTATATGATAATAAAATGTGAATTTGGATATCCACATTAATATATTCATGTTTAATCGGCTAAAAATAAAGTCATCTTTAATAAAATAAATTCATGATCGAAGAAAATCTTTTATTATAATTGAAACTTCTATATATAGTCATGAATTGATATTTCTTTACATTTTTTTCTACAAAAATAAATTTGTAGTTTTATTAAAAATTAGGGCGAAAAATTAAATATAGGCTATAAATAATCTTTTAGAACCCATATTCAAAGTTCAAACTTTTTTTAATAAATTTAGTTTAGATTGAAATTTGAACTCAGATATTTTTAACTCCTAAATTTTTTCCCAATAAATTAAAATAATAATTGACATTTGAATTCAAAATCTTTCAATTTCAAGAAACCATTCCGGCACCATTTGACCTTGAATCATTTTGATGATAATGGTAGTGAGCAGCTAGCCAGGGTGCAGGGAGGAAACTGAGGAAGCCACTAGCCTGTGAATTTTCAAAATATATTTCCATGCATGTACATGAGAAGACTACGTAACTATTTCTAAAGTACATGCCAGAACTCTTGCGGCACATGCATAAACTAAAACCTAAAAAAAATTTGTTACATGAAAAATCACAGGACGTACTGCTATCTTATCACCATGACAACTAAACACAGATTTGAGCCACAGAGCTCTCTTTTCTGGCAGCTCGTATTGCCTTGCTTTCTTGATATTTCTGTGGCTCTTTTGCCATCTGTGGTTCGAGGATCGAGAATCAACGTCTCAAGCATGACGGCATTGTCGATGAAATAGGAAAGAAGCTCAGTGTCATTTATGCGCCCAACAAAGCCAACAAATTCCACTACCTTCAAGCAAGGATGCAGACATTTTGGAGCCCCCCGAGATACTCTTTGGATGCGGACGTTAACCCAAGTTAATTACAACAAATAAACTAAATACAGATCATGAAAGCATTTATAATGTTCTGATATTAATTAACTAAATAACTATCCTCCATAAAATCTGTCATATAAAATTAAGCCCAAGAATACTACTATTTTTTTGAATTTCTACAAGATAACCAAACTGCTTATAAACATACAGAGAGATTTTTTTGCATCTTGAAGATGTCCATGTGTATATTGACCCTTGCATCTTTCCGGTGGCGGAGTCAGGAGGGCTGAGAATGGGGGCTGAGAGCTAAGAGAGGGGGGGCTGAGGCTGAGGGCTGAGGCGCTGAGGAAGCTAAGGTACAGTGCATGCAATTTTCAAGTCCGACGGCCGGCAGGGGGTCGTCAGCCCCCACTCGACTCCACCTGCCTCCGCCCCTGCATCTTTCTATAGGAGTAGGCACAATTGCAGAGGCAACAAATGCAGGCTAGATATAGAGCTCATCAGATTTTGAAAGGGTAAATAATTAGACTTGAGTAAAAGTGTCAATTAATGCAAATCTCAAGAGTGTCATAGTAACTTGCACATTCTAAAACTACAATAAAATCAAGCAGCATAGAGGATAATAGAGAATCAAAAGTAACAGGAGTTAGGATGCTATGATAAGCACAGAAAAAGTTCAAACTTAAATACCTTTCTTTGCCTTCTTTTTTATCCTGGCCTTATTCTACTTGCATAAAATTAATTTCCAATATAGCTTTGGTGCAGCTCTACCCTAACAAGGTTTTGATGTACTTTATACATTTCCAGATATAATAACTATTGCATTAAGCTTTTTCCCCGGTAACTATTTTCAGATGTAAACTGCACAAGAATTTTTACATATAGATGGATGTCATAAACTTCAATCTTGGAATATTGTATACATACCCAGACAATACACAATATGAGGGGCAAACAAGAGAAGACTGAACAGTGAGACTGATCTAAAAGGAGTCACCAATCGGTGAAGGAAAGGGTAGGGATAAAGAAATAGATCAAGAAAGGAAGTAAAGGAATAACCAGAAAACAGTTGACAACATAGATGGAAGACACTTGTAACCTCTAAAGTGAACAAAAATTATTGTTGAAGAAACAAACTTAGCCAAAAATGAAAAACTAGAAAACTGTACAATCAGAGAGAGAAGGAAATGGAGAGACAGAAATTCTTGGTCTAGAAATCATCATTACTTGCAAGGATAAAGAGACTAAAGTCTGTATGCCAGTATGACTGAGAGTGACATAAAACAATAAAGTATCTTCACTGATCATTAAACATTATATATTCAAATTACGAAAGGCATCCAGATGCCTATCATATGTTCATCTAAAATTATTAATTACAATGAAGCTGGTATAAAAGCCAACATATTGAACATATTGACTTGATTTTTGGAGGATATAATGTCAAATTTCATTATAGAACCCACTAATATGAGAACAGAATTAGTGATGGAACGCATAATCTGGCTATGTAACCAAATTGTAATAGAATACAATACATCAAATTGTAAAATAACAAACAAATCAAGAGATGATGTGTTTAAAATTTCATAAAAAGCCCTTGTGAAAGACTTGATAAGAAGAGTGGCATACTATACTATCAAACAATTGAGGCTGGAATACTAAATTATGAATTGTCAAGAAAGAATATTCACCTTTAATGCAAACCTGTATAAAGAAGGAGATGCTTTTATGAAAGAAGTGAAACCTAGAAGGCTGATACTATCGCAGGATTTTGAAACAATCAATTCCAGTTGCTGGAGAAGGTAAAATGTTGGGAATTCAAGGAACTGCATGCTTTTCTGAATGAGACCAAAAAAATAACAACTATTTTATTTTTCACACCTATTAGATTAAAAGCAATATTTACAGCAGAATTCTACAAAGTGACCTCAATATCATGTGCATGCAATGTAAGCGTTTTTATGTGTGAGAAGCAACTTGAAAACTGACAAATATTGCAGATGAAATCCAAGTCATCCATATAGAGAGATACTTCAACAAGGCTGGGGACTTTATCACAAAGGCACACTCATACACGATCCACTATATATGAAGGTCGCAAGATTTGGTGCAGAAATCCGTTTACTTCTCACGTAAAAGGAATGTGTTATTTCTAAGAATTTCAAGCATAGTGATGGGCCAGCAACTATTAGATCAAAAAGACTGTGCGACCCCATCACAGTTTATCGTTCAAGAAGTGGACAATTGAGTATAAAGTATTCAATAACTTCTCCACTTACATCTATAGATTTCAGCTGGAGGTCCGCAAGGGAATTACAACTTAGGAACTCAAGTGTCTTTGTAAGAAGTCTACTTGTTGCATAACAGTATAAAGGAAAAGTGTAGTGATAGAATACATGAGGAAGGCCTTGGTAATCAGAGAAGTCCAGCTCCAACCTTTTAACTTTCTTTCTGAGAGCAAGGTAAATCCATCTATCAATATCATATTCAAAACTGCTATCCAAATCAAACCGAACTATGAATTCATCTATGGTCGAACCCTGATATGATTCAACTACATGATTCACCCAAGAAACATAACTAGGCCTTTTCATTATTGTTAAATTCTTTCTATCAGCAACTGGAACACTATGTAGATCTAGTTTAGTTGAAGCATCAAAGTCCAAATTGGGGATAAAAGTACAAATCTTTGTCCACGGATGAGAAAGGACACAAGTTATTGCTGCCTCCTTTATTGTCATCAGAGAAAGAATATAAACCAGAATATGATTTGGTAGCTCACTGATCTTATCCTCATAATAATTCTTCTCCTCTTCCTAGACATCAAAAAAGAGTAAAATATAAATATCACCAATGATAACCCAGTTTTTGGATTTAAATATTGGCAAACCACTATGACTCGAACTCGGCCTTTCAGTCCCGAGAACAACTCCATCCCTGCCAATCCAAATGCTAAATTTAAATAGCAAACGAAAATGCAAATTTTAATTGAATTGTTAAGCATGGCAATGAATTTACCTTCTTTTTCCCCATCAAAAGAATGAATATATCAGAGAAAGCTACCTTGCTCTTCCATAAACTACGAATTGATCAAAAGCTGCAAGCAATAATCAATACATTAACTAAAAAAAAAACATTAGAAACCAAAAAGATTATGCAATGACATTAAAATGAATACAAGGAACGGAATTGATCAGAACAAAATAAAATTGCACATTATCGGCGATGTAGGGAGGATGGGAGCAACAAATTGAGTCCAATACGGGCTTCGTGTGTCGTGACATATAAATTTGATAAATTTATAAATTAATTATAAAATTTTGATAAATTTATATTTTTCTAACAATTTTGTAAGAAAAAATTCCTTTTTTATTTTGACGGATAAAAATATAATATGTTCAAAAATATTTATTTTTTAGAAAATTACACCTTATACATTTTTTTATTTTTTTAATATTTTCTATTTTTTAATAAAAATATTTTCTAGTTTTTGAATTGTTTTAGTGTACTGAATATATATTTCATATTAGATATATGCTTCTGATTAGATTTATACTTTTAAAAGTGGAACATTTTTTGAAACTTAAAAATAAAAATAAAAATAGGTATTTTAATAATAATTCTTATTTATGTAAATATTTAGTTTTTTCATTTTTAATTTCAAAATATTTATTTTTGAATATACATATAAATAATAAAATAAATATAGTATACTTTTAGTTGAGTTTAAAAAAATTATTTTTTTTAAATTATATGATATTTTAAAAAATTAAAAAAATAATATATTATATATTTTTTAAAAAAAAATCAGCCCAATTATTAGTTTCTATTTGACATGTTTATTAATACTCATGTTTTCAAATATTAATTAAATAAAAAATTTAATGAATATATTACACAAATAAAAATCAAATAATTCAACAATCTAATATGGTCAGATAATTACTCGCGTAGTTATAAATCTGTACATGAGGAGATTTAAATTTAAAAATATTAAATTTTTGACAATTTAATCCGTGAACTTATAATTTTTTTTAATTAATTAGTCATAATTTTCTTCATTAATAAAGAAATTTCAGACCTTAAGTTTGATGGTTTCATTGAGAACAAATTGAACTATGATTTTATTTTTACTTAAATTTAAAATATAATTATGGGTGTTTTATACCATTTTCATATTTAATGTATATTATAAATTAAAGACAAAGTGCAGACTCATAAATCTGAATAATTATTAAAAGAAAAAAAAAAGGTTACCATGAATTTAAAAAGAAAAAAAAAACAAATTTATTATATTTTATTTGTGGCGCTAAGATAGAGGATAAGTTGCTTACCCAAAAGGCCCAAACCGTCAAATAGAAAAAAGAGAAAAAAAAAATTGAATAGAGAAGCAGAGACTCTGTAATGGCATCAACGGCCAATTCACTTTCTTTGGCTACAGTTTCTTATTCTTCTTCTACTACTTGTATTTCTTCAACGGTTCAAACCAAGACTTCATTTTTCAAATCCCATCAAACTAATTTTTCATCTGCACTGTTGGGTACAAAATTATGTGTAAACAGGATTCTAGGACCAAAATCAACCAACAAAAGAGGCATTCCTAGTGTGTTCACTTGCTTAGCTTCTTCTTCGTCTGTTCTTCCATCAGCTCTTCTTTTCGATTGCGATGGCGTTCTTGTTGATACTGAGAAAGATGGGCACAGGGTTTCCTTCAATGATACTTTCCAAGAAGTAATTATACATAACGTACATGTTATTTCTTTTATACTATGAATTCGTCTTTTCATTATATTTGGTTATGATTCAGTTGTCTGTTGTTACTGAATTTGGCATCTTTGTTACATTTTTCAACTGGGTTTTGCTTTCGATGAATGTAAGTTTCATGTTACTTTTCATCGATTGAATTAGTTAAGCTACTGTGAAAGAGAGAGAATATGGAATAGATTGTAATTATATATGTAGTGATTGCATTTGGAAGAGATGTTATTATAGAAATCTTGAGTTTCTTACGCCGGTATCAACTTTAATTGATTTTACAGAAAGAATTGGGGGTTACATGGGATGTGGATTTGTATGGCGAGTTGCTCAAAATTGGAGGTGGAAAAGAAAGGTGATGTACCCCATCAGTAGTTTCATTTACTTTTCAAGTATGTTTTTGTTTTGCGAAATCTTTACAGCTTGCTTTATGAACACTAGGCATTTTTTGCAATAGTCATTTAATTTGCTTCTGTAAAGTAACAACATGATTGGATTGGTTAATAGTTGCTTCTTGTCTTTGTAGGATGACAGCCTACTTTAACAAGACTGGTTGGCCAGAAAAGGCTCCAAAGAGTGAAGAAGAAAGAAAACAGTTCATAGCTTCACTTCATAAGCGAAAAACAGAGTTGTTCATGGCCCTTATCGAGAAGAAATTGCTGCCTCTTCGGCCTGGTGTTGCAAAGTAAATCACTACCCAATCTTTACGTGTCTGCTAACATCTGTTTAATTATCTATCTGTGTGTATATGTGCCTTTCGGCAATAATAAAGACTTAAAATAGAAGGCAGGCAGAGCAAGAAGCTAAAACCTGGCCTGTAAATCATTGTCTTCTAAAAGCTCAATAAAAGTTGCTAGCCGGATAATTAATTCTATATTCAGTGTCTTGAGGAATTTTAATATGACTTGGCAAATTTAACCCATAGATCATTTGGAACAAAATGAGTTCATATTCGTTACTATGGATCAATTAAGTATAAACATTTCTCTTGAAGGCATTATCAATTAATTTATCGTCATTTTAGTTTTGGTTTTACAATCAGCATTGTAAGATAGAATGGGTGATCCCTTGCTCCATAAAGTTCTGTGGTCTACTTAATCTCTGGGTTGTAAGGGAAACACCATTTCCTATTCCCAATTATATTTGAAGCTAATAATAGCTAAAATGTGAAATGTCTAGACTTTTCAATTTGAATTCTGCTTGAAGCAGCTGGGTTCCTGTTGATGTTTATAAATGAGGAACTATAATCTTGCAAGGAAATTTTAGCTTCTATAATTCATGTATCAATAATCTGTTCCATAAATATGAAGTCATAATCAATACTACACAGCTTGTCCCATTTTACAGGCTGATTGATCAGGCTTTGGGAAAAGGAGTCAAAGTTGCTGTCTGCAGCACTTCCAATGAGAAGGCGGTATGCACAAGAAGGTTCTACAAGTTGCTTATGCAATTTTGCTAAATGTGAATGATAATAATTTGATGTGGGTATTGAAATCTGCGGAAGTGTTAAATGTCGTGGGTCTGAGATTCATTTTCTTAAAAAACCAAACTCCTACTTATTGCATGGCGGGGTTTTAAACCACAGTGTTACATAATGTGACAACTGCTATGGATCAGGTGGCCCTGCCATATGACAACTGCTACGGATCATGTTGGCCTGCCATCATGCTACAAGCCATTTTCTTAATAACATATTTGAGAGTCACAGGTGAATTGGTCCTTTATGGCTGTTCCATTTGGCCTAACACCCTAAAAAGGACATGCCACGACTGTGACTTTGCAGTTTAAATCCCTGATGCATTGTATGGTTGATATATTTAAGACCAGTGAGATAATTCAGGGGGTTTCAGTTTGATCCAAGCGCCTATTTCATGTTAGGTTTTGTACTGTTAAAACTTCCTTGTCATGAGCTTCAAAATATTGTTATTATGATTGTGTTAGTTTGCTGTTAAATTGTACGGGGTACAAATACTTGAATCCACTTCTCATTTTCATGACCATCTACACATTTTGATTTCAGGTCTCTGCAGTAGTTTCATGTTTGCTGGGACCTAAGCGAGCAGAGAAGATCCAGGTCTTTGCAGGAGATGTTGTTCCCCGTAAAAAACCTGATCCGGTATGATTATATCCCCTTTGATGTTGGATTAGTGAGTTCTCCAAATGATGTGGATGTAATACCTTGTATTTTTTATGTTATTTATTTTTAGCCTCAAATCGTCATTTCATCATATGATCACCTCCAAGCAAGAGATTCAAGATAATATGTTCTCAGCATAATAACCGTCGAGTCCAGCTTCTTTTGATCAGTATTGAATAAAATTTTCAGTTTTCAAGAGTTTATGGAATATTTTTGTTCTTAACTCAGCATGAGTTTATCATTAACTATTTATTGAGGCAAGAAAAATGAGCTCATTTGCTGATTACAAAGATGTTTCATTCTTCCTAACAGGCCATTTATACATTAACAGCCAACACTCTGGGTGTCGATCCTTCCAGGTATGATATGATAAGTCAGATTTTATTGAAATATTGCATCAAAATGAAGTTAACAGAAGTCAGTCCACTACACCATGAATTGTTTGGCTAAATCAAAGAAGTAGCCATCCAAGACTATGGCTTTCTGATTTTGTTTTATGAGTGTCTACGTCTCCATATTTTATAGTTGGCATTCATTGTGAAATAATAAATCTCAGTTTACTAAGAACGAACATGTTCTTCATTTCTTCAGTTGTGTAGTGATAGAGGACAGTGCAATAGGTCTTGCTGCTGCTAAAGCTGCTGGAATGAAGTCTATAGTAACAAAGAGCGGGTAAGTTAAAGTTCTACTTTGTAAGCAGACTCCTTGAGCCTTTACATTTGATATAATTTCATTAGCTAATAGATCAACTCAAAATTTTCAGCTGGAGTTGGCCTGCATTTAAAAAAGGCTTTGTTTTACACAAATTATTGAATGGAGCAGAAGCATTTGTTGTATTTTGGTTGGTTGCCTGTCTAGGAAACTATTTTATTTATATAATGTGGATAAATGCTAGGTTCTTGAATTCCTGGCTGATATTATATAATATACTAAAATTGCTTCCAAGATGAACAATGGAATCCCAATAAACCTAGAGATCTTTTTTTAATTTCCGATTTTATCCCTATTTCTCTTCTTTATTCTCCTTCTTCTGCCTATTCTTTTTTTTTTTTGTTAGTTGTGGTGTTTTATTTTCCACATTTTTTTCCTTTTTCTTTTATCTATTTTTTATTTTTATTTTTTGATTGATTTTTTTTTTAATTTTATTTTCCTTTTAAATATACCCTTTCTTTTTTAATTGAGCTAATTTTATTTTTAGTTTTCTTTTTAGTTGATGAGCTATTATATGTTGCCTTTAATTAATTTTTTTATTTTTCCTTTTAACTCATAGATCATTATTATTATTGTTATTATTATTATTATTATTATTATTATTATTATTATTATTATTATTATTATTATTATTATTATACTCTACAAGTCATTATTTTAATAAGATTGGCTTCTCACTTTTTTATTTTTATTTTAACTTTTAATGAATTTTATGAATTATAATTTTTAAAATAGAAAATTTTTAGGTTGTTTTATTATTTTACTTTAATTTGTAAATTATTAATATAAATTTGATTATTTTAAAAATAATTATATTATTAATTATCTTCATATATAGAGTTTTATATTATTTAACTTTATTCTTAAAAATTTGTATACACTTTTTAGTGAAAAATAAAAGTTAGAAAATAGATAGTGATATAAATATTAACAAATAATTATTTTTATCCTGCTAAAATATATTATTGTGCCAACTTAATTAAACTTTTTTTTTATTTTTGTCACTTTTATATTTTTCTTTAAATGTATTATTCTAAACTAAATTTCTAATTTTTATTTCTATAATTTTTCTTTCTACTCAATTTATAATTTTTTTTAATTGATTCAAGAATTCACGGTAAAAAAAGGTCAAAATATTAATTTTTAAATCTATTACTTTGATTTAAAAAGAAAAATTAGAAAAATAATCAAAAGTAGCAATTTGAATAAAAAATAAATGAAAATTTATTAATTTAATTTTTTTGAAGAGAAAGAAAAACTATAAATAAAATTATAAATATATCTAAAAAATTAGTAAAAAAATATAAAAATAGCAGAAAAATAATTAAATATATTAAAATTAGAAATAAGTTTTTATTTTGAACATTAAATTAAAACTAAATTGGTACTGTATAGATGTATTTAATTATATAAAAGATCCATTAAAAATAATCGTCAATAATATAAAATTTTAAATCTAATTATAATTAAGAACATATTTATTTTTTAATATAACTAAATTTATATTGTAATTTTAAAAGTTAAATAAATAAAAATTAAAAATCACTATTTTAAAAATTATGACTCATAAGATTTATTGAAAAATAAATAATAAAAAAAATATAAAAAGCCGTTGCTTTTAAAGGTTATATATTTAGAAGTAAAATATTATTCTTTTAGATGTTAATTATATTAGCATATAAATTATTTTTTAACTTAAAATAATATAAATTTTTATATATTAATTATATTAATATATAAATTATTTTTTAATTTAAAATAATATAAACTTTTTAGACCGAAATGTAATGCGGGTTAGCGTAATAGCTTGTAATATACTAAAATTTTCACCCAAATTTTCAGGTTTATCATTTTTCTTTTTTTACTTTTATTTCTTTTATTTTATTTTCTTCCTTTTTTTTATTTGTCATCTTTTTATTTTTTTCCCTTTTATACTATTTTTTTATTTTTCAATAAAAAGTATTTAAGATTCAAATTTAATTTTATAATATTTTTTTGAGAAAAATGAAAAAAAAATTACATTTTAATTTTATAAGATAAAATAAGTCCTTATTTTAGTTATATATATATATATATAATCTTCTTCTCTTTATATTTGATCATTTAAATATAAAATTAATTAAAAAATTAAATTTTAGATATTATATTTATATTTTTACTCTTAGTTGATTTTATTTTTGCTCTTAATTTATGAGTATCATATTTTATTAATAATTGATTTTATTTTTCTTTTTTAACTCATAAGCTATATTATTATTATTATTATTATTAATTTTTTTTATTATTTTATTTTAACTTTTTAATGGGTAATATAAATTTATTTATTTTAAAAATAATTTAAAATGGAAATGATATTATCATAACTGGATTTATGATAAAAAATTTAATTAATAAAAATTTCAAAAATTTAAAAATGTTAATTAAATTTAATTAAAGAAATAAAATTAAAATTTTATTTTTTTAATCAAATTAAATTAAAAAATATCTTAATACATTATACATATCTTATTATAAATTTTTTTATAATATATAAATTAAAAATTTTTAACATTATGTGCATTTATATATATAATATTATTTTTATCATGAGATGTGACAAAAGTTTTACGCTGGTTATCATCTACCGCAACCCTCCTCCTTTATCCGGGCTTGGAACCGGCTATACACAAGAAATTCATATATACATATCTTATTATAAATTTTTTTATAATATATAAATTAAAAATTTTTAACATTATGTGCATTTATATATATAATATTATTTTTATATATTAATTATTTATTAATATATGAATTATAACTATATATTAATACATAAATTATTTATTCATTTAGATATAATATAAAATGTATAATCCGCAGCATAGCGTGAGTGATTATATATGCTTGTGTGGTCTAATTTTCCAACAAAGCTTTCATAACTCTTAATTTTAATTATGTAAAAGCATCTATATACAATGTATACTTTACTCTAGTTGTCTATATTGTCATCATGTCATAGTGGTGCCTAGCCATTGCTGAAACTTATTTTCACTTCTTACCATCCTCTCACTTCTTGGTTTACAGTTACACGGCAGATGAGGACTTCCTAAATGCAGATGCGGTCTTTGACTGCATTGGAGATCCTCCAGAAGAGCGTTTTGACTTGGCATTCTGTGGAAGCCTTCTTGAAAAGCATTATGTCAGCTAGATCATATCATTCCCTTGAACTCTCTCAATTCCTTCACAGTTCTTTTTGTAGGTGTCTTTCTCGTTCATTACATTTAAAGTAGTAACGACGTGCTCTTATAATTTATTTTATATAAATACTATATGGATTAAATTGATCCGGATTAAAAATATTTATACATTAGTTGCATTAGAGAAATGACTATTCTAACTTTATATTTATTGTTAAAGACAACAATAAATGAAATGTTAGAATAGTTATTTCTTTAATACAATTAATCATAAAATACTTTAAATTTAAATTAAAAGTATTATTATTATTATATATGTAATAATGACTCTTTCCAGGTTAGTGTATCTCAACTTCGGTGAGAAGCTAATAAAAGACGCTCTGTTACAGCAATCTCATGATTGTATCCAAAAACCATGCTCTAATTTAAGCCCAAACGAGCACTAAGTTTGTTTTTGCAGCCCAAACTCATTTCAGAGAAGAAAGATCCGAAGCCCAATCGACAGATTTTAATTAGTGTCTGGTGATCAGACGGAGTGTCGTTTAGCTGATAACGACAAGTTCGGTTGTACAGCTCACCAACAATTAACAAATGACCAGTTTATTCTGAACGGCAAACGATACACGCGCTCATCCAACATTTCAACAATAAACCAGATGAAAAATAAATTCCACCAGTACGATTGTTTGGTTGGTCAGAAAGTATATAGAAAAAGAAAAAGAAAAGAGAAAGGCAAAAGCTTTAGGAAATTGTTTCAGTTAATTAATAGTTTAATAGTGGAATTGGATTTTACATATAAAAATCTTGGAAATTGAGGATGATTTTCATGTAAATGTGTTGGTGGAAAGTGGTCCAACAATTGAAAGATAAAAGCTGAGCATTTAAAGCTGCAAGGATGGAGGACCTAAATTGTATACAATCAAAGAAGCTAAGAAAGATTAAGACAACTGTTTGGCTTCGTTTTAAAGAATTTTCCATTACCGGGTGGTAAGATGATAGAGGACTATACAGAGTTCCCATTATTACTTTCTAAATCAGAAACTTTGCTTGGTCTGAATTTTCTTACCTATAGGCTATATACATGTCTATCTGCGAAAACGGTTTGGAGGTCCCATTGATTCCGATCGCTAATATAAAGAATTCTATATACTGAAATAGCTTGTTTCTTATCCTTTTCCGAGGCCATATAATTATACGTATATTGTTCTTATCCTCAACAATATTCCTACTTGTGATAAGGTAAGGTATAAATATGCACCGCTCATATGGCCTACTCCACCCACCTTGTATATTAATACCACTTTGATATTTATAACATTATATTATTGTTATTCAAAATTATTACTGAACTTTATTTATTATATTAAAATTACATATGGATTTTTTTTTAGGGTCAAATCCAAATTTATAGAAAAGAGATAAATTATGATCACATTCTTAACACTTACTAAAAAAGTTGAAAAAAAAGGGATCACATGGTTAAAATGACTTAGCGAAAAAACTTGTTTCTTTCAACTTCAAAGACTATTTCCTCAAAAGGACCTAATATATTTATTTAGAGGTCAGAATAAAGAGTACATTTTTAATTTGAGTGATTAATTTCCATATCAATATCAACAATGCATTAAAAATAACAATTTGATACTTCATAATATATACTTCTACTTAATTATAATTAGGTAGCTAGCTTTGATACTGCTAGTTGTATTTTACGTCCTTTACATATGGCCTCACATAGCATAGGTGACATTTCATTATTATTAATATAGTGCAATATGCATACAAAATAAATTAAGTAGAGCTTAATTATTAAGCTAACCGACCCCTTTGACAATAATTGAAATATATTATATAATATAAATATGATGATTGATGATGATTAATTGTGAATTTGGTATACCATACATGTTAGCTGTTTCAAAGCTGGCCTGCAAATCATAATTTGAAATTATCTTCATCAACAAAAACATAATAACAACAACAATAATAATAATAATAATATGGATTTATCCGTGGGGTGTAGCCCAGTATATGGGTGGGGTGGGATTGGGTACATTAGGAATAAAAAAAATATGAATTTAACGTCTCCATCGAAAAATTAATATTAATAATAATAATAATAATAATAATAATATTTTGTTATAATTGATTAATTGTTTTTGAAGAAAAGAAAAAGTAGCGCTAATCACTCCTCTTTTTTTTTAAATAAAGAAATAAAGGAATAAAATAAACTCGTGTTTTTCTAAGATCATATCTTTCAACTAAAAATAGTTTTTTAAAATTCAATAATTATAAAATTATTTTTTAATTTTTTAAATGAAAAAATATTTCTAACCATGTTAATTCTTTCTTATCATAGTTTTAAAAAACCAACGTTATCGATCCAACAAAATTCCAATATTTTCTTTTACATTAGAAGTAAGATAATGATGATAGCTAATTACAATTATCAGACGGATAGTTTTAGGGCTCTTATATCGGAATCCTTTAGAAAATTAAAATTATTTTAATTTATTTTCTCAACAATACAAATTTTAATGTATATTTCGATTTTATAATTGATATCTCATTTATTTGTGTGTGAAGTTGCGACGTTGATGGACCGTATACATACATAAAGTCTCCTTCAACTGAATGATACAACAATCACTAGCATGCCATACCATGTTGGGCCAGCACAAAAAGTCTACAACCATGAAACTATTCGTCACCTGATTATACCTAGGAAACGTTGCAACAATGGATTGATTCGGTTGATAACTAACTCATAAGCATGTTCAGATGAAAATTATTTTTGATAGAAAAAATAAATGCTAAATATGAATAATATAATTTAATAAATTTTAAAATAAAAAATTTTAAGTGAAATATTAAACTCATTAATTACAGTACAAAAGTAGATTGCATCAGACAATTCGATAATTTGCAAGTGTATCAGACACGCTTTACAATTGTAATTTCTCATAACAATATGTGTTCATATGTTCCAAGTACTTGATGATTATAGCGCAGGAAAGATGTCTCAAGTGGCTCGGCCGCCGTTGCTTTGATGCGATAGCAGAATCACAGGAACATAAGGCAGGAAAAATGGGCGTATTCCCTCGAACAAACTCGCAGCAAGATTTGACAAGGTAACGCTTCTAATTAGGTCCTTATAGGAGTAAAACCGATAAGGGTTTCATGATCTAATGTTTTTTAGGGGTCCTAATGCTGGGCATTGAGCTTTGAGTATGACCCTTCGGTTATTTGCGGCCATTGTTCCTGCGAGCCAAAAATAAGGGAAGAAGTCGGAAAAAGAATTATGTAGGAAAGGAAACAAAAGAGACCCACGTGATTAACTTGTAACTGAAAAGGCATCCCTGCAGAATTGTACGTCCCAGATTCATCGCATATCCAGACGCTAAAAGTCCTGTAAGCCACGGCCTTATCTTCTAAATGCACCACTTTCACCTCTTCTGGCAATTCCAGAAACTGAATTCTGCATTATGGAATGAACATGGCCATTGCTAATCCCAAATCATGAACAAATAATGTCCTAATGATTCAAATAACGTGTTCCATTCCTATAATAGTTTCAAAAGGACATGTATATAAATATTTATGAATCGTATGCTAGTTTCTGTTTCAAATGAAGCACTATGATACAGGGAACAGCATTTTGTTGAGAAAATCTACTCCTAAAGTCATGACCTTCATTTCAGGAATGACGAAAGCTGCCTACCTTAATAATGATCCTGAAGGCACAAGGATTAGCCTGCATACAATTTAGACATGGCCACAGCTTTAAACATGTTGGACTTGGCAGCATCCAGCAATGGGTCTGCCTGAAGAGCTTTGTCAAAACAAAACTTGGCCTCCTCTAATCGACCTTCAGCTACAAATACAAGACCAAGATTGTTATATGCAGGAGCATAGCCAGGCTGGAGTTCCAGAGACTTGCTAAACATTGCCTTGGCACTCTCATATTGTTTTTGCTGCCGATATAGATTTCCAAGGTTAGAAAATATTGCATGCGCTTGTTCAGATGCTGCAAATGACAAAGCATGCTTATATACATCTTCAGCTTGGGATGATTCCTCTGATAATTGAAGTGAGATACCTAAATCATACATAAGATAAGGGCAATCGTGTAAAGGAAAATTATTAAACCACCAAAACTAGAAGACAGCAAGAAATGAGAGCTCATGATTCTGCACATACCAAGATTGGACCATATAGCTGCATTCTTTAAATCGAGTGACTGCAACCTTGAAATACTTCTGTGCCATTCCAAATTGTTGGGAACAGAGACAATGCAGGCCAAGCTGGTGCCACTGTACTCCATCATCTGGGTCTTCTGCTATTGCCTTAATCATATGCACGTGAACAATAAAAGAACATATATAAGTTGCACATGAAAAGTAGACTTTGCATACCACCATTCAACAGTAGGAAGTAATAACATATTCGCTAATTATGAACCATGGTAAAACATTGGAGTTTGAACTCAATCTAGAATTAAAGCATCATCTTCCTTTCTTTGTTTCTTTTCTCAAAAAGAGATACTAGTCTACTTTCATGCTTTGAGAACTAAAAATGTAAGCACACCAAGTTACTTTCAATATACATTCAATTGACCTGATTTTTAACTTTTTTTTTTAAAGGCGGAACTACTGCTAGCAAAAGCCAAATGGAACTCTTCTCCAACCCCCCCTAAGGTTACCTGCTTTAAACTGTAGAGAGCACGCTCTTCCACATCCACCAACTCATTCCGTTCTGTTTCAAATGCCGCTGCAATCTCATGTTGGGCCTTGTGAACCATGGCAAGTCCGGCCCATGCAATAGGGAGTTCAATTGGAACAGAATCTCCTTCTCTCAATATTGAAACCATTTCATTTCCAGCCCAGGAAAGCTGTTCACTAGGTTCTTGAGATCTTTCTGCATCCTTGATTCGGTGTATTGCCACAGCATATCGAGTAGACATACAGTTGGGCTTCAATTTTGCTGTCTGAGAAACAATAAATAAGGAAAAAGAAAACTACAACTTTGAGACAGAGAGCAGAAACTGACAATAGATTGCATGCATCCATAGCAAGAAAGAAACATAAGTAACTTTCCATTTTCCAATTGTTCACCAAAAAAACCAAAGAAAAATTTTCCCATCAAAAGATCAAGGAAACCAATAAACAACCTCAACAAAGAAGCAATAAATGACTCTAGCAATGAGCCATGAGCACCTTCTCCAAGCACTTGCTGGAACTTCTGTAGTCACCAATCAAGTAATAAGCATTGGCAAGATTTGCCCATATATGTGCTGCTTTAGGATCCACTTTTAATGCAGCAAGTAAACATTCCTTTGCCACATTGATAGATTCAACCTGATCTACAGAAGCAACTTCACCAGCATTTGCCCCGGCACCTGAGAATTTAGTAAGAAGAACCATAGTCATGCAAGTTTCTTGACCATATTGCATCATTAACAAGTGATAAAGTAGGCAAAGGTTGAAAAATCATGGACCAAACTCAACCGAATCATACCTGCAACAAGATGGCCATATTTACAAAGCAGAATAGCAGCATAATTGACGAAGGCCACAGGATGATTTTGGTCTTTAAGGATCAAATCTTGGAAACATTTTGCTGCTAGCTCCATATTTCCGCTGCAAGATCAACAAATTAGTGATGGTTTAATGGTCAAATATTGAAGAATATCCTACTAGAATCACAGCCACAGTATGGATTCTTTATTGTACTTGTAATACCCAAAACTTATCTAGACATTCCAATACATGAATGAAGACAAAAAGTTACACAGCTTAAAAGGCACCCAGAAAGGAAAGACTAATTATAACAATATTATTCCTATGCAACTAAACTAAAAAATGAAATGTATAAATATATTTCAACTATCACCACAGAGCAAATGAAGATAGCAAGACTTGGAAAGTGTGTGGCCAAATTCATTATTCATGCATTATAAGTTAACATTAATGTTTGAAACAGCTTGCTGATATTCACAACAGTTACTGACTGCTACGAGGTGTAATATAGAAGTATGCTTCCACGAGAGAAATTGTAGAAGCAAAAAGCTTGAAGTCTTTCAAAAGAAGGTGACGGTACTTCAAAACTGCCCCACATGGAAATAGCCAATTAGTAAGATTGTTTCAGCAATCACCATTAATAATTGTCGATCTATTTTATATTTCAGATATGTGATTATGTTAGATGTTACAACATTCATTCATATTGCATAAAACTGCATTAGTCTTATGGCAAAATCAGATGAATTCTAGTCCTTGCTTTCGCTACTTGCAATGTCACACAGCGATTCTAGAATTTATTTCCTTCATTCGTGGATTCCAATCACTCAGCTCATACAGCTTCTTTAATTGAGACAAAATATATTGAACATACATACAAGCACACAAAAGACTTTGCATTATCTTACCTTTGTAGATATGCAATCCCGAGGTTTCCAAGGCAATCACAGTTGTTAGAGTCAATCGCCAACAAAGATGACAAAACTGAAATGGCACCCTAGAAAGAAAAAATGTAGTCCACATCAGACCATCAAAATTGAGAATCACATGCATTAAAAAACATACACGTTCTTGTACCTGCATATGACCAGATTTAAGAAGTATCAAGCCCAGTGTGTTCCAAACACCTGCTTGTCTTATATCTGATTGCATTGACTCCTTTAATCTAGAAATAATTTCCTCAAGCCCTTCAACTTCAAGCTCTTTATCCAAACTATTTTCAGCATGATGTTCAAGAAAAATACACTGAAAATTTGATGACACACATAGTGAAATTAGTAACCACATGAATCCAAACGTTATGTGAAATTGAAAAGAGAACACTGAGAACAGCAGCAAAAAATACTGCACCTGAGCATGGTGAATCTGAACTAGTGAAAGCAACTCAGACCTAGCAACCTCAGCCTCAGAGCGCATCAAGATATCTTCTGCCTTCTCATAAGCGAAAACTGCCTAAAAGAATTTCCAAATTAAGTGAAACAAACATCATAAGTATCAAATAAACATGAGATAGACAAGATTCAAAAATTACCTTCTGAGGTTGACCCAATCTTTGATGCATTAGACCAAGAATAAAATGTGCGTGAGCATTTTTTGACATTTTCCGTGCAACATGCATCAAGCCCTATAAGAATCATAAAGTAAATCAAACTAATGAAGTAAACATATTCACTGAATTAAGCACCAAAGATAGGAGTTGAACTTACAGTTTTAAGGCTGCTGACTTTTTCTTCGCGAGAAGAGGAAGGACCTTGACTAAGTTGATCAGCATCTGTAACAGGTTCATAATCAAGAGAAGCATCTAAATTGCTATTTCTCGATCGGCATTTCCCTAATTTGTTCAGTTTTTTACTTTCAACTTCCACTGCCTCTACTTCTTTACATATTACGATACTTTTATCTTGGCTTTCATAATTTGTTGATCTACATCGACAGCAATATCAATCCTTAGTTAATGCTTAAACAGAAAACAAAGGACTAGATATCCATGACCTAAAAGCAAGTCAATTATTTGGAAACACACGTTGAAAAGCTACTCCGGTAAATTATTAACAGTCCTAACACAAAATTAACTAAAAAGGCACTATCATCGGAATTGCACAGTTAAGGATCACTGAAACTGAGATTAATCTTCAACAATTCTCTCAGAAACTGAAAAACACTGTAGTTAGAATAAAACGAAAAGAAATTTAAATAAAATAGCAGAAGAATTGATGTATCAATTTAAAAGAAACGAGCAAGATTAAATCAAACGGAGTTGAATGGACCTGGTGAGCTGTGGAGCTGGAAAGGGGACAGAATCAATAGCCTCAGTTTCCGGAGGATTGGCGTTAAGGTCAGCCAAAACGACGACCTTGGAAGGCTGTGGTGTCTCGGTGGTCTCTTCCACAGAGCTGTCTAAAGTATCAAGCTCAATTTTAATACATAAAGGCAAGGTATGCGGTTGAAGCTCCAATTCAGACATTTTTCTCGCTTCGAAGTTTAATTGAAAGAGGAAGACGATTTCCTCAAAAAAAAAAAAAAGAGGAGGACGAAGCCGAGAACTGAGTTAGATGATGACTTGAATAAAACTCAGTTTGGGTCGTTTAGGTCTTTCTTCGGGAAGTTTGGAAATTGGACGTGAGAAACTGGGAATTCGCGTTCCGAAAACAAAACCTGGGAATTTGTGGTAAACCTGTTTTTAGGCTGGGCTTGGGTTTAGAATTTGGGTTCTGGATTTCTGAAACAAGGTTAATTGGGTTTTGAATTCCGCCTCTCTCCATTTCTGTTACATTCTGTGCACTCCCACGCCCAGTTCAATTCTAAATAAAAGTTTTATTTTATTAAAATTTATTAATTATTTTCTAATTTATTTTTTATAAATTTTATTGCAAATATATTTTTAAAATAAATCGCATAGATAGAAACGAAAATTATTTTTTTATCATCTATAAGATTTAAATTTTATAAATTTGAAGCGTATCTCTAACATGTACCATATGATTGTGTCATATCATAAAATCATCATATGTCTAAAATTAAAATATGCCTAGAATTTTTTTTCTCTAATGTTTCAGGAGTTGAAGATGTTAAACTTTAATAGATAAAAGCCAAAATGGGTATCAGAAGATGGGGGGTTAAAATTCACTAATGACCGCTTTATCCCTAAAGTTTGATTTGTCACGCTACCATCCTTAAATTTTTCAGTTTGCTTTCACTTTCATTATATTCAAAAATTTAACGATGTTAACGTGACAAATTACTTACTATATGAGCTATTTTTTATTTTATAAAATAAAAGTTATACTAATTATATTTTAACTGTAATTTACAGTAAAATTATAATTATTATATTAATAAATTTATGAATAATTTATTAAAATGATTCAATTTTTAAATTATCTAATTTCAAATAAAAATTTTAAACTATTTTTATTAAAATAATAAATTAATTAAATAAGACTATTAAAATAAATTCATTAAAAAATTAATAATTATTCTTAAATATATAAATTATCAATAAAATTGGATTATTAGAATATTAAAAAATGTAATTATTTTTGAAAAATTATCAATATTCAATAAATAAATTGATTATTTTAAAAAATAATAAATTATCAACAAAAAATTAAAAAAAAATATTATTTCTAAATATAATATACTTTTTGAAATTAGAATATTTGAAAATAAAAAAATGAAAAATAAGTTTGAAATTAAAAAAATTAAAAGATTGAACCTTTGGATTAATTTGAATAAATTTAATTATTTTAATAAAAATAAGTTTAAAACTTTTATTAAAAATTAGATATCTTTAAAAAATAAACTTTTTAATAAAATACTTAAAAAATTATTAATATAATAAATAAATTTTATTTAATTATTAAATGAAATTACTTTATAATTTATATTTTTTTTATAAAATTATTGTTAAAATGCAAATTTATAGTTTAATTATAATTTTACAGTAACTTACCATCAAAATATAATTAGTATAATCTTTATCACACATAGTAAAGATAGCTTACATAGTAAATAATCATTTTTTTATTTTAAGAGATTATGGAATCAAATCCCAACAAAATATTAATATTTGAAGCCTTAATATTTGAGAAGAAGACGCATCGTGCTGCCTCATTTGTCATGTCAACACTGTTAAATTTTTTAATGGATTCAAAGACAACGGTGGTTTAGTAAATTTTTTAAGAACGACTGGTAAAACTAACCTGAATATGGGGTAACAGCCAGTAATGGAGATCTAGCTAATAGAGCAGATTTGTTAGATTTAGCGTGGCTTCGAAAATCCAGTTTGCACTGCTTAGCAAAAGCAAAACTGCTAAAGACACGGAGGACCTCCCCTGTAAAATTACATACAATACTTCGAATAGCAGAATTGACATCCCTCGCATGGGTGAGAATTGGAGTTGATAACACTAGCCAGGCTCATACCATCACAAACTTGAACAAGGAATACTCCTTTGAGGAAAATTAATTAAAGCCTGAATCTGACTACCTCCTGTAGACTGCCAATTGCAATAAAATTGAATAATAATTTCGAAAATGAACAAAAAATAGAAAAATGAAAAATAAAGACATAAAACCAATGATGCTTCTGTGGGGAAAAAGAAACTAGTCATCCTAGCCGTCACAATCCATATAATAACAGCATCAAGGAACATTCCCTCTTCAACATGCTTCTTTGAGGCAGTATAATCCTAAAGCTATGTTAATAGTAATAACGAAGCAACTTTATACATTGGCTGGGATCACAAGAATCTCCATCAGATGACCACTGGATAAAGAAAGATAACAAGAAATTATGAGGAATTCAAACATCATATCTATCTATCCACCCTTGAAGCACAGAGACGATTAAACAGTACAAAGAGGTACGGGCACCAACAGACATGAGACACCAACGGAAATATACGTTCATCTCAAGTAGCTGCAACCAGGGTTGAAGATCCATCTGCCAAAGATGACCCAAACGAAGCTTGGAGCCAGCCCTTCTTCTGGGCGTAATCCACATAGACACTGAATTTTTCCTTCGCATTTGGAATGTCAAGAGCCAGATCATCAAGCCCATCATTGATGCGGGTGAAACCTTTGGTCATCTGGTTGATAGTAATAAGCCCTTCATTGAAACACTCCTGTAACAGATCAAGAATTCTATCATTCTTCTTCTCCATAGCCATAACCAACGCCTTCTTCACCACCTCATGATTAAAAAAGGGCATCCTAAGATCACGGATGCATTGGCAAGCCTCACTCACAACCCCCCCACTTTCATACTCCTCTAATAGCTTCAATATCTTGTCCTTTGCATCCTCCACAGCCCACCCAGTCCCACCTCCCCAACACCTTAGAAGTCTTTCACCTGCATGACGAGCAGCAATAAGTGATTGAGCCATATGCACTGTCTCACTCCCACTACAATTTGGTGGCAATTTGCTACCTATCTCCTCTAGATTCAGGGGAGCCAAGACATCATCAATCACAGCCCTAGCCAGAAAGAGAGCAAGCTCATTTGAAGCATCCAAAATGTCCAATGCTGTATCTTCTGCAGATTCCAGAAGCATGACAAAGCCATTAATTATATCTTCAGTTGAAAATATCTCAATGTGAAGAGCTGAAAGCAGAACAGATGCCATTTCTTTTTCCCTGTTCTTCCTATCCATAGCAAGGGTGATGAGCTTTTTCAGGAAAATTGGATTAAACTCGGGCATGCCAAGATCTTCAAGATTTCGGATTAGTTCAGGAATGTCATCTGAGAGAAAATATTCATGAATTATTGTTACAACCTCCTCCTTATATTGTCTCACCTTTTTGTCTTCGGCTGGTAGCTTTCCATCTCCACTGGAAGACTTCATTAATGAAGCATCCAGCCATCCCTCAGAGATAGCCTTGGGAACAAGGGATTGGAACAAGGTCTTTGCAGATGGAATATCAAGAGCAAGGTCATCAAGGCTCTCTGCTAACCGAGCAAAACCTTTCACCATTTGACTGGAACTTATCAAGCCCTCCTCAGAAGCCTCCTTCAATAGCTTTAATATGAGTGGTTCTGCAGTCTGAATCTCCATGGCAAGAATTAAAGCCCTCTTGACAACTTCATGATGAAAGAAAGAAACCCCCAATCCCCTAATGCACCTGCATGCCTCAAAAGCATCCCCATTTTCCACGTATTCCCTCAACAAATCAGCAATCTTTTTCTTCACTTCCTCAACAGTGATGTGAGTACTACCACCCCATCTCCTCTCCACAAGTTCAGCATGGTGTGGGGCTGAGAGATAGCTCTTCTCAGCAGTTTGGAGAACCTGAAATCCCTTAGAGGACTCTGGAAGGGTTTTCTTTGCCCTAGTGAGGAAAGCTGGAGGAAGGATATCATCTACCACAGCACGAGCAATGAATAAAGCAAGCATGTCAACTGCATCTAGTATATCTACTGCAAGATCATCAGCAGACTCTAGAAGTATGACAAACCCATCCCTAATCTGGGATGGGCTGACGACATCAGCATACAGTGCAGAGAGCAGAACAGAAGCCATTTCCTTCTCTTTGTCGTGCCTGTCCATGGCCATAGAAACAAGCCGCTTAATAAAATAAGGATGATATTCACTTGAGCCAAGTTCTCTAAGGTCAGCTGCTGCGATTTTCACATCACCAGTACTGAAGTACTCCTCTATTATCGATACAACAGCCTTCTTGTACTCATCTAAAGGGTCTGAGATAGTTGCCCCAACAAGCTGATATGGCTCCTGGTCAAGGCATAAGAAAGCAATATATAATTGATAATAGAACCATTACAAAATTGCGTTTAATGATTAAAATTTTTTGTTAATATTTTATTTATTATTATTATTATATTATATATTGTTATTATATATTAATTATTAATACATAGTATATGTAAAAAAAATTTATACGTGAAAATAAAAGGCAATGCAGGCATAAGTTGTAAGCATAAGCATTCCAACAATGAGAGACAATACTCTTTGGACCCAATATTTTATATTAGAACCAAGAAAAGAAAGGAAAAATCAGATTGCTAAAACAGCGATTACCTCTCCACTATCATAGTTAGGATCATTCCTATCAATATGGGATTCACCATCAGTATCAAGCAATTTCCCCCATGTGCCCTTGCCTCCGCCACCATCTGCCACCATTAATTAAAGAGTTAATTAATCAGTCCATAATTAACTGGAAGCTTAATTTCAAAAGCATTCCTACAACCATGAGCTCAAATTACGCAAACTATAAATAAGGAACGGAGTTCAGCATTAAAAATCACCATTTTCCTCATTTATCCTCTTTCAGTGACAACCCTTTGTGTTTATTGGCAAAGAAAATCAGTCTAATTTATTTAGACAAAACATTACCCAAAGATGCTTTCAATGCTGCAGCAGACAGCATAACAAATCCTAAACAATTTAGCTGGCTATTGGACATTAAAAGTAGCGTGCTTAAACCCTTGTGAAGTGTCAACCTTGGGAAGAATATTAGAGTTACTAGAAACTCAAAAAAGAGCAAGATAACCATAATAGTGAAGTAATATATTTCCATCATTTACAATGACTACAAAAGACACTCAGAAAATCACATAAAACACAATGAATAACTAGAGGAAGAAACTATGCAAATAAAAGAAATTTTTACAAAATCACGCAATATAATTGCAAGGATCTTCTAAACCAAGTAATCCCACATTTTTTTTCTTTTCTCAAACAATTGGAAAAGGAAATGACTGATGCATAGTGCAAAAGAACTATTTCAATGAGGAAAGTAAAAATATTGATGGGTCTGCAGTACATTCTGAACTTCCTATCACCGTATTTCGAAGAAAATTCTAGTAAATTTACTTCAAATGGCAAACATGATATAACACTCAAACAACCAACGCAACTTGGATATTCATACATTAATAATTTTCAGATCATACCCATCTGAGATTAGTTCTACCAGCTTTAGTTAGAGTGAGGATTTTGTTGTTTTATTAAGATAAAAATTGACTGATGCAATAAAATATAGTATTGAAAAGAGAAATGATTGAGATGATCCTTCACAGGCTATTCTTTGTTAGCTACTGCTACTATTTATGAGTAACTTACAGTTATGAACAATATAATGCAGCAACCTCATAGAATAAATATGCATTTTAGTCTTCCAGATGCCAAATGAAAGCCAAAACAGAAAGAATGCACAAGAAGGCAACCTCTTTCAGTCTTTCAAATGGCATAACCCTAATATCATAATTTCAAAAATATAAATGATAACCATAATCAATTATCAACACCACCAACCATAAGGCATGCATGCCAAAATCCATATTTCGATGCAAGAAAAAAACCAAAGAGATGCCAAGGTTGACTGTTGCTAAAAGGCGACTGATTCAGTGCTACACTGATCAAACAAGGCAAAAACATTTCACTTAATTGGCAGCTTGCATATGATGAATGCTTTGATGTCTTATAAAACTAAGACTATGTAGACATAAAAGAGCACATCTCTTCAACCACGAGCTGAGATAATCATCCATTTAAAAACCATACATGCGATGTCTTCTGAGGGATACAGGAATAAATGGCTTCAATAATGCATATAGAAGGGCCATGCGATGTGTTCTGATGGATGCAGAAATAAAATGGCTACTACAATGTTTATAGAAGGGACAATCATTGTAACTTGCAAATAGCTATATCTTAATGGAGATTCTGTGATCAATAAACTTAGTTAATATCATCACTAAACGATAACAATAAAGCCTCAAATTAATGCCATAAATTATATTGTAATGATTAATCTAATGTATTCTTAAACAACTAGGCCATTAAACTAGGTGATTTCCAACCATGTAAATTTCATACATATGTCATCGCGCTACCTCCTACTGCATCCTATCCATTTTTTCTTATATTTTTTGTCGCACGCAGCATATTCCACTTTGTTTGAAAGGTAGAAAATCTATTTAAAATTTTGAACTGTCTGGGCAATATATTTGCCTCATTTACTGTCCCGCATACATTAAGCACGTGAAATGAATTAAAGCACAACGGTAAAGTTTCCAATTAATTAAAAGTAAAACACCAAGATTGGACAAAATCACAAACTTAACTATATAAATCAAAAGAAATGTCAAAATGTGATCCAGATGATGAATCAACCATATAATTCAGATCAAGCGGCATACACCAAACTATTAAATGCAAAAAGACTATTATTCCAATTTTTAATACTAATAAATAAGAGTTACAGAAACCAATTACTGGCTCTGAAACGATGCCTAATCTAGCTTATACTCACTATACATTAAAAAAACCAAACATACTCACCCTTCTTCACACGCACCAACTTGCCCGAGTGTGACCTTCGCACATGCCTCACTGCAATCCCAGCAGTAGAAGCCTTGCCAGGACCAGGAACTTTTAACTGATGCTCGGAGAGTAACACTGATGGGGATTTCGGGGAGGATGACAAATTCCTTGGGGATGATGACAAGTTCTCCACATTTAGACTGGCTATTTTCAACATTTCCCTCTGCTCATCCGTCAGAAATCCCTCACTAGACGCCATTTGCAATTTGCCACTTCTATATACGGCTACTAATAGAAAGAGAACATTATTAAAAATATGCACATATGAAAATCATCAAGTTATAGAAGAGTCTTCATGATGAATTAGAAATGTAGGAGATAGTACCAGCACGAGCAGGGATAAAGGTTTACTTGAACTAAAAAGAAAAGCAAGACCGAGACAACCATAGCTCCCAGTGATGAGCACAAAAGTCCCTATCTATAGCAAACTGTTCAGGTAAAGTTACTGTGCTCTGCGAAATATCAAACAAAGTGAAAACCTAAGATTCAAAAGTTCACTTTCCATTCCTTTCCCTCCATTACCCAGCAACCAAACAAACTACAGCAGTAGGGGAAAGAGATATAACCTGTACGCGAAAGAGAGAATAGTTGAGGAGGATTCAATCGAAATACCCGAATCCGACACTCCTGCGCTTGGCCCGGATCTCGAGCCAAGAACAAGAGAAGCAATCGGATCTCCAAAACGGAGCCTCCTCCGGGAAACCGAAATGAAGAAAAAGCAGAAGAGAAAGCGCAGGATTAAATCTCAAAACCCTGGATCAAAAGGAGCTCCGGTCCGGCGAGAACCGCGGATCCTTAATTCAGGTGTTGTGTGTGTATTTATGGGTCTATAAGTGTCTCTCTCTGTTAAAGAACAGGAATAAAAAGAACATAAGACAGAGAAAAATGGATGAGAACGAAAAAGAGGAGAGAAGAGAGTATTTATAGGGAGGCTACGGTTACAAGTACACGTCCAGAGGAGGTTTTGGGTATATTATCGCTCTGAGTGTCCACGTGGCATAGGCGTTGCCGGCTGTTGCCTGTCTTTTGCTGCCACCCGGCGCAGTGACAGGGGCGAAACCAAAAATTTAAGCTCAGAGGACCAAATCTACTAAATTTTATATTCATAAATTTAGAGGGTGTTTCTCAAAACTTAAAAGCTGGTCAAAACTACTTATAAGCTGTTTTTAGATTATAAGTTGTTTATTTAAGTGTTTCTGAAAACTTAAATAGTAGATTATAATCTGATTTTAATCAGTTTTTTAAAAGTTGGGTTTTGCTACTTTTTTTTTAAGCACTTATTTTTTAAGCAGTTTTGACCAAGTAAAAGACCATACTATCCCTACCTAATCTTCAATATTTCAAATTTGCCTACCTTATACACTTTAGTTCCCATCAAAGAAATTTTATTATTATTATTATTATTAAATTTTATTATTATTATTATTATTGCAAAATAAATTTTGAATTGACATTTAAAAAATTATTTTTATACAATAAATAAATTCATGGACAGTTTGGTCATTTTGACAGTTTCTACAATTAAAAACTGATTATAAGCTGATTTTACAGAAACACTTAACTGATTACAAACTGATTATCAGCTGATTATTATCTAGTTTACAGAAACGCTTAACTGCTTATTTTTAATCTGATTATAATCTAAAAATCACTTATTCACAATAAGCTGAAAAGCTCCAGTTTTGAGAAACACCCTCTTATATATTCCAAACTCTAATTTTTCAACTGAATCAAATCGTGTTAGAGAGGGCTTTTTGAGAGGAGAGCGAGTCCTTGACGAGTTACATTGTGAGCCTTCACAATTTTTCATGCTTTTTGACACTAACAATGATGGACTCATATCTTTTCCAGAGTTAGTGTTAATTTTCCATTTTTTAAGAAGTGCGTTTCACTTTGTCCTTCAGGAATTCTGCTAACCATAAGTAACTCTTACAATTAACTTCATTCAATCATGTTATGCTCTTATTTCAAATTATTTTCATTTCTTTTGCTATCAGGTACATCTTTTTTGTTACCCTACCCAGCATTCCTGAATCAAGCTTTTCTATGGCTTTTAAAATGTTTGACCTCAACAATAATGGGTGGACCACTTCTTTCTACCTGAAATTGGAAGTTATTATTATTTACTTGTATTTGTCTAACAGATATAATTTTCTATGGCTTATTTTTAATGACTATCAACCAATTTCGGTGTTGGGAAAATCGGGTAATTTTTCCTCAAACTACAACTAGTGAATTGCACTGATTCGGTAATTTCCAGGAAAGACTACTGAATAGTCTCCTTAGACAAAATTACCATTCCAAATAAATTCCCAGGAAAGGCTGGAGGGGTCACAAATGGTCCCTCTTAAAACCCAGTCTCCTAGACAGAACTTACTTGCACAGTATATTATCACAACCTAAACCCGTGTATATATGAATAGTACCGTACACGTGAATAGTAAAATATACCTAAATGAATAGTACAATACACTACAAATAAACCCGACAAATAAATATTGAATACTATACTAATACAGAAAAGAAACAAAATAAATGCGGAATAAATAAAAGAGACAAGGAAAGAACACACCCGGAAATTTGATAACGGAGTTCGGCTAAATATGCCTACGTCTCCGAGCACCACTTGAGGCAGCCTGCTCTTATTAATTTGGGAAGAGAAGACCAAAATTTACAATATACAAATTTTCGAAAATGTATACTAATTTTTTGGGATACAAATAATTTGGAAGGGATGAGTTATTTATAAGGCAACTAACTCACCCATATCTTTAAAACTTCCGATGTGGGATTGCAACAAATTAAGCCACACCAACCAAAGCCATCAAATTTGACAAATCTCCACCTTGGCATAATTTCTAATCCCACCAAATGCAAACATTCTTCATCTTCCCAATCAAACAAAACAGTCTTCGTAGTGCTTCCAATTTGCGCCTTCAGGCGCCAACTCAAATGTGCAGGATATTGACCAAGTCTAAACAATGTTTAAACTTGGCTTTTGCCACCACCTTGGTCATCATATCTGCAGGATTCTCCGTAGTTCGAATCTTCTGGAGAAGTATCTCCTCTTCTTCGAGAATTTCCCGCACAAAGTGATAGCGAACATCAATGTGCTTCGTTCTTGCATGAAAAACTTGATTTTTTGCTAAGTGAATAGCACTCTGACTGTCACAATACACCTCAAGGTGTTTCTGACCAACTCCCAAGTCTCTTAGCAATCCTTGAAGCCAAATTGCCTCTTTTACAGCCTCTGTAATTGCCATATACTCTGCCTCTGTTGTAGACAAAGCCATTTGTTGACTGCAAAGTAGACTTCCAACTTACTGGCGCCTTAGCTAAAGTGAATAAGTAGCCAGTTGTAGATCGTCGCTTATCCAAGTCACCTGCATAGTCAGAATCACAATATCCAACTACGCATTGACCAAGTGATTCATCCCGCTCAAACACTAAGCCAACATCTACAGTACCTTGAATATACTGTAGAATCCATTTCACAGCTTGCCAATGAACTTTGCCAGGATCATGCATATATCTACTCACAACACTGACTGCCTGTGAAATATCGGGTCTCGTACACACCATTGCATACATCAAGCTTCCAACTGCATTAGCATACGGGACTTTCGCCATGTATTCTCGTTCTTCATCTGTCTTTGGAGATAACTGGCTGCTAAGCTTCAAATGAGGAGCAAGTGGAGTACTTACAGGTTTTGTATCTTCATTCATACCAAAACGTTGTAATACCTTCTTCAAATACTGCTTCTGTGTCAGCCAAAACTTGCCTCTCTGTCTATCCCTGCTTATCTCCATGCCGAGAATCTTCTTGGCTTCTCCCAAATCCTTCATCTCAAACTCTTCACTCAACTGAGCCTTCATTTTATCAATTTCAATTTGGCTCTTGGATGCTATTAACATATCATCAACATACAAGAGTAGATAGATGTAGGACCCATCTTGAAGCCTGCGCAAATACACACAGTGATCGTATTTGCTTCTTGTGTACTTCTGACCCATCATAAACTTATCAAATCGTTTGTACCATTGCCTCGGTGATTGCTTCAATCCGTACAATGATTTGTTCAGTTTACAAACCCAATTTTCTTTACCAGCAACTTTGAATCCATCTGGCTGAGACATATAGATTTCCTCCTTCAAGTCACCGTGTAGAAACGCGGTCTTCACATCAAGTTGAGCTAGCTCCAAATTCAACTGTGCTACCAAGGCCAACAAAATTCTAATTGAGGAATGTTTAACAACTGGAGAAAATACCTCATTATAATCAACTCCCTCCTTCTGAGCATAGCCTTTAGCTACCAATCTTGCCTTGTAGCGAACATCATTCTTGATATGAAATCCTTCTTTCTTTGCAAATACCCATTTGCATCCAATTGCTTTCTTGCCTTTTGGTAACTGTGTCAACTTCCACGTCTTGTTCTTCTCAAGAGATTGCATCTCTTCTTCCATTGCATCTTTCCATCTACCATTTTCTGAACTTCGGATGGCTTCAGGAAAGGTGGATGGAACTTCATCAACAACTGGAAGTGCATAGGCTACCATGTCAACAAAACGAGCAGGTTTCTGAATTTCTCGTCTTGTCCTTCTAACAGCAATTGACTCTGACTGCTGTTGAGATTCTTGGGTCGAAATCTCTTCCTCATCTGCCTCTGCTTCTGCCATAGGAGAGTCACTCATAGTACTTTTTGCTGGGCTCACCATTATCTGTTCAAACTCCACCTGCTTCGGCGTATACTCCACCTGCTGCGGAGTACCATCAGTTCCTTCTTGAGTTACCTTATGCAACATGGCAGATTCATCAAAGGTAACGTCCCTGCTGATGATGGTCTTCTTTGCCTCTAGACACCAAAGACGATATCCCTTAACTCCAGCATTGAAGCCCATAAAGAGAGCCTTCTTTGCTCGTGGATCCAACTTTGATTCATTTACATGATAATATGCAGTAGAACCAAAAACGTGCAAAGAATCATAATCTGTTGCAGGTTTCCCAGACCATACCTCTAAAGGAGTCTTGCAATCTATTGCAGATGACGGCAAGCGATTGACGAGATGTTGAGCATATGTCACAGCCTCAGCCCAAAACTTTCTGCCTAACCCAGCATTAGACAGCATGCAACGAACTTTCTCCACCAATGTCTTGTTCATACGCTCCGACACCCCATTTTGTTGTGGTGTTTTTCTGACTGTAAAGTGCCGAACTATGCCAAATTCTTGGCATGCCTCCAGGAATGGATCACTCTTGTATTCTCCACCATTGTCTGTTCGGAGAACTTTGATCTTTCTACCAGTCTGGTTCTCAACCTGAGCTTTCCATTTAAGAAAAACTCCAAGCACTTCATCTTTCTTCTTCATAGTAAACACCCATACTCTTCTGGAAAAATCATCAATAAAAGTGACAAAGTAATGCCTACCTCCAAGAGATGGAGTCTTGGCAGGTCCCCACACATCTGAGTGCACATAATCCAAAATACCCTTGGTATCATGAATGGCAGTGCCAAATTTCACTCTTCTTTGTTTTCCCAAAACACAATGCTCACAAAATTCTAATTTGCAAGTCTTCGTACCTTTCAACAGTCCTTGCTTGGCAAGAATTTGCAAGGATTTTTCACCAGCATGTCCCAAACGCATATGCCACAGCTTTGTTGCCTCTGAATCCTTCTTGCTACTAGACGTTGCAGTCGCTACTGTCCCAACCACTGTACTACCTTGGTAGTAATACAGATTATTCTTCCTCACGCCTTTCAACATCACAAGTGCTCCTGAAGTTGCTTTAAGAATTCCATCTCGCATCATCACAACTAGGCCTTTTGACTCTAAGGCCCCCAAAGAGATGAGATTCTTCTTCAAATTCGGAACATACCGTACATCTTTCAGAATTCTTGTGGATCCATCGTGATTCCGCAGCTTGATTGAACCTATCCCAGCTGTTTTACATGGATTGTCATTTCCCATATAAACAACTCCACCATCACATTCTTCAAAATCAAAGAACCACTCCCGAATGGGAGACATATGGTAGGTGCAACCGGAATCCAAAATCCACTCATCTGGATGGGATGTTGAAGGTGATACCACCAAAGAGACATCTGACTCTGCATCACTTTTGCATTCTGCAACATTTGCATCTTGCTGAGCCTTCCCTTGATTCTTCAACTTTGGACAGTCTTTCTTCCAGTGCCCTTTCTCATGACAGAAAGCACACTCATCTTTGGCAACTCTGCTTTTTGACTTTGATCTTCCTCTTCTTCCCTTCAACTGGCTCTGCTGACGACCTCTCGCCACTAATGCTTCATCTGCTGTAGCTACTTTGTTTTTCCTTTTATCTTGTTTTCTCAATTCATGACTATACAAGGCAGAACATACAGCATCTAAAGATACATTCTCCTTCCCATGAAGTAAAGTAGTTTCTAAGTGTTCAAATTCATCGGGAAGGGATGACAATAACATCAAAGCCAAATCTTCATCTTCAAATTTTACATCTAAGTTTAACAGGTCTGCTACTAATTGTTGAAACAAAGTGATGTGTTCGTTCATAGTAGTACCTGGTTGGTAATCAAACCGGAACAACCTCTTCTTCATAAGGAGCTTATTCTGACCACTCTTTTTCAAAAAAATTTCCTCCAACGCCTTCCACAATTTATGTGCAGAAGTCTCGTTCTTGAATGCATACTTCTGCTCTCTGGATAAGCACGATCGAATTGTTCCGCATGCCAACCGATTTATGATACTCCAATCCTTATCTTCTACGTATTCTAGTTTCTTTTCTTCAATGGCGATGTCAAGGCCCTGTTGGAAAAGGGAGTCCATGACCTCGCCTTGCCACATGCCAAAATGGCCAGTACCGTCAAATATCTCTACCGCCAACTTCAAACTTGACATTGGAATCCTTGGCCATGTGGACGAGGAAGCTGATGTCCCTTGTGCCATATCTGATGTAGCACTATTAGTTGGTGGATTTACTGATGCCATTACAGACTCAAATGATAGTATTCAATATAAATAATATTACAAACAGACCTAGGACGAACCTTCGGCTCTGATACCACTTGTTGGGAAAATCGGGTAATTTTCCCTCAAACTACAACTAGTGAATTGCACTGATTCGGTAATTTCCAGGAAAGACTACTGAATAGTCTCCTTAGACAAAATTACCATTCCAAATAAATTCCCAGGAAAGGCTGGAGGGGTCACAAATGGTCCCTCTTAAAACCCAGTCTCCTAGACAGAACTTACTTGCACAGTATATTATCACAACCTAAACCCGTGTATATATGAATAGTACCGTACACGTGAATAGTAAAATATACCCAAATGAATAGTACAATACACTACAAATAAACCCGACAAATAAATATTGAATACTATACTAATACAGAAAAGAAACAAAATAAATGCGGAATAAATAAAAGAGACAAGGAAAGAACACACCCGGAAATTTGATAACGGAGTTCGGCTAAATATGCCTACGTCTCCGAGCACCACTTGAGGCAGCCTGCTCTTATTAATTTGGGAAGAGAAGACCAAAATTTACAATATACAAATTTTCGAAAATGTATACTAATTTTTTGGGATACAAATAATTTGGAAGGGATGAGTTATTTATAAGGCAACTAACTCACCCATATCTTTAAAACTTCCGATGTGGGATTGCAACAAATTAAGCCACACCAACCAAAGCCATCAAATTTGACATTCGGCGTATTGGGTTCAGAGTTGTGGAGCCTGTGGAGAATGGTGGCTTGTTGGAGCACTTCTTTGGTAAAGATGGGAAGACTTGTCTACAACATGGAAGATTTGTCCAATTTCTAAGGGACTTGCATGATGAAGTATGCACCTTTTTTATGTCTCTCTCTCTCCTCATAATTCTAGATTGATCTGTCTTTAAAAGTATTTGGTTAAGATACGATGTCTAAATCAGATTTTATTTGTATATAAATATAAGCTATAGGGTTCATTTTTAACCATCATAAAACAATTTGCATGGCCAGAAGTGGTGGGTCAAGGCTACTAGAGGTCTCCCTTTCCCTCCGCCGTTGCGCAGTGACAACCGATTTAGGGTTTTGTTCCTCTCTTCCGATGAGGTGAATTACCAAAATATTCTTTTCTTAAAAATTTTTTTTTGCTTGTTTTTTTGCTTTTGTCTATTTTTAACACCGATTGGATAAATAATAGCAGGAGAATGGGCTGTGTTTGCAAATGTGAAAACCCAATTAATGTTTCTTGCATGGCAAGCAAGAATATTGGAAGAATAATTGGTAAGGATTGAGGAATAACTTATTATGTTTAATAGTGTATTTGCTAAGAAAAAAAAAAAGAGTAGCATTCAATAATGAAATTATATGAAAAAATAGTATTTTTCAAAATAAAAGTATAAATCATAAATAATTTTTATTTTCTTTAAACTATTATATATATATATATTCATAACTCGAGCATCTATCAAAATGAAATTAAAAAAAGAATTAAATAAATTATTTTTAAAAAATTTTAATATTCTTTTAAAATTAAATCAAACAATCAATAAATATATGGTTACAATATAATTTTTTTTATATAACTTACTGAGTCATTCTATTCATACTGATTCATATATAAGTAAATATTGTTTGAAAATATTATTTTGCATAATAGAAAATAATAATTGGTTTTGTTAGGGTGATCACTATTCTTAAGAAATCAATGTCCTTACTAGTTGTAGATAGATTTGTAATGGCGCTATTCCTCGAGAAAATTATATAAAATCTAATAAGTAATATTAATTTGCAGAGAGTGATTGTTCAATAATTTATTTTCTATTAGTTAAAAAATATTTATTATATTATTTCTCTTAATAAATGAGCATAAAATATTTATTATATTATCTCTCTTAATAATGCTCATTTTTATTAAGAGAGATAATATAATAAATATTTTATGCTCATTTATTAAGAGAAATAATATAATAAATATTTTTTAACTAATAGAAAAAAAATTATTGAACAATCACTATTTGAAATAATTGTAATTAGTATTTATCAAAATTTAAATAAGAAAATTTAGTCTCACACAATAAAACATTATAATTGAAGGGAAGAAGACAAGTAATTTATTGAATTTATTTTTGTTATTTTAAAACTCTAGAGGCATAGATATTTATAATGGTTTAACAATATTTTTGTTATTTATAATGCTTTTAATCATGAACAATAATTTTCCAAAATAATGATATTTATTTAATTAAAATAAATATATTCACTTAATTTCGGGTAAGTGCCCATCTCTGATTATAAATTATTATATTAATTCATAATTAATTTTAAGATTTCCTTCAAAAATTCACACAATTTACTTAAAATTAAATTGATACAAATAAGTGTTTATAAATATTAATATTTTTCGCTTCTCTTCTCTTTATATGTGGAGTAAGTGACTTTTCATTACTAATTAATATATATATAAGTAATGAACACTAACAAATATTTATAAGATGCGAAACACTAATGAGGCGTTAATATCATCTTTTACACATATATTAAGTGTTTCATTAGCTATTTCCACTTATTAAGTGTATTTTCCATTTAGATTAATACTTTTATTTTCCATTTATTCATTGATGGCAAAATATGTTTAATGAATATATATATGCCACATAAATTTATATCGATCATATTTTAGTTTTTGTTATTTTTATATTGAAATAATCGAATTTATATATTTATCATTTTTAAAAATTATAATTAACACTCAAATAATTGGAGCAAATAAATAATTAATGGCAATTAAAGTTTTTAAATTAATGGTAATGGAACTGTAGAAAACTAATGACTAATTTTTTGAAGCTAATTTTAACAGAGGCTAATAACAATTTTATTGTGAAGAGTGAAATAATGATGCAATTATAAACTGTAAAGAATTCATCAAACTAACAAAGAATACACTTTGCGGCAGTAAATGTGTCCATGACAAAGATGAGTAAAAAAAATTACGAAGGAATTTATATTCAATTTTATTTTTATATTAAATAATTAAATGATGAAATTTTTATTATTTTTATTTTAATATATAAATACTATAAATTATATAAATATAAAATTAATTATAATTTTATATTATATAAATATAAGTAATATATGTATATAAATACACATTTTTTTATAAAAAAATATATAAATAAATATATATATATATATATGTATATGTACATAGGAGCCAGGGGGCCAATAGATCCCCCGTACCCCTTGTTTCCGTCCCTGAATGTGAGAATTCGTAAAATAAGAAGAATTTGATACTTTTTTTTTTGTTGAAAAGATGGCATGCATAAATGCATAAAAATATTCACGCCGAGCCATAATTTAATAATAAGTGCATATCTCTTAAATAGATTTATATTTAATATATTTCTTTCTCATATCATAATATTAAAAAAAGCATAAAATATTTAAAAATTCAATTATTAATATTACATAAAATAATTAGCTATAGTTCTTTTTTTAAACAAAACATGCATCTATGTAATGTTATGAACATATACATAAATCATATGGCTCGTTTAGTTTGATTTTTTGTTTGAAATAATAATATTTGTATTCACGAGATTTTGGAATAAAAATTTAATTAGATTTTTTTATTAATTATTTATAAGGAGGGGAACAACTAGAACTCGAACTCGAGAGTCAAGTAAAAAAATTTCTTTAATAAAATTATTTTGTTAACAATTATCATTTAAATTTCAAAAATCATTGCTAACTTAGATAATTAATTTGAACAAGTTTAAATTTGCATTATTTTCTCCAAAAACTACGAAATTTCGTTTCATTTTCCAAATATCAATTTATCAATATTTCATCATGACGAGGTGGAGTGGCTGCTATTGTTTATATTGTTAATTATTAATTAATCGTTTCATTGTATTTTACTATATTTATTATTTTTATTAAAGTTATTATTTTATTTTTTTTCTTTTTTAATAGTATTTTTTTAAGCAAGAGAGATATGTGATTAAAAGTGATGAAGTATTTATTGATTAAAAATTTAAGTTCAAGTGTAGAAGATTGGGAATTTAAACGTAAGTATTTTGGTATTACGAGAAATTAAATTAACCAATAATTGGAATGTTAATAATACCGAGATGATTTATTTTGATGAAAAGGTAATTTTTTTTTATGCTAGCATAAGTTTGTTTGTTTTTTTTTAATTTCATAACTGTTTAACTAGCAATTTTTTTAGGTGAACTATATTTATGATTTCTAATTATTTAATTATTTGTATTTAATTTTATATTTGGTGTTAAATAAACTCCTTAGTCCTTTTTTTGTGTTTTTAAAACCTCTTAAAAATTAATAATAGGGATTAATAAAAAAAAATAATGCATTAAAAACACAAAAGGCCAAAATTAACAATCAAACACTATAAAACATTATTTTTAATTAACAGCTTTATTAATTAAAAGGCAAGCATTATAATAAATATTTTTTAATTTATAGAAGGGAGATTATTTAACCATCATTTTCAAAAGTGACTGTAATTAATATCCATCTACTTCTTCTAAGGAAAAAAAATATAAATTATATATTCCAAAATAATTATTAAATACTAAAACTTTAGAAAATCAAGATATGCAACTTGACAAACAGTTAATAAGATTTAAATTAAATTAAATTATTATGAAATAGCTTGAAATATTTTTATTTATTTTAAATTTTATTTTTTTGTTTACTGATAACAATTTATTTTTTTGTTAAAAAATTAAATTTTACAAGTTATTTACTTGAAAAAAAATATTTGAAATAGAAATTATTTTTTAAGGAATAACACATAACAACACGAACAAAAAATAAACATTGTCATATTATTTTTCCTGAAAGATCCATAATATTATTTTAACATGTTTATAAATTTAATTTAGTTATGACTATAAAAAATGAAACATAAGAGTGAAACCCATTCCATAAAATTATATATATATACATATATATATATATATATATAAGTAGGCATAATATATGTGTGGCGCTTTCAATTTAACAGCATTTGTAACTCAACTCAATATATTTATCGAATAACTAATTAACTCCTTCAACTCGTCATGCAATTTTTTTATTTTACATATCATTTCTATAAAAAATTTAGAGCCCTAAATGCTGAAATTGATTTTTCCAAAATACCCTTCTTCTTCTTCTCCCCAAAATCTATTCACAGCACTTCACCGTTATTTTTTTTTCTTGTTGGGTTTTTAACTTTGAGTGTGTTTATGAGATTTCTACAATTGAGATTTTTTATCTGCTTCTAAAGTTTCAAACTTGATAATTTTTTTCCCTGATCATAATAAATCCACTGTTATTATTTGATTTTGTTTTTATTCAAATTAAAATCATTATTTAACTTAAAAGAGAAGAAAGTTTTAGATTGTGACTTTGTTTTTGAAGAAGAAGAAGAGAGAGTTTCAGATTTGGACTTTGAAGAAGAAGTAGAAGCGCAGAGTTTCGAATTTAGATTTAGATTTTGAAGAAGAATAAAAGAAAGTTTTAGATTTAGAATTTAAAGAAGAAGAAGATTAGCAAAAAGAGAAATTGATAGATCTACATCTGAAAGAGAAGAAGATAATCGACGACCAGCAAGAGCAACGGCGATATTTTTCTTTAATTTTTTTTTTCAATTTTTTATTTAAATTAATTTTTTAATTTGTATTTTTTTTATAATTTAAATATAATTAGTTTTAAATAAATTTACATATAATTAATTTTTAATATTATTTTTTTTTGTCATTAAACCTTTTTAATCTGTTAGAAAATTCTAACAAATGATTATGTCTTCATGTGTAAAGTGGACAGCACATCACGTAACCTGCTACTTCAGCAGCAGGTAGAAATCAATTATTAATAAAAATAATAAGTTGAAGGAAATATAATAGACAAAATGACAAATGCTGTCAAATAAAAAAGGAGACAGATGTATCTTGCCTATATTTTAGGACAATGATTTTTTAAGATACAAAATGATTCTAAATAGATAGATAAAGCACTCAATGTTAGTTTAATAATGGCCATCCACTTTGCTTCAATCATTATTGAGGAAATTAATAAAAAATAATAAATACTGACCAAGCAAGTAAAATGCATACGCGAAGCCCAAATTGGTTAGCAGTGTTGATGACAATTTATACGGTCTCCTACATCAGCGACATACTGAAAATATGCATGTACCATATGCATGAGTATTGTTGCCATAACATAAGGAAACTTCTGAAACAATTATTCAAATTCAGAGAACCCAGATAAAAAAAAAAGAAAAAAAAACCAGAGAAATGTAGATGAGGGCATATGGGAAAATCTCTGAGCCATTACTTCAAATATTCTGTCAAAAATTATGTATACATAAATATATAGACAGAAACTAGTATTAGTATATATCAGAAACCCGCCCAGTCATCCCCTTCACCATATGGAATAGTGACTGATTCTAACATATTCCCTTCTCTATTTTCGTTTAACAGTTAGGATAGTAAATTGATCGACCAATTATCAAACTACTGATACAGGCAACAATGGTAACACATGAAGAAGTAATATTGGATGTTCATTCAGTTCATTCTAATAGCACAAAGATTTTTACTGCAAGGATTCAGCCGAGCTGAAATATGGACAGAGAATTACCAGTAGTGTTATCTGTATATTCGGAAACATCACCATAATATCCTTGCAACGTTTCATAAAAGATGAAGACGATCTGGTGAAAATTTTCATTATAATTTTCCATCCTCTTTTTGGTAGCTGAGAGCATGCCTTCATACAGTAGAAACATTGCACCTCTGGAAAACAAGTTGTTATAAGAGAAGCAGATAGATAAGCACACAGAAAGACAATATAGGTCAAATGAGCTTTCTCATCTTATAGAGCTCCGGAAAAGGCACAATCAGTGTCCATCACGACTCATGAGCAGTACTATACATTCTTGGATGTCTTTTCTTGTGCTTCCAGAACTCTTCTTTCTTACCTTTTTTCTTAACTTTCAACAAACCCGCTTGGCTATTAATTATACCATGTATGGCACTCCTGTCCTTCCCGTTCTTTATTTTGGCTTTTACATCCAATACTGCCCTAAGCTTTTGGTAAGACTTGTAATCAGGCACTTGCCCACTTTTCACCATCTTCTTGTGATAGAAAAATGCTCTCTTGAAATCACGAACACGAATATATGCATAGATCAAGTCAAGTAAGTAATAGAATCTGGTGTTAGATCCAGTATCGCCATTTCTTTCAATAGCTGTGGCAACTTTGAGTGTTGCCCTCCTCGTCCATATGCATTCATCAGCATATAATATTTCATAACTGTTGGCTGCAAGCCCAACTTCCCAAATTCTGATACTACATCCCTTGCTTCCATGTAGTGACCTTGTTTAGCAAACCCATCAAGAAGAATGTTGAATGTCACCCTTGTCCCTTCAACTTTTTCTCTTATCATCAGTTTCCAAATTTTCATCAACATTTGGGCGTCACCATGTTATCTACAAATCAATCACAACAATTAGATAACAAAAATAATTCTATGGATAGAAAGAATAAGTAGGATTAAGATGAGGTAGTGTAGAATGCAGGGGAGATGAGAATAGAGGCAGAGGGTAGAGGGGAGATGACATTAACATCCTTCATTTCTAGCAGCAATTTCTCAACTATATCTGGCTGCATTCTTCTGCTGTACGCATCCATAAGAATGTTAAAGGTAGCAGATGTAGGCTTAAGGCCTTTGCCTTTCATCTCAGGAAAGAGACCTTCAACTTCTTCAATTTGGTTGGATTTACTATAAGCATCCATTAATGTGTTATACACGACAGCATTTGAAGAGACCCCTTTCTTTGCCATTTCTACTTGGATAATTAGGGCTTCATTCTTCAGTCCCTCATCACAGAAAGATTTTATCAGAGCAACCAGGACTTCTGTACTCCATTTGATTCCTTTCCTGTTCATTCTCTCAAAGAACTCCCAAGCTTCTTTTGCACTATGGTCATTTTTCCTCATGATTGTATTCGTTATGGAACATGTCCCATGGTCTGGAGAGATATTGTTTACTTCCATGGCCTCGTACACCTTACAAGCATCATCATACCTGATATATGCACGTAGGCATCAATAATGAGTTATCTCCCGGAAATGAATTGAAAATACATACTCCATTCAACAAAACTAAGTGAATAATCACGATGGCAACATATAAGCTTTGGTATCAAAAAGATTAAAGAAAAACAAATTCCTAGAGGTATTTGGAAAAGAAAAACAAATGCCAGTCTTTTGATCATTATCATAAAACTTCTCAGTAGGAATACATCTTTCAGGACAAATTGACTACTGAAGCACAACGCAGCATATCTTTGTTATTGTGTTATCGGCAACACAGTCATTAAAGAATTCAAACAATCCAATATGCGTTTTACAGAACATCCAAATTAGATCTTAGCAATTTTAAGGTAGTAAAACAAGAAACAATTGCATTTGTCTTCTGCAAGAGGAATATCAATGAAGGAATGTTTGTTTGACAAGTAAGATTTGCTAAGTTACGATAACATCAAATTAAAAAAAAATTGAAAACGCATGATGCTCGGGCCTGGCACATAATATTAAGCTATTAGACAAAAGACATATTTGAGATTACCATAAAACAATACACACAAGAAGAAGAATGAACTGGATAGGCATCATAAGGAGTTAAACTAATAACAAACTGTAAACAAGTATGATACCTTCTGCAATACAGAAGGCCAGAAATAGCAGCATTGTAAACATGAACATCTCTAAACTCCTTATCCTGTGGCAGATTCCTAAACAGAACCATCAAGTTATCGCCCATCCCCGCTCTTCCCAATATTGGAAACAGAACAGTACAAGCACGATGCGTAAGAAGAGATGGCTCCTGCAATCGCATCCGCTCAAAGAAATATAAGCAGCAGGTGATCATACCCTCCTCGCTCATCAGCCCCATAATCTTCACAAACTCAGTTGCAGTAATCCTCCCTCGATAAGCACCCAATTGCTCTCCCAAAGTAATATTCTCCGGTAAGTCCCTAACAGATTGAATTATTTCCCCCCACAATCCCCTCCGGGAATAAAGTTGAATCAGGAATTGGAGTGAAAATGTGCTCAATATCAGGTTCAGAATCGGAGTCGAAGTCAGGGGCAAGACGCTAAAGAGTGCGGCGATTTCTCTGGAGGGAGAATTTGCCTTCGCGTGGCGGGTCTTGGGTGAAAGTGCGGGACTTGAAGAATCTAACGATTGGGTCCGTAAGGTTCTCGTCATTTTCATCATCTTGTTGTTGATGAATTAGTGGTTTTGGTTCTTCTTCTTCTTTGTCTAGGTAAGGGAGAAAAATTGAGGGCGAAGAGGAAGGAAGTGAAGTGGGTTGAGCATCGAACAGCGAAAATGATGACGTCCAGTGTTTAGAGCAAACAAAGAGCTTTGGTCTTGGTTTTGGTTTTGGTATTGGTTTTGAAAATTTTGGATTTTGACAAAAGGCATGGTGTGGCAAGTGTCTAAGCCTTTCTTGATAAATTGCTTCATCTGAACTCCCACGTAAGCGAGTAGGCAGGCTTGCAGCCGCCCCAAAAACGATGCCGTTTTGGGACTTCTAATATACATTTGCACAATTTTCTGAAACTTACTATTTTATAGTAATAAAGATTTGCTTTGGAATTTTCCGATACCTTATTTTGTTTCAACTCGTATGGCTATGCAGTAATACTTTTGTCTTATTTTAAATTTTCCAAAAAATGACAAATGAAATGAAAAAAAAAAATTCTTACACCACTCTTGAAATAAAATGGAACAAACAATGAAGCACGACAAAATCATCATGCTCATTGCACTAGTAATTATTTTTAGTATTATCAGCATTATAGTTAGATTATCATTATAGATTAACATTGTACTGTAAGGAATGCAACAGTAATTAATCAACCTAGGAACAGGAATAAATTTTGGGAATAGATTAATAACACCCACGTGTGGATCATAACATATATATTTTGCTATGCTTGCCAAGGTCCAAAATTCCAAAGAACATTTTCAAAACATTTGTAAGCCAACTCCTGAAACACCTGTAACAAGCATTTCCTATGTCAAATACACGAAAATATCAACCAGAGCCGATAGTGCCAATGAACAAGTAAACTCCAGTACTCCACTGCATTCACACTACCAATCCCATCTCTGAAACAAGAATTTGAAAGAGATATTATCCACTGTTGGTGGCTTCAATCCAACTACAAAATTCAACACTTCTCATGACACGCAAGCTGCTACAAAACTTCCATTTATGTATGCAATATTTGAGGGCATCACTTTGGTAGTCCAATCACTTTATTACTAAACCATGTTGGGCCTCTGTGGAAGTAGAAGATTATAGAACTTGTCATGCAAGAAGAAATTCTTTCCCTTGCTATCAACAGCCTTTTTCCATCCACACCATCCACCATTTATAATTTTCTTGTGCTCATCATTGCCTGTATAATGAGGATCGAGTATTAAAAATGCACAATCTCCACTCCCTTCATTGTAATCAACTCCCAGAAGGGTATAGGCAAGAACACCGCCACCTGCGTTCATGTAAGTCAAGTCAGAGACTCATGATTTTATTATTCTGTTGTTATTTTTATCCTTCTCCTGTTTAAAACATCATACAAAAACTGAGGCATGTTCTCGAATGTGCAACAATACCATTTTTGGTTGGTTCATCATTGAGAGAAGCAGCATTTAACAGAAAATAATTGACGAAAAATGAACATAAATGCAGCCAACTTACCTATCATAATAGGTGTTCCTTGATTCTCAAAGTGCAAGGCCAGCTCCCTACATTTTTCAGGAAGCTCAGCTCCTGATCTAACATTTATTATTTTGCAAGTTAACTGGTCATATAAACCAACCAAATGTGTCAAAACCATTTACAGAAATTGGGTATTTCATTTATATTTTACGCATAATTCAAATAGTTTAAAAAAATGTTGACTAGAATCTAGAAATTCCCAATATTAATACATCAGGAAGGATAAAATGAAACCAAACAGGACACTTACACCCAGAAGTTTATCCAAAACAAAACTCAACTCAATCGCACCAATCCAGTCACTTGAGCCAATAAAAGAAGGATCCTTATCACCAATCTCCACTAGTGACTGTTGTATCTCCCTACAGACAATAGTTGGTTCAATGAATGACATTGATACCAAAAATAAAATTTCAATTATGTGATATTCCATAACTCGAACCCATGACCTCCAGGTCATACAGTAACAACGCTTACAAAGACCCAATGGATCCAATCCTTTCCCGGACCCCGCGCATAACGGGAGCATTAATATACCAGGCTGCCTTTAAAATCAATGGACAAACAGTAAACTCTTGGACAGCACATGGTAACAGCAATCATAGAAACTATGTTAGATTATCAGTGGCAACTTTTCGTACCTATGGGAAGGCACTTCAATGGAAGTATAATGCTGGAGTCTGAACCATGAAATGATAGTCTGTAAAGAGCGATAAGCACAACCCCAGCCCTAACAATCCAGACATAAAGGACATTCCAAGTTAGAACAGAAAGTGTAAAAGATGATCAATGATAAAAGAAATTTCAGTTGTACTACAGGATCTTGAAACATAACATAATCGTGTTCTTAAATACCAGTTAATGCTGATATTCTTTAATAGAATATCAAACTTATAAGTGGAACAATAAATGAGGATCTAATAGGGCAAGAAGTCAAGATCAAAAGAAAAGACCACGTAATAAAGGTAGAAACGAGCCAAACATGGTAAAAACACTACCATAATATTGAAACTTAGCGGTCATTTTTGAACCATTAAATGCCAGTTTACCAAAATACACCAGAAAAGGGATCTATAATGCAGAAGGAGGATGTACGCTTCTTTATGAGCCTTAAGCTCTGCCTCCACAATAGCATATCATATGTTGCAATAAAATAGTACTACCTCCGTATCATTTACATAGAAAAAGTAAGATGGACACGAAAATTAAGGAAATTTTACTTTTTCCATCTCTATTTACTTAAATACCCCTAAAAAAATATCCCTCAAATTAAACTTTTAAGGCAAGGGTATAAATGGTATTTTGTCTCATTCCACTCCCTAAAATTTACCTAAAATGGCATATTTTCTATATAAAAGATACACCAAAAAAGGAAATTTTCCCTATCTAAATGAAACGGAGGGAGTAATTATTAATCATTTTATGCAACAAAGTTTCCCTGCTAATTATATGACTTCAACAGATAATACATTTCTAGGAAATGAATCTTAAAAGCCTAAGCATAGGCCACTCAGATTTCAGTTTAATACATATATAGCATGAAGATACCAAATTCAGGTAAAGAAGTTGCAGTATATCCACAATGATCTACCATAATACAGAATAACAATTCCACAAAATGATTAGCTTCATAAATGTACCCTAAAGACATTGCAATAATTTGTAAACAAAGGTTAATTTATTTAACTTTAAATTGATCAGTAGTTATCATTAGAACAAAAGATTCTAGATACGGTGTGAAGTTTCATTACTGAGTCATCAAAGCCATCTTGAAGATAGTGATGGTATTCATAAGAACCTTGAACCAGAGAGACAACGCCTCCTGAGACTGCATGAAGAGTAATATTTTAATGAAAATATACTAAGGAGCTGCAAGATAAAAAGAATAAATAAATAATGTCGACCACTAACCCCCACTACTTGGGATCCCAATATGCACATCTTTAAGCAAAGAAAGGCCTGATAGCACCACAAAATAATGTGCAAAGTTAGTCCAAAAAATACACAGATATTGTGAGAGAATCAGGATAAGGAAGATGAGACAGTAGATGCTGTATAAAAGGACCATTTCCACTTTCCAGATTGAAAATGAAGAGTTACCTCTTCGTCTTGAGTTGCTGCCTGAACTATCATTCACCGAAGAGAAACTTAGTGCATTAGCAACTCTTAGAAGAGGGCGATCAAAAGGTAGCCCCAGCCTCAAGTGGAAGGATCTTCTGACTTCAACTGCAGAAAATAAGTTCCCACGACCTCAAATAACATGGTAACCAATAATTAAGAAGACAGCAAACTACAATATAGATTTCTGCCCCAATTCTTCTCTGCAGTTCTCCATCTAACAAACTAAATTATTTTTCTCCATAAACAAGCAACAGAAATATTGATGTCACGAAATACAACATATGCGGAAGCTTTTTATTAGTTGTCATATAAACTGGTAAATGGCAGCTGGCTCCTTTCTTCAACATACAAATCAAAGGATTAAAAAAAAAAGTGTATATCCAACTACCTCTCTGATGATGTCAATTACTTTTGTGTTTCGACTTCAGGTGCAGTACTTAAATGGGACTAAAACAGAAGAATCTGTATTAGTTCATAGATCATAACTTTGGGACCTTTCAGGATGACTTTATTTACAAGGCCAAAACATTACTTCCCATTATAACGACCACATGCTGGATAAATAATTTTATATACCTAGTAAAGAATGTCTGGAGTTCCTACTACCTAGTGCTCACCTTGTTTCAATTCTGTCTCCCCATATCTAAGTTCATAGAGTACAGTTATTGGATGTAAAAGCCCAGGTGGATTAAAGTGATATGAACATAGCTGCAAAAAAAGTACTTATTTTAGAAAATAAAGAAGCATAAAATTTAATGTCTAGCAAAACTTAGTTACATTGGTGGGATAAACAAAACTCCTATACATGATAGATGTGATTAGTTGCATTGGTGAGATAAACAAAACTCTTATACAAGATAGATGTGATAGTGCAACAGTAAGAGAACCTTTCGAATTAATATATGAAAACAAACAGTGACAAGGAAATGTAGGCCAGCTCATTGAGGGAAAAAAATGCATAACTATCTAATTTGCAGGGTAGACTTTCTCATTAGAGTTTCAAGAAGTCGCTCCTTTTTAGAAGCATTATCTTATCTCACTTTCTAGTCCTTAGTACTCTACTAGCTAGCATCAAAGGCTTCAAAGTACCTTAAGAACAGCTACACTATCTAGATGCATCCTACAATTAGTTGCCTGAGAAGCAAAGGCTATACAAGAATCTAGGACTTCATTGCAAGGTTTTGAAGCTTGAACCCAAATAAATCAAAGGCTAAATTTATTCTGTACCATTAACCATCCAAGGTAGATAGCATGTATATGCATTCTATGGGTTGAGGTGGTGTTCTTTCTTGTGTTCTCCCAAAATCCAAACCTTCTGTATCTTAGAGATTTCAATTTTGAAAAGCCAAGCTATACTAGTCAATGCCAGTAGGTGTAGGAAGAGATATGATGTGCCTATGATATAATATACACATGAAAACACAAAAGTTGCACAGCGGAAAAACAGATGTTGAGGCTTTCCATATGTATAAAGAACGCTTGAAGTTGTTTGACAAGTGCAATTGTATAAGTTTAGAATCCAACAGTTGTCCGCAGACAAGCACAAAAAAAAAGTTAACAATAAATAACCATTTGTACTAGTTATATATGTGCATTTCGTCAATAGACGCGCAGCAACAGGGAGACACTTGTACAATTTGATACATCAATGGACTTTTTCTTACCTGTGGGTGTTGCATTAAAAGGTTGGGCAAGATTGCTTTCTTAATTGAATTTAATTGGTCAATTAGCCCTGGAATTGTCAGCTTTGAAACAGCATCCATCAATGAAAGATCCTTGGATGCATAACTGAGCACATCTAGTTCAAAATCCACTACCAGCAACCTTGCTCCTTCTAAAGCTGCAACAAAAGTTGAATTTCTAATGGCATGGTTGAATTTCTAATGGCATGAGTTAAGAATTTCATGTCCACTGAAATTATGGAAACAATATCAGCTATGTTCCAAATAGTAGACTTTAAGAGTTCAAGATATAGTCAATACCTGGAAAATATTCAGCAATAGGTGCTGTGGATTTTGGGCACTTTTCTGATTTATTAAGAAGAAGACTAACTTGGATTCTATCTGCATTCTAAGCAGAAAAACTTTTTAAAAAATGAATAGTATATGGAAATTTGCAAGAGTTTCTGATAAAAGCAACTAGATAAACTTCCAATTAAAGATAGAACAAATCGAATTCCAACATATCTCCAACATGCAAATTATGTCACAAGGAACTACATATGCTTTCTCTTACCTCAGCAGAAATCACCGCCGGTGCAGATTTGCTTTTCAAACAAAAGTCTCTGCAAGTTGATATTTTTGCATCAGAATCTTGAGAAGATTCTTTATTCAGAAGCTTGATATCAGAGAGATCTGTATTAAAATCCATCTCTCTACCACGGAGAATAACACGTTTAGGTACTTCTGAAGAGTCTTTGCTTAATCTCTCTACCATGAAGACAACTTGTGGATCTTTGAGTTGGGCAGCAGCAGCTTCAGCAGCACGCAAGTACATCTTCTCTGCATCTGAGAAACAGTAATTGACTTGATCCCACGTGATTGAGTATTGTCCATGTACTACATAAACATCCTAGAAGAACTAACAGATGGCTAGATATAGATGCCACTGAAATCTATAAATTCAATATTAGGCCAGGAAATGAAATAAACCAACAAGAAATATCAAATTAACCATCAGCAACTAGTTTGAAATTAACATTCAACTCAACTAATTAAGTCTTCAATCCCAATGCCTTTTAAGTCACCCATATAACCTCTACCCAGGGTAATATCTTTCTTCAAATCACCATTAGTCCCATAATATTCACCAACAGTTCAGCACATAATCTTCCTACTCCATGTTCTCAGCTCACTTCATCTTGAAGGAAGACACTCCTTATTACATGCACTAATTGATCTGATCAAGTTATTCACCTTTCTTACACTTCATCCATGAACGTTAACAGGTTTATTTTGTTTTATCACACTTATACTTATTGTATCAAGCATAGTACTAAGGGATCTTTCAACACTTAATTTACATCTTCCATATCAAATGACTAGAAGATACTGCTTCGCAATCATAACGCATTGTTGTTCTGAGAATAAGACAGGTGAAAGCATGCTTATTTATTTCTTCTTTCTCCACATATTGATCCATTTAATTTCCTTCAAGCCTAAATGTCAATGTCATTTATAGATGCTGAATTAACTAGAGACACAAAGATAAGCCATAAACAAAATGTAAAGCCTAAAAGCACTTATCCCTTACCATCTCATATATTCAATATTAACACAATATTAAATAATTACAAACTTAATAATTTTGCCTATACATGAACTGCACCCTTGAGTTAAGTTAACACGAAGGTAAGCCATCAAAGAAAGACTTACCAGTTTGATTGCTTACAGGAATACAAAATGGCAGCTTAATCGGAAGCTGGCATCGAAGCAAACAACCCCTCTCCCAAAAATACTTATCAGAGTGATCTTCATAAATAACAGAAGCAACAGATTCAATGCTCTTAGAATTTACACCTCTTGAAACAAAAAAATGAATGTCACCAATATCTGAATTGACGGCTGCTCCGATCATTTCTTGATTTCCCACTTCTCTTCCATCATAAAGAAGTTTCCTCAATTGACGAGCAGAATCAATAGCCTCACGAGCAGTTTTTTCAGAATCAAAGACTCCAGCAATTAACGCTCCGACCACATCAAATCCTTTCAATAATAGAGCTCGAATATCATCTGCTTAAGTATTAATTAAATGTTTCAGTATCTGTTCCATTACACAATAGAAAGAGAAAGCCAAATACGACATGAAATAATAAAAAAAAGTAAGTTCATAATATTCACGGGAACCAAGCGGAAAGTTACCTGATTCTTTGTTGTAATCTGGGGAAGAAGAGTAATCCCCGTTGAAGTTGTGGATACATCTGAAGGTGGAGACGATGGTAAAAGGCGGGAAAAAAGGGGATCCGATCAGCCATTTGAGCCCCATTTCCTTTCTGGTGATCAGTAACTTAGGGCACAAAACTCTTATGCTTGCGCTCTCACTCCCACTCGCCTTCTCCATTTCTTTCCTCCTTTCGCACTGCAACAACGACGATCGTTACTTTGTTTTGATGACTCTGAGAGTTGCAGCACGTGTTTGTTGTCTCGTTGGGTTACTGCATTTTAGGCCATAAATTATAGTTTGCAGAGCCCAGATTCAGGACTTCGGGACTCAAAATATAGATGGAAAAGCATGGTCCAGTGCCCATTTTTGTACTTGGGGTTTTTTAAAAAATGCCCTAAAAATAAAATAGTTTCAAAAATGTCTTTTTAATTTCAGTTTAAAAAAATATTTTTTTTAATTTTTAATTTCAAAAATATTTCTTTTCAGAGATATATTTTAGATATATATTTAATATGGTAAAAATATACTCAATTTTCAAAAATATATATTAAATATATATTGAATATATCAAAAATATAAAAAAATATTTAAAATATTTAAAAAAAATTAAAAAATATATTATACAGCATAATTTTCTCTTTGTACTCTCATTTTCACCGGCCTAAACCATAAAATAATAAGAAAAATTATATTATAAATTATTCTTTAATTTTTAAATATTTTATATTTTTTATATATTTTAATGTATTAAATATATACCTTTAAAAGTGATAAAATTTTAAAAATAATTTTTTTAAAAAAAGAAAAATAGATGTTTTGAAAATATTTTTATAAAAATAGAAGTTTTGAAAATATTTTTATTTTTTAGGTATTTTAAAAAAATCCAAAATAATATTATAATAAGGAGCATTAGTTGGCTGGAGGACATACTTCGATTAAATATTTAATAAATTAATTAAATAATTTTAAAATAATAAATTAATTTAGAGTCATAATATAAGATACGAGATAAGATATGAATATCTCTTACACAAAGATATAAACTTCTTTATCATAAACAAATATTCTTTTTTTTTGTTGAAAAAAAAATCTTATTATTTTTGTATTGCATTGATACCAACTTGCCACCTATTTTATTCATTAATACCATGCTCGGATGAGGTGCAAATTAAATAAAATAGAATAAAGTAAAATAAAATAAGATAAGATAAAGTAACATAGAATATTTAATTTTTTATATTTAAAAAAATAATAAAATAAAATAATGTTATATTATTTAGTAGAAGGAGAAGGAAAATAAGGTAAAATATAAATTAACTAAAATACAGGAAAAAATATAAAATAAAAATTATAAACCCTCTTAACACTCCAAAGTATGATTTTAAAAATTCTTTGAAAAAATTTTAGATTTTCAATGCTCTTTAGTCTTATAAAACCCCTTACTATGATTTACTCTTCTCCCAAACATTAAAACTAACCCTCTTATAAAATTTTCTATTTTAATTTATTCTCCTTCCAAACATTAAAACTAACCATCTCCCCCCTTCTTTTACCCCACCCACCCTTCCTTCACCTCTTCCAAAATAAAGTGTAAAAAAACTTAAAAAGATTTTATGTATAGATAAATTGATATCATGAATTTGCCTCAACCTTGCATGAATTAGTTTAATAAATTCTATACTTGGCACTAGTTTGAAATTTTCTCACTGAAGCTGCTTAAAAGAATCATGTCAGATTTGCCACCAACAAGTTACAAAAATTGTTATCACAGTTCATTTTTTGGCTCAAATGTAGCATTCAATACGCGCAACACAAAATTCTGCAACATTTTCATATGTACAAACAAAAACGATTTGAGCATCTTCGACACTCCTATTCAACCTGCATGAAATTACTAATGTCCTCCTCCCCCTACTATGTGACTATTTTGCAGAGGCACAGGCAAGAACCCAACCAGCTAATGGTGATCTTCTCCGTTGACGAGTCAGCTGCCAAGTCTGCAACATTGACATCGTATTTAATGTAACAGAGTCAACGTCAAACATGGTTTTATGACCATTAGTATAGTGGTTACTAGCTCGGTTGAGTTTCTGACCTCTAAGATATTGGAACCATTAGATATACAAGGCGTGTTTCTTTACCTGTTTGGACAGTAAGCAAACGAATCCTTTTTTTTTGGGGGGGGGGGGAGGGGTGTTATACGCACTGAAAAAAGGCAAAATACATGAATTCATTGGCTCAGTTTTCTGCCCCAGAAATTCATTTTTTCAGTGTTCATATATATCTGAAGAAAAGCAGTAAAAGGAGATTTCCTCCTCATAGGAGAGGTCATATTATTATTAAACATCAGGTATCATTCCTTTTTTTTTAATTTGAACCGGAAATTATTCATCCATGAAAAGGAACAGATATCATTTTTTGGCTATTATGTAAGGTTTTCAAACTCCCATTCATGCTTTTCATGTCTTAATTTTAGATACTGGAGATTTTAGACTTGTTACCTTGCTCATGGGAAATGTGGGGGTTCTCCAACAAAGAGCAACTGAGTTCTCCCTCATCCTGCCAAAAGAACATAAAGAGTTCAATACGTACTTCTGAAGACGGGCATAAGAAATATACTGGTTCAATAGTAATTATAAAGAAAATGATTTTCAAGTTTCTAAGTGACATCATCTCTTCCACATTAAATTTGAAGGTTAAGCATGGGGTTGATCATAAATTGACCAAGTTATAGAGCCTTTTCTACAGGAGGAAACTTAGAAAACAATTTCCCCTCTATATTCTCCTATTTTGCTTGATTTAGAGGCATATACTTCTGTTTTTAAGGAGATTTTGAAGACAATTGAAAAACACAAAATTTTCTGAATTAATTTATTGAGGCCTTTTCTTAGTACAAGAAATGAACAGGACACAAAATAAAATGGGATGCTTGAAAAGCTCTTACCCATCTTCACTTCTGGAGTTGGTGGTATAATTGTCCCTGCTGAAGTCATTGGTGCTGTCGTATGTTATGAAGGTTTCCTTCCCAGGAATGGAAAGTGCAAGTGTGTTGGCTTGTTGGTCATCCATCCAAATAACTCGAGAATTGTCAGAAGAATGCAACCTCCTTTGAAACCTCAGAGTTCTAGAAAAACAATTTGGCTGATCTTCAGTCTCCCGACTAGAGGAAATCTCATATTCAAGGCTGCTTCCTTCTTCCTTTGAAGAATCAATTCCAAATGCAGGGATTTTTGATGTATCATCTTGCAATGACCTGTGGGAAGAGGTTGTCCCTATGCTCAGGACATTCCCTTCACTATTTCTTAAAGCTCTTACCACTTCCATTCTGCAATCGCAGTTATGCAGCATTTCAGATCTACAGTCAGAAGAACAAGTTAAAACAGCTGCGTCCCTTATTGTAGGCTTTTCGGAGATACAATCAGAATAGTCAGTCACTTCTGCATTCCGTAGGCAATTGGGACTTCTGATGCATTCTGCGGGAACAACTAAACAGTCTAAAAGATAGCTTTCTCAGCTTTGTAAACTTTGACACAGGAGCACTAAGTACCAAATTCATTCGAATTTCCACATTTCGACCCAAAATTGACTGCAGTGAACTCGCTATTATCTTCCATGATTTCTCAGCCTTGGATACATAGTTAGGATGGTGAAATTCCAATTCAGCTACAGCCAGATCTGAAATTTCAGTTATTGCTCAGTCATTATCGTATCTTGCACATTCAAAATACTCCAAAATTCGGATGATAAACAGAAAATATGCTTAATTGAGAGAGAGAGAGAGGTGAAAAGCAATCAAATTTGCAGTTCATTTTCTTGCCTCATTACTTTTGCTTTTTTCCAACAAATCAAGATGAAACCAAATTTCAAGAAATAAGTAGTAGTTGCAAGTCCATTAGATTGCAAGACCTCCTTCACTTTTCTTGGTATTGCTTGGGAACAAGACATAAAGGTTGGCTATGAATTTTTAACTTTTATAGGTGTTTAACCTAATGGGTAGATTTCGAACCAAAGTGGCCCCCTATTTTCAAAAAGTAAGTACAACAGAAAATTATATCAAGGTAAAATTCTGATTATCAAATTGAAGAGTTAGTCAAGTAAAAGTCGGAAGAAAGTGCGGGGAAGAAAGTGATTAGCAATTGAGCAGCTTCTTGCTCTCTAATAAATCTACTTTCTTTTAATCAATTTTCACGTTAGAGATAGCAAAGCCAACGCAGGTTCTAGCATTGCAACCCACCTTGCACCCATCTTTACCTAAGAGCATCATTAATCTGATAGTCATTCACAAATACTCAATTCAACAAAATCTTAATCCTAAATCAATTGGTTAATCCTAAATCAATTGGGGTAGGCTATATGAATTTTTTTTTCCACTCAGTATGATTTAGGGTTATCTCTTCTGATAGATGTAACATCATAAGATCATTTTGGACCACCTTTGACCAAGTCAATTTAGGTCTACTTCTGCCTCTCTTAGCTATATTCACTCTAACTTGTTCGGTTTTTCTGACAGGCACATCGTTAGATCTTCGTTTCACATTGCCAAACCATCTCAATCTATGCTCTCTTATCTCATCTTCAATAAGTGTTATCTCCACTTTTTTTCTAATATACTCATTGCAGATTCTGTCCATCCTAGTGTGACCACACATCCATCTTATCATTCTCATTTTCACAACATGCATCTTACTCATGTATTGTTCTTTTACTGTTCAACACTCACTACCATACATAATCGCAGGCCATATTGTAGTGCGGTAGAACTTTCCTTTCAATTTAATTGATATTTTTCAATCACATAGAACTCTTGTAGCACCCTTCCACTTCATCCAATCAGCTTTAATTCTATGACTTAAATCTTCTTTACAACCCATCTTCTTGAAGAATAGAGCCAAGGTACTTAAAATGAGTACTATGAGGCGCTGCTATTCCGTCTAAAATAATTTTTTCTCTTTCTCTATTTTCGTTATTAAATCTGCAATGCATATACTAAGTCTTAGTCATACTTAGCTTAAAACCCTTAGAATCCAAAAAGATTCTCCATAACTCCAACTTTAGACTTAACCCTGCTTGAGTCTCATCTATAAAAACAATATCATCTACAAACATCATACACCAAGGGATGTCATCATGTATATGTCTTATTAGCTCATCCATGGCCAAGGCGAAAAGATAAAAGCTCAAAGCTGACCCTTGATATAGCCCAATAGAAACGGAAAAATCCTTTATATCCCCTCCCTCAATGTGAACACTGGTGATGACTCCCTCATGCATATCTTTCAAGACTTGGTTATATAGTATAGATATTCTCCTATGCTCTAGGACTCACCATAAAACTTCTTTAAGGACTCTATCATAAGTTGTTTTCAAGTCAATAAAAATCATATGTAAGTCTTTCATCTCTCTATACTTTTTCATCAAATCTCTTATAAGAAAGATAGTTTCCATAGTTGATCGACCATGCATAAAACCAAACTGATTTGGGGAGATACAAGTACCTAAATGCAACGAAGTTCCACAACTCTCTCCCACAGTTTTATAGTGTGGCTCATAAGCTTTATACTTCTATAATTTGAGCAATTCTGAATATCTCATTTATTCTTAAAATAGGTATCAAATGACTGTCACTATTCATCAGACATTTTCTTTGTACTTGGGATCTTATTGAATAAAGATGTCAACCATGCAACTCTTATATCTTCCAAACATTTTCAAACCTCAATAGGTATCCCATCTGGCCTACAGGCTTTACCAACTTTCATCCTCTTCATAGCTTTCTTAACTTCCAAAAACATAATTCATCTAGTATACTTCATATTTTTTCAGGTTTAACGTCTAAATATTCAATGTTACCACTATGGTTACCATTAAAAAGTTCCTCAAAATAGCTTCTCCATCCATCCTTGATATCTTCTTCTTGAACCAAAACTTTATTCTCTTTATCTTTAATGCAATTAACTTGGTTTAAATCACGGTATTTCTTTTCCCTTATTTTATGCTCCCGCTATACGCAGATCCGGAGAAGGGTCGGAACCATTGGGCCTTTGTACTCGGCATTCCCTTGCAATTGCAAGAGGCCGTTTTCACGACTCGAACCCGTGACCTCAGGTCACTGGGCTGTCCTTTTTTTTTAGTTTGTTCCAAGTTTCTCATACAAAATCTCTAAAAATTATGCTCTTGCTTGACTGACTGCCTTCTTAGCATATTTTTTTGCTTATTTGTACTGCTCAAAAGCATCATTGTTATTACATTTGGGCGAACTCTTATACTATTCTCTTTTACTTCTTAACGCTTTTTGTATCTCCTTATTCAACTACCAAGATTCCTTCGAGGGATGCTCACACCCTTTAGATTCCCAAGAATCTTTCTAGCCACTTCTTTAATTATTGTAGACATGCCTATCCACATATAACTTGATGACATACTTATATTTGCCTCTCACCCTCAAGCTTTGACCAACTCATCCTTGAATAACAATTATTTTCTACCTTTTAAAGTCCACCACCTAATCTTAGGAATTCTATTCCTTCTTGGCCTACTATTCAACCTTTTAAACTTGATATCCAAAACCGCTAACCCATGCTGAGTGGTCAAAGCCTCACCTGGAATAACTTTACAATCCTTGCATCGAGTTCGATTGGCTCTTCTTGTGAGTATGAAGTCAATCAAACTTCTATTTTGCCCACTTTTATATGTTACTAGATGGGATTCTCTTTTTATAAAATATGTGTTTGCCAGAATCAAACCATTGGCTAAAACAAAATCAAGGATGCTCTTATATTCTTCATTTCTAATTCCAAAATCATACCCTCCATGTACCTCCTCGAAAACTACTCTATTTTTTCCCAAGTGTCCATTTAAATCTCCTCCTATAAAAATATTTCATCATTTGGAATCCCTTGCATAAGTTCATCCATATCATCTCAAAATTTTTGCTTGCTCTCCCCATCCAATCCAACTTGAGGGGCATATGCAGTAACTATGTTGATAGTTCATCCAGTCATTCACAAATGACAATTAAAAATACTTCGATAGTAAGGAAAAGAGGGGCTTGTAGTGTTGAATGATCATGAAAAGTAGTAACAGAGTAACAACTTCATAAGACAACCAAGAGTCGCTAAACGAGGAGATTTACGCTGAGGAATCTATATCACATTGCTAAGCTCCTGCTTACCATATGGCATACTTCAAGAAAGGGACTTCATCCCTGAGTGGCCTAGCCTTAAGCTCTACACTAATGACAAAGCTGCGCTTAAGGACTTTCCATGATAATCAACCAGTTGTTGAGGAAATATTAGAATATCGGAAGACTGGCAGATCAAGCCATTGATTAGATACCTTTTATAGAGGAAATATTAGGCGCCTTGATTTCTTTTGAAGAGAAACTGGCACGGTATACAGTCGATTCATTCAACATGAAAATAAATTACTGCACTTCAAGTAACAACATATTATGCCAGCATTCTCAAGAGCAAATAATAGCAGGGAGTTTAATGTTTTTTATTTTTTTTCTTACTCTTTATTTCTATTTTTCTTTGCCCCCTAATCACTAAAGTTTCACTTGAAATGTCACTTAGTTACTAGCTCACCATGGACCACTTACTAATAGGTCTCCTGAGCTCTGAAAATTCTCTCTGTGCTGACTTTCTATAGTTTAACAATGTTCTTTCAAATGGCATGGATCTACTAAAGAAGAAACATTAATAATTTCAAGATGCTCGTACCTTGATTAACACAGAGAGAAGACAATTTCCCTTGTTTCCTTAGAAAATTCTTGAGTGAATTTGATTGACACAATTCTGTAGTTTTCTTCCAAATGGATTCCAATGTTGCTCGCCAATCCGCCTGCACCACCAATTTATGGGTCATGTTGTCTTCACATGAACATGGTACACGAAGCTTCAAGCTCTCCCCTGTGGATGAGGTACTGCAAAAGCCACCATCTGCATCCAGTGGACTATATTATGAAAAGGACGTGTGATATGAAGCTTGAGAACTATTCAAAAGCTCGCTCAAGGGTTGGAGAGCCCAAAGTTCATATAAACCCCAAATTTCATACTTTCAATATGGGGTCCAAGTCACATGCCTTGTAAAGCTAAGATCATAAGACCATGCTGCTATGAAAAAGGGAAACATATAGAAAATAACATAATACAGTGAAAAACAAAATGTCATTAATTATCACTATTAATCAATGTCCTGACCTCTTTCATGCACATTTCTCAGAGAAGAATTTGCTTCATTAGCATCCAAGAAAGGAGATTTCGGAGAGTTCAACTGTAAAAGAGCTACAGTAAGCCATGTGCTTTGATTTTTGGACATCCTCAATTGTTTCTCAGTTTCAGAAAGTACTTTCAATGCATGACTTAGCCTCCACATTTCTGCCTCAGCTATGAAATAAAATTCACAACAGTCAGCACAACACCGTAACAAAAAAAACTAACAAGAAAATCTAAGGACAAACTCCAGGTGAATATGCACAACTTTAAAAGCCATATTAAGGCATGTATCACATGCTAAATAGTCAAGTAGTAATTATGTACATGATATCACTGAAAATAACTTGCAGACTCTAATATTGGCAAGCAACCTATATCTGTATCCCAAACATCACAATGCAGCTCTCTATATGCGCTTAGAGTGTACGAGCAAATGACCTGATGCGACACTTTTGAGTGCCACTAAACTGTCCTTAGCATCTTTCAACACGCCCATGCAAGGGACTTAAGCTGAACAGAGTTCTGATCAAATTTTAAATGAATTTCCAAATAATGATGGCCAGAAAAAAATTTCAAAAGGCATTTCAATAAAATTATACAACTAACAGCAAAGGCAATAATAAACAACCATTTCTTAAATGTTGTAACCAACATCTGTTGAAAAATATGTTACTCACAGGCATGTTTCCTAGCAAATTTTGTTCTGACTTCAGAACTATCTCCTTGACATTTACCAGCAAGTATGTCCATTATGAGATTTGCCAGCTGTGTTACAAGTTGCATAGGATCAATCCTGGATTTCATCAACTCCCTGGCCGTTATAACTGTATTTGACGTATCAGATGATAAAGCAAGTTCCAGCAAATCAAGCAATTCATCTTCAGAAACAACTCCAATCTGCTTATTACAAGGACAATAAGTCATTTGTATGAGAAGAGTTGTGTGAAGAACATTTCTGAAATTAAGCATAAGCACTCACAAGCTCATAGGCCATGGACATTGTGATTCTTTTACCTAGCAAACTCAGTTGATCAAGCATCATTTCTGCATCTCTAATTGAACCATTTGATTTAGCAGCAATGAAGTCTAAAGCAACCTTATCGAAGACAATACTCTCCTCAACACAAATATTCTCCAATCTTGTGGCTACATCAGCATCTTTTATCTTTGAAAAATGATATCTTTGAGATCGTGTTACTGCACTTCTTGGCAGTTTATCCAAATCCGGTGTCATCATTACAAAGACAGCATGTTGAGAAAGGTTCTCTAGGCTGTTCAGAACAGTTCCCCATGTGTCTCCATGCAACAAGTGACACTCATCAAAAATGTAAACCTTGAACCGTGATGAAATTGGAGGCATTGCCGCATTCTTAAGAAGGGATCTAATACTCTCCAATCGATTAATTCTCACTGAATCCACTTCTTTCACATCCCTGCTCCTTCCAGAAAAGAACATCACACATTCTTGGCAAAGACCGCATGGTTTATTCTCCTCAAGTGAGAGGCAATTTAATGCAGCAGCAAAAATTCTTGAAGCAGAGGTCTTGCCTGTGCCACGGGGACCATGGAAGAGGTATAAAGAGGTTATCCTTCCTTTTGAAATAGCACTTAAAAGAGACCTTGCTACAACATTTTGTCCTACCAATTCATCAAAACATTTTGGCCTGAACTTTTGATTGAAACTCCTAGGAGTTTCACGAGTAATGAGCTTCCAGCTCCTCTGCCCATAAGGGGTTGTCTCAACTGCATCCTTGAACAACAAGGGATGTCCTTCTGCATCAGAATATGGATTTGATTCACAGAATCTAGGGGTCCTAGTCCAGCAGCAGCTTATCCCACGTCCACGTTCATTTTGAACCATGAAATCAGCCTGTTCATTGGTAACGAGGGATATACTATGGCTTGATAAAGCATCACTTACAGACAGGCATGGACTACTAAGACAACTCAAAACATCACCCACCATACCAGATGATTTGACTTGATTTTTGTATTGAGATTTTTTTCTTGAAATAGACTTGCTGGAAAATTCTACTTTTGGTGATCCTGATATCAGTTCATTAGTTGAATCTACTTCCTCCAAGCAATTACTTGAAGGTGTGACGCATGTTAATTCCAATCCTTTGTCCCTATGATTGGTATGATATCTTTCACTCAATGACTTGGTTACTTGAGTATCTTCCTCATTTAGGTCACAATTATCCAGTCTTCCAAGCTCGTGAGTCCTAACAGGAGCACCCACATTGTCTACTCTACCTGAATTCTCACGCAAGATTACCTCAGGCTTGGATTTTCCCAAATCACATTGCAGTTCAAAATCATCAACTTCTTCATCCCTCTTTCCATCAAGACCATAATTTTTCAATCTTGCAAGACCATTATGATCAGAACCTAGTTGTTCACAACTACTCATAAATTGCAAAGAGATCTCGTTAGTGGAATTAGTTTCCCAGTTCACATTTTCTAGTAAAGCGGAGAATTTGCTCATAGAATTAGTTGATGGGTCCCTCAGAGACCTCACCCTCCTGAGTGCTATAAGAGTCCTTGAAATGGGAATGTCAACTGAATGTCTACGCCCAGCCATCATTTTCAGAAGTCAAGTATAAATAATCAATGGAATTTCCTGTACACTGTGAAAAACCAAACTTCAAAATCCACCACGATAAAAGAGCTGCATTCCCGGCCTGCAAGAATAAAAAACATTCCAACAAGTATTCTAGATGAGCAAAAAATCTTTGAGAATCACATACATTAACTTCAGAACATTTGTGAAACGGCTGCTCAGTGGATATTCATTTCACTATGATACCCACATCTGTAAAGAAATATGAAAATGCAATATAGTGACAGGCAATTAAACTAAAAAACAATTAAAATATTGTATAGGAGACATTCAATGTGCTCATTTTTAATATAAACACCATCACCCAACATGTCAAAAATTGAAGAACAAAATTTGAACCAAATTAAAAAAAAAAAAAAAAAACTTTTTTCCATACTGTAGAAAACAACCTTTTGCCTCCAGGAAAAGCAAAATCAGAAAAACACATAGCCTTTTTCCACAGTAAAAAAAAAAAACTCACAAACAAGACAAATGCAGCGAAGTCCTCAAACCAATCTCATTTCTCCATAGTCCAAACAAAGTAAATAAATAAAATAAAACAGAGAAAGAATCTGAAAAATTCAAACACTAAACATTAAAAAAACACAAGTAAGAACAAAACAATACGAAACGACAAAGTCGAAAAAACCCAAACCCGCAAATAGAAATGTCCACATTGCAACTTGAAGGTTAACGAAATTTTAAAAAATTAAATAGCGTGAAAAGCGGTATACCGAAAAAAATGAAAAAGAAAAATCCCTTAACTCTAATGCCCGAGTCTCGATGGCTGAACTTCGGCTGTAGTTTTACTTTAGAGAAATAGTATCGAGGTTGTGAAGGAAGGTACTGAACTCTGATGGGGATAGAGATAGAGAGAGAAGAGGTGAATGGCAAAGTAGTAAATGCCTTTAATGAGAGAGGGTGATAATAAACCAGGGGCCATTGTTCGTTTGACAGATGAGAGAGAGAGAGAGAAAAATTTAAGCAGAAATTCTTGTTCCTTGGTGCAGAGTTGTTGCAGAGAGGGGGTATCGGCCAATGAGCCTAGTCAGAGGGTAGTTTTGTCATTTAAATAAATAGGCGGTTTTAGTTAGTTGGTTTGAGTTCAAAGCAACAAAATCTGTAGCTGAGGTCTATCTTTTGTACGCTTATTCACTGTCTTTTTTGGCGCGTCAGAAACACTCTATTTGACAGATATTTTATTTTTGACAAAATAAAAAAAAAATTTATTGCTGATACCTTGTTTGAAATTAATCATTATAAATTTATTGTATAACAATTAATTTATAACCTTTAAAAAAAAACAATTAATTTATAAAGATAGTAGTTTTTTTTAATACAATTTAATGTATCAATGCTTATTTGGGACTAGACTAGTAAAATAGTTAATTAAAATAGCAGGTTTGCTTTGTCGGTATATTTAGTTTGTTTATTTTAAAACTTTTATCTATTTCAATATAATTTGATTTAATTATTTAATTTCATAGATTTTAGTTCATTAAAATTAAAATTAAAATATTTTATAAATTTTTAATTTTAAATTCTCATTATTACATTACCATTATTACAGCCATTAACAGCAAAAAATAAATTACTTCCTCAATCTCACTGAAATTATTACTTTTATAAAAAAAATTATTTCTCTCAAATTATCGTTTTATGCAACTAAAAAATTAATTAATTTTTTTCTAACTATAACTTTATTATTAATTATTTAATTAATAAAACAAAAGTATAGTAATGATAAATTAATACAAAGTATTTTGGTTCATTTAAGATAATTTTATACTTCCTTCGATTTCTTTTAAGCGTATACATTAATATTAAAAAAATTATTTATTAGTATTACTTTTTACTTAAATATCCTTTCACAAATGATAAAGGTATATTTAATAAGCAAATAGTCAAGCTTAATAAGCAAGGATAATATTTGAATAAAATAGATAATTATATATTATTGTTCTAAATGTACACTTATTTATGAATAATTTTTTTTAAATAGATACTTAAAAGATAATGAAGTATAATGTATATAGAATTTAGTAAATTTTTTAGAAAATATGTATGAGTTAAATGCGACAATTTCAGCGGGACGAGATGAGTAAAATAAAAAAAAATTGTAATATATAAATTTTTTAAATTTTTTCTAAAAATATTCTATAATTTTTATATTTTTTGGTATACTATATTGTGCTAGGTATATGCTTCTAAAAAGATATGAGAAATATTAATTACAGTTATTTTAAAAAATGATTATTGAATAATTTTTTTTATTGGCTAAAAAATATTTATTAAAAGTTTATTTATAAAGAGAGATATTATAATTAATATTTTTAGCCAATAAAAAAATTATTTAATAATTATTTTTAAAAATAACTGTAATTAATATTTTCTAAATACACTGTATCTTATATTAAATTATATAATAAAAATAAAATATTTTAAAAATAAAAATAAAAAATAAATATTTTAAAATAAAAAATAAACAAATTTAAAAATATTTTTATTCTTTCCAGATGTTTCGGAGAAAATCTCAATAGAAAAAACCCATACCGCCATCATTCACATTTCAGAAGTCACACAAGCAAAGCAAAGGACATGTGAGCATCAACACAGACATATAATGAAACACACAATTAAACCCATGAGTCAATAGAAGAACTCACATGCAAACCCCCAAGTTTATAGTATTAAAATATTCACGTGCAATAAAGGCGCGTGTGGCATTGACAAATCAACGAAAAACATAGCCCAACTAGAAAAGTACCTGAGAAGACGTCAACCAGGAGAAAGAAAGGTAAGAAAAAAGTCAGAAACTTTGTAAAAGGATTCGTCAAAAAACAATAAGAAAGCTGAAATAAAAACAGCAAAGCAGCTTTCTCGAAAACAAAGCTTCCTCAGGGTAAGCTTTGAGCTTCTTTGAAAATCAACCCTGTGAGCTGTTCCAATCCCATTGGTACCTTTTTATTAACACTGTACGCAGCAGCGCCAGTAGCGACAAACCCCACGCCTGAACCGCGCCGAATGCGACTATTCTTTTACTGACTCCTGTCTATTATCTATTGCTAGCTAGCACTGCTCTGTATGACAGAGCCACCACACAGACCAGGTCATAGTTAGTTACTCTCCTATATGGATATTGACAAACAAACAGCTTTACCTTGCCTCTCTGTGCTGTTTATTATACACAGTAATGGTAATAATAAACAAAAACCTTTTTTTTAATATATATATATATATATATATATATATGTAGAGAGAGAGAAATTTTATCCATATATCACGATCTTCAATTTAAATTATAATATTTATAAAAATTAGTTAAAATAATTTTTATTTTTGAATATAAAATTATAATTAATAGAATCTATAAGTGAATACATAAATCCAGTCCATATTAAAAAATTTTATATATATATCTAGATATTAATAATTAGCCCTCCTAAAGTAAATTTCAACATTTTTAAAATTATTATTTTTATATAGAACAGTGTGTATTTTAAAGTTTATTATTAATTAAATAGTGTTTATTCTGCCATAGGCATAGATTCAGAAATTCTGGCAATTATCATTTGAATTAATTCTTAAATATTTGTATTGAAATTGTTTATAAAATAAGCAATTACCGACAAAGATAATAGTATTAACAACACATTAAAAAAATAGGAAAATTAAATTTTATATTTTTTTTAAATTATTTTTTTAAAACATCTAAAAATTCTGATATATTTTTGATATATTAAATCTACATATTGTGTACTAAATTATATACCTCTAAAATATAGTTTATTTTTAATATATTAAAAATATATTATATATGTATCTCTAAAATATATATTTTTTAAATTAAATGTTGAAAAGTGAATTTGAAAAGGAAAAAATGAGTATTCTAGGAAATAATTTTATTTTTTATATATTTGTAAAAAAAAAATTTAAAACCTACTCTAGTCCTTTACTCCCTTGGTGAAGATAAACTCAACTGTTAAAATAGGCTTTTAAGGCCCAATAATAAGGAAAATTAGGCTATGGATCTCAAAAGTCCATGCAAACAGGGAACGATCCATTAAACGCGCGTGTATAACAGATCCTACTTTTCTTGACCAAATTGGTTTAGGGAAATTTACAAACAAAAAAAAAAGTATATTTTTAAATTTAAAATACTTTTTGACAAAAAAATTTCTTCCAAAATATGGTGATGTTTGGAATTTGAAAAACATGGGGGAAAAAATTGCAATTTTTTTTAGTAAAAATATATATAATATATATTTATATGTATCCATAAAAACTATAAAAACTATCTGAGCCTATATTTATAAAAATACTATTTTTTAGTTAAAATATATACCTATATATAATTATATATACCGTTGTAATATATGTTTACACATATATAGTATGTATAGTTATTCTTTTTAATATATATTCATATATATATTTACACATATATTGATATATACCTATAATTAATAGATAAATATAATAGGAAAAAAAAAGAAAATAAACCTATTAAAAGACTCAAAATATATACACATTTATTGTTATTATTTTATAATATATATTATTTTTCTTTACTTATTTATATGTAATATATACAATATATATTAATGTAATCTATTAAATTTAATAAAAATATAAAAATTAAAAAAATTATTTATTTAAAATATTTTATTAAATATGTAAATTGCGTTATAGGAATAAAAAATTATCAAATATGACAGCTAAAAACTAAAGAATAATTAAAATTTTTTTTAAGCAAGCATATGCTGGGCAAAACCAATTTCATATAAAGATTATTTAACTAGTTTCACACTACTTACTTTACTGCACGATATCAGTCCATTCAAGGTTCCTTTAATACATGCGCTGGCGGACCTAGAAACTTATAGAAGGGGGAGTAAATTTCCATGAAAAAATTATAGACGAGTTTATTGAATATTTAATATTACAATAGTTCAATAATTAATTTGTATTATTAGATTAACTATACTTAAGAGATTGTAATTATATCCCACAACTTTGCATATTTTGAAAATATTGCATAATAGCCTCATTTTTAATTTTTTTTAAAAATATATTTCTCTATATAACACATCAAGCAGTTGATTATTTATATATATATAAATTTTGACAAAAATTTTATGAATTAAAATAAAATTCATTTAAATTCACATATATATATAATTCATTTAAATTTAAATATATAAATAAAATATATATAAATTCTTATATAAATATAAAAATCATTTATGTGTGTGTATATATATACATACATATATATATTTAAATTTATTTTAATTTAAATATATAAATGAATATATATAAATTCTTATACAAATATAAAATATGTATATATATAAATTAGTGTGTGTATATATATATATACATATATATACATAAATATATATAATATAAAATATATATATATAATATATATATACATACATACATACATATGTATGTATGTATGTATATGCATGGTTGGATGGGGGGTCCAAAGCCCCCCCTGGACCCCCCCTAAATCCGCCACTGAATACATGGGTCAGTGAAAGCTGGCTGCAAATACTTCAATCATGTTTCATAATCTAATTTCAAAAGTAAACATTTAGCAATGTACTGGCTGTTAATATTTAATTAATATTACTTGAACATTATCATAGCAAGGAACGATCAACACTTTTTTTTTTTTTTTAACTGAGCCCAACACCTTGAAATTGCTTCATCGAAGTCTTTCGGCCTTGCCAGTTTTGCAACAATTGCTGGTGATATTGGACCAAAAAGGGGGTGATTTAAGAAAAACATCTTCATAATTTATTTACTATTTTTCATGTTATTAAGTTGGTTTTGATGCATAAAAAACAATTCGGAAAAAAAAAAAAGAGAAAGCTAAAAGACGATTTGCAATGGAGAAAAAAGAAAAAAAAAGAAATGTATTTAGAAAAGAAAAAAAACAAAAAATAAACAGGAAAAGATATACACGGAAATCACTTGTATTTTAGAAAATTTGACGTTCATATAACTTATAAGGTATGCATAGAATGCACTCTGTATCTTAATAGCAATCATGTGTTCATCTTTCTTGGTGAAATGATAATGACAAGATTGAAAAAATCAGTGAGCTAGACAGCCTCAGCAACTGCCTGAGCAGCAGCAATTGCAGCCTCAATTGTAGCTGTCGTCGCAAGAGCTACAATCACAATAAAATTCTTATATTTCTTTGTTGTTTCGTCAATTGACCTCTATGGTGATAGAAGGAGCATAGCATACATTTTAATGAGCCAAAATAGAGCATATACTAAATGCCATATTTTTTAAAAAATAAAAATATTAAAATCAAAGTTAAAAGTGAAAAAAAATTTAAAAAAAAAACCTAAAAAGTAAATATATGGTATAATTTCCTCATTGGTAAATATATTGTAAATTCAACAAAGAGCATAATTGTGAATCTGTAAACACCCAACAAGAAAGAGAAAACCGATTGCATGTAATTATAGTGTAGGTTTGACATTGTGTCTTAGATTAAAAGCGATTTTTATTATCATGTCTTCAGGCTATGATTGGGAACTAAGAACGAAGGTTTACCATCAAAATGATTAGCTATATGAAAAAAAAAAAAAATTAGGTACCTTGTTTGAAAATTACGGACCAAGCACGTGAAACCAAATCATTACACTCCATGTCCATTGACTAACATTTTCATTCATTTTTCTCAAGAAGACACCGTTTTTCTTTTTTGCCAGTTCAAGAAGACACTGTTATTTATGAATAACACTTAGATTTAAATAGTAAAATTAAAATTAATGTATAACTACAAAAATTTCAAATTTGTAATGAGAAAAAATTAGCATATTTATGATACATATTTTAAAATAATTAATTTTATTTAATTTATATAGCGATGGGTTTTATCCCAAAAAAAATTTTCCTTTAATAATGTGCATAATAAAAGTTAAAAAAAATTGATTTGTGAATTGTGATGCCTTATTAATTACAAAGTTAGAATTTTGTTGTCCAATTCGCAATTATACCAAAACCTACGCATGGCGTATAAATCCATATGATGACACCAAGCAGGTGCACTGATATTGCTGTATTATCCACTCTCAATTATATATATATATATATATAGTAATAGTGGTGGCAGTAATTAACACCTTATTGTTCTTAATGATGCTTTTTTCACGCTTATCTCGTAGTTTAAGTCAGATTAATTCACAATCAAAATTATTAAAATTTTAGATAATGTTTAAATATGATAATTTCTAATATTTTTGCTGCTGAATATTTATTTATTTTGCTTAGAGGGCTTTAAAGAAACTATAGCAAAAATCTTATCCAAAAAACTGACGTACGTGACTTTATACAACTGACTCAGCACACCACATATTAGCCAAGTCACCAAAGATACATGAATCAGCTGACACATCAGCTCATGAAAAGTGATGCAATCATCACAAAATGTTTCTTCTCTTTCTTATGAACAATTATATTCTTTATATAGTATATAAATAGTTTATAAAAAGATTTAGATAAATACGGATAATATTTTTATTATCTGTGATGATATCAGATCGAGGTAGATATAAACCATTAGGTATTCGTTATTCGAACTCGATTACATATTAATTATATTTTATTAAAATTTTAATTATATATTTATTATTTTAATTATAAAAAATATGATATAAAATTATTTTTAATAAAATTATGTTAATATTAAATATTTATTTATAATTATTTATTTAAAAATTTATAATTTATATTTTAAATTTTATAATATTTTTATATTTTTATATTTAAATGTGAAATTAAACGGATTTAGCTAGTAAATAAATAGTATTAAACGAGTTTAAATTTAGTACAAATATAATTAGTTTGGTTTAAACGAGTTTGGATATTTAAAAAAATGGGGTTGACTTCGGATATAATATCTTTTGTGGGTATCCTACCCATTACAAATTCTATATGAACGCCATGTTTTGATGGTTTTTTTTACATTTAAAATTTAAATATTAATCATATGTAAAAAAAATTAAAATTTAATAATGACAAAGTTTCGTAATTTTTAATACTATTAATTAGCCGCATAAGTGATATCCAAACGCATTCCGTTTGGTCTATGATGACACGAATTATTTCTATACATTACATTAATTAATAACAAAAACATTTTTTTTTTATAACTAAGTTGTCTTTTCATAATGTATTTTACATGTAGTGTTGGGAGGTTAAGTGGCAACTCAAATCAAGATTTAAGGGGACGACCCACCTATTAATAAAGGTTACAAACACCACTTATACCTTTTTTTGAAGTAACGAGGAACTCCTATTTGATAGGGTCCTCATATTTCTTCGAGAAGAAGCTCAACCACCAACTTGGCAGGGCTCTCACATTTCTTCGGAGTAAAACTCGATCATAAAAAAAGATAAACTCCAATAAAATTAGCATAGTAATCTAATGTCAAGACTCTCCACTTAAATTCATATTTATAGAAGGGCTCAACATGTGGTATAACAGTATGTTTTACTTAAGAGGTCTAATTCAAACCACTATATGGCTCGAACCAAGAATCTTGCTGCTAAATTTCACATGCTTTACCAATTTTTCTATCACTTACACTCTTTTTATATACATATATATTCAAAATCCATATTTGGTTGGCTGTTTTGTATAATTACAAGTTGTGAATGGATTCTTCTAACAATAAATGATTTTTGTTAAGACTTCATCAGCTCATCTACTACTTAAATATGCTGATTTGTGCATGCTGGGCCACTCTTCATCCCTTCGACATAGACAATCTTCTCTCTTATGTCTCATTCTATATATATATATATCTTATTGGTGCTACAGCAAACCTAAATAATATTCCCTTGAAATTAATTAGTTGGATCAGTGGTTGGTTATATGCACTGAGATTGTATGTATACACTATCTATTAAGTAGTTTTTGACTCTTTTAAAAAGTTCAAATTTTAATTATCTTTCTGAATATTTATTGCACTTCAATTATAAGATTTAAAGTTGCAAATTCTTAATAAAATTATTAATGTAAATCTTCAGTATACAAGTTTCGCTTACTTAAATTATTTAAGTACTCCTTTTCTTGGTTTTACTGTTTGTATATTTTATATAGACGTCGAGCCAGTGGCCGGCCAACTCTCAGCCCTTTAGATTTTTTATTTTTATTTTTTCTAATGTGCACCCCATTTCACCCAACAACCATTTTTTTTTTACCCACCTCTGCAAGTGCAAATCGGTTTTCTTTTTTTCTTTTTCCCTCTCTCTCTCGTTCTCTCTCTCTCTATATATATATATATATAATTTGCTTTTTTTTTAAAAAAAAGTTAAAGGTTTTCACTTTATTTAGATTGGTATATAGTCTCAGAGACTCTTGTTTACTTATTCAATCATGTATATATAAATTATATAATATGTACGTTAAGGGTTTTTCAAATTTGAACTTTGGCACGTAAAAAAAAAATTAATTCTGCCCTTCGTAAGTTTCTAAATTACTAAATTAAGAGCAAATTAAATTGTCGGTGGAACCTAAAAGTGTCTTACAACTAATCTCAAGTAGACTGCAGATGTTAATTAGAAGAAAACAAACAAATGGGAGGTGGGTAATTATTGACTTATTTTCCCTACAAAATTTGGCTCATAAATTATTATTCGGCCAATAACAAGAATTTGGATATGATGTGAAATAACGAGATTCTAAGTGTGCGAATGCGAAAATCCATTGGCTTGCAGAAAAGTGCCGCCTGGATTAGTAATCTGACCAACAAGTGTTGACTGGAGGGAAGATGTTGCCACGTTGCTTTCACTCCCAATCTACCAATCCCAACCCCTCTTTTGAAAGCTTGTATATATGTAATAAAAAAAGAAGGGAATTTTGTATTAATAGTACAAGTGGGCAAGTTAATATTTAATTTATGAAGAAAATTATAAATATGAATTTGTAAATTTTATAAATTTAAATTGATTTTACGATAATTTGGAGTTTTAATCAGACTTTAACAAACTCTAATACTGTTATAATAATAAAACAACTAACCCGAATGGACCTTTTTATTTTTGGTTGATCCTTCAACAAGACACTCACGTTGCCTATTTTGTTCGAAATTTATTTTCTTACAAATTGAAGGATTGTTGATCTATCAGCCACTATCTGGAATCAAGGGCTGCAGTAACCTTCAAAATCGGAAATCAACGGCCAGGATTTATCCTAAAACGACAAGAGAATCATATAAATGAGGAGGGGGCTGGGAATCAAAAGGCCCCATGTGAAGCCGCAACTTTCAACCACAAGTCAATAGGTCAACGGATCCTACGGCTTGTCTCACGCTTCACTGGGGCCATGTGTCTTGCTTCTGTCGTAGACAAGTGACACCAAAAGAGGTCTCCATTTTGCCATGTCAGCACCCAGGACCAGATTGCCTTTACTTTTTTCCTCTTTTTTTTTGGGACAAAAGCCATTACTTTGTTTGGATATGTGAAATTTCGCCGACGTTTGCGGTCAGGAAATTTTTTTTAGTTGTTATTTTATTTAAAGAAAGATCAAAAGTAATATATATTATTTGAAAAATAATAGTAATAAAAGGAAATATATAATAGGGTCTGCAAAAGAGTAGTGAGGCATCTTGATAAAGAGGGCAGGAGCATGTGCGGGTGTCAAGAGGATTTTTGGTCCAACTTATCATCAATTAAATTTCTTGTGAAATTAAATATGACTTCAAATTAAATGATATTCCTGCAAAATTTCTGAAATACTTCACTGGCTTTGAATTTTGTGGCGCATAACTAATTAATAATGCCCTTATTTAATTCATCTAATTTTATTTCCATTTTTGTATGATAACATTAGTTGCGGATCGTATAATATATTTTCTTTTTCTGCTATCATCCATGTCACACCATGTAATCCAATAAATAGTCTAATTTCTTCAAGAAATATTTTGTAAAAAAAAAAGTAAATTGTATGCGATTAATAATGTTATTATTATTAATTAACAAAGTAGATGATTATTGTTTTTATTTTATATTTATTTTCTATTATTAATTATATTATTCACTAAATAATTGATTTTATTTTGTATTTATTTATTTATTTATAATGTGGTGATTATAAATAAAAATATTATATATTAAGAAATTATATATAATTACAGAATTGAAAATGCATTTAATTTAGATGCATTGAAAAAGCATGCAAATTATATATATATATATATATATATATATATTGCAAACTCGATGATCCAGTTATTTTTTGTTTTATGTGAACTTAAAATCCTTTCACGATATTTTTCCAAAAATAATATAATAAATTATTTTATTGGAGACTAAGACAAGCAAAGGGTAGGGGGCCACATATAAAATCCCAGAAACTTATTCTGCAAATGTAAATTGATAACTAATCGTGAAGTGATGTATAATGTATACATAATATAATTAATATGGTAAGATCTTGCTTTTAAACGTTAACTAACGAGAAATTTTACAATACATGCACTCATTGCTAACAAAGATGATATATAGGCTAGAATTTACGCATAATTACTATTAATTATTTTATATTAGGCAACTAAAACAACAAATACGTACTGTAAAGAAACATGATCTAGGATTTACAGTGTATGAAAATACAGAGAAAAGATAGAAGAAAGTTTTCTATATATTGTAAAATGAAAGTTCTCGAATCTATTACAAGGAAATCATCTTCTTTATATACAAATGAACAATTACTGAAACTACACTTAGAAACAATAGAAACCCTAGTATATAATGGACAAAATAGTAAAAGCACAACACACTAAAATATAAGGTATAATTTATTAGCCCCCTCTCAAGATGAAAATTGATGAAGCAATCCCATCTTGGAGACAAAAGAATGATGAGCAGCAACAGAGAGGAACTTAGCAAACAAGTCAGTAAGTTGTAGCTTGGAAAAGACATGGGCAGTAGAGAGGAACCCTTCTTGAAGCTTGTTTCGAACAATGTGACAATATATATCCAAGTGCTTAATTCTCTCATGAAATACAAGATTCGCAGCAATGTGCAAGGCTGCTTGATTAACACAGTGCAGAGAAATAGGTAACAATACTAGCAGACCAAAGTCCCTGAGTAAATAACTCAGAAACTGCAAGTCACACACAGTAGCTGCCATACTTCTGTATTCAGCCTCAGCTGAAGATCTAGTCACTGTAACTTGCTTCTTAGTTTTCCAAGAAATCAAACAAGAACCCAAAAAAAAAAAATACAAAAATCAGTTATTAACTTTCTTGCTAATGCACAAGTACCTCAATCTGCATCACAATAAGCCTCTAAAGATAAATCAGACTGAACAAAAAAGAACAACCATGAAGATGGAGTACCCTTAAGGTATTTGACAAAATGTAAGGCTGCATCCCAATGAGAATGCTTAGGAGCATTCATAAACTAGCTCAGCTGCTGTGTAGAGAAAGAAATGTAAGGTCTACTAAGATTCAAATATAGTAATTTACCTATCAGTCGCCTAAACTTATCTGGTTCAGAAAAAAAAATCAGTAAACTCATTAGATAACCTTAAACCATGAGGCAAGAGAGTCTTAGCAGGTTTACAGCCAGACAAAGCCAGCATCTGATATAACATCGAGAATATACTTTCTCTGGTTAAGATACATACCTTTACTTGTTCTATGAATTTCCAAACCCAAAAAATACTTAGCATATCCTAAATTCTTTATAGTAAAAACATCATCCAAATCATTCTTAACAGACACAATAGCAGCTTCATCATTGCTAGTGATGAGAATATCATCAACATAAAGAATAAGGGTCAGAAAGACATAACCAACAGACTTTGTAAACAAGTAGTGATCATTAGGAGACTGAAGAAAACCTATTTTTTGTAGTGTAGCTTTAAATTCAAGATTTCATTGTCTGAAAGCTTGCTTAAGGCCATAAAGAGACCTTTTAAGCTTACACACTTTATTATCACCAGTAACTTTATATCCAATAGGCAATGTCATATAAATTTCTTTATTCAAAAATCCATTCAAAAAAATATTATTAATATCTAATTGATGAATAACCCAATTTCGAATGGTTGCCACAGCAAGAAACAGTCTAACAATAATCGATTTGGCCAATAGAGAAAAACTATCATGATAGTCAATCCCTGCAATCTGGTTATAACCTTTTGCAATCAATCTAGCTTTATATCTATCAATAGTACCATCAGATTTATATTTAATCTTATAGACTCATTTGCAGCCTATAGAAATCTTGCCTGCAAGAAAATTAGTAATATCCCAAGTATGATTCTATTCCAGAGCAACTATTTCTTTTTGCATAGCCTCAGTCTAGTTAGGATCATCCTTAGCTTGATTATAATTTTTAGGCTTTGAAATAACAGAAATATTTGCTATAAAATCTAAATGAGTTTTGTCAATAAAAGGAAAGAAAAATCCAGGGATGGGATCAATAGGATAAGATGAAGATGAAGAAAGAATGTGAACATTAGAAACGAAATCTTGTAACCATTTTGGTTTAGTTTTAGGTCTAATACTCTGTCTAGATAGAAGTGGTGGAGAAGAAGAAATAGGGGAAGAAAGTATATTGTCAGTTACATCATCAGTGGAAATTGAAATTGTATAATCAGTAGTTACTGGAGTAAAAGAATAAGAATGAGAAACTACAGGAGAACTAGAACTAGGGATAGAAGGATCAGGAGAAGAAGTATTAGAGGAAGAATCTATAGCATAATCAGATCAATTAAAATACACAACAGGCAAAATAGGAGAAGAAATAATAGAAGAAGATGACTGATGAGGAAAATGAGACTCATAAAAAATAACATCTCTGGATATTAACACAGAATGGGTCTACAAATCATACAACTTATATGCCTTTTGGCCAGGAATATAACCAATAAAAACACATTTGAAAGCTCTGGGATCAAACTTATCTTTGTGAGATCTGGTGTTAGTACAATAGCATAAACATCCAAAAACTTTCAAATAAGAATAACAAGGTGGCTAGTTATGTAAGATCTCATAAGGTGTTTTCCAATGAAGTATAGAAGTGGGCAACTTATTAATAATATGTGTGGTAGTAAGAATAGAATCTCTCAAAAAATATTTAGGCAAATTAGCCTAAAAAAATTAAAGCCCTAGCTACTTCTAACAAATGTCTATGCTTTCTCTCAACTACTCCATTTTGCTATGGAGTATAAGGGGTTGTTTTCTGATGAATAATATCTTAATCAGCAAATAATTGTTGGCAAGCAGAATTAAGAAATTCGGTACCATTATCAATTCTAATAACTTTGATAGTTTTAGAAAACTGATTAACAGTATAAGAGAAAAACTGCTCGAGATGAGTAAAAACTTCATATTTATATTTAAGTAAAAAGGTCTAAGTGGCTTCAACTATAGTAAGGAAATATTGATCTTTACCTAAAGAAACAGTATTATAAGGACCCTAGAGATACACATGAATAAAATCAAATGAATTGTGAGGTTGTGATACACTTTATGTAAAAGGCAATCTATGTTGTTTAGATAAAGGACAAATTGAACAAACAGAAGAAGAAGAAGAAATTGAAATAGGCAGATGTTTCATCTTATCAATTGAAGGATGACCTAAATGTTTATGAACTAAATCAAATGAGACAGAAGAATTAGGCAAATTGTTATTGAGCTTATGTACAGTGTTTGCTATACAAGAATGAGGATCATCAGATTTAACAGAGTTCACACGAACAAAGGACTGACTCTGAAAATAATGAATAGTGCTTATAAGAAAATTACTGTTATCAAGTATGTACAATCCAGCATGAGATTTACCAACAACAATGATCTTGTTAGTCAAAAGGTCCTATAGAAGACAATGAGTCTTATAAAAAAGAATCCTTATATTTTAATCTGAAACAAGTTTACTGATTGAAATAAGATTGTATTTAAACGTGGGAATGAAAAGAACATTTCTAAGTATTAAATTTGGATGTAAAGTAATAGTTTCAGAAAAGCGAACTGAGGTTATGGTCTTATCAGACAATTGAACAGTAGTTGGTGGGTTAAAAGTAGGCAAATTAGTCATGTATGTATCAACAAAACTCATATGACAAGAAACTCCTGAGTCTATTATCCAATAGCTACCAAAAACACAATCAAACACATGATTAAGTAACTGAACTGTACCTACATAAGTGACACAATTTACAGAAGCACCATCAGTAATGCCTCCGCCTTTCATAATCTTCTCAACCACTGAAGTAATGGTTGCAATAAGATCAGCTTGAGGCATACATTGTGACTCTTGACACTCTTCCTGTACCTAGACAGGTTGCTCTACTTGAACAGCAAATCGAGTCTGACCCTGCCCTTTAGTTCTCTTGCCCACAAAGTACCAGTCAGGATATCCAATGAGTTTAAAACAACTCTCCTTCATATGACTTTTGGTATTGCAATGAGTACAATACTATATGACTTGTCTCTATTTTGCAAAGACTTATCTCTATTTTGCAAAGACTTCTTGTTACCATTAGACAAATATTTTTCCTTACCACAACTCCTACCACCATTTTGAGTACCCCCCTCTATTGAAAGAACTCTTAGCAAGAAATGTAGAAGAATTTAGAGGATCAATAGCTCCAGTATTGACCTCTCTTTGTTTCTCAACCCTCAAAATCATAGAATAAGCTTTATTAACCGAAGGTAATGGTTCTAAAAGCAACATTTGACTCTTAACAGTGTCATATTGATCATTTAAACCCATTAAAAACTGCATCAACTGTATTAGACTAGTAAAATCCACAGTATCCTTTGCTGCACGACAGTCACATTTTGGCAGAGACACCAAACATGCCATTTCATCCCATAACCTTTTCGGTCTAGTATAATAACCAGTAACTGATAGGTTCCCTTGACTCACAAGACTCATTTCCCTCTGCATCTTATACAATAACGGCACATTACTTTCTCCATATCTATCTTGAAGCTCATCCCAGAGCTCCTTAGCAGTCTTAATTTATAATAAATTGTCGACAAGGTCTTTAGAAATCGCATTCAACAACCAAGATAACACCATATAATCAACTCCTTTCCCGACAAGATGCCCAGCCGAGTTTTTAGCAGGCTTTGCAACAGATCCATCAATGAAACCAAGTTTCATTTTAGATGCAAGTGCTATTTTCATAGCACGACTCCATGCAAGATAGTTGTGTTCAGTTAAAGAGGAGCTTACTAGTATCATTTTAGGATTATCAGATGATTGTAAATGCAAAGGATCACCAAAAGTCTTATCAACTCATGTTTGTGTCTGTTGCCTCACAAACTTAGTAGATGACTTGTCACCATCAGCCATGATAACAAACACCGCAAACTAGTTTATCTGAGTTTTGATAAACTAAGGTTGGAGAATACGAATAGATCTCGAAAAAATCAATGGAAACCACAAAAAATCAGATATGATGTTTAAAAACAACAGATCGACTCTAAATCAACTATTTAGACTTTCGATCTAAACATAACAGACACCATATCGTCTGTATATGCAGATCGTGAAAGATCGAGAAGGAAAAAAACAAGAAATTAGAAGAATGATGAAAAACGTAGATGATTTGAAAAAATTGACATCAGTAAATAAAGATTCAACAAGAAACAAAATGATCTCATAGACTTAAGCTCTAATACCATGTAAAGGAACATGATCTAGGGTTTATAGTGTATGAAAATACAGAGAAAAGATAAAAGAAAGTTTTCTGTATATTGTAAAATGAAAGCTCTCGAATATGTTACAAGGAAATCATCTTCTTTATATACAAAAGAACAATTACTAAAACTACAATTACTAAAACTACCTTTATAAACAACAGAAAGCCTAATATACAATAGACAATATAGTAAAATCACAACACACTAAAATATAAAGTATAATTTATCACGTACTAATAGCCAAGATAAAAGAGGTGGGTTCAACGTCTATATCTGTCGGTGTTTAATTTGTTAGTTTCTTTTTTTATTGTTTTAATTTCATGTCAGAGTAATAGTACGCTGCATGCATTACCTAAATTAGCCACGCACAAGTTGGTGTTACTTGATTTTTCCACCATAAAAGTCGAATATTAGCAAATTTGGTGATTTTTAAAAATAATATGATAATCAAGATCAATTTTTTGGTATCTAAAATTATTGAAATTGAACCAAACCATAACTTCTATAAAACCATTATTTAGGATTCGGATCGGTTTTTACGGTTTAGGCTGTTAGTGAACATCCTTAAAATGCATAAGACTGTTTGGTGGTGAAGCTACCATGAGGCTCAATAACTGGAAACGGTCATACTTTTTTCTGAAACTATGTCAGTCTAAATCATGAAAAAAGAAAAGTGCAGAGATAATGGAATTTTCCTTTGATATTTTTGGTTACCTTTTGACTGTAATATTTTCTACATGTGGACGTACGGCAGTGTATATAGAGTCATGGATAGAGCCTTGCTTAACGGCCAAAACTACCCAATGCCCAAGGGAATCCCGTAAAACCAGAAATTACGAAGCACGCCCATGGGACCCATCTGTTTTAGTCTCATCAAACTGGCCCCATTTTTTCCCTCTCCCAACCTTTTTCTCATTATATGAACCCTGTTCTCTCCCTCCATTTTCTCACCCAAAATCCTTCTCTTTTAATTTTTCTTACGCCAATGCCTACCACTTCTTCATTGCCTCTTCTCTTCCTTCTCTCTTTCCTTACCCCATTTCTTATTTCCTGTTTCCCAGTTCATGACCCAGAACTTGTAGTACAACAAGTACACAAGTATGTTCATAATTAATTAATGGCTCTACTTTTTTTCCTTTACATTTTTCATGTCTAATAGAATGTGTTATGTTTCTTTTCTTTGACAGGGCTATCAATGCGTCCAGAAGAAATTTGGGTTATCTCTCTTGTGGAACTGGTAATCCCATTGACGATTGCTGGCGATGTGACCCCAATTGGGAGAAAAATCGCCAGCGGTTGGCGGATTGTGCTATTGGGTTTGGTAAAAATGCCATTGGTGGAAGAGATGGAAGAATTTATGTGGTGACAGATTCTAGCGATGATGATCCAGTGACTCCCAAGCCAGGGACGCTTCGACATGCTGTGATTCAAGATGAGCCATTGTGGATTATTTTTGCTCGTGACATGACAATCCAATTAAAAGAAGAGTTGATAATGAATTCGTTTAAAACTATTGATGGAAGAGGTGCTAGTGTTCATATCGCTGGTGGTCCATGCATTACGATACAATTTGTGACGAATATTATTATTCATGGATTGCATATACATGACTGTAAGCAAGGAGGGAATGCTCATGTGAGGGACTCCCCACGGCATTATGGTTGGAGAACCGTATCAGACGGTGATGGAGTCTCTATCTTTGGAGGTAGCCATGTATGGGTGGATCATAACTCATTATCAAATTGTAAAGATGGGTTGGTTGATGCAATTCATGGGTCCACAGCTATTACCATTTCAAACAATTACATGACCCACCATGATAAAGTCATGTTATTGGGTCATAGCGATTCCTACACTCAAGACAAGAACATGCAAGTCACTATAGCCTTCAATCACTTTGGAGAAGGCCTTGTCCAAAGGATGCCAAGGTGAAAAGATAAAAAATTAAGATAATAATTACTTTATCTTTTGAAAAAATAAAAGAGAAAAGCATGATTTTAATTTTTGAAATTTTGCAGGTGTAGGCATGGGTATTTCCATGTGGTCAACAATGACTACACCCATTGGGAAATGTATGCCATTGGAGGCAGTGCAAACCCTACAATTAACAGCCAAGGCAATAGATTTCTTGCCCCTGACAATAGATACAGTAAAGAGGTAATTAAGTATTCAAGACAGACTAACTGATTTAACTACCTTAGTTTTTGGGAACTCCAATAATTCCAAAAGCATTAGCATATAATTATTAAATGTGAAATGGAATGCAGGTGACAAAACATGAGGATGCACCAGAAAGTGAATGGAGGAGATGGAATTGGAGGTCTGAAGGTGACCTACTGGTGAATGGGGCATTTTTCACAGCTTCAGGAGCAGGAGCTTCTTCAAGCTATGCTAAGGCTTCAAGTTTAAGTGCAAGACCATCTACACTTGTGGGTACCATAACAGGTGGGGCTGGTGCCCTTGCATGCAAGAAAGGCTCTCGTTGCTGATTATCATTAACTCTATAACATTTTTCTTATTAATTAATTGCATGAAGTGATTTAATTAAGTATGGTTAGTTAGAGAAGTGATTAGTAAAAGAATGGGATTTTCAACAAAAAAAAATGTGGAAGGTCAAGAAAAGTCCATTTCTCTTCAGAATTCAGTTAAACTTTCTTTTATGGGCTTTCTCTTTTCCTCCAAATTTTTATTTTATTTTACTTTTTTTGGTAATGGTTTACAACCTCGGCCTGTTACTCATAGAATCATTAAGGATTCTCTATATGAGAATCATAATGGGTTCATAGAGAAAGCAAGTGCAGAAGTGTTGATATTTATATTGATGTGATTATCTATTCATAATTAATTAAGGTATTTCTTCCTCTGTTTTCTCTGTTTCTCGATGAAAAATTGACAAATAAACAAACAAAAAAAATTCCATTTACAAGTTAAGTCAGAAGTAAAGTTTCAACTTTCATCCAATAGTTCAATTGATGCAATAGAGAGTGACCAGTGAAAGCAACTGATAAAATTATGAAACACAACTGGCTCCAAATTTTAATATGACAAATAAATTGGTTTACTCCGAGAATAGAATCTCCTACAAAAAAAAACACAAAAATGCCAATCCACCCAAATCATACTCCAACAAAACCATTTTCATTTGCAATTATTATTATTATTATTATTATTATTATTTTACATTGTTTATTGGTTAGTTTTTAATCACTGTGTGAAGTTCCTTTTTCTCTTTCAATAATAAAATTCAAAGTTTTAAAGCTCAAGAAAATATTTGTAGTTTTGTATTAATAGCAAACAACCAAAAAGGAAAGCTCCTTAAGGACTAACGAAATGGGTCCATATCTGATTTTTAGGATATAGATTTAGAGTGAGAAAAGAAAAAAGGGTAAGAACATGTGGTCCGGTTTTTAATTAACTTCTTTTGGTGGGTGTCTTCTGTTGTTAGACTAAAGATCAAAACTAGTTTAATTATTTCAAGTTTTCAACTACATCTTTGACAAAGTTGCACCCAATAATCTTTTACAGAATCGCTTTGCTTTATTCTTTATTTATGGCTTCTACCACCGCACATGCACCTTCTTAAGTGGGCTATCATGAGTCATTATCAGGCATCCCAATTATACGGATGTATCCACCTCTCCCTATTATATTATTTTTTAAATTTAATTTTCATTGAAATTTGAATAAAAAATCTTTTAATTCTAAAATTAATTTTTATGTGCTTTTTTTTAAAATTCGTGTGTTCTTTCTAAGTATTTATATATAGGATATTGGAAAATTAATCTTGAATCCATTATTAGGAAATTTACTTCTAAATTGTGTCTCAGGTAATAATTTATGTACTTATTTTAAATTAATAGAGTTTGATCTATTGGTTTAAAAAAAAAAAGAGTTTGATCTATTTATTTTCTTTAAGTAATTAGCAAATAGCACATTCTATTAAAGTTTAACACTTTGTGTATATTTTGTTGTATAATAGACTTATTTTTTTTATTCCGCTAAAAAAGTGATTCATTATAATTATATATATCATAAATTGTTGAATTTAAAAAATACTATTACGATTAATAACTAATTTTTTTACTAGAATTTCTCAATAAACTATGAGACATTCTAATGATAAATGCTGAATTTTAATGGCTAATTAACCAAATCAAATGTAGTGTTATTCTATAGCCACATAAGACGATTTTGAGCCAGCCAACGCGGTGGGCCCAGATTCGGGAAGGAAAGTAAGCAACATCTGAAAAACTGAAGCTTATATCTGGCTGGTGGATTTGTAAAGCGTAGGCCATACAAATTGTGGGAACAGCTAGAAGTAGCATGTGCATGATCGGAGCAAATGAAGTGGGCGTGTGTGGAAACTAAAGATAGAGCCTTTGGTTGGGTCCACTGAACGGGCCCATTAACATGCGTTCTGGTTTTTGTCGCTCAGAGACGCGCAACCATGGCAGAGAACTCAATTCTTAATGCTCAGTTGATGCACATGCTCTGGCAAACACCACAATACAATTTAAACGAACAGTTGGTCTTCTTCAGACATGTCTATCAACATGTTATACTTGGTTCATTCAGTAATAGATTGATTTTCAAATTTACAAAGTTATAAGTTTAAATTATAAATGTGCGGGATAGTTTGGATGGGTTATCACCTCCTACATTAGTAAAAAAAAGTGTATATTTAGAAAAAAAAATACATTAATTGTTATGCCATAATAAAAATTGTTATGATTTTATTATAAAATATGTTGAATCGCTATTTTCTGTGTACTATTAGTCTGACATACACCAAAAAATCATTAATGAAACTATTTTAAAATACAAAATTATAAGTCTAAATTTCAATCAGAGCGAATTCAATAAAAAGAAGATTGTTAAATTATGGTTAGGTAACAAAACATAGCATGTGATGACTCGTAAACAACAGACCATTTTGAAAACTATTGTTGTAAAATGAGCAAATAACATTTTATGCAGTTTTGGTGAGTGTGTGAAAGTGGACAATTTCGATTGTCAAGATTAACCAAAAATTACAATAATTAACAAATTTGGTATAGAAGATAGCGGATGTTTTCAGATTATTTATTTAACAAACTAATCTGTTATCTTTAGAAGATTCTTTTGGTTTGGCGGGAAAAACTGTTACAGTGTAGTAATTAGTTAGCTTGTTGAAGAAGATAGTTAATTTTAGTTTTCCAGCTATATAAAACAATACTCGCTCTCCAGATCATATAGTTGTTGATAATATTCATTCATTTTCATATACTCTGTTCTTCTTTATTTTTTGCTTGCCTTTACTGTTCATGCTTTGTTCATGGTATCTGAGCAAGTTCTTATCCAGTTGCTGTAATTGTCACCTTGTTTTTCTTCTACTATTTCTCCTTGTATTTCCTTGAGAAATCAAGCTATTTTCTTGTGCGCTATATCGATGGAAGAATTGTTGAGAAATCAAGATACGAGAAGTACAAATTGTACCCAAGAGTCAGATGGAGATCCATATTATTTACAGAATGCAGATTATCCAGGAATGCTTTTAGTTTCAGCACAGTTAACTGGAAGCAATTACTTGACTTGGAGTACTTCGATCAAGACTTCGCTTGAGGCAAAAGACAAATTGGGGTTCGTGGATGGTACAGTGAAACCTCCTTCATCCAGTGATGTAGTTCAGTATAAACGCTGGAGAAAAGTGGATTGCATGGTGAAATCTTGGATTCTGAATTCAATTTCCAAGGATATGTCCGACTTGTTCATCTATTGTCCTAGTTCGAAGGATTTGTGGAGTAAAATAAAAGAAGTGTATGGTGAGAGTAATGGCCCATTGTTGTACCAACTGAAGAGAGATATAAGTTCTATTGAACAAGGTAATTCTACTGTTACCATGTACTACAACAAATTAAATAAATTGTGGGATGAGTATAAGAGGTTGCGAGTTACTCCTATTTGTGATTGTGCTGCATGTTCTTGTAACTTGAATCAAAAGTTAACAAAAATGGAAGATGAGGATAAAGTTTTACAGCTTCTTATGGGACTAAATCAGTCTTATGATAATCTCAGGAGTCAAATTTTAACTCTTGAGCCTTTACCAAGTGTCGATAAGACATATTCAATGGTGCTAAGGGTGGAAAAACAAAGACAAGTGCATATGATGATATCTGAATTAGTTGAGTCTAGTGCTATGTTAGTGAAAAGCTTTGGAACTGGTAGACAGAATTCTAATGATAACACAATCAGGGGTAACTATATGAAGAAAAATTTCAAGAGGAAGGAGGATAGGTTTTGTGATTTCTGTAATACAGGGGGTCATGAAAGAGAGAAATGGTTTAAACTTCATAGATATCCAAATTGGCTCAAAGAAATTAAGCAGAAGAAGTAGGCAGATTCTGGTCAGTTTAAGGCCAAGCATGTTAATAAGGTTGAGACACCGGTTGATGAAGTTTTGGAGGAGCCCTGTAAGTCACAGAATACTCAAGCCCTCTCAGAGTTGATTCAACAAGAAATTACAAAAATGCTGAAGAACAAACAAGTGGATGCTCAGTTTATGAATTTTGCAGAGGTTGAATTTGCAGGTTTGCTATCTAATTTTGCTTTAACTTGTGATAAATCTGATTTTGGTATGTGGATAATAGACACAGGAGCTTCAACACACATTTGTGCAAATGAAAATTTATTTCTTGAGCTTCAAAATACTACTATTCGAACCAAAGTTCATTTACCTGATGGCACTGTCATTCTTGTTCATCAAAAAGGCACTGTAAGACTTGGCCATAGATTAATTCTTCATGATGTCCTTTACCTTCCAATATTCAAATACAACCTCATATCAGTTAGCACTTTAACCTCTCACTCATGCTCCCATTCAGTTTCAGTTTCACAGTGATACTTGTTTTCTACAAGACAAGAGCACTAAGGATATATTGGCTCGTGGGAAAGTATTGGGAAACTTGTATGTGCTAGATACTGCATCGTGGGTAAATAGGAATAAGGGTGCAGATGTAGTTCAAGTTCAAAATGTTAATAGTGTGTCTGATAAGCAGATATGGCATAAAAGGTTGGGCCATTCATCTTTTTCTGTAATGAAACATTTTCCTTTTGTTCAGAATAATGATTCTACTGAAACTAATTGTAATATTGTAATGTTTGCCCTTATCAAAGCAAACCAGATTGCCATTTCCTACTAGTTCTATTAAAACTACTGCTTGTTTTGAGTTGATTCACATTAATATTTAGGGGCCATATAGTAAACCTTCTCTTGGTGGTGCTCATTACTTTCTTACAATAGTAGATGATTTTAATAGATGTACTTGGACCTTTTTAATGTCACACGAGCATCAATGTTGTCATATTTTGCAACATTTTATTAAGAGAGCTGAGACTCAGTTTTCAACTGTAATTAAAGTTGTGAGATCCGATAATGGGGCTGAGTTTCTTAGTTCAGAAAGTCAAAGTTTCTTTCATAACAAAGGTATTATTCATCAAACAACTTCTCCCTATACTCCTAAGCAGAATGGAGTAGTTGAACGAAAGCATAGACATGTTGTTCAAGTTGCACGATCCTTAATGATTCAGGCATCTCTTCCGAAACAATTCTGGGGCGATTGCATTCTTCATGCCACTTATCTTATTAATAGAGTTCCTAGTCCTCTACTTCACTGGAAAACCCCTTATGAAATACTCCATGGTAAACCACCAGCCTATGATTCAATTAAAGTTTTTGGATGTTTATGTTTTGCTTCCAACATTTATCCTCAAAGGATAAATTTGATAACCGAGCCATCAAATGTGTATATATATATGACAGCCAGTGGGTCAGAAAGCTTTCATTCTTTATGATTTAGAGAAGAAGATGACATTTACAGCTAGAGATGTGATATTTCATGAGAATGTTTTTCCTTTTGCATTTGTTTTTGATAATGACAGTGTTAATCCTGTACCTCTTTTTCCTACTAACACCACTGATGAACCACATTATTCACCTTCAGACTCTATTTCGCCTGATCATATTCTTGAACATACTGCTCCAACAATTAATAATTCCACAAGACCTGCTGCTCCTAATTCCATTGTGCCAGTAGTTAGAAGGAGTACTCGATCTAAGCACACTCCATCCTGGTTGAACGATTTTGTTACTAATAATGTATTTGTTGATAGTCAGTCTTCTCTTCTTTTGTCTCCATCAGACCAATGTACACCTAATACTTACCCTTTTGTCAAATCACCAAATGTTTCATTTGCATACATGTGTTTTCTAGCTAATATGTCTACTATTGCAGAACCACAATCATATTTTCAGGCTAAAGCAAGTCCAGATTGGGTGCAAGCCATGGAAACTGAGTTGTAGGCACTGGAGAAGAATCACACTTGGACCAAAGTATGTAGCGGACAACTAAGCGGAAATTGACCAAACTAGAGGGGCAACTTGGACCAATACAAGATGAACCATCATCCCTGAGTGCAGCTTAATGTGTGAGGATGACAATTTAATCTCTTCGATCCACTCCGTTCCGTTTTTAATGAACCCGATATTACTTTTATATTATTTATTAAATAGAATGAGATGAATTTCAAATTTTAAGTTTTAATTAATATGAATCAAGATTACGTAATAATAATATTACATGAATATGAATGAACTCAGAATATATATATATATATATATATCTGTTTTATTTTATTATTCATCTTATCGTATCTAAAATGAGATTAATATAAAAATATATTAACAGATGGCTCCAATAATGAAAAACTAGCACATGTAATATTCTATGATTTCTACTAACGAGTACCATATTATTATAAATATTTTGATTTTGATCTTAATATGATTAGACAAATTCAATTCATAAATCTAATTCGTCATATTTTGGAGGCAAAATGTTGGTCGGGTGGATTCTTATCATTTTATTCACTCTTCCAATTTCCATTTTTTAACTTGATTCGATTAAAGGATTGAATTTAGAATTAAGACATTAAGACTTCTTTTATGTTTAAATTTAACAAATAATTTGATGGCAATCTGTTGTGTCAGTTATTCCAAAACAAAATCCCTGCCTAGTAGTTCATTGGATTTTGCAAAGATAACGAGTCAGAGATGGTGGAAAAATCTCAGCCTGCCTAATTGTGGATTTTTGAATATTGCGTTAAAATAAAGTTTGATTTGACTGACAATTTAAGAACACGTCTAAATTGGCCAATTATGAAATTAAAGGTGTCTGAGCTACAACAATACAATTTCCTAGAGCAAATGTTTACTTCACCAACTTAATGGTAATTACTGAATAAGAAATGAATAATGACCATTCTTTTCAACATGATTAGCAGGAAAAACAATTAATTATATTTATTTTTTATTGACTGAGTATATGTATATGTATAGAGTCGGTTTGTGGTAGTATTTTTTAAATTAACCTAATTTTTATTAATTCAACATTTACATTTAAGCATGTGTGTGTGTGAATGTGATTGTGAGATATTTACGGTAGGGCTGGGAAAGTAAAATAAAAGGAAAAAAGAAAAAGGATAAAAAAGGGTGTAACTTAATCTTAAGATTTTATAATGAAAGATTGTAATTTATTTTTGTGGCGAACGGTGGCAGAAGCAGCAGCTTGAAAAGAGAGCGGTAAAACTTTTTTTCAACGCACGTAAGAAAGAGATGGGGGGCTGAGGAATTGAAACTCCACCTCTACTGCTCCGGCCGGTAAAAATTTCTCTTAAAAATGCACATTCGGCGGTCGGCCAGAGGACCGTCAGCCCCCACACAACCCTACCTAATTCCGTCCCTGATAGTCAAATACCGTTTGTTTCTCGTCTTTTATTATTTTCTTAACTAAAATAATTAATATCATTAATTTGTACTTACAAACGTAATACTATCATTGGCAAAAAAAAAAAAAAAAAGCTTAATACTACCACCTATAAGTGAGCTTACATTCTTCAGGAAAAAAAAAACATTAAAAGGACAATGCGTGCTAAAATAAGAATATTAAGTTGAATGTGTTAACATACTAAAAGAGCTAAAATTCTTAAATGAATTTGTTAGAGAAAAGGTCCACAATAAGTGCTGTGAAAAAAAAGTGGGATAACTTTTATTGATAATAAAATAAGAGAGTACGTTTGAACTTATAAAAAATATGAGTATATTTTTTAAAAAATTAAGATTTATTTGATAACAAGTAGTTTAAATATGTGAAATAAAAATCAAGTAATGTGCTTGTTATAAGAATTAAACAAGTTAAGTCGAGATAGCTATAAAAACATAAGTATATTTTCCAAAAAATTTAGTTTACAGTTGATGTGTTGAAATTTTAATTAATTTGAAATTAAGATTTAGTTAAGTTGTGGTGAATTGAGGGTAAAAACCTGTATTTAATTGGTCCTGAGTAGAAAGCTTTAATATTGATAGAATCTATAACTTGAGTATTGTATATATATTCGACACTACAGAAAGTTTCAACTTTCAAAGTCAAATTAAAGTGTAAACATTTATCGTTAACATTAGAGGGATTTACTTCCTATACCCGAAGGCAATAAATTAAAAATTATAAATATTTAACAAATCCGTCGCTAATTCTCCAAAATCCGTCGGTAACAATTATTAGCGGCATATTAGCGATGGATTTGATTTTGTTGCTATTCACGTTGTCGCTGAAAAAATAGCGACAAAATTTTTTACTCCGTCGGTATTTAAGGACGGATTATTCTGTCGGTAATCTGTCGCTACTTAATCTTGTCGTCATTTTAATGAAGATAAATTTAGCGACAAAAAATTCATCATTAACTAATTAAATTATTTTTTAAAAAATAAATTATTTTTAAAAAAATAAAATAAAAATTATTTTTTCATCACTAAATACATCGCTAAATTAATAATTTATTTTTTAAAAAATTATTTTTTAAAAAATAAAATAAAATATTTTTGAAATAATTTATTTTATTTTTAAAAATAATTTATTTTATTTTTAATTTTTAAATAATTTATTTCTAAAAATATTTCTTCTATTAAATAATTTATTCTAATAAATAATTTATTTACATAAAAACTAAATTATTTACCAAATAATATCAAAAAATAATTTTTTAACTAATTTCTCCAAGAAATAATTTATTGTAACATTTATCTAAAACATAAAAATAAATTATTCCACTAAATAAATTTCTAAAAAAATTTATTATAACATTTATCTAAAATATAAATTAATATATTAATTAATTTCAAAAAAATTATTCTAAAATTTATTTATTCAATCAAATAATTAATTCAATTTAAAAATAAATTATTCCACCTAATAATTTCTAAAAAAAATTTACCATATAATTTCTAATTTTTTTAAATATTATTTATTCAACAAAATATAATATTTATTCTAAAAATTATTACTAATTATAAAAATATAAATAAATAAATAATCTATAAAATACATACTTTTAATTAATTTACAAAATCATAAAATCTTCAATCAAAATACAAGAGAAGAAGGGAGAAAAAGGAGGAAAAGAAAGAACCAAACAAAAGAAGAGAGAGAAGAGAAATAACAAAGAAAAAAAAAAGAGAAAGAAAATAGAAGACAAAAGAAGAAAGAAAGAAGAAGGAGAAGAACAGAAAGACGAAAGTGGGAAAGAAAGAAAGAAAGAAAGAAGGAAGAAGAAAAATGAAGGAAAAAAAGTTAAAAAGAATAAATATTTAGGTTTTAGCGACGGAATTAGTTACGAAATTAAGTTCTGTAGCTAAAAACACATTGCTTATTTTTAAAAATTCATTATTAGCGATAAAATTTAATTTTATCGCTAAAATTTTTAAAAAAATTTCGACCAATCTTTAAAATATTTAAATTTAGCGACGAAAGATAATTTCATCTCTAATTAGGGATAACTGTAGAGACGAAAATTAAGTTCTGTCGCAAAAATTTTACAAAAAAATTTCGCTCAACCTTTATAATATTTAAAATTACCGATGGAAACTACTTTCGTCGCTAATTAGCGACAAATATAGCGACGAAAATAAATATTAACGCTGAAATCTCACACAAAAATTCTGCCAATCTTTTTAAATAATTAAAAATTTAACGACGAAATATTTTTAAATAATTAAAAATTTAACGATAAAATATTTTCATCGCTAATTCAGGTAAAATTAGAGACAAATGGAGTTTTTCGTTGCTAATAAGAGACGAAAATAAATTTCGTCTCTCTTTTTATTTATTAGCGTGAGATTTAGCGACGGATATTTAGTATCGTCGCTAAATTTAAGACGCCAATAGTTGGCGCTAAATTTAGCGACTGATTTATTCGGTCGCTAAATATGTCACTAATCGGTCTTTAAATAGTCGCTAATAATTTTTCATCGCTAATCTGTCACTATTTATATACGGATAAAAGTCTGTCGCTAATTTTTGTCTCTTTTTTTTATTTTTCTTGTAGTGAAAAACTAATTGTAACTTAGAAAATAAAAATAATTAAATATAAATTTTATTAATTACTAAGTATTAAATAGAGTTATAATGGTTAATTTATAATATAACTATAGTTTAAATAAATTAATGAGATTATATTTAGAGAAAGATAAAAAAAATTATCTCTATCATTATTGATGCTTGGTATTGGATGTTGAAATCTTATTTAAATTAAAATTATTATGCAATCTTATTATATTACTCCCTCTGTTGGACAAGCTAATTTAATTTCTTTAGAAGGCACACCTAATGTGAAATCATAATATACTATAATTATAAAATTTCTAAATGACACTTATGGACTTTTTCATTATTGATTATTTATTAATTTCATCAAAAAATTCTACAATACGATATTATCTCTTCATGTTTTCTTACACGAGAGAGGCCAAGTTTCCTCAATCAAGTTCATTGTTATTATAACTTTCTCCCGTTGCCAATTAAATTTTAACTAGTCGCGGCCAACACAAAGGATCAATTACAATTAAATTTCTTCTTTTTAAAGATTTTTCCTTTTCGATTTTTTTCCATAATTGTTGTGTTAATTTTTTTTTTCATATATAATTTCCATTCATGATTAAATTATAAATATAAATATTTTATAAAATAATTTATTCATAATCAACTATAATAAGATTTTTTCAAAAGTACAGTTTAAAATAAGCAAAAAATAAAATGGAAGATATATGTAAAATAAAAGTATAAATTTTATTTAAAGAATAAATTCTGAAATCAAAATCTAAAACTAGTCCTAATTTTTCATCAGTGGGGAATTTTCAGAATTTATTTGTATAGTATATATATATATATATATATATATTTGACTGTATTTTTATTTTAGTCAAAAAGTGTATATATCCACGCACTGCTAACCAAAAGCGTGCGCATCTTTTCTGTTGTCTTTTATAATTTTTAATTTCGCTGGCACTATTACGGTGTTGGTGTTTGCCATAAAGTCCAAGCACAACCATCTCTATTGTCAACTTGTCATTGCCATTCTGCGCATAATAAGAAAAGAAAGTTTCTGAAATTTGTGTGCCTATCCACCACTCATGGAACAAACTCACAATGCAAAAAAAAAAAACCACAGCCACCACTACTTCCACCACCGTCTACGGCGATCTTTACGGTCATTTTCATATCGCCGATCAAATTTCTCGCGCGCAACTTCCAGTAAACACTCCCTGTTTTCATATTCCATCAAGTTAAGATAGGATCCAGATCCAGTTATGTTCTGATTCTACCATAATCATTCCAATTTATATTCTGTGATTATCTAATTTTGTTTAAGTGAGTTAATCAACTAATGAAAATATTTTTTGGTTAAAGATTTACCTCTGAGTAGAACTGGAAATCTGAACCTCCAGCATCTATGGCCACAGACACAGGCTGATTAGCCGCTGCTTTAAGTAATGCATTCTCATCATGTTCTGGTGCTTTCTCATACCCATCAATAGAGACTGCAGGTGAATTCTCCTGCCAATTGTAATTAAGTACTTTATGTTCCATAATTAAATCTAAATTAAGATTAAAGTGAAGAGTATAAACCTTGGAAACATCACAAGTTCCATCATCAGCTTCATAAGGATAATTAGCTTCAGTTGTTATGCCTCCCCGTTGCTTAATGAACTCAAATGCATAATCCATTAGCCCTCCATTAATTACATCCTTGGTTCACTTCAGTATCACAATCCACCAACTCTTGCTCAGACAAAGACACTAGCTTGTTTGTCTTAATTTGATTAATACCTTCAACAGCAATAACTGTTGAAAATGCCCAGCAACTACCTGTACCACATTGAGTACGACAATAATTAAGTTGTAATATATCAGCAAAACTAAAATTCCCCCAGTCTTTTCACAATCACATAAATATATAAAGATTCAATCTTTACAACAGAAAGAATATAACTTTTCCTTTTCCTCTATAAACCATAGGTGAAAATATATAAATTTAGGCTTACCACACTGCCCTTGATACTTAACACCAGTGACAGCGCCTTTCTTTCGCCAATCAACAGAAGGTGGAACAACATCCACCTTCTCATACATGAAGCTCCCATTTCCCTGTGGTGTTCCTCGAAACATACGATGATGTTTAATCTTTGAACCAGCATAAGTGCTCCTAAATTCATGATTAGTCATGTCAGCAAACTTGTTAAGCTTTAATTTATAAGGTTTATCCAGCTTGTTAGTACGGTGAACATGCATTGCATTTTGTTTAAATACATTGAATCTCTTATTTTTCTCTTGAAGACTCCTAGAAACAGTGTGGTGGCTCCTCCACCTTTCGTATAAATTCCATAAACTTTCCTCAGATGCCAAATCATTTTCATGGAATTTGAAACTCTCTATAATTACCAGAACCAAAGATAATGAGAAAGCAAAAATTAGAAACTTGTTTATTTCCATTTCGATAGGAAATTAAACTGAATAAGTACTTTCTAATGGGAAATAAAGAACCCCAGATATTGGTTTATATAGAAAACTGAAAAAAGAGGAATAATAAAAGATGAAGATGAAACTATAAGAAACAAAGAACAATAAATGAAGAAGTTACAAGTTCCTTATGGGCATCAACAATCTGTACTAATTATTAATTATTTATGGAAGAAGTTATGAAGAATGGGTTTGAGAGAGCATATATATTTATGTAGAAGAAGTTGTTTGGATATTGATTTTATTAATTTATCTGTGCAAAGCAATTAGATATTCAAGCTCTTGTGTGTGTGTGTGTATATATATATAAAAATGAGTGAAAGTTGGTTTAATTCATTAGCATTTCCTTTTCAATTTGTTAATATATGCCCAGTTGATAATTGTTGACTCACTTAATTTGTTCATATCACAATCATGACTACTTCAAAGTTTATAAGAGGAAAATAGGTCAACATAGGGCACTCTTGACTTTGTTAAAATTTGTTGGCTTCCAGTGTAATGTAAAGGGGAAATTTATAAGCAGAAAACCCTAGAAAATGACTTCAGAGCAGAGCCGCAGATAGGAGTGTACAAATTTTTTAAAAATTGATCAAATCCGACCGAATCAAATAAATTTTAATCAGGTTCGGTCGGTTTATAGTGTGCATTAGGGTGAAATTGAATTTATATTTAAAAAAAAATTGAGCTCAATCGGATAATTGAGTTGAGATTTATTTTTTCGCTTGAACCTGAATCAGACCGACAAACATATATTATACATATATATTTATAATATACAGTGTATAGTCCGATTTGAACTTACTCAACCCGAACCATAAATTTATATATACATAATATTATATATATATTAAATATTTTTATAATATATATATGTATATCCGATTCAATCCAACTGAACCGGTCAAAACAAAAAACATACGGATTAATAAAAATATATATATAATTTTGATCAGATTCGGTTTAAGTTTTTTATATTTAATCGAGTTATCGGATTAAAATATATTCTAAACCTGATAGATGTCCTCCCTAGCCACAGAGCAACATTGACAACCCTCCTCATTCTACCTCTTCGTTATAAATGTTACATATAGACGTATTTGGTGCACTGTAATAGCTAAATTGATGTAATCGAATGTACTTTTAATTGGTAGAACTAAAAATACATTTCATTACGTTACATACCATTAGTTTTACACAAACTATTACTACTACAATTACTTTTCTTCATTTAAAGTGTAGTGAACTCCATAGTTAAAATTGCCCACAGAAATCACCACCTAGCACGGTACCTATAAACCCCATCTTTTTACACCCTTTTCAAATGGTTACATTTGTGAAAACAAATGAGCCTGAACCGTAGCCAACACTAAATAGAAAAAGTTTAGAAAAAATGACATCCAGCACTATTTTTTATAAAATTTTTATTTTTTTACTAAAAATATTTTAATCATTTTATAATAAATTCATAATAAATTATATAAATTTTATAAACTCATAATAAACCTATAATAAATTATGAAAATATAATATTTTAATAAACTAATCATAAATTCTTATAAATTTAAATATATTTTAAAAATATAGTAAATTTAATTTTTTTTTATTTTTTTGATATTTTTGTCAAAAACCCAAAAGTCTATCTGCCAACATCCGAATATAAATATTTGTTTAAAGCAAAAGAAATTGCAAGTTCAAAATAACTAAACGCATGTTAGAGTTGAATGAAGTGGGCTAGAACATGAGACAATGAACATGTGCATAAGCTAGACAAATCAATCTTTTATCAGAAGAATAATTACATTTCATTTTTTCTCAGAAGTATTAAAGAGATAATGAAAAGAGAGATTCAATCATATCTCAAAGCAAATTCAATAATTCTATAAATATTAAAACAATTGTCATATAACAATCATCAATTGTTTTTTTTTTTTCCAATCAGCAAAGAAGGAAAAAAAGAACTTTCTTTCCATAAGCAAATTAATTTTCCAGCTCAATTATTTTCAGCTTAATGTTTAGTAAAAATAAGCTCAAAGAGCTACTGCACTTGGGGGAAATGGAAATTTGACCAATTAAGTAGCTCATGCAAGTGAATCCCTCTGTTTAGCTTGCTGCAATAGCTCCTCTCTAACCCTCTTGATCTCCATCTCCTTTTCAAGTCTTTCTTTCTGAAAGGATGTGATCAAAAAACCAATTACAAGATACCATACACAAAGAGACACCAAAATTCAAACACGAATTGCTGTTTGGCAGCAATCATGTGCCTGAGAGTGTGAAAGGAGATCAACAAGATGTTAAATTCAAAGAGAATGAATCGAAAACCAATTCCTGTTTTGCCACATAAATATGATTAACCCTCATGGACAAGACCAATATTTTGGAATTTGACATTGATTTGAAATTATATATCAAAACCAGTACATGCATATACTACTGGATGCAGGTCTCTCAATTTGACGTCAAAATAATTTACAGGAAAAGATATCTTATACATTCAAAATTGTTTTTGTTACTGGACAAAACAAGGAACAAACTCAATTTGAAACTACCAGCTTTGCAGTCCAAACAACTAAGGCTTTGGCACATCCATTGCCTCACTGGAAAACCACTAAGCATTTTTTTTTCTATAGCTACAGCAAAAAGAATTACTCATTATTTCACTTTTCTACTCAGTTTCCTTTCTCTTCAAATGCTAATTGTAATGGTATATATTGAGGACAAGTAGTTCTTCAATGCTTTGAATCCTGAAGTTCTTTTTATCTATGGTATTACAGAGACTTTTTCATTTATATCACTCAGCAGAAACTTCTAGGGCATATGAACAAGAAACTAAAAATGGTGGAAAGTTCATGAAAACTAACTCATTTACTGAATCAAGTTAAAACTGGCTAGTCATAGAAACCTAATAAAATCAAATAGCATTATTTTCAAAAATTTGATGAAGAGAACTTGCAGCAAGTGCATAATTATTTTTGGAATTGCCATAGCTACTTTCTCATTACTTAATTGTATAGTTGCATAATTAAATCTCTGTTAAACACCAAATGAATCTTTGTCGAGGTCGAGCATGCAGAATGAATTATGCACATACATTAATAAAGGTTATCATCAGTAATCTTTTAGCAATTTAAGGAGAAGATTACAATTTGAAAGGATTTCTAATTCCAACATCTTTAACTCTTCTGTTTCATAAACTCTGAAAGATTAAATTTTCTTTGTCATCTTTGAGTTCTCAAGCAGCCCAATTCTGCGTTATCCTTTCGGTTACTATTCCTACCTGGAAATAGTTTCCCATGCCCTCTTGCTTTCATATAACACTATAAATCTATCGAATTTGGGGAAAGATGTTCAATAATATGAAGAAATTAAGAAAATTTAACAAACACGCCTCAATTTCCGCAACATTGAGACAGAATAAATCATTTCACTAGTCAAGAACATACATTAAGATTGTTGGAGAACGAAAAGCTCTTTTACTATAGAGCAAACTCAAATTTAATTGAAGACCCACTCGTTAAGTGAACTTGGAAGCTCAAATTCGATCTTAAGCAAAATATAATTGCAGAATTTTCACAGGCAACAAGCAAACCCGAAGAGAGCAATTAATATAGAAAAGAAGAAGAAAAGCACCTTCTCATCTTGGTGAAGCGCAATCCAAACATGGACTCTATCCATTGATTGCCAAAATATAAAAGCTCCCAATGACATCGCGAAATACGTCGCCACTCTCACCATCTTCGCCTATTCTTATTTGGGAATGACCAGTTTCGCTCTAGCAACCAACACGGTACACACCAGAAGTCAGATTTCAGATCCGTAATTAGAATTGTGGTTTTTTCAAAAATAACCTAAAAAACAAAAACATTTGGCTAAATAATAAAAAAATTCTTTAAATTTTATATATTATATTAATTAGTTTTTATATTTTTAATATTTAATTTTTATATTTTTTAATTTTTAAAAATTAAACTATTTAATCTCTCTATTAATATTTTTATTCTAAAAATATTAATCAATTATCTTAATATTATAAAATAATTTATTTATTTTATATATTTTATTATTATTTATTAAATTATATTTATTTTTAATTTTATTTATTTTTCTTATATATAATTTATTTTAATTTTATAAATATTATTAAAAAATAATTTTAAATAATACGACTAATATCTTTTATTATTTTGTAGACAATTTATATATATTATTTATTTTAATTTTATAGGTATTACTAAAAAATAATTTTAAATAATATAAATAATATTTTTTATTATTTTGCAGATGATCTATATATAAAATAAAATTAAAAATAAAATAAAATTAATAAATAATAAAAATAAATATATATAAATGAAGAGCAAATAAATTATTTTATAATATATTTATCTTTGTAAGAATATATATAAATTAATAATATATTTATCTTCATAAAAATATATATAAATTAAAATAACTTATTAAAATATTTATAAAATTAAAATAAATTATGTGTAAGAAATATAAATAAAATTAAAAATAAACATGACTTAATAAATAATAAATAAATATATAAAAAAATAAATAAATTATTTTATAATATTAAAGTAATTGACTAATATTTTTAAGATGAAAATATTAACAGAAGAACTAGATAGTTTAATTTTTAAAAACTGAATGATGCAAAAATCAGATATTGAAAATATAAAATCTGACTAATATAATATGCAAAATCTTAGAAATTTTATAATTATTTAGTCAAAATATTTTTACAATACCTACTTTTTTTTTTTAATTTAAAAATATATTTTTAAAAATTTTTAATTTCAAAATATTTTTTTCAGAGATATAAATTTGATATAATAAAAATATACTTGATTTTTAAAAATATATATTAAATATATATTAAATATTTATTTAATATATAAAAAATATGTGACATATTAAAAAAATTAAAATTTGTTCTATATAATGTAATTTCCTTATTATAATTTTATAAACGGCTTTGATTCGACGGAGTCGATTGAATGGCCATTTCAAATTCCAATTGGGTATGAATGGCAGGCCAAGCTTGGATTCGAGCGGGCATGCTCGCAATGTTCAAGTCATGCCCTTCCCTTCTTGTTACCTCTTTTTACCTTTTTTTTTTGTTTTTTTTTTTTTCAATTCTGTTTGTTTTTGAAACTTTTCCCCCTAAAGATTAGTGAATAAATGTAAGTTTTTATTTCTCTAACTGATGATTATAATAAAATAATAATTTAATATTTTCCTTCAATGAGTAATAATTATATTTGCTTGTACCATAATAGATATTCCATTATGCCAATTCTTTTATTTTTTTAAAGAATTCTAAATGTATAAAAAAGTACTTTTTATTAAAAAAATGAAACATCAACATATAGAATTGGCTCTTTTTTTTTTTTACAGCAACTCAGTCAGGTATACTTTTTATAAAACAATGGTAAAACTTGTCTATTCAAGACGCCCCTTCGAAGAAATCATTCAATCCGTCTTGCCATGCTAGTCGATCATGGAACCAACTTCATCATATTATAACTTCAAAGCATCTATAAACCAAGCAGTAAAATTTGGCAGTGAAATATAACCATGCTCGGGGATTACTGAAACAAATCATGTCCAGGTATAAATAATTCCATTCTTGTCTGCAGTGGCCAATGGCTTGCCAAGTCCGCTCCATGAACAACAGAGAACAGAAGAAGTGTGTTCCTTCAGAGTGCTCACTATATCAGCTTTGGCTATTGACCAAATGTATACAGATCCATCAGCTGATCCAGCAGCAACATAGTTGTCATCAGGACTGATACAAGACCGACTCCAATTAGATGCCACTCTGTTGCCTGTTGCTCTAAATGTGCCACAGACTTCCAAAGATCTCATATCAAATAAATTATGCAAGTTATCTCTCCCACTTGTCAATACAACATTTCCATTTCGTGATAGACATATTGATGTTACAGCAAGCGAATGTGCAGCAACTTCACTAAGTAGCTTTCCTGTCTGAATATCCCACAGACGCAGATTCCCATCAACATGACCAGAACAAATGGTCTGTCCATCCATGCTAAAGCAAAGAGCATTGCAGTTGCTGTGGAAAACAATTGTGTTGATGCAGTAACCTTTTTGCAAATCCCAAATTTTTATGGTACGATCATGAGCAGCACTGACAACATGACGGCTCGAAATTTTGCTGACATCTACAGCACATACTTTATCAACATGGCCTGTAAGAGTGTGGCGGACACGCCCTGAGTAGGCATCCCATACATACAAGTTGTTTGAACTACTGGCTGCAATGACAGATCTATTATCATGGGTAATGGAAAGATCAAGAACAGAGCCAAGGCAACCATAAAGAGTACGACTTAGTGATCCAGTATTTGTATCCCACATTTTGATTGACTGATCCTGGCCACCACTAATCAATCTGCTAGAATTATACTCAAATATCATAGAAGCACAGCCACCGTCATGAGCCACCATTCTGTGCTTGCATACGGAGGGAACGGTTGATTCCACAAAGTACTCAGCACCTTCTTCGCTTTGTCGAACCACTCCATCTACTTGCTGCCGAGCAAGTTTCTCTAAACCACTTGCCTTGAGCCGATCAACCATTTCTTCATACAGTGCATTAGCCTAAGTTAATTATGGAAATTATTAATTACCATTTATCATACCATAAGTAAAGCAGGAAGAAAATAATTTCTCCCTATGAAAGGCAGGATAAAAGTACTAGAAAAAACTACATAAACTGCATAATCATCCAACTTGATATTGCCAGCAAATGGTTTAGATGAGATCATTCAGCAGTTCTTCATAACAACATTCCCCATATGTCAGACCAAACCATGAAAACAATATAAGCTACTCTCTCTATCCCATAAAAAAAAGACCCTCTGAAGAACTATTAAATGTTCTAGAATTGCTAGCGAATTATAATAATTTGAGATTAATTTTCTTTTAAAATACATTCTGCAGAAAAAGGAAGACAAATTTAGGACTTTGATTTCAAGGTCATTAGAGATGGATTGACTAGATCTAATTCATTTTCATTTCAATTATAGATTGATATAAAGTACCTCATTAAGACGTTCAGCATCCTGCATCTTTTGCAGCATCCAGCGATCAACTAACATCTTATTTTCCACCTCTGCATTCTTAGCTTTGACAGCCATATCTTCCAACTGTGTTCGAAGTTCATGATTCTCACTCACAACCAATTCTATAGCCTTTATCTTTTCTTCTAAATCTGCCTTCAATTGAGAGCATTCCTCCCTGCAACACAAAAAGATGCTTCAATATTCCATAACACCATAAAAACCTCAGTTGCATCTTTCAAGCTGACTAAAACACAGACTAAAAGCCAACCTCTTTTGAGCTAGCTCCTTTTGCAAATCAGTAATTGCTGCTTCTTTTTCTTCCAGTAAAGCTTTTGATGCTCTGGACTCGGCTACTTCTACCACAAGCTGCTCGGATAATCGAGATTGAGCTTTGTAGCATTGCTGAAGTTCCAATTCCAGATTTTCTGCTTTCTCCTTCCATTCTGAGCCCTTCCATAACAAAAGAAACAAAAAATTACACCATTAAAAACTAAATACGAGACAAGATAAGTAACAATAATAAAATTGTAAAATGATTATAATAATAACCCTCTACATGAACTGAAAACTTGAAATTCATGCTCAGACAATGCTTAGTTTATAATTGAAGTATTTCCCAGCACACAATTTTCTACTATCAACTGAGAAAGGTAGAGGACCTGAGAAATAATGGGTCTGGAGAGAGCAATATAAGCAGGAGCATGAGCACCTTCTTCAAGCAAATGCCGTTTCCTTAGCGCCTTCAGCGCGTGTTTTATAGCTTCCCTCGCAGTCTCCTCCTGAGACCTGAAACATTCACCCAAAATTAAATCAACACATCTCTAGATGTTTGGTATCTTAGAAAACGCAGGAAAAAAAAATAGTGACCAACTTCACACAATAACGAAAGGAAATAAGCGCGAATAACACGATCGAGCTGCTTGGGCTCAATTAAACTGAACCCAAAATGGATAGATTTAAATGTAATGGAAAAGCAAATGACACAATTTTACTTACATATTTTGATCGAATGGCAAACAATATTAGGACTGGTTTTGAATTAGGTTTTTCAGGAAAGAGGAAGAAAAATTCGAAGAAGATGAGTTGCAATTTGTATTTCAGATAAATTGAACAGAAGAAAACTAATAGGTTTCGTCGGACCCAAGTTCAAGACCTATGACTGAATTTTTTTTTTTAAATGATCAAGAGGACCTGAGAGATTTGGATAGGCTTGGCCCAGATCTGTAACAGTTGTATTGCTTCTTGGATTGGGTTGGGCTTGATATTGGGCTTAGCCTGAAATCGCTTTTTCTTTGTTAAGAACGAGTTCCGATCCTTATTTTATTTCAAATTTCTAAATAATAATGGTAACAAATTTGTATTTTTTTGATAAGAAAAAAAATTTTTTTTAATCAATTAAGATAATTAACTTATTTGTTTTCACACGCTTTACATATATGTATAGAAATCATGTAAAATTTCAAAGAAAAAAAAAGAATTTATTGCCCAAAATCCATTTTCCTTATTTAGACATAAGAAAAATAGTTGCCTACCTCTTAAAACACTATTTGATATGAGGAAAAAAAAAAAGGCTAAGATTACAGTATAACATTGAAAACATTGAAAAATATAGGTTTGGTGGGCATAAATGATATATTTAATTTTATTCTACAATTAATAGGAAATTCTTAAAAATTAAAAAATTAATGAAATAAACCAATAACCACATGCCACATACACATACACATACACATACAACTATTCACCTTCACTAATTTTGTCTATTGTTTTTGTTGGTCCAGACTGTACTCAAATTTGAACTTACAGACATCGTCAGTATTGAATTGGTGTATCTTTTAAAAATTTTAAGAAAAAGAATTACACTAAATTCTTTAAGCTACAACTCCAATACCAAACCAAGACTCGAGAGTACCTTTTTGCCCATGCCCAAACTTATCTCAGATATGCTTCTATGTCAAGAATAAGATGCAATAAGAACTAGGGCAGTGCAAAATTTTTAAATCTGACCAAATTTATTTGATTGAACTTAATTCGATAGGTATAAAAATACATAATGAATTGGTTTGATTTAAAATTTAAAAAAAATTCGGTATTATTCAGTCAATCAAGTTGATATTTTTTTTTTCGCTCAGCTCCAAACCCAATCTAATAATGCTAAAATGAACTCTAATATAAAATTTTAATATTAAATATCAACCCATTTAAAACCACTGAATCAAAAATTAATTTAGATGGGTCAAAATTTAAAATAAAATCGGACGGCATCAATTTAGATTTTTTATTTTTTAGTTAAATTCAGATAATAAAAACACATTTTTAACTTGACCGAACCTAACCCTTGCTCACCCAATTAAGAACCATACAAGTAGTACGCTGATTATAGCCTGTGAGCTTCACTTCCTTTGAACAAAGTAGAACAAAGAGGTTAGAATTGTTCAATTAACAATCAAGATAACAAATCCCAACCAGACCCACTGTATCAAACCCTGCAATCCCATTACATAGTTACTATGCAACTTCAATGACCAAGCCACACACTCTGCAATCATTAGTTAAGCACCAAATAAATTTTCCTTTTTTTTTTGTTCTTTCCCACTTTCCTGTCCCCTCCTCCCTAAAATCAAGCTAGTGCACAAATTTTACAAAGGACTTACCCAGCACGAATTCTATCAAGCCAATCAACACTTTTCCGTGCCTTTTCTAGCTGTAGGTCGATGCTTCTTCTAGATTTCTCATGGTATTCAACACTTCTCCGTGACCTTTCCATTTGGTCAAAGGGGATCTTTAATTTTTCTAGCTTGTCAATGTTGGTAAACTTATATTCATGAAACTTCAGTTTTTCAGGTCGATCGGTGCTTTTTCTTGGCTTCTCTCTCCGATCTGTGCTCTTCCTTGGACCCTCAAAACAATCAGTACTCCGTCTAGGCTGTTCAATTCCATCTGTACTTCTTCTAGATGTATTTCTTCGTGATGGTGATTTCTCAACTGTTGATATGAACTTCTTCAGATGCCTAAGATACTCTGGGTACAGCTCTAAATCACAGTGATTTCCTCCTTTTAGCCATAGTGGTTCGTATTTCTCCTGGCACAGTTCCCAAAGCTGCTTCCCGTGAGAACAGCCAACCACTTCATCGGAAGTTCCCTGTACGAAATCATGCAAACCATAGCAGTTAAAAACCAAACAGAGTCTAAACTCAAACTAAAATGATGACATGGGAACAATAAGCGTAAAAGAACAGCCACCTGGTCTCTCCAAAGGATATAAACTGTAAAGAGATGAGGTAATATCACACTCAGCACCAAACAATTGAACTTTCAACTCTTAGGAGTTGGGTCTGTGTCTAGTGTTTGTGTGGATTTTAAGAGTGCTTTATATAGCATCAGTTTAGTTGTTGACCAACATCAAAGCAAGAATTTCATAACCTCAGAAATAGAAACATGCAATGTCCTAATATAGCTTCATGCAGTTGCCAAATTCCAAGTGTTAAGTTCCAATTACTTACATGGATAACTAGCACAGGACACTTCACTAATGGAATCTTGTCTATGTTCTGCAAAGCAATAAAGTAAAAAGCAAAAAAATCAGTTCAGGGGGTAAATCATGCAACATGTGTTCTTTCTATTATAAAGGATTATATTTAGGAAGATGAAAACAAAAAATTCTTTTTGACCTTATAAATATCAAACCAATATGAGCGCTTCACAGGATACATGACTCTTAACCCTGATAGTATAGGACTATGCAGGACTACAGCTCGCAGCCGAGGTAAACGCGTAGCAAGATCCAAAGTAGGCCCGCTACCAACAGATTGACCATAAAGGATTATATTCTCCTGCTTGGCACCATATTGCTCTTCAAGACACTTGTAAGCCGCTTCGATATCAGCGTAAGTATTGTGCTCACTAGGCTGCAAAAAAAAGCTTACAATGAACTTTAGAGAAGCTGTTGACTGCAGTAATTTCAGTCACATGTCAAACAGAAGAATTTTCATACTGTTTACCTTTCCAGATGACTGTCCATAGCCTGAGTAGTCATACCTGCATAAATCGGGAAAAAAAGGTGTTTTAAGTAATTGTCCTATAAGTATATCCAATGCTTAACCAGTGGATGACTGGATTAGCTGACACATGCAATCTAGTAAAGAGCAGGCTCTTGAGTGATGCAAAAACTGGGAAATCCCAATCAATTAACAATTTCATCATTTTTCCAAGAACATGAAAGTGCATATGCTATACAATTACGCTAATGCAATTTCCAGGCCATGTCTTGATTCATCTATCAAATCACAGAGATTTCCACACTAGACCACAAGTTCCCAACTTCCACACATTCTTGTCCTGTTACTGAGTCACAAACCTACCAGGTAAGATCTCCTATATGAAGAAAGATCCATACACCAATTCAGCAGCTATAATGATGTGAATTTCCTGAAAATTTTAATTGGACAATGGGGCATTAATGTTCAATTACACAGTTTTCTACCTCTGAAACAACACCTAAAAAAATTAAAATGCGCGATCTTCTTCTTCTTTAAAATTTCTTTGGAAATAAAAAATAAAATAGACCAAAAAAAAATTAGCTCAATTCGTCTAGGGCCCCAACCAGACTCAGGACAAAAACCTATGACAATATAACACATGAGATAACAAAAATCTAACTCCTAGTTGAAATATTTCCACTTGTCAAAACCAGAAATCAAACCGTAGACTATATAAATCAGCAAAAAGGCAAGATATTGCATCTAGTCCTGAGTACGCAGAAAGTTAACTTTTTTGCTGAATCACTTAATTAAACAGATATACTACTGTAACCGACCCCCAAAAAAAAAACAGGTATGCTACTGTAGATCAAAATCCATAACAAGCTATCGGTAATCTGAAATTTTTAGGTTCGTCACATCCATCCGAATTGAAATTCCACAAAATTTTCGACTGGGTATCACACATTCACTTAAGTTTCAACGGCACACCCTCGACATACAAACATTAAATCCAAAAAATTTCCGAAATTGAAGAAAGGATAAAAGCAAAAGTGGAGTTACCCCATGAGATTAACACGCAAATGAATGCTCAATTCGATGAAGAGCTCATACATCTGGCCAATATCAGCAGCATTTCCATGAGAGTAAAGCAGAGTAGAAGTAGCCATAGGGTACCTAACATAAACAGCAACGATCTCAGTACCCCGGCGAGTAAAAAGACGCAAAACGTCAACGTTTTCACGGTGAGGAAAGTGGTTCAGAAGCATAAGTCCAGTGGTATCATCAGTAATTAACTTGTAAGAAGGAGGATTAGGAGGAAAAAAAGCAAACTTTGCAGCCATAGAAGAAGTCACCCCACCCATTCTATACACTTACTTTTCTTCAAATTCTTATATATAAAAAGAAAAAGAGTGAATTAATCAGTAAAAAGAGAAGGAGAAGATGAACATTCCTTAGCTTTCTTTTTTTTTTTTTCTTTTGGCAGAGAACAGAGCATGTAGCTCTCAAATTGTTGTTTGTTGGTGGAATTTTCTCCTGCCCGTCTTGAGGGCAATGATATGATTACAGCTTGTCTCACGCGGATTTTCATCACAGAACACCCCTCTCTCACGTGTCAAAGTCTTGTTTTTTTAACTTTACCATTATTTTTTTTAACCTTTTCTCTTTTCTTTTTCGTTTTTACCCTTATTCTTTTTCCATCTTTCTCCAAGTTTCTTAGAATTTTCTTTTCCTTTCATTCTTGCTCATTATTTGCTATTAATTACATAATAAATGTTCCTATTTGTATATTTTCTCCAAATTAATGATAGAAATTTCCATTATATATATATTTTAAATTAATGCTGCACTCAACTTTTTTTTCTTGAAAACAAAATTAAAAAAAAAAAACAAATTTCTGACCGAAAATTCCCTCTTAGCTCTTACAAACTTGAAATGAAAGGCGGGCTTAATCAATTTAAAATATGTAAATAAAATTTTAATGAATACAACAAATGATAATGCAATAAATAAAAAATAAGAGGACATGATTGCAAAAGCACCAATTTTTTTATGGACTTGCACGAGGAATCCAGGTTGTCCCATTTCGCCACCGGAACCAACAACTCTTAACTCCAGTCAGTACTCAGCGTTTTGGGCAAAAATTGAAATTCGCACAGCCATTTCCAGCTTTCCACCACAGACTACGACCACTCATTTCTTAATATGTTTTACACGAGACCCAGTTATCTTGGCTGTTAATTTGCAATTTTGCACGCAGACGAGGTTGCATCTGTAGATTATTTCAAGTGTTTGTTTTTTAGTATGTGCCGATCATTTTAACCCATGATTTGTTGAGGTGCAACTCCTAATTCATTAGGTTGTGATTGATTTTAATATTGAAATGAATTCTTCAATTTTAACAATTATTTACTTTTAAATTTATATTAAAAAAATTCAATGTATTTAATATTAATCGAAATATAGATTTCTATTGTGAATGAGACAAGCTGCTCCAAATAAGAAAATGCATATATACAATTGTTGGAGCACCAACCGTATCTTGAACCATATATGAATGTGATTAATGCATGAACTAAGTCTGAAAATGAGCAAAATCAAACAGTTTGTAGTCAGTGTCGAGTCTTAAAAGCATAGGACCCATATCAATAAACATTGATGGGTTCCTAAGAAACAAACGCACTTGAACTTGATAGCTTTTGTTTTCATCTTTTATTAGCAGCTGGATTATATTTTGCTCTTTGAAATAGATGCTTATCATAAATATTATTATGATAGACGAAATAATTGACTATTTTTAATTTAAAATACTTGCTTTTAATTTCATAGATTGCATGAAAAGATTATGGACTTGAATGCAATATTTATGAATGGAAATGTGACTCTAATACACCAAAAAAGTTTTTTTTTAAAAAATGGAGAGAATGTGAAAAGAAATAAAAGGAAGAAAAGAAGATTATTAGGCGTAAAGATGGACTTAGCTTTGGATCCCTTTCAATCAAACTTTAATCTTTAATCAGTTTAATTTTGCACCATAATAATATTTTTCATATTTGCCTGTATAGAGATACATGCACTGTTTTTTTAAATTATTCTCTTGAGATCAAGTTGAGTATTATTATAATGGTGGTAAAAAATTTTCTATGAATTTTAACGCAATAATATATTTAAGATTTAAATTTAAAATCTCTGATTAAATTAAAGCAGTCTTTTATTAATTAATCTATATGTTTAATAATGAGATCCATGCATTTTTCATTGCAATAATATGGACTTTTATATAATTGATATTTGGACTTTTATATAAATGAATAATTCTTACTTTAAATAAAGAAAATAATGTGAAATTTCTTAGAAATGCAAATGAATGAGAATATGAAATGTGAAAAGGGTCAAAAGGCCTAGAGCAGAGCACCAAAAATTTTCTTGGTGGTAGCCATTTCAAAGATCAAAGTGTAAAAATAGTATTTAACTCAGAATGTGATGAGACGTGTTGTGTTGGTGATGGCCAAGACAATATCCTCGAGAAAAAGAGATTACCCACATGTCTCCTTTCTATTTGTATGGGTCTGCACTTGCAGTTCTATGTTCTTTTTATTTTAATTCTTCTTCTTCTTCTTCTTCTTCTTCTTCTTTACTTATTTATTATCATTCAATTTTGTTTTTATTAATTTCGAGCCCTTCTCGTCCTTTCCTTTTCTCTTGTTCAAAATTGATGTCCATGTTGTTGATGGGTCAACCTCACGAGTCACGACTGACTCATTATATTTCTGTTTTACGCATTATATATTTGTTTTTATCCTCGTTCATCAATTATTACATATTATATTTATAATTTTTTATTACCAAATCAATTGTTTACATTATTAAAAAATATTAAAATTACTGGAGTTGAGGGCCTAACCTAGTTGGTTAGTGCGCTGTGATATGTTCAATTGATCACGAGTTTGATTCTCCATTCTGTCAACTTCGTGGTGAGTGTTGATCATCTTTGTGATGAGTGTTGATAGGATTATTTGGTTATAAAATTATAATATTATCATCATCCTCGTAAAACTTTTGTTTGATTTTGTATTTAAATTGTTTAAGTTATTATGAACAATTGATAGATTCATCACCATAGTATATTAGCAATCTAAAATATCGAGTTTAATTTTATTAAAAAAACAATTATTCTTAATTATTGAAAATTAGTAAGATTAAATCCTCCATTTTACAAAAAATGAGAGGCACAAAAAGGCGTGATACCATGAAAAAAAAATCCTACGGTCCCATATCTGTTTTGCAATAGGGATTTCTTAAAAAATGTCCAAAATTAATTTCAAAAAAATATAAGATCTTAAACAAAAACATTTATAAAACTATCTAAAAATATAAATTTTATTTCAAAAATACTATAAAAAGCAAAAATATTTATACTTTTAAAAAATTAGAGTAAAATTTTTAAAATAGATCGCTCATCACTAAAATAATTATTTTAAAAAATATATTTTTTCTCGTTACAATCAATCTTTTATTTCAATTTCATCTTAATTTTTAAAACTTCACTATTAAATAAAAATATTTTAATAAAATAATAAAAATTAATATTTTAAATTATTTTTTCAGAATATAAATTTTATTAATTTTATAAAAAAATTAAATTTTAATTATAAAAAATAAATAACACTCAAAAAAAATAAAAATTCAAATTATATAGAAATATAATAATAAAAATTATTAAATTTATTTCAAAAAAATTTTACATATTATACATATAAATAATTTTAAAAAATATTAATTTTATTATATAGTTATTATGTAGATATTTGAAAGATATTCTATATATTTAGTAAATATTATAGATATTTGATAGATGTATATATATTATGTATTTATTTATATATATTATATGTATTTTATATAGATATTGTATGAATATTATATGAATATAAAATTAAAAATATTAAAAATATTCATTAGATTTTTAGTAGATATTTATTAAATATTTAGTAGATATCTAATTATAGATGTTTCGTAAATGTGGTATATATTTAATAGATGGTATATATTATGCATATATTATTATTTGTTATGTATATTTTTTAATATATGTTACATATGTATATTTAAAATATGACTTTAAAAATTTATTATAAATGAATAAATATAAATAAACATAAAAATAAAAATAAGAGAAAAAATAAAATAGAAAAAAAAATCAACGTGATAAAAAGATAAATTTGAAAAGAAAAAAAAAAGTGCCGCGTTTTTATAGTATAGAAAACAAAAAGTATTATCCGCAACTGGTGTAATTTAAAAAAAAAAATACATGTAATTTTCAGTTTAACTGGCCTGCATTCGTAGGCCCATACAGTTGGAGAATCTTGGTGGAACAAAGTCCAGATTTATGGGCTTTGAAGCCTTGAAATTAGGATCTGGTTGATATGAATTTTCAAGCCCGTTATGTGCTTTTTAATTTGGAGAATGCAATTAAAAGACTTTTTGTACTATCTCTATTCTCTATCCAACACCTGTCCAACAAATTGAAATCATATAAATAAACAAATAGTAATAATACAATATATTTATTCATAATATAATTATCTCAATTTAAGGTTAGTGGTCGATCACATGATTTGTAATCATTTAGTAAACTTCATCAATTTCAAAACTAAAAAAGAAAAATTATTTGGTGCTACCAGCCAAAACCCAAAAAAATGAAATACTTTTTTAAACAAATCTGAAAATTTTTTTTTTATGTTTAAAATGGGATAACGAAAGAGAGAGTGGGATGATGATATATAATTAATTAGTTAATTAATCAAAAGTTAAAACTTAACATGATTTTGATACCATGAATATAGCACATGAATTCACGTAGCTAGAGAGTATACTGTTTTATTAAACTTCTGAAAATCATAATTAATTAATTAGTTTATTCAACCAAGACATTGTTTGAGCTTGACGGTTGTCATTTGTACTGAGTTATAGAGTATAATGATTAATTAGCGATAATAAATTGGAACCTTAATATTCACTGAAGACACATGTATTAAATAAAATATTTCATCAATTATTTTCAGCCGTTGCTAGGAAATAGCAAGCACCATATCAGCCAAAGTAAAAAAAATCAATAAATAAAAATAAAGTAATTTAGGTAATTATATATTATTATAAATTGAAATCTTAGACAAAAATTAAAATTTAAATTAGAAAAAAATATTAGGTAAATTATTTAGATTGCTTATAATTATTGGTGTTATATATATGTATATGTATATTTGATAGATATATATAAAAAATATATTTATATATACACATAATTTGGTTATATATATTATTTTTTTATCATATAAATGACAGTCAAATGTATTTGATTATAGTATAATGTTTATTTGATTAATTTGTTTTTTCAACAAACACTCTTAGAGCAATAATTAGTAAGGTTTAAGTTTCAAGAAGAAATTTTTTTTTCTAATAATTATAAACATAACTTCTACATTATATACTGGAAAATCAATATATGCATTTTTTTTTGGAAAAATATATGCAATTTAATTTTTTAGATGAATTGGTATAAGTTAATTAGTATCAAGAAATTGCACAAGTTCATTATTAATTCAAATAGATTGTTAAAAATTAACTGAATTTAATATAGTTAACATAATTTATCATTACATGCAATATGATAATAAATAAATTAGAATAATTTTAAATTTCTATTTATGTTAAAAGAAAAAAAAAAAGATACGGTGATCTATGGTTTACCGATAAGTGTTTTTTTTTTTTTTTTCAATAGAGGCATACGTTGGATTTTTTTTTAATGTTGTAATATTAAAAAGGTGAAAAAACTCAAACCCGCAGAATCACAGGAGGTAGGCTCAGTGATAGCACCAGCACAAGTCTGGGCATCTGAAACCAAACCAAAAAGATCCAGCAAGCTGAGAAAAATTTATTAAATTGATAATTCAAGAAAACAAAATCAAGCAGGTACATTTTCAGTTGATTTTTGGGCCATCATCTCCGACCACTTAAATGACTCCATCTAAACAATTCTTGCCAAGTGGCAATTCTATAAGAACCTAAAAATAATTTAATTATTATTATTATAACTATAGCTTGCCACATGATTTTAAGTCCACCCCTAATTAATCATCATGCTTTAGCATAAATATTCTCTCCGTGTCACAAATTTACCAAACCAAAGCATGGATTCCCTGAAACAGAAATGCATCATAACTCTCAAAACCCCAACACCTCAGTCTCCAATCAATTGCTTGGCAGTCCATAATAGTTTTCTCTACGCTGCTTCAATCAATCAAGTCAACATCTTTGATTTATCAACTTATTCTCATGTTCATACACTAACTACCAAAGATCCTGCATCAGGTTCCATCAAATCCATAGTATTTCAGGGTACTAAAATCTTCACAGCCCATCAAGATTGCAAAATCAGAGTCTGGGAATTTTCTGAATACTCCAAACAACATCAACTTATTTCCACTCTTCCCACTGTTAAAGACAGGCTCCGGCATTTCATTTTGCCAAGAAACTATGTTAAGGTTAGACGTCACAGAAAGCGGCTTTGGATCCAACATTGGGATACAGTCTCTGGGTTAGCTGTGAATGGAGAGTTCATGTATTCAGTTTCTTGGGATAAGAGTTTTAAGATATGGAATGTGAAAAATAATCGTTGTTTAGAGTCAGTATTAGCCCATCAAGATGCTATTAATACTTTAATTGTGTCTGATAATGGGACTCATATTTATACAGGTTCTGCAGATGGGTGTATCAGAGTTTGGGAGAAAGTTGTTAATAATAAGCAACGAAAGCTTAGATTAATTACTACATTAGAGAAACATAGATCAACGGTCAATGCACTTGCACTGAACGGTGATGGATCAGTTTTGTTCTCTGGTAGTTGTGACCGTTCGATTTTGGTGTGGGAAAGAAAGGAAGTTGATGACTGTAGTGGACATCATGATCAGATGGTGTTTATGGAAGAACTGTGTGGACATTCTGGAGCTATACTATGTTTGAGAAGTGTAGATCATTTGTTAGTGAGTGGATCATCGGATCGGACGGTGAGGATTTGGGAACATGGGAAAACGAATGGGTATTGTTGTATGGTAGTTTTGGAGGGACATGAAATGCCAGTTAAGTCAGTTGTTGCAGTTACAAGATCAGGTGAGTCTACAGGTAATGGTGACTCGATCTTTTCAATTTGTAGCGGAAGTCTTGATGGTGAGATAAAAGTATGTGACTGTGAGATATCATCACCAACATGAAGCAATTCCACTTGGTTGATTTGCATTAAATTATATTAAAAAGTGAATTTAATATAATGTATAAAAATTAATCTTGGCACATTTTTATTATTTTACCTCTTATTTATAAATTATTCGTTTTTTTTTATATTTTGCTAATAATAAATAATTGGCGCATGTCCACCAATTTCTTGTAGCATTGGCAAGATATGATTTGTTACGCAAGTGCCAACAATAAGTATATATTTATATGTATATTAGAACAAGATGGAAACTGAAAGGCAAAACATTCTTTTCTTGTTGCAGTAGTGTTGGAATATTTGCATATTCAGGGAAATGGCAGCATGCTTTTTCAAACTTATTATTTGATTCTCTCTTTTTATTTTTTTATTTTCATTTCCACTACTTTGTTCTAAAAAATTACATGTATTGTTGGTTGCTTTTGCTCTCTTTCCAGGTCTTGTTTTTTTCTTTTTGGTTTATGTTTCGTGCAAATTTCTTTATTCTCACTCACCGATATTGTTAATCTCTAAAAAAGAAAAGTTTTACACCCACCATTATTCATAACTTTAAAGTCTTAGCTTATAACTATGTAATTAAGTAATTATCCAAAGAATTCTAGTTTCAATCCCAGCTCCTAATGTCAGAAGTCTTAAACTAAACAATAATTAAGTTTCATTCTTTTCTTTTTTTAAAAAAATTAAAATTTTTATTAATGAAAATCAGTAGCTACTAATCAAGCTTTCTGCGGTTAAGATAATCAACTAATTTATTAATAAAAGTAATTAAGAAAGTTAAGCTGGTATAGATTAATTAGCAAAACTTGTGTGATTTTTTTTTACAGAAATTAATAATTCAACTATAATTTAAATTCAAAATTTTATAAAATTTCAATGTCATTAAATAAAGAATTGATTAATAATTGCACAAACTCTTTACCATTTATTGTATTTCTTCCATATAAATAGGAGCATGTGTAATACCACTAAGCAAATTATATTTTATATTACAGTTTAGAATCCATAATTAGGGAATGTTAGCCGTCCTACAAAAGTATTTACGTAAGTGCTTACGTAACTAGGAATAATTGAAAAAATAAAATAAAAAACTATCATTGGAGGAATGAGAAAAGAAAACGAATTAAGAAAATGCCCCCACGCAGGATCGAACTACGGACCTTCAGTTTACAAGACTGACGCTCTACCACTGAGCTATAGGGGCTTGGTGCTCAATCTTTCCTTATTACATTATAAGGCAAATAAACAGTGTTTGGGTGCAGAAATTTTATATACTTGAAAGCAAAATCTTGGGCTTATGAACCGGAAACAAGGAACGGGTGGATCGACATGATAGACGAGACCATTGATCCTGTATGTGTATTTTGTCTATTGTATACCCTGGATATTGAGAAATACAAATTATTTGAGTGAAATTGTTTTTTTTTTTGAGAATTTTTAGGATTTAATTAACGCCATTTTCAAGCTAGTGTCGAGCAGAAGAGCCATCGGTTTGTGATTTCTGGTGCAATTTTTTTTTTTTGGTATATTATTCCTTGTTTCTCCATTTGATTTGTTTAGATATTTGAATTTTTTTGCAGAGCGCGGGAAAAATGAAGGAGCGGATGCTATGGACTGCGAGGTGCTCATACTTGGATTTCTCTGTATCATCATCTCAGATTTAGTATCATGTTGTTATTTTGAGCTTTATCTGATGAATTTTCCTGTAAAACGTAGTTGCTAGCATATAATTTGAGCGCATGAACATAAAATAAAACTAATTTTCATAATGCAAATTCACATTTATAATTCTTAGGGTTACGTCGATCTTGAATCAAAGTGCTTCTAGTTCCTTTTCTGTTTGTGCTTCTTATGCCTCATCAATGTTTATTTGTGTTCCTCACTCCTCTCTGTAGCTTCAGGATTTTCAACTTCAATGACAGATCTGCTCTGGGTCTGTGGAATGGTTATTTTGGGGTAACATTGCATTACTCGATTTTCTTCTCTTTAAAAAATGCATTTTGGATGATTCATTAATAATTTGGTCTTGTAACTCATTAGAGATTCTATTTGTTGCTCTGTGTTTTTCTGGCTGGAATTTTTTCTTCTTTTAATCCTTAAGTTGTAGATGATTAGTAGAATGCCAATGGTTTTGGTATAGAAATAACAGGAAATAAAAGATAATATTAAGGAAAAGAAATTCATGCATCATTCACAAGCTAATGCATTTTGGAAAGTCAATTATATGGAAACTTCTTTACTGAAGCATCTAATATCAGGTGAAATGTGAATTTTCTCAGAATACAATAACAATAAGTTTTGCCTTTTCCAATGCTCTTTCTTGACTGTTGAATTCTGTCTGGGATCTCATCTGTCTATACTGGTGCAGGTATTAGTTGGAACATCCAAAAGGACTAGGCCAACTTCTGGTATCTCATATTGTTACTTCTTTCACTATTTTGTACCCTTTTTCATTGAGCATTTCCCCCAAATTTTTCATGTATTGCTTCATATATGGTGAATCATAATTGAGATGTTACAAGTGTCTGTCAACTTGATTATTGTTCTGTTCATCTTTTGTGATTCAGCTAATTCAAATGCGCTAAAGATGAGTTGTGAACTTCTCCGAGTTTTCATCTCAGGTTAAACCATGTGCAATTATGAATTGGATTGGACCCATTTAAACAGCATGACTGAATTTGATATTCTGTTTCTTTTGAAAAACAATCTGATGAAACCCTTCATATTAATGCAGAGGCTGTGCAGCGTGCTGCTACAATTGCTGAAGCAGAGGGAGTTGGCAAGATTGAAGCGACTCACTTAGAGAGAATTCCTCCACAGTTGCTTCTGGATTTTTAGAACATTACAGGCGTACATAAAATGGTTTTGATTTTTCAATTTTTTTTTTCATTACTCGGTATCCAGACTTTTCAAAATGTGATTACTATAGTTAGTAACTTTTCAACAACATTATTATTATTATTATTATTTTGATAAGTGGATGTAATGAATGGGTGTAAAATGCCTTCATGTTCTCGTGGAAGAGAGAAACTTATCATGCTTTTCCAAGCATCTTCTTGTCTGCATCTTTTAATTCTGAATCTTTTATTTATTTGACTCATTGTTTGCTTAGAGGGTCTTAAGTTTGTGGGCCTGATTTCAATTGTTCATACTAAGCAAGCAAGCATGCATCTACATTCTACCAAGGCATGGATCTCATTTTTTGCGGGCTTGATTAAGAAAGCTTATTTCACCTTTGCTGAATTTTCTCCAATATCCAGGAATAGGTGATTTTTGTTGTATCATTTCATTTTCTCAAATAATATTTGTTAACAAGGAGTTATGGCCTTATGATTTCAAGTCTATTAAATAATTTATAAAATTCTTATGGTATAAATAGTTGGGTTGCGCAGGACTTGCGATGAAAGAAAGAAAAGGACGAAACGATTTAAAGTAGAAATGAATGCTGAATTTGATTGGTGAGTTTATAGGAAGTGCTCGTGCTTCTACGTTTCCATTGAATAATACAGAGAACTAAAGCATCCTTTGGGTTGATCTTTTGTCATTTAGTGGGAGACAAGTCTCGTCTGGTAAAATTGCAGAAAGAAAAAAGCTTTGCATTATTAGCGCAGTTGAAACGCATAAACTAGTAGTACGTGTAGTCAGATGTCAAGCCAACCATCCCAGAGCTAACAAGCAGGCAATAAAAAAAACCATCAGCATTTTATTAATCGTTTAGTTAGTTTGTAATTTATGCAATCGAATTTGCCGCGGATTCAAAATTTTTCCATTTTCCTAAACAGATACCAACCCAGTGATGCAAAAGTTCATTGGTTGTTTACATACTATATCAGATGCATATGCTTTCTTTTTTCCTTTTTAGTTAGGCTTTGACTGAAGTTTAAACTTGCAATTTCAGACCCTTAAATACAATAATTGCATATTATAATTCTTCCTTTTTTTTGTTTTTTTTTTCAATATCATCCACAAGGACCTCATTTTCAAATCCATTATCTCCCCAATCTAAATTGGGACAGGGACTACAATATAAGCTGCGGCAGCCTTCCTCTCCAAATTCCCACTGGCAAAAGAAACAAAATAAATGGAGGAATTCTTTAAACATTCTGTACCAAAATTTACGAATACATAAAAAAATACAACTTAATAATTTCTCAAGCTAATGACAATTTGAGTGCTTTTCTCTACATTTATTTGATAGCATTCATATATGCCAAACACTCAAATTCTATAATCACAGGTTGCTATAATGAAACACTGTATAAATATTACTAGACTTAAAATTGATACCTAAAATACACAAAACCAACAATAAAAACAAAAAGCACAATGCTACATGCTTGTGCTTCTTCATTATTCTTGGAAACTAGTAAATTTGATTCACACGACTAACTACTGCTTAATTTGGGACAACATACACCTGATATCCTTACTGTTTGGCCGTTGTTTTGGGTCATCCAGAGTGCAAAAGCAAGCAATTTTAAGGACTAATAACATTTGCTCATCGTACCCATTGCCGCTAAGGCTCGCATCGATTGCTTCACCAGGATTTTCAGATGTCATAATATTCCTCATCCACTTTACCAGACTCATTTCGCGGGTGGTTTGGAAGAACTCATCAGAAGGAAGCCTTCCCATTACCAGAACACCAAGAAGCACTCCAAAGCTGTAAATATCACACTTGTCAGTGAACTTAAGTGTTTGATGATATTCAGGAGCAATGTAACCCACAGTTCCTGCAACATTGGAAGTTGTAATATGTGTATTAGCATCTGGCATTGTTTTTGCAAGTCCAAAATCTGCAATTCGAGCTTCCATATCATCATCAAGAAGAATATTTGCTGGCTTGAGATCTCTATGAATGATTCTTGGACTGTGGCCCATGTGAAGATATTCAAGCCCTGAAGCTACTCCTACTGCAATTCTGTGTCTGGAAAGCCAATCCAATTCTCTAGTACCCTGCGAAACCTGATTCAACACATCTTGCAAGCTGCCATTTTTCATGAATTCATATACAAGGTAATGGCAATCAGGCCGAGGTACATGGGCTAAGAGAGGAAGAAGGTTCCTATGTCGAATTTGACCAACAGTGTTGATCTCTGATCGAATTTGCCTCATTTTCTTGTTCAAATGCTTACTATCTTCTTCAGTTAACTCTGCAGCGTCTTTTGGAGGTTGAATAATTTTCTTTATCGCAATAATTTTTCCATTACTCCCTGGCAATTCTGCTCTGTACACTTCTCCGCATCCACCTCTTCCAATAATTTCCAAATTCGCAAGTCCATCTTCTTTCTCCAAGAAAGACAAATATTCTGTTTTCTTGATCACATGCGGACTAAAGATTACTAGCCCTGAGTCTTTTCCTCCGCCTCTTATTGCTGCCAATGCTAGCTTAAACATCACCGTGAACACAAACCCAGATATACTTCCGGCTACTGCTCCAGCGAGGAATCCTAAGATCCACCCACTTAGCTTTCTTTTGCTATTTTTGTGCTCGTGATTTCTAGTTGATGCAGATGGGGCAGGGGCTTGAGCATTCAAATTTGAAGTTGGTCCAGCAGCTGATGCATTTCTATTTTCTTTCTTTGTGTTATTTTTCTCGGCCAAAATGTAACGTTTTGGGTACTGAGATCCTGACGATTCAGCTTTCCTCATCACCGGAACAGGTCCCTCAAGAAAGCTATTCCCGGAAAAGTCAAAGAACTGGAGATTGCGAAATGAACGAATTGATTTTGGAACTATTCCAGTAAAGAGATTGTTCGCAAGAGAGAGACGTTCAAGATTGGGGAATTGTTTCAAGAAACTCAAATTCCCAGAAAACTTATTGTTGGACAGATCAAGAACTCGAATTCTTATAAGTTTAGATAATTCAGAGGGAATTTCACCGGAAAACTGGTTGTTTCCAAGATCAAGAATTTCAAGTTTCTTGCAGTCAACTATCTGAGGAGGAACTTGGTCAAAGAGTTGGTTGTTTGAAAGAGTAAGCTCTTTAAGGTCAGTCAGCCGGCCAATCTCCGGTGACAAGAAGCCGGTGAGCCGCTGAGATTTGAAAATAAGTCTGGTGATTTTGAGCACATAGGTATTATTGTTAGAGAGCCTCCTCTCGCAGAACACACCTGGACTATTGCAAGGAGAAATGGAGGGGCTGCGTTGACCATGAATGCCCAAGTCTTTGTGGATAATGGAGAAGGCTATGAGATCTGAATGATCGAGTTTAACTCTTGCAGAAGCGAGAAGGAAGAAGGAGAAGAGAATGAGGAAAGAGAAATGAGAGTTACGAGGAATAGAAGCCATTTCCGGGTGATTCTCCGTCGGGAAAATGGCTACAGGAAACTTTTTTTATAATTTAGGTTGGTTAAACATTGTTCAATGGATTTTTTATAAGCAGAACAGAACCGTGTGGAAAAACTGGAGACGGCAGGCTAGGCCCAGTTTTTGTCTTTTCTTTTTTATTTGATTTTTGTTCATCTCATTGATTAAAAAGAAAGGAATAATTGACTACATGATAACAAAAACATATGAGGAGCATTTCCTATTGAAATAACCTAGTTATTTTTTTTTCTTTTTTTAATATAAATTTGTCTAGATTTTAATTCATTAGTAATATCATGTAAATGAATATTCTCAGATATTGAATCCAAAATATTTGAAGAAAATCTTACATCCAAATTATTTCATTTTTAATATCATTAATTACAAAAATGAACTAAAAAGTGAGATACATTATTGGCAGTTTAATTAACTAAAAAATTAAAATAAATAAAAGTAAAAAAATTTGAAATTTAATTAAAAATATTCAATTACATTATATCATATGAAAAAATATATATATTCATAAAGAGAATTAAAACACAAATTTTCACTCAATAGTAAAACCCTGCTGATAAACTACAGAATAATTGTTTCCAGCCATGATTTTTGATAAAAAAAAATTATTTTTAATATTATAAACTAATTTAAATATATGTTTTTCTCTTGCTAATGGAATTTAATCCTTAATTTTTAAGAAAATTAAAAGAAAGAAACAATTTTATATCATAATTCTGATACTACATTCAATAAAGTAAAAAAAATTTAAGATAAATTCTTACAAATTCATACCTGTGGAAATAGATAAATTCTTAGAAATTTCATACCTGTAGAAGTAAAATATGTAATATGATAAAATTTAATTAGTGGGTGTTTCTCAAAACTTAAAAGCTGGTCAAAACTGCTTATAAGCTGTTTTTAGATTATAAGTTGTTTATTTAAGTGTTTCTGAAAACTTAAATAGTAGATTATAATCTGATTTTAATCAGTTTTTTAAAAGTTGGGTTTTGTTACTTTTTTTTAAGCACTTATTTTTTAAGCAGTTTTGACCAAGTAAAAGACCATACTATCCCTACCTAATCTTCAATATTCCAAATTTGCCTACCTTATACACTTTAGTTCCCATCAAAAAAAATTTATTATTATTATTATTATTATTAAATTTTATTATTATTATTATTATTATTATTATTATTGCAAAATAAATTTTAAATTGACATTTAAAAAATTATTTTTATACAATAAATAAATTCATGGACAGTTTGGTCATTTTGACAGTTTCTACAATTAAAAACTGATTATAAGCTGATTTTACAGAAACACTTAACTGATTATAAACTGATTATCAGCTGATTATTAGCTAGTTTACAGAAACGCTTAACTGCTTATTTTTAATCTGATTATAATCTAAAAATCACTTATTCACAATAAGCTGAAAAGCTCCAGTTTTGAGAAACACCCTCTTAGTATGTGAACATTTCTAAGAAATTACATAGAGAGGTAACGATCTAAAGCCAAAAAATAAGGTTATCCTAAAATCTTTGAGGATTATAAATTCTAAAACTTATAAAAAATTAAAAGAGAAAAAATCATATTACATCACTTTTTAATTTTTTTTTATAAATATTTTATAATTTTTATATACTTTTGATATACTAAGTTTATATTTTTAAAATTAGATTTTTAAAAATTAAAAATTAAAAATTAAAAAGTGAATATATATTTTTACTGTAATAGATCTATAACTCTGAAAGCATTGTATTTTTAAAATCAAAAGTTAAAAAATGGGTTTTATTTTTAAATAAAAAATATAATTTTTTTAAAAATATTTTTAGTTTTTATAATATTTTTTAAAAATCTTAAAACAAAATAATATATATTTGAATGTGTAAATTATTTTTGTGGTCTCTCACCAATATATTAATACACATTTTCATCTCTATTGTTAATTTTGTCAATAAAAAAAATCATAACTTGGTGATTACAAGGAAATTCAGATGATAGAAGAGGCACAAAATTAACAGAGACAGACCTCATTTTCCAAAGAATTATGAACTTAACCCGCACGCCAGTCTGAAAGCGTAATAAGAAACTTTTACTAAGTCAAGTCAACGATAAAGTATCAACGACTTGCGAGTGTCCAAAAGTCTTCAGATTACTCTTAGCCGTTGGATGTTTTAGACGTCTGCTGGGAGACCCGACTTGTCCTGTCCGTCTACATTTGCATTAATAACGAGCATTAATGCACTTCTCATGATAGAGAGTAATTATATTTTTGAATTTGGATTTTTATGTAACGAAAAAAATATAGATATTTTTTATTTTTATTTTTATTTTGTATCAAATATAATTATAGTTAAATTGGTTGTAGTTTTATTTTATAAGTAAATTAATAATTAATAACAACATATTAATTTGAATGAAAATTGAAATTGTTCTCATAATTTATCAATAACATGTATTAAAACTCAATTAATCAAGTTTATAAAGATAAAAAATTCAATTAATTTCAATGAAACCTAAGATGTTTAAGTTGCAATATAATATAAATTTAATAATCAATTTGATTTTCTGCTTCTAGTTAATAAATCTTTTCTAACAATTTTGACTTAGAGTAAAATTACAATAATATTTTGAAATTAGAGTAGTATTGATATAAAATACACAAAAAAAAAAGATAGATATGCGAAATAATATATAAAGTTCAAGGTAGATTTAATTATATCTATTAATTATAAAAATTAAAATTACATAAACTTATTTTTTAAATTTTATTTGATATGATATAATACATATTCAATATAACTTTGATTTTGAGTCCTCCCTTTCAATAGATACTGTATAAAAAAAAACTTATTGAAGTTGAGCGTCAAACACTAAAATTTCCACAAATTCTCTTCCAAATAAATATATTTATTGATAAATTATATAATAAATCGCTATTTTAATTAAATATCTTAGTTAAAATGGTAATTAATTAAATTTTAATAGATAATAATATTTTAAAAAAATATATATTTTAAACTTTCTTTTAATAAATCATTTGATTTTTTAATGGTAAAATTTTAAAAAAATTATTATTATTTAATTAATTTATTATTTTAATTAAAAATCTAATTGAAATCAGTTTTACTATATGATTTTTCCTATTTGTCGATGTAGTTATTACTTTTTGACTTTCAACAAATGTTTTGATTCTCACATCAAATCTTTGTAGACAATTGTAATAAAAATTAAATTATTGTATTGAAAAATAATACTTAAATAAAAAACATAAACATTAATATTTATACACAATAATAATTAAACATATAATATTAACAATCATGATAATAATAATAATTTTACTAAACGGTTATAACAATAAACTACGATAAATATTAATTGTGATTATTTTAAAAAATAATTATTAAATAATTTATTTTTATTGACTAAAAAATATTTATTATAATATTTTTTTATAAATAAATTTATAATAAATATTTTTTAATTAATAAAAAAATTATATAACAATCACTTTTCAAAAAAATTATAATTAACATTTCTCGTAAACTATAATTAGCTATCTATTACTAGCAATCAGCTATTAACCACTAATTAGTAATAACTATCATGTCTTAGTTTTGTCCTCTTATTAAGTACAAAAAGAAAAAAAAACAATTTTTTATTAGTTATTTTAATTACAAAATTAAAAAGAATAATTAATACATTGAAGAAAGTGTTTCCATTGACAAAGAAAATTTTATTATAGGTTTAGTCCATATTTTTATTTATAGACTAAGATAATTATAAATTTTTATTTAAATTATAATATTTAAAAAAATAATTTAAATTAATTTTTTTAAATTAAAATTTATGATTGGTCTAATTTATAAGTGAATATATGAACTATATCCACCTTAAAATCTTCATGATTAATGATTTATATTAGTATTTATCTAGAAACATGCCGTTGAAATAATTATTTTTTAAATAAAATTAATTATTTTATTAATTGATAATATTATATTATTTTAAAAGTGATATAAAAAAGTTATAATAATAATTTTAAATTAAAAATGAAATCATAATTTGAGTCACAAATGACAATTATTTTTAAATTATAAATGATTTTTTAAAAAATTAATGGGACAATAAAAAAATATGAAAAATTCTAATATGTACCTAGTTCATATCTCCATTTATGGATCAAATTAATAAAAAATTATAATTTTAAAATAAAAATTAATTAAAAATATTTTAAAAATATTATAATTTAAATTATAATTTTTGATTGATTCGATGAGCATACGCATAAATCATGATACAAATATAAAAATATATCTCTCGCTATATAGAGGAATTTTTTTTTTTTTTTTTATGAACAAGAAAACATGAGTAGTATTGTCTAGTAGAAAAATCCATACATAACAAAGATATTAACTAGCTGAAAGGAGAATACACGCAGTCATATTTGGATCTTCTTTTCAAAATAGCAAATACTATCCAATCTGCTGCTATTTTTGTTAAAAGGGATTTCCATAGTTTGGAGCAATAACTAAATATGTTGACAATTGGCATTGCCAAAATTAGTTTCTGATGACTCTACAGGCTTATATTTCAAATCTCTTTCATCCCAGTAAATAAAAAAGTAGGAATAATGAACACCTTCTTAATCTTGTTAATTTCTGGGTTCTTTCCACCGTCCGTCGCAATTTATATGCGAGTCTTGCGTTTACTTGGACTTTTACTTTGTATTAATTATTTACAATTAATATATATATATATATATAATATACACTAAAAATAATTATATTTTTCACAATTATATAATATATAAATTAGTCCAAAGTTTTAACGAATCTTTAAGTCATATATCTTGTAATCTATTAAACAAATGATAACTGCACCATTTCTGTTTTTGACTTGCATTATAATAATAATAATAATAATGATAGCTTTCACTCCTACTTAAACTAACACATATGTTTTTTGATGCTTTCTTGTTAAATTGGCTATATATATATATATAGATTTATTTTTATTTAATCTCAGACTAATATGATATCACCTGCTTAATTGTTAATCTCACTATAAAAACCGATGACTTAAAGACTATAAGTGCAAAGACACAAAAACTTCAATACCAAAAGGAAAAAAAAAATATTAAAGCAAATGATGACTTGAGATTTAATATAATATAATAACTACATATTATTTTATATAAACAGAGATATTAATTAACCATATAGAAGCAACATATAGTTCCTGTCGAGGAGAGTAGTTATCAGAACATAATAATTAATGGGATACATTTAATCATATTAGTTTTGGTTAATTAAAAAGTCTACAAAAACAAATATATATATATATATTTATAAATATAATTTTAAAACACTCTATGTAGTCCTGGTACCTGGTTCAGTTATTTGGGCTTTGATCCTCAAGCAAGGGGCAAGGGCATGGGTCCATAAACTCTAAGAGGAGCCCAGAAAAGGATGTTGTCGGCAATGGGGAAAGTTAGCCAGAATGGGCTGACAAGTGTGGAAGAGAGAGAAAGAAAGAAGAGGGTGAGAGAGAAACAAAAGCTTTGGTTAAAGGCGAAATGGCTGTAAACCCATTGTTAGCGTGCGGTTGCCGCAATTGTGTATCCCCTCTTCTTAATATACTCTCTTCATTCTAATCGCCGTCTTCTTTTTCTTCTTCGCAGCACCCGAAATTTCCCTTCTCAGTTTTCTACTCTCTCTTCTTTTAATTTCCCCAATAAACTCGACTTTCTCTTCACGGGGAACTCTAACTCTCTCCTCTTCAGGATGGAGGTAACCGCTTTTATCTTGCTTTGTTTGATTTTTTGTAGATTAATGCTGTTTTATTTATTTATTTGTTGTTTGAGTGTTGCTGATATACCAGGTTCAAAACAAGTGTGCTGCGTTGATTCTGTTTGTTTTACAAATTCTATTCCAATTTCCTTCCGTGTAGCATCCCGATTTCTCTTCTTAAAACATTTTAAGGATTAAAATTGTTTCAGAGTGTAAAATTTGTGTAATTATGCTAATTTTGAGAGATCGAAACTTATAGGGAAGAGGCTAATTTAACCGCTGATGAAGCGAATTTAATGAGCTGTCGTTAGTGATGTTCTTAGAGTATGTAAATGGAAATGGACCTGGAGGTCAAGACCCTTAGAACAACAATACATGCTTTCTTGAGGGATCGTTTCAACTTTGGCCGGTTTAAGTTGTAAAAGAAGACATCATTTTACAATAATTTAGGGTTCCGTTCTAATCCGTGAGATATTTCTTCAATCAACTTTTCTCAATATTGAACTGAGGTAATCAAGAACAGCTGTTTGAACAGTGGTTGAGTTCAGTTCTGTTTGGGTGGCTTTATGTGTGTGTGTTCCCAGGGGAATTTTTCTCAAGTTGGGTGGACATGGTGTATTCTACTGGCTGTTGTAGCTGGAGCTGATTGGTTCATCAATTACACTCAAATTTGCACAAGCCTGAGGGAGTTGGACCTCCAAACACTACCCATAGCCACATATCCTGCGGAGGTGATGCATGAGAAGATACCGACATTGAATATATAATGTCCATTTTTTCAGACATATTTAATTGCATTTGTGTGATTTTTCTTTGCAGCGGTGGTGATTATGGTTATATGCATCCTTGTGTGTAGCATCACTAGTGGTTGTAAATATTGTTTATAGTTTCTGATGATTATTTTATGTATCGCTTTCTTAAAATTGCATCATAATTCTGTTAGACTTGGGGTGAGCTATATTTTTCTCTTTTTATGTGAACTTTGCATTGAAGTTCTTTTGATAATTTCCAGTGATTCTGGGCTGGGAGTGGAATCTATAAAAACAAGGCAATGATAGAGAATTTGCAGCATTATGGAGTGATCAGCTCGAAAAAGGTGGTTGAAGTAATGGAAACATTTGATAGGGGTTTATTTGTACCATATGGGACTTAAGCATATCTTGATAGCCCCATGGCAATAGGTTACAATGCCACTATTTCTGTGCCTCATATGCATGCAACTTGCCTACAGTTGTTGGAGGAATATCTGAAACCTGGCATGCTTCAGGTTCTTATCCTTACCATCCATTCTTATTGGTATTTGATTGTTTCATGGAGGGAGTTGATGGTTGTATGTATTGGCAGTGAAAGCTTTTTAAGATGATTTTGTACATTAGTGATGATGTTCAAATTTCTTTCTTTTCCTCTCTCTCTCTCTCTCTTTTGGTTATATCGCCTGGAATACAACACCATCTAAGAATAATACAATGTTTGCATACTGTGATTTTTCTCTCTCTTTGTAGCCAACTAAATTTAGCTTTTCTTTGTTTTTCTTTTCTTAGGGACTGGATATTTGACAGCATGCTTTGCCCTTATGGTTGCACCATAGGGTCGTGCTGTTGGTGTGGAACATATTCCGGAATTGACTGCTGCTTCAATCAAGAATATTGAAAAAAGTGCAGTAGCACCATTATTGAAAGAAGGTTCTCTCTTAATTCATGTTGGTGGTATAGGTGGAGGGTTGGAGGAAGATGTGAGTATGTCATCAACTGATATGTGGATAGACATTCTACAACAATTAAAGGAGTAGCTAAAAATTTTTTTGGAGAATCTAAAGGGTGTGGACATCCCTCGAAGGAGTATTGGTGGTGGAATGAGAAAGTACAAAAAGCGGTAAGAAGTAAAAGGGAATGGTATAAGAGTTTGTCCAAGTGCAATAACAATGATGCTTTTGAGCAGTATAAACAAGCGAAAAAAGATGCTAAAAATGCAGTTAGTCAAGTAAGAGCACAATCTTTAGAGAGTTTGTATGAGAAACTTGAAACAAAAGAAGGGAAAAAACTATCTATAAATTGGCTAAGTTAAGGGAAAAGAAGAGGATATTAAGAAATGATAGAGAAGTTATTTTGAGTAACTTCTTAATGGCAACCATAGTGGTAATATTGAAGGTTTAGATTTTAGGTCGGAGAAAAATGTGAGTTACACTAGGCGTATTAGTTTTTTTTTTTAGTTAAAGAAGCTTTGAAGAGGATGAAAGTTGGTAAAACCTGTAGATCAGATGAGATACCTATTGAGGTTTGAAAATATTTGGGAGATACAGGAGTTGCATGGTTGACATCTTTGTTCAATAAGATCTTAAGTACAAAAAAATACATAATAAATGAAGATAAAGTAATTCGATATCTATTTTTAAAAATAAATGAGATATTTAGAATTGCTCAAATTATAGAGATATAAAGCTTATGAGCTACGCTATGAAATTGTGGGAGAGAGTTGAGGAATATTGTTTGCGGTTAGATACTTGTATTTCTTCAAATCAGTTTGGCTTTATGCCTGGTTGATTAATTTTCTTATAAGAGATTTGATGGAAAAGTATAGAGAGATGAAGAAGGACTTGCATATAATTTTTATTGACTTGGAAAATGCGTATGATAGTCCCTAGAGAAGTTTTATGGTGGATCCTAGAGCGTAGGGGAATATCTATATGATATATTCAAATATTGAAGGATATGTATGAGGGAGTTATCACTAGTGTCTGCACTATGGGAGGGGATACTAAGAATTTTTTCGTTTTCATTGGATTAAATTAAGGTTCATTTTTGAGCCCTTATCTTTTCGCTTTGGTCATGGATGAGCTAACAAGACATATACAAGATGATATCTCTTGGTGTGTTATGTTTGCAGATGATATTGTATTAATAGATGAGATTCAATCAAAGGTAAGTCAAAAGTTGGAGTTATGGAGAAACTTTGGAATCTAAGGGTTTTAAGCTTAGTAGGACTAAGACTGAGTATATGCATTGTAGATTTAATAGCGAGAATAGAAGAAGAGACGAAATTATTTTAGACGGAATAGCAGTATCTCATAGTACTTGTTTTAAATGCTTTGGTTCTATTTTTCAAAAAGATGGGAGTTGTGAAAAAGATGTAAATTATAGGATTAAAGCTGGTTGGATGAAGTGGAGGGGTGCTATAGGAGTTCTACGTGATCGAAAGATGCCAATTAAATTAAAATGAAAGTTTTACCGCACTGTAATACGGCCTGCGATGATGTATGGTAGTGAGTATTGGGCAGTAAAAGGACAACACATGAGTAAAATACATGTTGTGGAAATGAGAATGATAAGATGGATGTATTGTCATATTAGGATGGATAGAATTTGCAATAAGTGCATTAAAGAAAAGTGGAGGTAACACCTATTGAGGATAAAATAAGAGAGCATAGACTGAGATGGTTTGACCATGTGAAACGAAGATCTAGCGATGCGCCGGTTAGAAAAATCGAACAAGTTAGATTAGATATGTAAATATAGCTAAAAAAGAAAGATGTAGGTCTAAACTGACTTTGTCAAAGGTGGTCTAAAATGATCTTATGATGTTATATCTATCAGAAGAGATAACTCTAAATCGTATTTAGTGAAAAAGAAGAATCTATATAGTCGACCCCAATTGACTTGGAATTAAGGCTTTTATTGAGTTGAGTTGAGATGATTATACGGTGGCCGAACTTAAAAATTTCTGGCATTCTTCCGTGCAGACACCCACCTTATCGGTTCTTTAGGTCAGGATTCATGTACTCCCCCATACCCTTCCAATACAACACAACCACCCCAAAGACGCTTACATTTTCATATATGCTCTTTTTGAATATATCCTATGAGTAACTATCTATCAATTAGTTTTCTGTGATAATCTCTCTTATGGATAATATTTGAATGTTGATCTCTGATAATAATTTATTTCATCTCATTGATTATCACTTCTCTTTTGATGTTTGTTATATTTAATTACCTATGTTGCTTGTTGAAGAAAAAAAAAGCAGTTTGCGTTGAAATGAAATGTTATTTTCAACTTTTTTAAATATGTTTAGATTTGCTGGCTGTGTTAATGATGGTAGATGGAAGACAAGGTTGACTTGAGTTTGCCATGCTATACATGTTGGGGCAGCAGCACCAGAGATTCCACAACCACTTGTTGACCAGTTGAAGCATGGTGGCAGGATGGTGATTCCAGTTGGTAACATATTCCAGGATTTGAAGGTCATTGACAAGAACCAAGATGGCTCCCTTAGCATCAGGAGTGAAACTTCTGTTCGTTACGTTCCTCTAACCAGTCGAGATGCGCAACTACGGGTTATTGAGTTTTGGGATGTTTTCATCTCTAGGCTATGGTTATAGGAAAACATTAGTTTGTGCTGGTGCGCACTTATTTGGTCATTGGAAAGGTATTGTACAGTCGTATAGGAATGCACTTACTATTGTAATGAACATGTTGTTATTTCGGTGCATTTGTTTCCATAGACATGTAAAGAAGAAAATGATGTTATGAAAAATCCATGCAGTTAAAGCTCAATCTTCTTTGTTGTTACAATTGCTCAGTCATCCTTAGAAGTTCGTGGCACATGAATTCCTTGTAATTTTTCATCTTTTTCTCTTTTAACTTGACTGTCAAAAGTGTATGGTGAGGAGGCAGACGACAGAGCAAGTGAGATTCAAATAACTATCACAAGTTTATTCATCTTCTAGCATTTTACTGAAGATCAATTATCGGTTTATAGACTGGGAAGTTCGTTAAAAAAGAATATCAAGGATCCAAATGGACTTTCCGGGAATCAACAAATTCCAGTAAAATTGGAACATATACAATATAAGAGCCTCTCAGATGTAAACGCTCCAATCACTTTGATTGTTAGCCACAAGGACAGAGACCTATTTAACAACTCGGCTTCGAGGAGAGTTCATCTCGGGGCATTCTCAGATCTGTCTTAATGCTCCCAATTATGTGCCCGATTAAGAAAATTGATAGTTATCATAATTTAATTCGTACTGTCAACAAATTTTACGAAACAGGTGACAAATTTTCAGACAACTTCATGTATCCTCGTGAAAAGCTTCCATACAACTAGCTAACAAAAAATTGATACTATAAAACTTGCTCACAAGAAGGGTGAAGAAAGAAAAAAACAAACAACAAAAAACTACAAGTAAAACTTGTATTTATAAATCATATCACATCAAAAGGAGTTGCGCCTTGGTCTTTCCTGGGCAACATTTACTCTGATTGCTCTCCCATCCAGACTCTGCAAAAACAGGTACGCCATACATTATTAAACACAAACCATCAGATATTACTAATTATTGCAGTAATATAAATATCCCGCAATACAGTTGCCATCCATTTCTTTTTCTAAATCATAACCTAAGTCCCTCTGGGCAAACCACCATCTGGTCAAACCATACAGATGTTGGTAGCTTGATTCTATTCAGCCCACATGTAAATAATAAAAAATGACCAAGTCCATAAAAGCCTCATTACATTTATATGAGAAGCAAACAGTCACTTACTCGCCCATCAAGTGCAGCTATAGCATCATTCAACTCAGTCTCAGTGGACATGGTTACAAAGCCAAAACCACGAGAACGGCCAGTTTCCCTGTCACAAACTACTCGAGCATCTACTACCTTGCCATGTTCACTAAAAACTTGCTCCAAGCGATCATCATCTACATCCCACGACAGGTTACCCACATAAATTCTGTAGGCAGGCTCAAACACACGAGGTGTAGGTGGAGGCCTTGATCCTCGAGGAGCAGCCTTGTTTACAGTCAAAGCCCTTCCATTCACATCCTATTCATATACAAGACAAATAGGAAATAGCCTTGTTAGAGGAAAGGAAAATTAAAATGGAGACAGGACATAAGGAGCACAGCAAGATCCTACTACTCACTGTAAACATTTTGCTTCCAATATTCATATATTCCATGATGTTCTTAACAAGGTAAAATGGTGAGGCGTCGCCATTTATAGCAACTAAATGAAAAGTTTTTAGAACACAAGAGCTTTGATTAACTTTAAACAGTCAACATGTCAAGCGATAATTATTCATTACAACCAATCACTGGGTTAAATAATTAGACATATCCAGTAGATGTATAAAATCAGCTCAACACAGAAAACAAGCAAACCTAGGACAAGATACACAGTTAAAGTATATCTGTGAAACAGATGTCAAATTATTAAGATCCAGTTTCCAAAGAATGTTAATCCAAATACAAACAGCTTGTTTTGCTTTCCAGTCAAATCACACAGTTCTATCAACATCTTTATTGGAAAAACTACATTAAACGTCTTAGTAATGAAAATTTTAAAATCTACAACTTTCAATTAATAAGATAAATCATATATCTACATCAAATAGCAATTTTAGTTTCCTCAAGGAAAATTCTTGTATGCAGATTCTGAGAAAAAAAAATTAAAATAACATGGAATAAGTATTTTTTTTTTAAATTTTTTTTCCCAATATCATGTATCCATGTATCTTTAACAAGTGGAATATAAAATGTAGCTTAAGAGCAGAAGAACTTCAGCAAACTTTATTCACCTGATGTCTGATGGTAACAACTTAACTATATGGAAAACCTAATTAAGCAGTGGCGGTTCCTTTCTCATGTTTGCTTCTGTTACACCTAGTTCAGATAATGCTCAGATTACACAAAGCCAAAGAATAAAAGAAAAAGAAGGAAACTTACATAGCGATGAAACATCTCCACAGCCTTCTCTGCTTCCTCGACGGTACTCATAGTCACGAACCCAAATCCACGACTTGAATCAGTTTCCCTGTTGTAAATGACCTATAACCAAAAAGTTCAAAACAACAAAAAACAACGCCAAAAATAAAAAATCACCATAAAGCCCTCAAAACATGATACCCCTACAATCAAAATATAAAGATAAATTTCACCTCGGCAATCTCCACAGTTCCAGCTGCATCAAATATCTCAGCCAATTTTTGGCTATCAACATCATACGGCAAATTCCCAACAAAAATCTTGGCATCCTCAGGTGGCTCCTCAAAGTCCTCTGTTTCTGGCTCGTCAAAATCCCCTTCACCACTCTCTCCTTCACTCGTAACATCATCTGCCACTACATCTACTCCTTCAGACTCCCAATCAGAAGCTCGGGCTTCAGCATCCTCACTTTCTTGATTTTCCCATATGGATTCTTCTTGTTCTGATTCAGTTATGGTGATAGTGGTGTCGTTTTCCTCTTCTTGCTGAGCCCAATCCGAGGTCTGGGCCACTAGAGGGACAAGGGTTAAGAAATGAGATTTGGGTTTGAAAGACAGAACTGAAAGGGAGTGAGAAGAGTGTGAAAGATGAAGTTTAATAGGTCTGGGTGGAATTGAAAGACATTGGTAAGGAGGCTTCGCTGTAAAGATGGAAGGGAGTGAAAGGATACATGAGTCTGCCATTGATAGAAGAGGCTTGAAGGTAGGGGTAGGTATTGCAGACATTTTTTTAGGGAAAAGAAAGAGTGGTTTTTAAAAGAGGGTTGAGGATAAGGAGCTGACGGAGGGAGCGACAGAAAGGAAAGCGGAGACACAGACAGGTATAATATCAAGCCAGTATGGATCCAAATGGCCTGCATCCTTATGCTTCATGGATAGTAATGGGCTTTATAAGATTTTCTTTGCTGGGCCCATATTTTTTGTTTTTCCATCGACTCCGACAGACACAGTTGGTATTTTTTTTCCCCTGGAAATGTCAAAAATTTTGAAGTATGTTATAAAAAGAAAACCATTTTTCCTATGATCACTTTTCGAACAAATTTTTTTTTTACATTACACTCTTAAAGTAAATTATTTTCCACAAACAAAGAAAAATAATTTTGATAAATATCTTAATATTGAGAAATATAAAAAATGAAACCTTAATCTATTACTAAATTATGTACATTTACACTAAAACAATATTTTATTAGTCTGCTAAATTATTTAAAAATTATAATAATTTAATTTTACTAAGTGTTTGTTTTAAGATTAATGAGGGATAATCGCTAATTTGTATATATTATTTATTTTGAGACTAATAGAGAATGACACTAACTATAATAATACTTTACCCACTTTTCAATATATCATCAAGTTAACATTTTACCTCCAAAACACATTAATTAATTGATTAACCTAAAGGGGAAATATGGCTTTACTCACTTTACACCTATAACTAACTAATACTCTTTTAATTATGACTGCCTTCACTATTAATTTTATAATTTTTTGTTAAACTCCCATTTTGCAATAGAACTGATAAAAAAATTGAATAAAATTTTGTATCTTACAGAAAAGCCAAAGATGGAAAATTCAAATTTGATTATTGAGTTTGATCGTTTGCTTAAACTTAAACGAAACGTCTGTTTTCCATGATTTAGATAATAAACATACATTTCAATAAATATAAAAACAATAAATCTTATCATTTTATATATTAAAAAGTTCTAAAACATCAATGAATTTTTAATTTAGTAATTTCTTTGTTAACTGTTAAGAAAAAAAGTCTTGACAATTTTTCACTGTAATGGTTTTTTATTTTTTATTTACAATAAGAATCAATATACAAATTCGATATTTCTCAAATTACACTCTCCTTGAGGGAGTTTAACAGTCAATAATCCATCATCTGCATTGTAAGTGAAATCCTCTTCTTTATTATCCACAATGCAACACTTTGGTTTAGTACTTGAATAGGCTCCAAATCGGCCACAGCCTCGCCCTTTTACTTTAATTCTGCGTCCTGAAACATCCATCCTGCAGTTTACAGCTTCTATTGCTCCTCCAGAGTTGTACATATCCAGCAATCCTACCGGCGCGAAAAGAATATTCTGACTATAAACCTGTCACACGTAGTTTAATTTGAACGGACTTGAGTAAAACAAAATCAACACAGAATAAGATTCTTAGGAGAGAAATTGCTTTTACTGACCCTAATTGGAGAGATTGTATATATTTCACACTCGATTGTAGCTAAGGACACCTCAAGACTTCCATTCTTTGGCAGTACAGTGAGAGATCCTGCAACAAGAAATAATTAATTAGCAATGATTTTATATGAAACCCACATCTAAATTAATGAAATAAAAATGAGCAAATTAGAGCTAACCTGAATGAAAGGCATAGATTGCACAATCCCCATTCCAATCTTCACCTGCAACCTCTTCAAGAAATTCAATATCAATAGGTCTCACACGTCCTGAAAGGAATGGCGCATACAGTTTTTCTTCAGTTGTTTGTTTCATAGGCCAACTTCCTGCTCCTTGGCAATTGAAAACGCCAATGATCCCACTTAACTTGTTCAAGTTCCATATTTTCAACAGACTAAAAATAATAGATTAGTAAAAAACATTTGATTCAGCTAATTGATACTTGTAGGAATTAGAGTATAGGCTTGGGATATTTGTTTACCTTTTTCCATCCATGACAGGATCTACGAATAAACAATCTCTAGTAGGACGGCCAGCATGCCTAGCTCTCAGGATAGACCCATCAGGCAGTACAAGCTTCTTCAGGATTTTGAAATCATGATTCCCTGGCTTGTCACTGTAGCATAGAATCAGGATACAAATAAATTAAGAATTGACTCGATTATTTTCTTCAACAGATAAACTAATTTAAAGTAAGTATTTTTAAATTACAAGTCATTTAGGCTTACCTCACATATACTGCACATCCACCCAATGCTCTTGCTGCACCATGGAATTCAGCTGTATCATGTTTGCTCTGGGAAATGGCAAGAAAAGAAATACTAATTAGCTAGATTCAATTTAGTCTCAGACTCTCAGGCTTCAACTGCAAAAGAGTAACAAACAGAGATTTACACCAATTACTAGTAAGTTACATTGCTTATAGATCCTGTAATTTTTCCACCATACCCACGCTCTATCAGTAGGATCACAAGTCATATAGAAAGAAAATTAACATTATGCAAAAAATCAACTTACATGGAACATGTCCCAGTCTGGAACCACAATCTCCCCAAGGAGAAGGCTGTTAAAAGCGACAGAGGCAATATGTAAAGTCTGCAATGTTGGCTTTCTTGGCATGAAATCCTCTGATGCTCTTGCGACTGCACTTTTTCTCGAACTGCCAATAATCAAATGAATCAACTAAGAATTATTATCCAATTCTGAATAGTAATTGATTAAATCTTACTAGAAATGGGAAAGAGAAGGCACACCTATAAATTGAGTCTGAGTTGTGACTCATGCAGCAGATTAGGCTATTGTCTTTAAAGTTTCTTGCAACAGACTGCTCGAGAGCTTCTTGATACTGTCTAGTTAATGTCACACGCCCGCCATACCCACAACCTAATGTTTCAATCAAATTTTGAACATCCACCTTAACTCCATCTACATTACTGCTTGCCAGATAGCTATGGAGATCATTGTAAAAGTAAAAAATTTTGCTAGGATCAATCAATCCAACTCCATATTTTTCCAAGCTGTCTGTGACAATGTCTCTTTGATTTCCTATATTTCCAGGGGATTGAATCGGATATTCGAGCTTTGGGTTGTACTTTTTCATTTTTTCAGATGATGGCTGGATTCCTCCCCAGTACCCGGCTAAAGCATGCCACACATAAACATATCTGCGTTCATTGAAATTGATAATGTGCTTGATTATACTATTACAACTGAAAAATATTTTAATGGTAATGAAATTAATATTTGAAAACTGACTTTAACCCATATTTCTCTTTGATTGCATCAACAAACTCGCGGAGATTGATGCAGGTATGAGTATCATCTAAGCCTGAACTCTTGAACTTGCTGTTTTCTTTGATGTCAACCAACCTAGTTGCAAACCTATAACAAGTAGAAATGCCAGGATTGAAAATTTTAGATTGATTTAGAAGGAGAACATCTTGATGTATTACAAGAACAAGAAAATACTTACTGTGTCCCTTCAATAGGGGTTTCACCTTCGTTGCAAAACTCATTTACGGTGTCTTGCCATCCATCATCAATAACAAGAAATTTTGGTGAACACCCACCTTCAAAGAATCTGTAACACACTCTTACGTATATTGGTAATGTTTTTAATCCGTAATTAAGAATCAAGGTTTCAATGAATAACATTGTACCTTTCAAGACCCTTTTTGATTCCTTCTGGATCAACTTCAGAGTAAAAAGCATCCCAAGTGCACCATCCAAACCAGTCTAAATGCGTGGGTATCTGCAAATCAAACCATATCAAGTTATCATCTAAGAGTTTATTTGGAGAGCGCAGTCATTTGAAATCATAAAATCATAAATAATAGGCATTATAAATGCTCAATCATTTCAAATGACTAATTATCCAAATCAACCTTCTTGTTTTCGATATGATTAAATGTTCCCTTGTGCTTCTCCAGTATCCTGCACAATGCATATACATAAAAGGGGATACATTCAGCGTCTGCAGATTAAAGAAAATGATGGATTTCAATAAACTATAAAATAATCTTGAATTTGATTAAACATACTTGACAGAATTCTTGATGAGCTCAAAAGGGTTGTCCCCTGAATTTATAAATACAGCTTCAAATGCTTGAGAAGTCTGGACATTAACATCTCCTGAAGAGGAATTACATGGAAGAAAATCAAATACATTATGACAATAAAACAATATTATTTTAATTTCAGAAAAAGTAAGAATGCCTAACTAACCACTTTCAATGCAGAATTGGAGCTCATTTGTAGAAGTCCCTTGCAAGCTGGTTCGAAATTGTCCATCCAACACAGGCAACAAGAGAATGTAGAAGGTGTTGGTAGTTAATGTCTCAGAAGAAGTGTCATCAGGATGCAGAGCAGAGTCCTCTTCCGCTTCTAACAAGAGCATTTGTGTTTCTATGGGGATATCTTTTCCAGATTTCCCTACACGAGGTATCATCCACCAGATTTTAACTCTAAAGAGGCACAATAACCGGCATCCCCTGCAATTGCAGCATAAATTCAGATGAAATTATTAGAGACAGGGTCTTGAAAATGGCAAGCATTTTCTCAAGAAGCTAGCAGAGGTATTCGTCTGAAACAGGGGATGAAAAGTAAAAATAGCCATCGTTAGAGTTACAGAAACTTACTCAAGAATTCCAAGGCTAAAGACATGGCGAGAACTAGGAGTTGAACAACTTGCACCCAAGAAAGCAGAGTCGCAGCTTGCAGGGGAAACGACGACGTTTTCTGGAACATCATGGAGCACCACCATGCCTCGTACCATGAGGCAGCCATTCTTGACGGTAGGTGCGGCAGTAATAGTCATGTTTATTAATCAAATCAAAATATATGTAATTCTGTGGTCAAATCAAAATAAATGTAATTCTGTGCGAAACAAAGAACAAGATCAAAATGACCAATAGAAATTTGAGAGAAAAACTTAAAAAAAAAAAGAAAAAGATTGATAGAATGATAATAAAGGTTGATTCAAATGAGTTTGCGTGGACCGGTTTACAAGCAAGTCTGTTCAGCTATTTATATTGCATTATTTTTTGAAAATGGTCAACGAGGGAACTATCCATACTTTTTCTGTAAAAATGTAGTCATAAGAAAAATTTTATTGTATAATGTTTATCAACTTTTTTTTTTTAATTATACTTCTAGAAATTTTATTAACGTAAATCATAAGACATGTGAATTTTATCTTGATTTACATAACTAAGAAAATTCAATCTCAAAATTATTGCAGCCGGATGACATGTTAAATGACGAATTGTACCCTTTGCATCCAACATTTTCCATGTTTAAAAGATGCCAATTGTTTGTCACATGTTTATAAGATGCTAATTGTTTGTCACATGTTTATAAGCCTGTATTGAAGTGAAAATTCCAGTGATAGATTATTAGACTAGCCTATTTGTAGTTTATCTTAATGGTCGAATTTTATTTTAAAAAAATGGTCAGACTCTATAAAAAATTACCTAATAGTAAAAAAAAACACTCAACACCTAAAATACCAATACTTTTACACTTATGAAGATGGATTGACACACTTTCATAGATTAAATATGACATTTTTATAATATTAACCAAATATTTTTATCAATCCTTTTATCCGTGATGAGTAAAATCACGTGATATTATTTATTAAATCTCTTATATTAAAAAATATTATTTTATTTAATATATATGTATATATTTGATTTTTTTTATGAAAATTTTGACAATAAGAGAGGGTATAATTTCTTAAATTCTATAAATCTATATTTGTTATTTATAGATGATTATAATTTGGATATAATTACGGTGCTTAAAAAAATAAAAAGCTTTTAAGACTATTCTCACAAAATTTTAAGACCGGTCCAAAGCACAAGAAGAAAGATGAGGTGGACCTGGTGAGTTTCAAACTTATCAAGATGACATGGCACGGAGTTGGATTCGAGTCATAATTTTGCTTTTTCACTTGGATTCGAGTCTATATGTCTTCGTTATAATAATTAAAAATTGTGGGGGGTAGACTACTTACAAATTTTCTAAAATACAACTGGCCGATGCCATTACTCATTATATAATATCTGTTGATAAATTGGTCAAAATTCCAACTACATAATAATTATTAACAATAATTTTTATATATTTATGTACGAGGAAAATTAAATCAAGCAATTCTGGAAGCAGGTAAGCGATGATAGGCATGAGAATGAGCAATGGAAGGTGTGTCACCGTATTTGAAATGAGTAGGGCTGACCTGCATAACCATAAAATTTCCACCAAATAGATCATTCATGTGAACCTGTCCATTCTTTAGTCTCTTCAATGCATTTCCTCAAGAACCTTATCAATCCTCGAATTCTAAGTTTCAGGCCCCTCCTATTCATGCTCTTCTGCTTCGCAAAATTCCTTACCCTTCTGAAAGCTTTCATCTCATCAACTTCTTTGTCCAACCCTCCTCCGTGTCTTGGACTCTGATATGACAATCTGGTTGCCATGCCATTTCAAAGAGAGGAAGAGATGGTGAAGAAAATTAATATTTATGGATTTGCTTTTGTTTACCTATATATATGTCACAGAACTATGGGTAGTGCCTTGCAAATTTTTTAGAATCCCCTCTTCATTCATCTTTTTTAATGAAAGCAACAAAACGTACTGAGAACTAGTTGTGCTGTATTTAAGGCAACCATGCGTTTACGAACAGGAATTTGTTGGTGCACTTATTAATGGTGGGAAATTTGACAACAAAAACGAAATATCTGCTCTGCTCTAGTAATAATAATGTGTGCGGCTCTACCGCTACAGATCAGGCTAAATGCCAAGTGTAGTGTTATCAGAAAATAATCCAATTAATTGTAGATTCTTATGCCAAGCACAATAAAACAGAATGATTTGTAATCAAATGTATTTTTTAATTCATTATGACTTGATGTAGCCTTTACTTCAATAATAGTTGTACTACTTTTGAATGTTGGAATGCAATAGGGCCACGGTTACTATCCACATATTTTAGCAGAAAAATGTACGGAGTAAATGCATATACTGAAAAACAACAATAATTACAACAGTAACTGCTGAATATAATTTTTATGCGAGTATAGCACCACAATGGGAGCCAGCAGTAGACCATGCCACTGCATTTATATGGCTAATTCAAAGATATCTTACCTATAATCCAACACCAAGCCAGTATGGCACCATTGATTGATGCTCTTTTTTTCTTATGGAGACAAATGTAGCCTCTAATAGAGCTTTATCCTGGTGTGAATAGCACTCCGGCAGATGGGACATAATTCAAGGTCTTGTCCACATTCACAGCATGTCTGCAGTTGAATAATACTTAATATTGGCACATATTCATACAGCCATACTTGGAGAAAGAAAATCTACGAATATATTACCTGATGTCCGCAACCAAAAGCCATATCCTTCGCATCCGTAAGGCAAATTGGACAAAGCTGTTGAAGACAGAAAAGAAAATTTTGGAAATTCGTTTTGCTTGTCGGATAAACTAAGATAGCTTTATTTTTTCTTTTAACATTAAATAACTGTGTTAAGCCTACAGTCATGAAGCCAAAAAAAAATATGAAACAAAAGGTAATCATGTAGTATGATTCAGGAAGTAGAAAACTGCACAATACATGATTATCAGAAGCAGAACTTGCTGGAGGTGCTGTGCCAGCTGCCTCGTATCTACCAGAAGAAGGCGCACTTGAATGAAAACTGCTTGAGCGTGCAGGTTTTGAATTGCTGAATGAAGCTGCACCATACTGAGGAGGGGGAAGAGGAAACCTATCAATGGCCTTCCCTCTAGGACACCTGGACAAAGTGGGGGAAAAACTATAAGAGAGAGAACCTTGACTACACCAATGCCCATGGATGCAAATAGGAAAAACCTAGCAATTTCTATTAAGAAGTTATATCATTACCCCAATAAATTGAGCTCTAGTGTTGCTTTATACTGAGAAGGTATTTCCATTAAGGCTGCAAGGGCAAACTCCGCTTCTTTTCTGGATCGGTCCATATTCTTTGACATTATTTCCGTAAAATTCACAAACTATAAAGGTATTCTCAAGTAAGCATTGACTTTGAACAAAATGCAGAACCATGCTAGTCCCAAGTAAATAAAAAGATGGAACACAACTTGCCTGGAAATTGTCAAATGCACGGGCGGGAATGTTGTCATCAAATTCCTTCATCATGTCCCATGGTCCATCTCCGACCCCAACTAATATAATTGAAAGGGGGTACTCACTGCATATTGACCAAATGAAAAATGTGTTTTGACAGAGAAAATATTCTTTCAAAACAAGCCTAAAACATTACCTAGCTTTCACAATTGCATCGACAGTTCGCTTTTCCTGTGGGCTTAGTTCCCTGTGCTGAGTATCAACACTTCTGGTCACCTATGACAACCCAATCACTTCAACCATGAGTAGAATTCTGCTGTACCATAATATTTTGCAATAATTATTGGAGTTCGGAAGAAATTTTCAGTTAATATAACAATTCCAGCCTTTGGGGATCCAAGATCTGTAATTTTAACTTGCCAGTTATCACATGTCAGATATCTCAAATTCCTATTCCGTTTTCCTTGAAAAGCCAATATTTTTTCAATCATGAAACTCAGCTGAGTTACTAATCAATTCTGTAAGATTCAGAGTCAGATGGATGCAGCGAAAACATTTATGACTACAATAGATAAAGATTGGAACAAGGAAATAATTACGGTTTTAAGAGAACTTTGGTTTAAAATTTGAATTGATAATAATAAGAATACAATATTATTTGTCTAACAGACTTATTATATATATTAAAACACCCGGCAAAATGAATAGTTGATTTCCCAATAAACTTTCTTAAATTTTCTGTTTTATCCTCTTTTTTTTTTGCTCCCCCCTCTCTTTTTTTTGGCAACTCTTTTTTTTTTTCCCCCTTTAGTGCCTTTTATATTTGTTTTTTTACTCTCTATTATTAAATAATTGTAATATAAAAAGTATTTGTATTTTTTTTAAAAAAATTATTTATTTATTTACAATATATAATAATAAATATTACATTACAATATGTCAAATAATTATGTATCCATCTATTTATAATTTATTTTTTCTTTAAATTTTTTTTTTATTGAATTATACTCAATTTAGAATTTTAGCCATCTTATTTATATATCTAGCTTTAAATTTTAAATTTTAATTTTTTTCACTATCATTATTAATATTTAATTTTTATATAAAAAATGTAAAATTATTTTTATATTTAACTTTAAATTTAATATTTTAAGAAAATAATTAATGAATATTATCTAATACTTATTGAAAAAATTACTAAATAAATTATTATTTTAAAAAAATTAAATGTTTGATACTTTTTATTTTTTATTTTAATTTTTATATTAGTATTGTCTTCAATATTTAAATATTAGATTATTGTTATGTGCTAAAAATTTATAGTATTTGATTAGAATTTAAATTTTTAATTTTTAATTTTTAATTTAATTTAATTTTTGACATTTTATTAATTTGAAAAATAACGTTATAAAAAACATGAATATGTGTTGTTAAAAAACTAATTTTTTCAAATGTCTTTTCAATATAATTACGACTAATCATGTTATTTAAAATAATTTTATATAAAAAAATTATGTATTTCATTATTTTTATATAATTATATAAAAATAATATTCAACAAATAATATATTTTATCAAAAAATAATAATTACAATTAAATATTGAATTTATTTTATAATTTATTAAAATAACTTTTGAAAAATAATTTCATTTTCTATAATCAAATAAAATTTAATATTTGATTTGTTTTCAATATATTAAACATATCTTACTATAAATATTTTTATAATATTCATAATATGAAAATCTTAATATTATAATCTACTACTTTTTATGTACTAATTATATTAATATATAAATATATTTATTTAAAATATTATAAAATGCTGCATAGGTTGGCCTATTATTTGGCTCGTTTATCCTAATTAGGGCAACTTTAGAATGAAAATGAACCTAATATTAATTTTATTAGAGGACAAATCTAAATAAACATAGGAAATAACTCTAAAACAAAATGAACTAGGAAAACTAATAATTCCTGATTTAAAGAAATCTAAAAAACTAAATAAAATTCCTAATTTAAAATTAAAAAATAGTTCATAAATCTTATCTTCTTTTCCCCTAAAAGCATCACAGACTAACAGCACTATTGATTGCAAGTAAAAAATAACCAAAACTCAGCTCGCCAAGTAACTCTCCCATTCTTCTTTCTATTGTACGTATTTAATTTACTTCAGAATGTTTAGTTAGAAGCAAGATTACTATGCCACAAAACTATGAAAGATTTGGAACATGACTCTCATCTAAAATTACATTTTTCAGGAAATGTCAAGATCAGTAAAGTGGGTAAAAATTCCAAGTCCATTTACCTTTAGTAGTCGCTAGAACCAATTGGTTACTTTACTAACTGTTTCAAAATTCATTGAAGTTGAAAAAAAAAAAACAGCATAAAATCTTATTATCAACTTTTATCACGCATGTCAATTTTTTTTCAGTCATGCAGCATAAGCACCGTCAAACTATAGAAGCAGAGAAGATGAAATCATATTATATGCAAGAGAGAATTCGTGCATCTGAAAAATTCCTCAAATTATGATCAAATGTGAGCCAGAAACAAAGTACCTGTCCATCAGCTATTATAACCAAAACATGGTACTGTCCACCACTTCCCTCAACAATAGTGATGCCCATTTCAATGACAGGGGCGAATGAAGTGGGCCCTGCAAAGAAACATGGGACAAGAAATCAATATGCAGAAGAGCAATTGAGAGGGAAAGAAACAAGGCAAACAAGAAAAAAACAACGATTTCAAATTGGAACCTGCAAGCCGTAGATGGGGGACCAATTCTCTATACCGTTTTAACACTTCCTCAAATCCATTACAAAACCTATCATCGGGATAAAAGCTGAAAACTTCTTGATCATGTGTTGATGCTGCCAAATTGACATATATATTATATGTATGTCCTATGGAATATAAAATTTTCAAATGGCATGCAACACCAATTCAGAGAAATACCATCTCCAAATCCAAAACATGGAATTAAGTTATCCTCATCAAAAGAAGATAATGTTTTTCCAATGATAGATATTGCTTGTTCATAGGGATTCTGATCATCACCAATATGATGTAGGCTTCTTCGGTTAAATGACCTTGCGCCTAATATTGAAGCAAGTTAAGCAAGCTTCATCATATATATATATTTTTTAAAAATGAACAACTTATATACACCCAGATAAGGCAAAACCTGTCCACTCATTGCTCTTTGTGAAATCAATACCCACAATGAGATTTGAAGACTCCAAACCTGAACGTGCCAAGGCACCAGTAACCTGTGCAGATGGAATGGGTAAGGTAAAAACAGAAGCTGTCACTGTTAGTCGTTCCGCATTAGCCACCTATATGTTCTCAAAAGACAAAGAACATCATAAAGATTCTAAACTCAAAACAGGAAAAACATTTGTTCTTCCAATTGAATCAAATCCGTCAAGCACTTTGAAAAAAAATTGGCTAATTTGTAACTAATTCATTTGAAGAAGAGAGGCATACGAATAAATAAAATACAGAAGCAAGGAGATAAATGTTATGTTGGTTTAATTTTAAAGTGAAGTCTAAGCAAAAGCTTAATTAACTGATAGTTGAATTTAATTGGATAAGGTTGTGTTTCATAATTAAAAATCACTAAATTGCTAGCCAAATGCTGTCAAGCAGCAGTTTGAGGGCTGTTAAACTCCTCATATTCGCTTAAAAGGGTCTTACATACAAATACCTCCTTGGTAAGGTTAAGGGATGCATGTTTACTTCAGCAATGAAACTGAGAGAAAGCTTTCAGTCTTTTCCAAAGCGAGGATCCTTGCTGAATTGCATGCCTAATGCATCCTTTTCTATGGCGTGATGCTTAAAAATTCCAAGTCAGTAAAAAATCCTTGAACTTCTAATTCTGAGTGCTCAATTTGAATAAAGCATAAACCAAAAATTTCCATCACAGCTTCAGTGAAATCAATATCTCACCTGCTCCAGACTATTGTAATTATCGTCTATCCTTGAGTACTTTCTCTCCAAACTCCTACCTGAATCCGGGGGTCGACTGCCATAACTTTGAGATGCAGCTGAATAGTGTTGGCATGGCATATATTCTTGACTTGGTGGAACAGAATGTGACTGTGGATAGTTCCATGAATATGAAGTAGATGCGTGACGGGAACTTGCTCGTTTTGAAAGTATCCCGCCCATCAGTTTCAGTCTAGAGATGCTCTGCTACATCGAGTGAGTATAAACACATTTCGTTGCATCAAATATATTGCTAAAAGTAAAGTGCAATTCAAATTCATAAGCATGAAATCAGAATGATAAAGCAAAATGAGCAATGGTTTATTTAAGAAACAATTAAAAATATCCTTTATTTATTTATATATTTTGCAACTAAGACCATATTATTCTTCATTTATTTATTTATTTATTTTGCAGCTAAGACCATATTGGCCAAAGAAAAACTGCAGTATCAGAAAGCAGACGTCAACATAGCCATAGAGGGGAAGATCTAAGAAAGTAAGATGATCATAATCCAAATATGACTTCAAGACCTTACAAGCTAAAATTCAGAAATGAATTCACAAACAACAAAATTATACAATTCAGGTACATGAGATCAATATTTTGTCTTTTCTCGCCAATGATTCATGGTCAACTGGTGTTATGGTGTGGGAATTTCAGATGTAATTTCTTTCAACAATGCGAGCTTTCAGTGGGACAGGGACATTCTATGAAAATAAAAATTGGTCATGGTGGCTCCATTGCCAAAACAACCATACTCTTCGAAAGTCAATGTAATATTGAAATGTCATTTGTTCCTGATTACCTAATATCAAACTTCTATTTATTTATTTATTTTTGCCTCGTAGGCAAGAATCAGATTTGCAAAAGTTCTGACCTAAATATGCATAATATCCTTGTAAATCCCTTTCACACATATAACTATATATACATATATAAAAAGTTACAATCAACATCCAAAATTGAATCACATTTGGTCTGGAACCAGGTATTTAAAAACCCATTTACCCATTTTTCTTCGGTAAAAGAAAACAATTTTACTGAAAAGAATCGCAGCTTAAAAAAGGGCATGTATATACTTTTCCAGCAGGAAGACTGAAGACCTATAACTATCAAAATTCCACATCACAACTCACTCCATCTACTTGAAAACACATCTTCAAACTGTAAGTTAATAATAATAACAATAAGAATAGAAGAAATCAAACTCCTGCGGCATTTATTAAAGCAAAGAAAGCAATAATACCTATCAACAACTCAAATTGCTCGACATTTCTGAGATCGCGGGATGAGGAGTGGAATCAATGGGCGGAGAAGTCCATTTGCGTAGTAAGCAGGGAGTGTTTGTTGGGTAGCAAGTAAAAAAGTGGATATGACATTAATTGGTGGAGGCAAGGGCAAGGCTGGTTCTTGGAAGTTTCTCTTGTGGAAAGCTCAAGCTTACTTTAAGCTTGCTGACATCCGTATTTAGCCTACTGCCATTGTCCCACCTGTTTTTACGTTTTTCTTACCAATCTCCATACCATTGCAAGGATTTATAATTATATAGTACATATTGTATACCAAATTGACCAATAACAACACTATACAAGTTTTTCTAATCATGTAATTAACATTTACGTAATGACATTCAATATTATTATATTAACGCCATCAAATCTAAAAAATCTCTGAAGGTTTTAATTCTAATAATCTTCAAAAATTTCAATTTTAATTTTACCATTAAATGAATCTCTCATTCGTTAGCTGCATATGTCTATGTAATATTGATGATAAATAATTTTCAATTGAAACATGAAATTTATATTAGTAATAATTTATAAATTATTTTAAATATGTGACATGAGAATAATATAATTTAAAAAAAAAAACTCGTTTTAGCCCGATCTGACTTTTTTTCTTTAGCCTTTATAAAAAATCCATAAGGATTGAAAATATTTTCAAAAAATATTTATTCTTCAATTTTTATTTTTAAAAATATTCACTTTTAAAAATATACATATGAATAAATTTAAATATATATATTTTTTGAATTTTTTTTAAATTACAAAATAATTTTTAAAAATAAAAAATAACACATTATATAATTTTCTTTATTTTTTTCATTCTTTTTCTGTCAATTACCAATGTCATTCCTAATTTTGTGGTACATGCGAAAGAAAAACTGGTAACAGAGACATCCATGAAATACATAATGATAGTTTACTTAATCGATCAAATATAGTAAAAGAGAAAATGGTTAATTATACTAATTTTAAAGAATAATTATTTAATAATTTTTTTTATTAATTTAAAAAAAATTTATTATGTAATTATTTATTAGGAGAGAAACTATAATAAATATTTTTAAATTAATAAAAAAATTATTAAATAATTACTTTTTAAAATAACTATAATTAATATTTCTCATTAAAAAGTAAAAGCAAACTTATCTTTTTTTCTTTCTAAAGGCAAAGAGGAGTTACCAAATACTAAACTCCAACATCATCAGCACTGATAATATAATGTAGAAAAAATCCAAATATATATAATGGAGAAAGAAATCCTCCAAATAAATTTTGAGATAAAAAAAACAATTATGATTTAAAAAATCATAAATTTTAGATAATATTAAAATACTAAAATCTTATTAATGAGTATCAAATAAAAGTTCTATATAATCACTTCTCAAAATTTAATCCATTTATGAAATGAATCTGGTTTGAATTAGACTGCACTAATATTAATTAATTTAATTATGTATCTGCATTTATTTTGATAAACCATAATCGTTACTAGCTCAAATTGATCCGGATCAATAGAGGCTAATTAGTTTTTTACAAATTAAATTATATTATGCATATTTAATTATAATTAATGAGACTTGAAATTACTTCTTCATCACTTGTACTTTTAGAACACAAGTTTTCTTGGATCTAAACATATTAACTTTTTTGAAACTTGTGTGTAGGAAGTTTTTTAAAAAGTATAAGTATTTTTAAGAAATAAAAATAAAATTTTTCATTAAAATATTTCACTTCAAAATTTATAAATGAGACAAAATCTGTGTTATAATAACACAATCGCCATTTAAATTCTTTTAGGTCACATTGAAAGAATTTAAAAAATACATATAGCTAATAATATTTAATTAATTCTATTAATATTTTTTATCTAATGTATGTTGTATTAACTATGGAAAATAAAATTTAAAATCTAATTTAAAAATTCAAAATTTGAATTCCTTGATAATTAAAGTTCTAAATTTCTAATGAATACTAATATAGCTAGCATGTTCTATTTTTTTTTTTTGTTGCGTTCTATAGTGGGCTATAGTGTCATCAAGATAATAAAATTCATATTAAGATGTAACAAATGTAAAATGGACACACACATTCAAATGTCTTATAATAAAATTATAACATGTAATTGAAACTCATTTTACATTAAAAAAAATCAATTATGTGATTGATACATAATTTCAATTTTAATACAATATATAGTTGATACATATAATCAATTACAAAATCAATTATGCAATTGACATACAAGTTCAATATTAATATAATATATAGTTGATAAATATGTTCAATTTTAATGTAATATATAACTGACACATAACAATTTTGATATAATGTATAATTGGCATACATATTCAATTTTGATGTAATGTATAATTGGCATATATGTTCAATTTTAATATATTATAAGTTGATACATATATTCAATTTTAATATAATGTATAATTGACATGTATGTTTAATTTTTAATATAATATACAGTTGATACACATATTTAATTTTAGTATAATATATAATTAATATACATGTTTAATTTTGATGTGATGTATAATTGACAAATATATTCAATTTTAATATATATAATTGATAAATATGTTCAATTTTAATATAGTATATAATTGACATATATATTTAATTTTGATATAATGTATAATTGGTATGCATATTTTATTTTGATATAATGAATAATTGGCACACGAGCTTAATTTTAGAATTAGAGGTTGATATTTCCAATAAAAAAAATAACATTTCTTCATATATATATATAAGATTAATCTATTTTCAATATATGTTAAAAAATAGAAATAAAAATTACCATTAGACACATTGTTATATTAAATAACTATACAATAATGAGCAGTTTAACAATTTAAGATATTTTAGTTGGATTTTAATTACATTATAAATTATAATATGTACATACATCATTATATGAAGTATTAACGAATAATATAAATATAATTATTTTATTTGTAAAAGAAATACAATATAAATGAATTAAACTTCTAATTATGTTAATTGCTTAATTTGTATCCTTGTTGAGCTATAATATTTGAGGAATCATTAGTAATTATTTATTGCACAAAAAAAATTAAATATATAAATTATTTTCATATAATTACAAAAAAAATAAGCATATTATATGAAATAGTAATAAAAAAAAATATGTGGACGTATTTTATTGTACTTAGCTAGCGAATGAAGAATTAATGTTCCAACAAATAACAATTTAAAAACTATAGACAATATTAAAGTACATGTTGAAAAAAAAATGGAGGGACAAATTTTGACGGTAAACTTAGAGTTAAATGTGGATAAGGGTATTCAAGTAAATAAATATTAAATAAATTTTTTAATTAACAAATTTCTATTTTTTATATTGACAAAAATCTTTCTATTTAATTGTCTTTATTAAAGTCCTTTGATAAATTAGTTAATTTAAGTTGATGAATTATTTTTAATTAAATTTTAATGATAACAACAAATCTGCTTTGTCATTTAATTTTTTTTGCTTTGGAAATGCGTGTCCTAGCTTTGAATTGGAAAAGGACATTTTCGACTTTTTAAGATCCCATCCTCCAATGAGTCCAAAATAATTTTCTTGCTTAACATTGCCGCAACTTAATGCTTGTTTAGAGAGTCGTACATTAATTCTCATTAAATCATTTTCACATTTTATTTATTTTTATTTTTATTATATATTCACCACTAAGTGTTTATGTCTTTTTAATTTAAAAGTGAGATTGTGTGGGCGATAATTTTATGAGTCTTTATTTATTTTTCATCTACTCTTTATTTTATTATATTATTTTTTTAATTTTATATATTTTATTTATGATTTATTCTAAAATAATTTTCAAATTAATATAGATATAAAATTTTATATTTATTCTTATTTTTATATTTTTTATTAATTTTTATTTTATAATTTTATTTTTTACTTAAAGATTATGTATATTCTTTTAAATTGAGATTTATTTTTCTAAATTATTTATCACTCTCTAATAAAATTATCATTTGAAAGTAATTTATATTTTTTTACAAATTGTTCATGACATATAATATTTTTATTTAATATTTATATTAAAAAAAGTTGAAAGAAATTCAACAATGTATATTTTATATAATTTAAAATTATATAATCCTATCTTTATCTTATAGATATATTTTTAATTTATTAATAAAAATTCATTTTATATTGAAAAAAAGTACTAGACATATCAATTATTAAATACTTATATGTATATTTTTCTGATTATAGAATTATTTTAATATATACAATTTAATAAAAAAAATATAATTAAAAATAAATAAAAAAATAATTTGAGAAGAATGAGTATTATAAATGAATGTGAATTCAAAATAATTTCAAAAGTGGAATTTATAATATTTCCATTTATGAACTCTATCCCATTTGTCGATTAATATTTTTATATGATTCTCATATGGAAATTACCATATAGCATAAATCTTTTCTTTGCAAGGCATATCACATCTCCGCCTCAAAAGTCAGCCAATCCCATTCCCTACCTACGTAATTATTTAAAGTTCTCAATCAAAATTAAGATTTTTTTTGAAGTTACTATAAATAAGATATTTATCGCCTGATTGCAACATCGTGATTAATATCCAGCCGATTGTGACAACTTATAATAATCATACAATTAATGTCCACAAGTCACCATTCATATCATATTATATTATTTTGAATGAATTTTGCTCCGCCAACATTGGCGAAATTCTTGGCCTTTGAATTGCGTTGTTTTTTTTTTGTTTTATTTATCAGTGACAGAGAAATTCATTATACGAAACGAAAATACATAGCACGTTTCTAAGGAATGGGATCCTTAGAAAGTGAAGAACAAAACAAAAGAATAGTAATCTCTCTCACTTTAAAATCAAGCAAAAAAATCACAAAGCCTAATCCAAGATTAACAACCCTTGAAGAAACCGGAGACAAGGCTACAATAGAGATTGGGAACATTCCCTGCCGGCCGGGGTTCCTTTGAAAAACTAAAGGATATGTATAGATTATTATATTCTTTTGAGTACCAATGAAAAATTAAAATTATCAAACTTATTTTGATTAACTTGTTTGAATTCTATAATTAATTAATGAAATACTTGAAGAAAATAAACTATAAAAAAAATACTGAGTGAACTAAAGAATAAAATAAAATTGACACTAATTCACTAATATTGGAATATGAGTAATGAATTACAATGTTAAACTTGAGAATAATGAGCTAAAAAGTTAAAACTAAATAAATTAAAATTGATTAATTAAAATTTTAAATTAAGGTAGAAAAGCTTGAAAATTGTTATTGTGAAACTTGAATTTTTGCATTTTGAATTTCTTGGATTGAGTCTTAGATTGATTGTTAGATTGGTTGTTGGTTATGATGACTGGGATAGGTCTTTGTTCTCTTTTTTTTGTTTTAATTTTTTTTTAGAAGTAGTTCCTAATTTTTAGAATTCATACGACCTATTTCTATTTTTTATAGGATTGTGAAATTATGATTTTTAAAAAATAGGAAGTTGTTGTTATAATTAAGGAAACCCGTGACTTCAAATTACAATCCCATATTCTTTCTCCATATTTTTAACTAACTTTCATTTTCACATTTTACGCTTAATTGCTTCATATTTTATATTTCATTTATGCTCATGATCTTTCATAACATGAATCTATCCTTATTATTATTATTATTATTTGCCAATTTTTCACTTTCTTTAATTACTAAAATATGGTTACATTTTGGATGTATTAAATTGTTATTATATTTTTAATTATATTATTTATATATTATTTAAATATCAGTTAATCAAGAAATAATTTATTCTCTTGGGTAGCCACTAGACAGAGATGAGTTTTCTTATGCATTGTAAGGCCTAATGCTTCTTCCATATCCAAATCTTTCATCGTCACCCCATGAGGCAGTTCCCAGTCGTAACAGTGTAAGAGATTAGCAAGTGCAAGTTCGATTAACATGATAGCGCAATTCATTCCAGGACACCCTCTACGCCCAACTCCAAATGGTATCAACTCGAAATGTTGTCCACTGTAATTAATTGAACTATCGAGAAATCTCTCTGGTAGAAACACGCCTGGATTTTCCATGATTCAGGGTCCATAAATATGATGCTGCATTTATGAACGTTCTAGTTTTGCTGGGATTTGATAGTTTCTGATTCGGCAATTCTGTGTAGTTTCTCGTGGAACCAGTAATGGTGTTGGTGGATGGAATCTTATTTGGACTACTAATCTAAATATTATATGTTTAGCAAATGAATCTAGTTCGACCTTGATTACTTTTCATTTTGGCCAACCACTTCAATGTCGATAATTTTAAAGATTTTTAGGCTCAAGAATATTTTGATAATTTCAATAACAATATATGCAAATATATTATCAACAATAATTTCATCTTTTTTTACATATTTCTATATTTTAATGAGATCTTATAATTTTTTAGTACCGAAATTACTTCTAGGGTTATTTTTCTAAAAATATATGATTATTGACTTATTTTGCTTTTGACTTCTTCAGAAGTGTCATTTTGAAATTATTTATTTTCTCTTATCTCAAAAATTAATATTTTGAATTAAATAGTCTACTACTCTTCAGACGTATATTATATCTATTAGCTGTCACACTAATAAGATGTCCTATAGGGACAATCAATCGAGCAAGAGTATTAGCAGCTGAAATATATAATTTGAACACCTACTAGGTATTTGTAAATATATCTGGTAACTGATTTGCAACATTATGCAAACGAATTAGTTTTTGAACTTTCAGTTTACATTGATTTGTGCATGTGTCAAGATTGAATAAAGTTGGTGTATTCCAACTAATTTATTGTGCTTTTGACACTTTACTTTTATCTTTCTCTGATGGAGTGAAAACTAACTCACTAAAAATCTTGCTCTAGAAAATTTATCAGTAAAATTCTATAATATCTAATGTAGACAATTAAAATCTATATAGATATTAAAATAATATTGATAATCCATTTTATTTCTTTAAGGGGGATGTAATAAGAATATATACACTGCAATAAAAAAATTTAATATCGCAAATTCTAAATAAGACATATTAATTCAGATAAACACAAGTTGCAAAATAAAAATTCGTGATATGCACACAATCAAATACAAATTAAAGGTGCAATATAAACAATAATATGTATCCAAGCGTATATTGAAAGTTTTGATTTCATAAACATAAGAATAATAATTGATCGTAAAATCTTAATAATAATTTAACTAAACCATATCGAGTATTAACATATACAATAAAATATTTAATGATAATATAATCATAAAATATTTTTCAAGTGAACTCATATTCATTATCTTTAAAAATTGTGTTGATATGATAATCAATAATCATTAACCTTAAATTTATAATTTGAGCAAGAAATTTAACAAAAGCAATATTAGGAGTTGATGATAGATAAACATATGGCCATCTAGTTGAAGTATTAATTAAAACTATAAAGTATTTAAATGGTCTATAAAATTAATTGATAGAATTATAAATATCCTCATGTATTTTTATAAAAATTCAGGAGACTCTAAATATAATTTAGCTAGTGAAGGTCTTATAATTAATTTATCTTGAGTACGAGAAACACAAAAGTAATTATCAAGCAAAATTATTTTCTAATTTTTTTTAGTGGATGTCCATTTGTATTCTTAACAATACGTCACATTATATTTGAACATAAATGACCAAGATGATCATGCCAAAGGATAAAAATTTTGAGATCTATGTACTTCCGGTATATATAGTTTAACTCGGCCATCTTTATTTTTTATAAAGTATAATCTAGTTAAGAAATTTAAAATTTCTTAAATATGAACTTCTGGTTCAAATTCATAGAGTTAATACATAAAAATTTAATATTTCCTTCACTTTATTTCAATAGAATATCCATTACGACGTATTCTTTAAAACTTAATAAATTTTTTTATGATATATTTGAAAACAATGCATCATTAAAATATTATTTTGCTCAAATTCAGAATATAAAATGGACTCTTTTGGAGTTTTAAACTATATTTGCAGAATCAAATATCATGTTAATATTAATTTCTGTTAATGTTAACTATAATAAATATTTTCTAATTATGAAAAATTATGAGAATTGTATCAATATATATCTTTTTAGCGCTTTTAATTTCAAAATTGGTTGGAAAATTTTTTTTTCACTATAACTTTTTTATCAAGATCTCGTTCATGATATTGAAAATATATCACATTTATTTCAGGGAATAATGTCAAAATAGTTGGACGAGTTTGGTTATTTTTTATCAAAAGCTAAAAATTTTATTTAGCTATAGACAAATAAAAAAATTAGTTTAAAATATTTTGTAATTCTTTGATCTTAATATAGCTACTGCAATAGCATATTTGAAGCATGGAAAATTTAATATTCGTCAAAAAGATTGTAATAATTAATAATGAGATAATCAATTTTTAATTTCACATTTGAGTAATCAAAAGAAAAATTATTACTTCTAAGCGATCTTGCGATAATGCTTGATTTCTTTTTCATAGTATCTCTAAGATTCACAATATCAAGGTGAATTTCATTATTAAGTACCTGTAACATATAATTTCATCAGAAAATATCAAGAGTAATAAATTCAAGTTTTATTAAGAACTTAAATCAAGAACCACGAAATATATATATATATATATACATGTGAAATTCAAATTTAAATCCATTGGTTAATGGGCATAAAAAAGTAAAAAATTTACATCATGTTCATAAATTCAAGTCAAAAAATATGTATAAATGTCAATTATTTTCACGTATATATAATACTTAAAGCTGGCAAATAATAGAACAACAGTACATATATCATTGCAAACATATTAATAAATATATATTATCTATTGTAACATAATAATTCTTTATACAAGAGATATATATATTAAACAAAAAAAATTCATAATATTTTTTCTTTTTTCTTAATGATTCAACGTGAAGAGATTTGATATTACTTATTGAAAAAAAATCATAAAATTCAATTAAGCCAAGATCAATCATATTAAATTATATAAATTAAATATGCAGAAACGTATTTTAATTTGAAAGATATAAAATTTTTCTTACAAATTAGAAAAATTAATTTTTTTTCTTTATCATTATAATTTAAAGAGATTATCGTACTGATGATATGTTGTAAATAAAAGAAGAGATAATATATATAGAAAATGAAAAATTAAAGAAATATTTTTATTATTAATTATCTTTAATGAATCATTTATAATAAAATATTTATAGTGATATATCTAAAAATTAGTTGAGAATAAAGATTATTAAATATATTAAAAAATTAATAAAAAATTTCAATGGGAACTCGTAAATAAAAGAAAAATCACGTGAAATATTTATGTGAATGGCAGCATTTAAGAAAAAACAACACATCAAACAGCCATGTGCTTAGGGCTGTAATCGAGCCGAGCCGAGCCGAGCTTTGCAAAGCTCAAGCTCTGTTCATTAGAAAATAGTCGAGTTCGAACTCGAACACGAATCGAGCCCGAGCTTGTATCGAGCCAGCTCATATATTATGTATCTCGAGCTTAAACTCGAGCTTGATTTAAATAAGTTTAACGAGCTCAATAAACTTATTTTAATTTTATTTTTCATTCATTTTTTCTAAATTTTCATAAAAGATATACTAAAATTTATATTTTTATGAAAGATGAATAATATAATTATATATTAACAAAAATAAAATATTATATTACTATAATTTTATATTTTACTATAAATTACTAAGCTATTTTATATTGTCTATTATTTACTTTATTTATCACATATACCATATATTAATAAATTATATAAATTATGTTAGTTAAAAAATTAATATATTCACATACATAGTTTAATATATATAAATTAAATTATATATATTTTTAATCAAATACACTAAATGAGCTAGCTCACGAGCTTAACTCACGAGCTTTTTAAATGAGCTAGCTCGCGAGCTAACGAGCCGAGTATTTCATAGCTTGAGCTTGGCTCATTTAACAAATGAGCAGTTCGAGCTCGAGCCTGAACGAGCTTTTACCGAGCCGAGACCCAAGCCGAGCTCGAGTAGCTTGGCTCATTTACAGCCCTACATGTGCTGTTAGACAATTTTTTTTTAAAGTATTTAATTTTTTACATAATTAGATAATTATATTTATGTTTATTATATTTTTCACCTTTAATATAAAGAGGTTGCACTTACTATATGATTTATTTTTTCTAAAATTATATTACAAAAATTTATGATTTGAAGGTCAGGACGTATGGTCCCTTTCTCATTCTCTTCATCAGTTAATATATATAACCAGATTATTATTTTTTTTTGGTTTTTTAAAACAAGGGTGATAATATTGAATTAAATTAAAAGTAATTATAACCTAAATGGGAAGGTTTTTTATGCTTTTTAGATGTAAAAGTTTTTTTCCCATTTGATGCAAATTAAACTCCAAGAATTGTAAGCGACCCAATAGAATAAGGAAATTTTTAGACGTTTTTATAAAATATATTTGGTAGACATTGAAATTATAAATGAAATTTAATTTTTTCAACTTTTTTACTATTCAATTACTTTTAATTGATATAATATATGTAAATATAAATTTTAATTTAAACAATAAATTAATGCTTTAAAAATTATTATTTTCCTCAACCATAATAATTGTCGTTACCTCTTTGTCGTGTTATTGGTTTTGAAATGGAATGGAACTCAAAAATGAAATCAAGCACCCAAACTGGTCATCGTTTCTTCTAATAAAATTTGTAAAATCTGGCTCATTTTAATTCATCGTTTTTTTATATTATTTTTTCAAATCCTACTTAAATGGGTTAAAAACATAATCATCAAATTTATTCAGATTTTATCATAATTTCAAAAACTGTAATTTTACAAAACCTAAAAGAATAATTAAATTGTTCATGGTAAATTGTAATGCAATAATAAAAAGATAGTCAGATTATTCTATAAATTGGGGTGAACAATTTTGAGATGAACATGGGTACTAACCATCTTTCCATTCAAAAGATGCTCAAATAAAGCCTAAGTTTTGAGACTTTTTGGCTTCAAATTCGAATCTTACTTTTTATTTTTATTTGAATTTATATACTGTCTAAATTTGTAATAATATTTATATTTATATAATTGATCCAAAAAAAAAATATAATTTAAAATGATATCGTTGTTTCTTGATATAATTAATGAGTTATTTATCGCAACTTGACTTGAATAATTTATTACTATGCTAATTCGGGCTTTTAATGAAACAAAAATTAGTATTAAAATGAAAGAGGTGAAACGGGGAGTTTCACTCCTGTGATAAAACGGTGTCGCTTAGACCGAGTTTAATCTGTTCCAGAAGTAGGATAAGACTAAGGTTGTCCCGAACAGAAAATTATCCTGGATAAACGAAGAAGATAAGCAAGTTCAGTGAAAAATCTAAACATTGTTGTCCCATTTCACTTTCCCACGCTCAGTCTAAGCAATGGTTTCTGTTGGACTTCCCTCTCTCAGTGCACTTACAGTTTCACATTCCAAGTCCAAAGGAGAGGGAGGAACAAAACTGTGGGGAAAATTGCATTACTCAAACTCTTCAGTGCCTCTTTCTCTGCAACTCAGTCCCACTTTTAAAAATCACCGTTTTGTGAGCTCTGATTAATGAGTTTTCTTTCTTTTTCAATTTTTTTTCAGTTTTAATTTCTTGTTGTTTCTATATGGGTTATTAATTGAATTCATTTTTTCCTTGAAAGCAGCATGAGAGGGTTATACGGATGCAAGCTGGAGATGAAGACTATGATTTGAAGCAAATGAGGGATATGGCTGCCGCTAAGAGGAGATGGGATGCTATGGTAATGTTTTCATAGCAGGGCCTACGTATATGAGTTGATAAAGCTGAAATCTTTGTGTTTGTATGTGAGGATTTTTGCATAAAAAAACTATCTTTCTGCATATAGAATTTGTTTTTAGCTGAATCCATCTTGAATTTAATTTGAGTTTTTGGACTATGTGTATCAGTTCATACACTTTTTTCTTTACTATTTATTTATTTTAAATCAAAGATGAATATTGTATCTTGACGATAATGTGAAGGTTTTATGCAAGTTGTTGGATGGAGATATCTCAAATATAGAAATGTATATTTGATTTCTCGTGTGAGGTTGTGATCACATTGCTTCAGTCCTTGAGATGTAACCTTCCAAATTCAAGTAGTGTGCTTTAGCTGGTAGACCTTACATTTCGCTCATGTAATTGCTTTTCATGTAGATTAGAGAAGGAAAAGTGAAGGTTCTTACACCAAGGGAAGCAGGTTATGCAATTCAACTCTCAAGCAAAACCTTACTTGATGTTCGTCCCTCTATTGAGCGAAAAAAGGTATAATAACTTTTCTTTCTATTGTTTTCTCTTTGCCAGTCCAAACTCTAACGTTAAAAGTTCTACTTTTTTATTCACTAGTTCCTACATGCTTTATGACTTAACCCTTCCATTGGATGATAATATTAGCACTTTCCAGGATAGCTCTGCAATATGGTTGTTGATGTGTCACTGAAAGCAAATGTGGATGTTGATCCAGTATCATAGCAACTCAGTTATTGTTTGTTCTTATTGATAGGAATGCACTATAAGGGAATGTTGCAATGTATAACAGCTTGGTCTTCATATTCTTCTAAGATTGACTCGTTTATTGCATGTTTTTGTTGAGAAATTGGTTACTAAACCATTTTACTTAATTTATACCTTTTCTCTAATGGACATTTACTCCTGATTTTGCACTCCCGTTACTTGTTTCTCTATTTCACATTTTTTTCTTGCTTACTATCTCCACGGATGATATCATCTCATTAGCCTATTTTGAAGGCATGGGTTAAAGGATCAACTTGGATTCCAATCTTTGATGTTGATGACAAATTTGACATTGGAACTCTTTCAAGAAAGTTCACAAATTTTATGATGGGTATTACTTGATTCCTTCTCTCATATTTTTCATTAATGTCATCATACAGTCATACCATACTTATCTTCATATCTACATTATCACACACAGAGGTTTTAGCTGATGAATAGTAATGTGATTGTATTTCTACAATTGTTATAGGCCTACTGGGAATGGGAGAGTCAAACTCAGATGCATCGGTTTGACTTGAACCATTTCACTGTTTATATCTAAGTCAGAAGAAATATGTCACTGTTAAATGTCTAAGGCATAAAAGATATCCATTCTTCCCTTGACCACTCTCTTGTTTTCGTATGCTTCTTCTTGTTCAATGTTTTATTTGGGTTGTGTGTTTGTAGGAGGCTGGTGGAGTGGTGCGCCTACATTGTCCTATGATAAGTATGTGGTGACTTGTGAATAGTTTTTCAGTTTTCTTAGTTGCATTCTCATACTTTTGTCTGTGCACATGTATTCTGCTTATATATTGTTTTTCTTATCCTTACCAGCCAGTTCATATCAAAGGTTGAGGAAAAGTTCCCAAAAGATTCTGACCTGATTATTGCATGCCAGAGAGGATTGAGGTGAATTCTTAGTTTAATCTGATAATAATTTCTGACATCAAGTTATCCATAAGTACTGGAAGGAGTGAATTCGTTCTAATGTTAGTGGCACCTGGATGTTGCAATTGATCAATAGCATTTTAAATAAATACGTATTATCTTTATTTCATTGCAATTAAGACTCTTATATAATATATAGCCCGCAAATTTTAACTGCTGCCATGAATAAAACAAGCTGTTCTGCAGTAGCTTTACGGCTTCAGGATATGCATATTTGCTATTTACTTCCTCTTTCCAATATATGTCGTATCTCCCATACTCAATGTCCCTTTGCAACAATTTCATTTAGAAGAAAAATTTTTGGCTTCAAATATTTGGCAGAGATGCTACAATCATTCAATGTTCGTTGAGTGGCACAATCATCTGATTTTCTTTATGCAACATGAGAATGCTATAATCACAGTATGCAATATATGAAAATATATCTTTTTTGGAGAAACTTGGGTTGCTTCTTAGAAGCCTATCAAGTATGTCAGTCACAGAGCATGGAAAAGAAAAAAAAAGGGAGGGGGGGGGGGGGGGGGGGGGGGGAGGAGAGGAACAAGAAGGAAACCAAGTCAGAAAATTCATTTTCCTGTGACATGAGGCTGAGAGCCAAAACAGCCTTGTAGTATCTTGCTCTAGGTTATAGCTGCTTCCAGCATGGGCTCTAGATGGTAACCTTTTGTCTTTGTCAATTTAGAACCTTCTCTACAAGCTGTTGTAATCTGTATTCCAACATGCATCATGAATAAGTTAAAAATAGAAAAAAAAAAAAAAAAAAAGAACCAGAGTTGAGAGGAGTTAGGGTTTGAAAAATTGTCATTAGTCACAGATGAAATAAATATCATCACTTAGAAAACTCACATACAATATTGTATTTTCTGCTTTTATTTTGAGTATTCACAGATCTCTAGCTGCTTGTGAGCTGCTCTGCAATGCTGGTTACAGAAACCTTTTTTGGGTTCAAGGGGGTCTCGAGGCTGCTGACGAAGAGGTATACTCTTTCGAATATGAATTCTGATATTTCCTTTAGTTGTTATGATTTCGGTTTCCCTTTTAGTTGGTTTTATGTGCTGATTGAATAAAAGAAATTTAAATCTAGTAATTTGTGTGAATAGGATCTGGTCATAGAAGGTCTTCAGCCTCTTAATTTCGCTGGAATTGGAGGCGTTTCTGAATTTCTTGGGTAAATATCTAATCTTTGTCATTTTTAAATTTCCTAGAGGGAAAAATTATAGTTGTTCATTTGTTTTTTAAATTTTAAAATGTTCATGGCAGTGATTGATGTGGGGTGTGACCAAATATTCATGGCAACATATGAATGTTTTTTTTTTATGTATAAAAATGAAAGCCATCCATTACAAATTTGCTCTTCCATGACCTATGACTTATTTCTTTCCTGTAAATGCCTGTGGGTTGGACACCCATGTAAAGACAAGTTTGGTGATTACAGATGGGGCATTGCATTCAAACATCACAACTATGGAGTTTAGTAATAATTACATATGGCTATATTTTAAGCCCATTTGCTGCTGCAGGCAGGTTGCTTTCCCTGCATTTGCAGTAGATCTGCCCAATTGTCATTTTGGGGAAGCAGCATTTTGTTGCTGTCAAAAAAGCTTGTCTACCAGCTGCTGCAAATGAGGCCTCTGGTTCTCATAAGACTTTACAAGTATATCTTTTGCCTGTGAGACAAGATATGCTGAATTAATTTCTGATTTTTTTTTGTTATTTCACCTTCCAACTTGTTAGCCACCAGTAACAGTTGGTCGATTGTTCATTGTACATCATAACTCGATTGCTGAATGATTTGGTCAAATAATATTTGAAACTGTTATCTTGCATTAGGCATGGAATTTACTAATTCCCATGTGACTTTAGTTGGACAGATCAGCAAAGAGTTGTAGCTGCTAAAGAAGGTTGGGGTTACCGATTGCTATTCTCTGCACGACTGGTAACTATACTGTTGCCTTTATGGCAAAATAAGCTATTGTTTAAATTCCACTTGTTGGCTTGGAAATTTAATGTCCATTTTCTTTCTAATGTAGATTGGAGTCTTTATTGTAGCTGATGCCTTATTTCTTGGTGCTCAGCAAGTAAGTCGCTATATTCAGGAGATAAGGTCACATTGAATTGGGCTTGAAAGTATATAACCATTGAACCTGAACGAACATTGGTCTACGTAACATATATAGAGTCCAGAGATTTTTAGGGAATCCCAATTTTGGAGCCAGGAGTAGTGTATAATGCTAAGTAGACACATGCTTATTTACTTATTAGTCCTATTAAAAGCATTTGGTGCTGCTTCGCTACATTATATCTAGGCACAGATTCCTATGGTGTAATGTGATGTATATGCTTTTCTAGACATGCTGTATTATATCTATCTTGAGCTTTAGATTAAGTTAAGAAAGCAAGCTTGTCAAAGTTGCAGTTCCAAACAACCGGCAGCTTCTTTTGTCATCTCCTAAGTGGTATCGGCTCAGAATTCTACCCCTTGAAGTCTTCTATACTATTGGCTATAGATCTTTCTGGTTCAAATATTTCTGGGTCTTCCCATAGCCATGAATCCCTCTCCATTGATATTTTAGCTGGAATATGATTGGAATGATCCTTATCGAAATCTTTTGACTTTTAATGGAAAAACCTATCAAACCCTGCTACATGATGGTCTTCTACTAGAATGAATGGTGATGTGTTTTCTTTTTTTTATGGCGTGTTTGATGAAGAAAATAATAAAAAAAAATCCAAGATATTTTGTTATTCACTACTAATGTATTTTATGAAAAGTAATCGAAAGATTTTTATTTCCTAAATAAATATTAATTGTTGTATTTGTTTGAAATCTATGCTTCACATTCAAGTTTCTATATATATTTTTCTTAAAGAAAAGAAAACTATATACTGAAATGGAAAATTACAAAAGTTCCATGTGATATTGTGTAATACATACACGAGTTCTCCTTTTGCCAAAATACAACACATCGGTTCCTTAATTATTATCAGACAAGAAAGCATATGACGAGAGAAGCAAAGCGAAGGGCCTGTTTCTAGCTTAGCGGTAAGTGTGGTTTGGCAATGACGTGCAAAGGAACTGTCCGATGCATTGAGATGCCAAAAGCTTCTGTGTTATCAATATCCTCAGCTTTTACTCCTGGAGGAAGTTCCCAATCAAAGCTATTAAGAAGTTGAGCTAATGCAAGCTCAACTGTTGCTGTTCCGAAATTTATAGCAGGGCAGCTTCTTCTACCTGCTCCAAATGGTATTAGCTCAAAATCCTGCCCCTTGAAGTCTATACTGCTATCCTTAAATCTTTCTGGTTCAAATCTCTCTGCATTTTCCCATATTTCTTCATCTCTTCCAATTGCCCAAGCGTTCACATAAATCCTTGTTTTAGCCGAAATGTTATACCCATCAATCATAACATCTTCTAATGATTCTCTTGGGACTAAAACCGGGACAGATGGATGCAATCGAAAAACCTCTTTCATTAGAGCTTTCATGTATTGCAACTGAGGTAAATCGCTCTCTTGCACAACAATTCTTTCTCCAACAATGCTTCTAATTTCGGCTTGTGCTTTTTCCATGACTCTAGGATTCGTTATTAGCTCTGTCATTGCCCAATCAAGAGTTATAAATGTTGTATCAGTTCCAGCAGCAAACATATCCTGCAACAATTTAATTACCCATTTGTAAAATTTCAGTAAAAATAATGAAAAAATCATCAAGAAGTCATTAATTAACTAATTAATCAACTAACCAAGATTACTGCTTTAACGTTATCCATAGTAAGAGGCATATCACCAACTCCATTTTTCTGTATATCAAGTAAAACATCAACAAGATCCTTCTTTTCCTCTTCCTTCCCTTCAGAATTGATAAGATGTTCATTAATGACTTCATCAAAGAACTTATCGAAGCGTCTAAATGTGTTGAGAAGTTTCGATTTCATTCCAGTTAAGCTATGTACAAATTCCATAGAAGGAAAATAATCCCCAAGACTAAATCCTCCAAGCAAATCCTGATAATCTTCAAGCATCTTTTGGAAACCATGCCTATCATACTCTCCTCCTGAGAAATCTCTTCCAAGTGCGACTCTACAAAGAACATCATTTGCATACAACCCAAGCATCTTGCTTAAATTAGTGGTGCCAGGAAAAGACTCTCCGATCCGACGAATCAATCGTGCAACTTCTTCTTCTCTAACATACCCAAACGACTGAACTCGCTTTGCACTTAATAGTTCAAGTATGCAAATTTTCCTTATGTTTCTCCAGTACGCACCATAAGGAGAAAAGGCAATATCAGTACAATCATAGAAAAGGAATTTAGCTGAATAGAGTTGAGGGCGGCTAGAGAGTGCAAGATCATGGGTTTTCAGCACTTCTTTAGCCAATCTAGCTGATGAAACAACAACAGTTGGGATCTCACCGAGCTGTAAGAATATGATTGGACCGTACTTGTGAGCTAAGCGTCGAAGAGATATGTGAGGCATGTTACCTAGTTGGTGAAGATTGCCTACGATGGGTAATTTTGGAGGGCTTGGTGGGAGATTGAGCTTTCCTTTATTCAGTTTTTCTTTCATCAAGAAACACTTGAGGATGATTACTGTAAAAATTGATGCATAAATTAGTGAGTAGGTTATGGTGAAGGAATCATCCAGGTTCAGCCATTGAAGGAGTGGCGCCATTACTGGAATTTTCTTCAAGAAAATTCAGTACTGGTTTAATGTAGTGATACTGAGTGGATTCTTATAACAAGACAAGAACTGATGCAATTTGAAAAGAGGCTTGAATGAGATTGGGTTCATTGATTTCTTATCACGTCAACACTTAAATAACAAGTTACAATTAAAAAAAATATTAAAAATCAACCTTGGTTAAAAGATATTAATATATTTTAGACCCTTTTAATTTTAGATGACCTTAAAATAATAAAAATATTTTTAGCTAATAAAAATTAAAAATTCACAGTCCTTTCTTTTTTCACCCTCATTTTGTACTCTTCTCATCCCTCACTTCGTGTTATCTATTTTCTTCTCATTTTTCATATTTTTCTCTAAAATTTTACGATCTAAAGCTCAACAAGATTTAGTTTATTCATTGAAATTTTATTTTATCCATCATATCCTTCATTGACACAGGTTAATTTTTAAATTTAATTTATTTACTCAATATTTAGTAGTAAAAATCACTGATAACGATTTTATTAAACTGTATATCTCATATATGAAGAAAAAGTTACTTACATTCTTTTTTTACTTTATTTTTTTTCCATTTGATAGTTATATTTGATAGCTTGAAATTTTTAAAATAAGACACTATTAAACAATTGAAAGAAAATAAGTTGATATTTTTATATATTTATTTCTACTTTATTTTTCTCATTCAATTTAACGTTGGGTTTAGAATTTAGAAATGTTCACTGCATTTATGTACAGTAAAGGACAGTTAGTTACAATTAATATTTAATGCATTTTCAAAATGCGAACATAAAATATAAAAATATATGAAGTAAATAACTTTCACTAACTTTGACTAACTGTCACTAACTATATCCAACTGCCACGAACTGCATTTGAATACACTCCATAATTCACCTTTTATAATATATGTAGTAGGATTTGAATTTGAAGTGTGCTTATATAATATACGCTGCAGGATTTAAATCTGAGAAGTGGTTGACTGATTTTGTGTGAATAAAAAAAATCTTTAATTAAACAGTCACTAATTGTGACTAACTTCCACTAACTATACTCTAACTGATATGAACTGCACTTGAATACACTATTTAATTCACAGTTGTATAATATACATTGCAGGATTTGAATTTGAGAATTGGTTGATTAAGTTTGTGTGAAGGAGAAAAATCTTTAATTAAGCAGTCATTGATTGTCACTAACTGCGACTAACTGTACTCTAACTGTCACGAGTTATACTTGAATACATTTTCCAATTTACTATTATACAATATATGCTGCAGAATTTGAATTTGAGAAGTGGTTATCTGAGTTTGTCTGAAAGAGAAAATTTTTTAATTAAATAGTCACTAACTATCATTAATTGTGACTAACTATCACTAACTGTCATCCAACTACCACCACCTGCTTTGTAAATATTCCCTAATTCTCCGTTAGATGGTGTATATTTATGGATGTGAATTTGAGAATCAATTGACTGAGTTGGTGTGTAGGTGGCAAATTCTTAAATAAACAGTGACTGACTGTCATTAATTATCATTAGGTGTACTCTAACTGACACAAAATGTTGTGTTCGACACTCTCTATTTATTCTTTCGCTATTATATACCTCATTATTAACTTGAGAAGCATTTGATTGACTTTGTATGCTGGATGGAAATACTTGATTAAACAGTCACTAATTGTCATTAAAGATCACTAACTGTCGCTAACTCTCATCCAACTGTCACTAACTACTTTTGTAAATACTTCCTAGTCTTCTCTTAGATGGTGTATGTTTGTAGATGTGAATATGAGAATATGTAGATTGAGTTTGTGTGCAGATGATTATACTGATATGTTACTTTTAGTTTATTTAAATATCTACTAAGAACTTAATTTCATTTTTAACAGAGAGAATTATGGTATGTTTATGGTTAAATTTGTTGAATTATGTATGCCCCCAGCCTTTGGTATTTGGGATTATAAACAAGAGCACATGAAACAACTCAAATATACCACAACTTACTATTTATGGGTCCATGGAGAAAACAAGAAAAATGGTATTTATCATTCAGATAATAAAAAGTGATATGTACAATGTACACATGTGTATATATATATATTAATCTTGCTATTCTATTGTTATTTAAGTTGACAATTTGTATTCCAATGTATTTAATTTATGTTCTATCTTCATACGATTACAGATTATTAAGTAATTTGTAAATCAATAAATACTAATTATTGCTAACTGTCATTAACTTCACCAAAATGCAACTAACATTCATCAAATCATTCTTAACTCAATATTCATCAAAGCAAATCCAAATAAAATTTGAAATTTTAAAATAATATAATAAATAATAATTGTCATTAACTGCACCCAAATATAGTTAACCGGATATAAATTACTATTAACTCAACAATTATTGTCAAATTATTATAAAGCTCACTTTAAAAAAATTTCATTATTGAAGGAGACATTAAACAGTAATTGTCATTAATAGTATTAAAAAAAAAAAAAGAACACATTTATTTATGAGCACTTGCAGATTGGGATGCAACACATATTGAATTCTAACAAGTCAGTCTGTGATAACCTTTCTCACGGCAATGTCTGCACTTAGGATGGGGATAACTACATTGAGCTTGGACATCCCAAAGTGATAATTAAACTAATACCCAGCAATCACGGATAAGAAACAAAATAAATAATAATATCATAATACTTAATGGATTTTGTATCTGCACACAAATAACTAATTTTTTTTCAGATGCAAATTAAAGTCATGCAAATATAATTTAGGACTATTTACAAAGGTAGTTAGAGGTAGTTATGATATAGTTAGTTACTGATCATTAGTGGTAGTTAGTAACTATTTAATTTATTATTTTCCTAATATATACAAATTCAATACAACCTTCTCAACTTCAAATTTTGCCACATATTATCTAAAAGTAAATTGGGGAGCATTTCGAATGCAGTTCGTGGCAGTTAGACTATAGTTAGTAATAATAAATGAAAGTTAGTGACTGCTTAATTAAAGATTTTTCTCTTTCAGATGAACGCAGTCAACCACTTCTCAAATTTAAATCCTGAAGCATATATTATACAAAGGTTAATTGGAGAGGGCATTCAAGTGTAGTTCGTGATAGTTAAGGTACAATTAGTGACAGTTAGTCATAGTTAGTGATAGTTAATGACTGCTTAATTAAAGATTTTTCCACTTCAGACAAACGCAATTAACCACTTCTTAAATTCAAATCCTGCAACATATATTATACAAAGGTGAATTGGGGAGTATATTCAAGTATAATTCGTAGCAGTTAAAGTACAATTAGTAGTAGTTAATCATAGTTAGTGACAGTTAATGACTACTTAATTAAAAAAATTTCTCCATCAAACAAACTCAGTCAACCACTTCTCAAATTCAAATCCTATAGCATATATTATACAATGGTGAATTGGAGAGTGTATTCAAATGAAGTTCATGACTGTTAGAGTATAGTTAGTGAAAGTTAGTCGTAGTTAGTAACAGTTAGCGACTACTTAATTCAATATTTTTCTTCTTTATACAAACTCAGTCAACCACTCCTCATATTCAAGTCTTATAACATATATTATACAAGGGTGAATTGAAAAGTATATTCAAGTATAGTTTGTGGCAATTAGAGTACAGTTAGTGACTGCTTAATTAAAAAATTTTCTCTTTTACACAAAAACAGTCAAGCACTTTTCAGATTCAAATTCTGCAGCATATATTATACAAGGATGAATTGAAAAGTGTATTCAAGTGCAGTTCGTAGTAGTTAAAGTACAGTTAGTGGTAGTTAGTCATAGTTAATGACTGCTTAATTAAAGATTTTTTTTCATTCACACAAACTCAGTTAACCACTTCTCATATTCAAATCTTGCAGCATATATTATACAAGAGTGAAATGAGAAATGTATGCAAGTACAGTTCGTGACAATTATGATACAGTTAGTGATAGTTAATCACAGATAGTGATTATTAGTGACTGCTTAATTAAATATTTTTAGTTTTCACACACATTCAATCAAACACAACTCAAATTGAAATATTACTGCATATATTATAAAAAGGTGAATTTGGTAATATATTTAAATAAAGTTCGTGGCAGTTGAAGTACAGTTGGTGACAGTTAGTCAAAGTTGGTGAAAGTTATTCTTAAATCTTAAACTCAATGTTAAATCGAATGAAAAAAAATAAAGTAGAAATAAAAATATAAAAATATCAACTTATTTTCTTTCAATCGTTTAGCAGTATCTTATTTTAAAAAATTTTGAGCTATCAGATATAACTATCAAATGAGAAAAATAAAGTAAAAAAAGAATGTGAGTAACTTTTATATATAAGGCATGTAGTTGAATAAAATCTTCATTGGCGATTTTTATTGCTAAATATTGAGTAAATAAATTAAATTTAAAAATTAAACTGTACCAATGAAGGATCAGATGGATAAAATAAAATTTTGACGAAGAAACTAAATCTTGTCAAGCTTCGGATAACAAAATCGTAGAGAAAAATATAAAAAATGAGAAGAAAAGAGAGAATACGAGCTAAGGGAAGAGAAGAGCGCAAGATGAGGGTGGAAAAAAAGAGAGCTGTGAGTTTTTATTTTTTATTGGCTAAGGGTATTTTTATCATTTTAGGATCATATAAAATTTATAGGATCTAAAATATATTAATGCATTTTAATGAGGGTCATTTTAGGTAATTTTTTTAAAAAAAATTACATAAATAAAAAAAATTATTACTATTATTTACATAGGTAAAATAATAATTATTATAATATTATAAAATCTACAAAATGGCACTATGATTGAGCATCTGCTATATTAATGCAATGGACTTGGAGTCTGATTCCCTCGAGGTGGTTCAAACAATTAATAACAAGGCTATAGATTTCACTTATTTTGGTCACATTATAAATGATTTTATTATTAAAAAGAATATTTGAGAGTTTTACACGTGCCAATCAGTAAACCAGTATTCATTTTATTATTAAAATAGTTGATTCTTTGCTTGATCAAATAGAATTAATGTAGGATAAATGTTCCTCCATTCGTTGGAAGTATTGTTTGTTCTGAAACTGGATTGATTTAATAATACAACTTTTTTCGTAAAAAATCAATTAATATACCTAGATGATAAATTAATTTTACATCCGATTCTTATACTAGCAAAATAATTATAGTGATGTGAAATATGAAAAATCATTTTATAAAATATAAATTTGTATATGAGGATTTTATTTTTTGGTATAATCATAGTTATCCCTAAATTCACTAGATCGGAACTAATTTTATTCATATTAGATCAGCTCATTAAGATATAAGATGCTCTCAACAAGGAGTAAGTCCATTTAAAAAAACTTTAACTCCATTCACATTAGATCGGCTCATTAAGATATGAAGAACTCCCAATAAACAGTAAATCCTTTAAAAAAACTCTAACTCAGTTGAAAATTTAACTACCACTAAATTATATGGGGAGTATGAAATGAATAAAAAGAAAATGATAATGAAGATGTGGTAAATATCAAAATCCCTGCCCGAATCGAAGAAATAATGGGCAGGCTACAGTGGTGTAGCCAGCAAGTTGTCGACGCCCGGGCTCTGCTACTGCTCTCAACCATTACTGTTCTACCCCGAATGAAATTGAGGTATCTTGAATAAAAAAGCTTCCTCTAAAATTCTGAAGGTCAGAACTTCAATTTAGTTTCAGTAAAATGCATATGAAAGAAATATTGACTTATAAAATGCTAAGATGAAAAGGAAATAAGAGGTGCAAGACTCTTTACATGCAGAGAATCAATTGAAATAAGAACTCTAGCTAAAGAAATTCAAATCACATAAAGGAAGAGAAATTGCAACGACAAAAGTAAGAGTTGAGAACTGTACCGATACACAATAATAACCGGCAAGGGTTTGTTTTTGAGAATGGTTTCAAGGTCATGAAGAGGCTGGAAGTTCTTGATGCAGTCCAACCTGACTTCAACAATATCAGCACCCTGTGCCTTTGCAGTGTACATGTCGTCAATCACTTGTTCAACAGAATGAGCCATTAAAGGAGAACAAACCATTGCAGAACTGCGTAACACTTCATTTGCAGCTTGACCCATTAGATAAAAAAATCAATAAAGCTAATAAAGAAAAAAGCAATGTAGATGAATTGAATGCAAAATATTGAATGGTATGGTAGTAGTGTACCAGTTCCTCGACTTTCTTTTACTTCACTTCAAGTTCCAAAAGCTGCCTACTAAAATTCTCATTTTTGAGTGCAAGTTCTTTTGATGGCCCTTCCACTATTTTCTCTTTCATCTTCAATTCATTAGATAACTGTTCAAAACCCTTCTCTCGCCTTTCAATCTCCATGAAAGCCTTAGAAATCTCACTCTCAACTGCTTTAACCTGACAAGCTCTCTCCTCAATATATTTATTAAACAACTCAAATCTCTGCTCTATCTCTTCCATAATTCTCACCTTCTTTTTTATCGTCTCACTCACAGCCTCAAGCTCTCTCCTTGATTTCTCAATCAACTCAATCTCTCTTTTCCTCTCTTCAATCTCTTTCCTTTGATTCAATTCAAACTCTTTCGCTCTAACCTCAATCTCCCTAAACCTCTTTTCAACATATTCTTGAAAAACCTCTAATTCCTTCTCTCTCTTCTTGACATCCTCCGACTGTTGTTCTGCTGATGTTAGGATGGAACGAAGCTCTTTGGCGCGCACTCCAATGACATAATGAATGGAGTTGAATTACAGGTGAAAATTTTCCTCAGCCAGGCCTGGGCGGCTGCCCGGGCGTGCCCAGGCCTAGCTACGCCCCTGGCAGGCTATGACGTGCTAGCGGACCATCCTCAACAAAATTTTAATGGTTTAATTTTTTTGTGTATAGTGTATGGCAGTGAGTTTAGCTATGTCTTCTTCTGCCTCATCATTCAAAGACCATTCAAATTTATTTAACAAATTTGCCAAAGCAAGCTCAATAGCACTCATAGCAAATTGTTTGCCCCAACTGGTATCCATTGAAACTCATGTCCTTTGAAATCTATAGAACCATTCAAAAATCTCTCTGGCACAAAACTCCTCAGCTCGATCCCCATAATGCTGGATCTCTTCCGATGGCGCAAGCATTGATTACCACCTTGGTTCCTGCTGCAATATCAAAGACTTTTATTCTGATATCTCGCATTGATAGTCAAGGAACTAGAAATGGATCTGGAAGATATGAAACGCAGAGTTCCTTTGATCACTGCTTTTAAGTATTGAAGTTTGTTTGAATCCTTAGCTGCATCAAATAACATCATCAAATTATAGTTGATCTAAGACACATTTTTATGAAATTTTGGTAGTAGAGGGCAACTCGAGAAAAAAAAAATCATTATTGTAATATGTTAAACACATCAACTTTTAGCTTGTTCTTTATCTTCTTTTGCATCTTTTTTAATTCTTATAGGTATTTTGGTAAATTAATGTAAAAACTGATTATAAAAAATATATTATATAAATATATTATTGAAATTATATTTTATTGAAAAATATTAAATTACCGTGTTTGAAAGATACAATAAAATACTAAAAAAATATATTAAAAAATGTTAAATTATTTGACTATAATCCAACTTTACTAAAAAATTTGAGTAATACCTAAACTACTCTTATAATATCTCTTTTTTATTTTACCATATCCTAAAATAACATCATAATTATTTTTTAATATGAGACTCAATAATCTCCTATTTCAGTAAAATAATTTTTTCTAGTCTCCATAAATAAAATATTTTATCAACTAATTGGTAAAATTTAGTGGCCCCTATATATTATTTTATATAAATTATTTATAAACAAATATAATATTTATGGTCAACCAGAATTATTTTGTCATTTTTTTTAAATTTTAATGCAACTAAATGCTGTATTGCAGTCTTCTTCCAATTCTAAGCAATAATTCTAAGACTTTTGATAAAAATATAAAAAAAATAAAAATAATTCTAAATTTATCATATTTATAAAAATATTATAATTTATAAAATATTTACCAAAATATTATATTTTTATTAGTTTATAAAGAATTTACAATAAATTTATCATGAGTTTATAAATTTTATACAGTATATAATGAATTTATTATGAATTTATAATAAAATTATATAATTAAAATATTCATTATAAAAAAATAAAAATTTTAAAAAACTCGGTGGAGGGAGTCATTTTCGGGCCGCTTTTTTCAAATGCACGTTTCTTCAATTTTCATCAAAAATTTCAATTTCATTTTTTTTTACAACTCATCAACGGCAAAATAAGAACCAATTACTTAAAGAAAAAATTAAGTTCTTTAACATAGCAATAGAAAGAGAGAATAACAACAAATAATTTTACGTAATTCAGCCTCTCAATAAATGTATATCCAAAGAGATAATTTATTAAATCATCATATTATCACTTATAACAAAAATGTGTCACACTCAATTAATAGGCGAAAACGTTAAACTCCAACTCAATTATTTGGCAAAAAGTCAAAAAATCTCTCCTCTAGTATTCATATTTATAATGTTACCTACCATCAATTTTAGCTCAATAAAAATTCTCATCCATTTATAAATAATACTAAAATAAAAATTTCTCTTTTAAATTCCATTAAAATTTAGGCAACATTTTTAACATATTACACCCAAAATGCAGTAACATGATAGCCCGTGGATTTGAGCTAAAGATTGAAGACAACAATAAGGAAACAAACCATCTGAATTGGAAGCCCAAATGGAGAAGGTGGTTTGGTAATTTTCTTGCTGCAAGTGGAAACCATTTTAAAAGGATCAAGATAATTGTAAAGTATAAATTAGCTAAGATGGTGAAGTATATATGAAGGAAGAAGCATCATGTTTGATTCTCTTTTGTGTGTATTTATGCTAAGAAAAAATATATTTTGGAGCATGTGAACTTGATAACTTTTTGACATTTTACCCATAAAATTTACTTTAGCGACGTTGAATTCTCAAAATTTATTATACATGAAAATTATTGAATATCGGCATTAACTCTTCAACCAACAAAATATTTTATATCATTAGTTAATTCTATTGATTGAGAACTTAATTTTTATGAATCACAAATTTTGAAGGCTTAATTTTATAAAAATATTAAAGGGTTTAATATCAAAAAAGTTGTTAAGTTCAAGGAGCCCAAAATACTTTTTTTCTTTCTGCTAATTATCAAGTTCTTGGAGTATTTAAATAGTAAATACTAATTTTTGAATCAATATTAGTGAATAGAATTTAATATTTTTGTTATTTTATCGGCCTTATTTTAAAAATATGATTTATATAAAAAATAATAATAATTAGATAATTAGCAACCGGCAAGTTTTGCACTACCGCACGGTATGTATCTGTACATTGACTAATTGAAATGTTAGTGATAAATGGATACTATTTTAAGAAAACCTAGTCCATATCCCACTTATAAATTAAATCAATTAAAAAATATAATTTAAAATAAAAATTAATAAAAATTAATTTTTTAAAATATTATAATTCAAATTATATTTTTTGATTGATTTATTTTATGAGTGGAGATATAAATTAAGTCCATAATAAATTTTTTCTATTTTAAATACTGATTAATGTGTCCAAAAATAGTCAATACAAGGATCTAGTTAATTATTGACCAAAGAAAAAGATCTTAGTTAATTTTCAGGGGTTCTGAAAATTACAATCGTACAAATCAATCACGTATCAATGACTAGATAGGCCACAAATGTGTGGATGTAAAGAGCAATTCAAAACAAGAAATTTCTCTTTAATTTGAAGTTTGGCGTTGAATTGAAATTTCTACATCTTACTTATTAAGTTGAATTAACATAAATAATTTGTCTAAATGTTTATATTCAGAATCTGAATTTGAGAATTTCGACAAAAGAGAAGAAATTCTCTATCTTCTCATTTCATCCATTGAGAATAAAATTTATTTATTTATTAATTTTTAAATTATTACTATATCTTGATCAAATTAAAATTTATAAATTCTTAATGAAAATTTCGTTATATTTGGTAAAAATTTATCTGAGTAAAAGCATATATATATATATATATGGGTAACCTAGGGAACTTGTTACCATCAAGCTAATAAGAATGTGTAAGCACATACAAATTACAATCAACTGCTTGGACATATTGTTGTATAATAGTAGCTAGTAGGTATGAAGCATCTTGAAGCTATCCAGTTAGAAAGGGATAGCCGGAGTTGCAACAGCGAGAAGGGGAAATTTTCTATGGATGGTGAGACCAGGACATTGAGTCATATCCAAATCTTTCCCACTAGCTCCACCGGCCAATTCCCAATTGAACTGATTCACAAGATCTGCCAACACAAGCTCAATAGTTACTATGGCAAATAAAACTCCAGGGCACCCTCTCCTACCAGCTCCAAATGGAATTAACTCAAAATCATGTCCTTTAAAATCTACACAAATATTCAAGAATCTCTCAGGCCTAAACTCCTCCGGTTGGTTCCATTTGGCAGGATCTCTCCCAATTGCCCATGCATTTGTAAATATTATCGAACCAGCATCTATGTCATATCCATTTATTTTGACATCTTTGGTTGATTTTCTTGCAACTAGTAATGGAATTGGAGGATATAACCTGAGAGTCTCTTTTATCACTGCCTTTAAGTAATGCATTTGATCCAAGTCATTTTCTGTTATCTCTGCTTTCCCATTCCCAATTCTCCTCACTTCATTTTGTACTTTCTTCATAATCTATGGGATTTCTCAACAGCTCTGACATTGCCCATTCTAGGACTGTGTAAGTTGTATCAGTTCCAGCAGAAAACATATCCAGCCCAAAAAAAGATCTTTGAATCAATAATGAATTTACTATTATGCCCTCAAAAAAATAATAATTAATATTTTATATTTGATTTTTCATGAAGATCTGAACCTTACTATCTCACAGTTGTATACACAAAGTCTGAATCAGTAATACGTGACTTTATTAATAGAGACTACGGAATTCGATCATGGCGTAATCAAGAATTTCGCAGGAAAAAGTTTAGGATATTCTTTAGAATAATAGTTTATTTTATAATTATAATTATAATAATAGCTGAAGTGAGAGTATTCCTTACCAAGATGATGGCTTTAATGTTAACTCTCGACATGGAGGTCATGTCATCCTTCTGAAGTTTAAGCAGAACATCCACAAAATCATTTTCCCCTTCACTTCCATTAATGTTGCAGCTGCCTCTCCCTTTCACACTATCCATATGCTCTTCAACTACATCCAAAAATTTATCGAAATCTTTGGCGATCACTTTAGCATCAAAACCATCAATTTTAATTACCCAACTAAGCCAAGGAATATAATCTCCTACAGTAAAACTACCTAACAACACCATCAACTCCCCTAATAACTCCTTAAAATTCCTCCCACCTCCGCCTTCACCGTCACTCTATTTTCTTCCTAAAGCCACCCTGCAAACAATATCATTTGTAATACCAGCACAAATTTCACTCAAATTTACTGGCAATGACAATGAAGAAATTTCTTTAATCTTTTTTAAACAAATGACCATTTCTTCTTCTCTTACGCTTCGAAAAGACTGCACCCTCTTGTTACTTAAAAGCTAAAGCACACAAATACTTCTCATTTGTCTCCAATACTCACCATAAGGTGCTGTGGATATATCCTTCCCTTCATAGATAAGTTTATAGGGAACGTTAAATCTTGGTCTGTCGGAGAAAACAAGGTCATGGGTTTTCATTATTTCTCTTGCAACATCTGCTGATGAGACTACAAAAACATTAACACTTCCAAATTGAACTTGATGGAGTTATACTATTAACCATGCATGTGTAATAGTATAGTTTTATTGTCATTCTATGGAACAATTATTTCTTTATATTTAATTGGAGATTTATACTAAATAAATAAAATGTTATAATAATTGTATTAGTATATTGTGAATATACTTTATTAGACCAAGTAGAGAATGAATGTTTTATACTGGCTATTAAAACATATTCTCTAGGACATTAGAAATAAGATTTGTGTTCTTAATCTTGATTTAATTAATATGAGCAAATAAACATTGTCTTGTGCTTTGATTCATTAAAGAGTGAGTTTCATTTAATGGAATAATATTTCTCGGTGAGTTGAGCAAAGACATTTTATATTTGTGAAATATTAAGTTAATGATAGAATTCATGTCTCGGTTTAGAGATTGATAATGCACTTTAAGTAAGCTTATAAGGTTTTATAGTGTAAACCTTGCAGGTGGATTTTTAATCCGACACATGAAATAAATTAAGCGACAATATTAAAGATATATTGTTATTTAAATAAATTGTCAGTAATTTATTTAATATAGCAGCATCTGTAATCTTAACATGGGGAACATGAATATTATGTTATGGAATGGTAATATTAATAAGGAGTTCGATCATGAATTTTTAGTGGAATAATTTATGATTAATTATAATGAGAATATAGTGGTCCTGTATGTGGTCTTATTATAATTAGTAGCCTTATTAATTTTATTCCTGCGGTCCCTGCTGTGCCTTGATTATTTGGAATATATACAGATGTTTTATTTTAAATTTAAAAATATTATCTTCCCATCGAAGAGATATTTTTAAGGAATTTAAAATAGAATAAAACTCTAAGGGATAAAATAGAGTTGAACGTACAGTTTCTGCCCACTCTCAGAAAACTCAGAAGATCGTGGGTGATTCCAAGATCTCAGAAAAGAAGACCTGTGAGCAATTCTGCGCTTCAAGAGGTCAGTTTTGATTGATTAATTCAATGTTTAGTTTACCTCATACGTGTTTCGATGTGGGTTGGTTTGTGCGCTTTATTCGTGTTTTTGGCTTTATACGTGTTTAGTTTATACCCGCACCAACCACTCAACATAGTATGATATTGTTCGCTTTGGGCCAAGCCCGCACGATTTTATTCTTGGGTTACTCCCCAAAAGGCCTCTTACTATGGAGTGTGTATGGATGCTTATATAATACTCAATTGTCTCTTGGCTTTTCCAATGTGAGACTTTAGATTGATACCCCAATAGAACTTTCATCATAGGACCATAGCATTGAGAGACGTGAGGGTATAAACCTAGTTGGTGAAAGTTTCTAAGAATTGGAAGCTTTGGCGGTGAAGTTGGGAGATTTTTGTTTGAAGTAGGAGTAAAGAACCACTTTAGGAAAAAGATTGAGAAGAAAAGAAGGGAATTAGAAGAGTTATGAAGAACTGCAACACACTGTAACTTGTTGGCAATTTCTTGTGTTTATCTTCGTAAATTAACTTCCACTGATATAAGGATTTGGTTGCTAATTAGGAGGGTATTTGACCTAATTTATAAGTAGTCAAACTAGTTTATAAATTATAAAATTTAAACTATACTGTTTGTTTAAATTAAAAGAAATAAGATGACAGACTCATTTATTATTTTAGTATTTATAAATATTTAGCTTATAGGTTAGTTTAATTAAGCAATATATTATATTGTCTCTATTTATTTTAATAAATATTCTAATTAATAATATAATTTTATATTATTTTTAGTTATTTTAATAATAAATGTATTTATATTATTTTAGCCGTCTTCTTTTATATGAGTTTTCATAAATTTTTTTCTTTTTCTTGATTTGAAAGTGATATTATCATTGATTCGTTGAAAAGCGACAGTCTCGTCCATCTTTTTTCCCTTTTATTTTTAATCTATAACTTAATTTTATATTCTTTTTTTAATTATCTATTATTTTTATTTGGTAATTTATTCTCAAAAATAATTTTAAACATGGAAGGGCAGTGGAGTTGTTGAGGTTGGAAGGATTCCAAGCGAGAAAGAGAAACAATCCATATGCAATCAAGAAACAGCCCATATGACTAGACAACTACTTGATTTCAAAGATTGACATGCTTATAGAGTAACAACATATATGATTAGTTGCAAGGGTGAAGTTAGGATTTTAAATAGGGGGCAAAATTTCTCCTTAAAATCATGGATGAAGGCAGACTTTGAAATAAAGGGGGGCGAATTTTTTTTTGCAAATGTTAGTTTTTCCGTAATTATTTATCTCTCATTTTATTTTAATTATATTTTATAAATTTATTAATTTATTAATAATATATTTTTATTATTAAAAAATTAATTAATAAAAAAATATTAATATATATACAGAATTTTAAATTTATAAAATTTTTCATAATAAAAATAAAATAAAGAGAAAAAAATTAAATAATAAATATAATTTCTTAAAAAATAATTAAAATAAATGAGTTCTTTAATTCATTAAATGTGTTCAAATTAATTTAGTTGAAAAATTTATCCCTTTCTTTATTATTTTTTTTTGCATTTGTATATTATTAATATTTTATTAATTTTTTAAAAGAGAACTATTGCATATAGAATAAATAATTTATTATATTTTTTTTACTTCTTGTAAAAATTAAAAAAAAATGGGGACAATTTAAATTTTTTTAAAAAAATTAATAAATAATTTAAAAAATCTTAAAAAATATTATATATATATATATAAATTTTTAAAAAGAGAAGGAGAGCAACTGCCCCCTTCTCTTCAACATACCTTCGCCCATGCTGAAAATCTTTGCGTCGCTCCTAATTATCCATTTTTGTTTTTGTTTCCGCATTCTATCTCTCACACAATCACTGTTTTCTAAATTTATTAATAAATCATTTTCATTTGCCAAAAAAATAATCAAAGAAAATACTAAAATATATATAAATATATAATCCTAAATTTATGTGATAATTTATAAAAAATAAAATAGGGGGAAAATTGAATCATGATTATAATTTTCTAAGAAATAATTAAAGTAAAAATTATCACATAATATTATAAATAAAATAATAAAATAAAAATTCTAAGAAAAAAGAGAAAATAAAAAAATAAAATTCAAATCTTATTTTTTAAATTTTCCATTAAAAAGAAAAAATATAATAATATAATTTTTATCAGTAAAATATAATCTCTGTAATATATTTTCATAATTAATTTTTTTAATAATTTATCAAATGTACTATAAAAAGTGTAAAGATGGGCAGGCAATTTAAAATTTTGATGAAAAATAATAAATAAATCCAAAAATTTTACTTAAGTATATAAATATAAAAAAAATTAAAAGAGAAAGGAGGCGGAAAAATGTTTTGACTCTGTCAAATTTGATATTAGCCTATTTATTATTTATACTATTAAATAATAAAACTTTAATTAGTTTTATTATTTGACACAGTCTGATTACTTTAATTAGTTTAATTAGTTTGATATTAGCCTATTTATTACTTTAATTAGTTTTAGTTTGGAATCATTAGTATCCTTAGATACAGTCTGATTTAAAAAAATCCTTAGATACAGATGTAATAATCTTTTTGGCTTTATCTTCTCAAAAAAAAAATCTTTTTGTCTTTATCATTAGGACAAAGTTATATTGCACGGCATCTTCTTCAACACGGTGTTCAATTCTTTTTTATGATCACCATCTTGGCTCATTCCGAGATTCATAATCAACATTTCAGATTAATTCAATCTTACCTTGTCTAATATTTATTTTTTAAGCTGAATAACTATAGAACGTACTCATTGCAATATTATATATATATATAATTATTTCAAAATTTTAAAAAATTGAATTTCATATATTTTTTAAAAAAAATTAAAACAGGTCGAATATAGATCAAATTTATAAAAATATTTATCTTATTTTATAAGTGAAATGGCATATTTTATCCGTCATCCAATTTTTCATGAGCTGAATCGAATCTACTATAAATAATATTATTATCACATATTGAGCTAAAATAGATAGCTAGAGTCTAGTCATAATTCGGACAAAATTATAAAATATAAATGTATATGAAAATTAAATATAAAAAAATATAATTATAATAGTCAATTCTCTTTATTAAAAAAATTTGATATTAAATATGACTTTATTATATAAATATCTCTTAAAATATAAATACTATTATCATCATTTAATAAATTTAATTAAATAATAAATTAATTTAATTTATTAAAAACGTTTCATATTTTATGCCTTTTATTTAAAACAAATTAATATTAAACAAACATTACGTAAATTTATTGATATAAAATTGAAACTAAATGTTATATAAATAGATATATATATATATAGAATATGATCAAATTCGAGTAGAATTATACGTTATTCGCATCTAATTAAACATATCTCTAGTATATCTTTTTAATTCATACCTTACTCTAATTATATACTGGTCAAGTATGATCTTATTCAATCATAATAGGATCGAATGTTTATCGAATCAAATAAAATTATATTTTCTATTTATAAATAATAATACACCCAATAGTCCTGTTTTATTTCAAAATTTTAATCAGTCATATATAAATTCTTTTTAATTTTAAAATTACGAATACTTAATATTATTCAATTTATTAATATTTGTTATGTTAGCTAATATAGCTAAGCAGAAATAACAAATAAATAGAACAAATCAAGGAAACAACAAAAGGGATAGAACAAACTCCAGTCCCAAATTTTCAGCGATGAACCATGAGAAACGGCTAAAAAAAGTAAAAACTAATATAAGCCGCATGATGTCGGAGGATGACAAAGGTTTACGCCTACATGTCATTTTGTCGATTTGCAGACATTAATTAAGTTAGACGTGTACAGTTACTATTTTTGTAATACATTTTTTCTTTAAAAAAAATTAATAATAACTATTCCATCACAAAAATTATATTTTACAAAATTAGAAAATAAAATATTAATTTTGTAATTTTAATTATCGATCTGCCGTATGAAAATGTACCTGATATTTGTTAGTTTATTATTTTGCTGAATATGTGCGCCAACGCTTGGTCCGTCTTGTACTACCAGTGCTTTCTTTCCTTCATACATTGAGAGTCACATGTTAAAGTAATCAAAAGATATATTTTTCATAAAAGATATATTTTTTTATATATTATATAAAATTATTTTAAATAAATTAAAATATTCTATATTACTATTAAAAAAATATTTTTTATTAATTTATTAATATTATATTATATTATTACAGTATCACTTTATCAATTAAGTCATTAATCATCAAAGTATAGTTAAAAAAAATAATTATAAAATTTGCACAGTCTTAATTGGAAAGGCTATTCTACCGTGCATTGTCCATTGATGAAGCCCTTGGGAACGTTCTACGGATGTAAAAAAAAATATGATTAAATGAGTTTATTTAAATTATTAAATACTAAAATAATTATTTGACAAAAGAAAAACAAATAGGAGAATAATCGGTTATGAATATTGGTTTCACACAATTACCACTAATTTCCCTTCTCCAACCAAGCACAACAACATAAAATAAAAAAGATATATTTGTATTTGTATTTTCTTGTGAACCTAACAAAAAAATAAGAAAATTTTAAGAGTCCATCAATTCGACAACTATTAATCGGACAAAAAATTTTATTTTTAAAAATTGACTATTATTAGTCGGTTCGATAAGATTCGATTAATTTTATTGAATTCAATCGATTTTATTAGTAAATATACAAGTCAAAACCGATTATCTCAGTCGATTGAAATTGATATGGCCAATGGAGTCTAGTCGATTTCAAACTATTTATTTATTATTATTTTCAACCATCATGAGCACCACTAGTCCTGTAAGAATTCCATTTAAAGTGAAAGATCGTGTTTATTATATTGATTTAGGTTGACCCTCGGTTTTAGAAGAGTCATGCTTTAATTTAAAGTTTTAGTTGCAATCTATATAATATACTAAAATAGTTACTAGTAATATAATATTGTACCACTTATCGCTGTCTTAATCACACTACTATCTTAATTTCTTAATATTTTAAATTAAATTTATTATTTATTATATAATAAATATTTATTTGATATTTATTTGGAGATTTTAAATAAAATCAGGATATTATATTTGATATTGATTTATATTTATCTGAAGAATTTAAATAGAATTATAATATTATATTTGATGTTGATAATAATTATATTTATTTAAAAAATTCTAATATGATTATAATATCCTAGATGATATTAATAATAATTAGTTCTATATATAATAAAAAAAGTAATTATTATGCTATTATTTTCTTTTCATATAGCACTGTTCAGCTTGACATGTAAGTAATATATCATATTTTTATATATTTTACTTTTATTTTTTATTTTTTTTCTATATTTTATTTAGTGTATTATATTTTTTTGTTTATTTTTATTTGATTATCATATTTATAATTATGAAAGAAAAAATTATTATTCTTTTTCTCATTGTTGTTTCTCATTCTTTTCTTTACCTTTCCTCTCTCTCATTGTCGTTTGGCCTATATTTAATTTTTTTTTTGTATTTTTAACATTATTTATTTATTTTTTTTAAGTTATTATTTTATTTGCTTTTGGACAAACTGTAATTTTCTTTTAATTTAAGTTAGAATTTCTAATTTATGTAATTTATATTTTTTGTTAAGGTTCTATTTTAATTTCAACTGTGTTAATTATTTTATTTTAATTTTTGTTAGATTTTTATTATTTGATTGAGTGAATTTATTAAAATTAAATTAAATTAAATTAATAAGTTGATGGGTTAAATAAAGTGTTAGAAGTGAGAAATAGATAATGTATAGATAAAATATAAATGAAATATACATAACATATAAAAGTCAAATTTAAATAGTAAAAGTTATATGGTGAATAGAAAAATGAGAGGTAAAATGGTAATTACAGTTTCAAAAAATAAAAATAAAATTTATTTTTAAGTGGAAAACAATAATTAATATTTAAAAATAATTAATTAATTAATTAAAATATTATTATTACATATATATTTTTAAATGGAAAATTAAAAGCGAAAAAGTTAAAAATAAAAAAAATTCTCTCTTTTTCTTCTTCCTCCCTTTGGCCGAACTCTATGGTTGTGCAAGGAGAGATTTTTGCTCTTCCAAATATCAAGTTTTGAAGGATTTTTCAAAGATTAAAGATTTGGTGGTTGTTTCATTAATTAATAAGTTTTCTTACCAAATTTTTGAGTTTTAAGAAAATTTTGATTATGTGTGAATAAGACATTTGATGGGTGATAATTTAATTGTTTAAATAGGTATGAATGGTGTTATTTTAATGAGTAGATAATTATTTTAAAGTTAGATGAAAAAAAATGATAGATTTGGTTAAGGTTTGGAAGAGATAGTAAGAAAATTCAGTATTGGAATTGGTTTAGTTAAAGAATGTTTATATATTTAGTTTTATGATTTAAATAGTGTTGTTTAATAATGTTAGTGATGGAAATGAGATTGAATTGCCATTTGGAATGGGTTAGAGTGAACAATCAAAATTAAAGTTAGGGCAATTTTAGATTTTTGAAGGGAGTGATTTTAAATTAAGTTTTAAAATGTAATATTTTTGACATATTTAAGCTTAAAATGTAATGTTTTAGACATATTTAAGCTCAAAACTCAATTTAAAATTGATTAGATTGTAGTTTTTATGTTAAAGTACTTTAGGGCTTAAAAAAGAAAAAAATAAATGGTTAAGTTTTAACTGATATTTTATAGCTTAAATTTCTTAAAATATGATCATAATATAAGATTTATATTCATATTTTGATTAGATATTGAGTAATTTGATAATCCATCAATTTAGTAGTGAAGGGTGTAGTGAAAAGTTGGTAAAAAAAGTGAGCATTTTAGTGTGAAAATGCGTTGGTTAAGAGATAAGTATATTCTTTAAATGAAATTGGTCAAATTGTATTGATTGACATGTTATATGATTATGTAATTAGATGACCATGCTACTTTGATATGAAAATTCACATAAAAAGTGCATAGGTATATATTTATGTTTGGAATTATATAATGTGTATATGAAAATTTGTGAAAATAATGAGAAAAAATGAAAAAATGCAAAAAGAATGAAAATTAACATAATTGCCAAAGTGTAAGAAAAAAATGTGAAATGATATGTTTTATGTGTGAAACCTTATACAATATAAATTTTCAGAGTATTGTGTTTAGTGTTGCATGGTATATAGGATATTTGCCTCCAAGCCAGACATTGGGCGTCAATATATGAGTCCAAAGCAATATCTCTGAAACTTGAATGTTATATATGTTCATTTCGGCCTATTGTATTTTATTGAGAATGTGAATGTCGGACATAATAAAATGAGTAATTTGCATTATGGAATTGCATGCCAAATTAAAGTTTTAAAAAGAAAACTATTTATGCATCATTCATTAGTTTTTATTTATATCAAAGTATGCATCACTAGATTATTAGCTTAGCGCGATTTGTTTATTATGCAGATAACAAAGTTGAGATAGAGAGCCCTGCTAGACCTAAGTAGGTCTAGGATTTTTAGGATATACTGAAAGATTTGTTGCTGTCATGAGACCATAGCCAGTGTTATCATGTAATTATTTTATTTTATAAAATTTAATATAACTTTGTGTAACATGTTTATATATAAGAAAATGATATAAATTTTAAAGGTATTTTGAATAAATGTTATAAATTTGTATAATTTGTACATTAATGTATATTGAGTATTTTGAAAAAATGTTGGAGTTTTGGGAGATTAGTATGTTTGAAAATATTGCGAGTGCAAATTTTGTGCAAGTTGAATAAATTAAAATTTTGGAAATGTCCAAATTATAGATAAAACTATGGCAAAATTTTTCTAGAGATTTTTATTTAATATATTTATTTTGGCACCTAAAATTGTTGAAAAATATTCTTATTTACTATTTAAAATATATTTTACTTATTCTGAAAATGTGAAAATTTTTTGAAAGGACTGAAGTGTGGCAGTCTTGTATTATGTGTGCGTATTTTATATATATTGAGTGTATATATTATATGTATATAAAGTATAAGGGTGTTACAGTTTTTTTAATCAATGTTATTTAATTTTATGTTAAGTTTATTTAATTTTTTAGATTTATTTTTAATTAATTGCTATTATTTAAATTTATTTTTTGTAATTTGCATAATTTAATTTTTATTTTACTTAAATTATTATAGGCTTTGAAATTATTATTATTATATATATATATGAGTGTGTGTGTGTGTGCACGCGTGTACGCATATATAAAATAAAAATATCCGCAACATTATTTAAAATATCTTCCTATTCTATCCTAAATCATGATCCATAGAAAAAATTTATTAACTAAAAAGCTGAAAAATCAAATTAACATTTGAACTTGTCATATTATTTTGTTATTTTAAGCCTGAACTTTAATTCAAGTTAATTGAACTCTTTTAAATTGTAAATCTTAAGTCATTGGTTTGATTATTAGTAATTTATCAAATTTTATAAATGTCACGATCCAAATCTGAGGATACGTAACAGGCACTAGAAAATAAAAAAAGAACGTAGCTTTTGAAATCCGTAATCAGTCTGATAACTCATATCTCGAGAAAAATAGATTGTGACAGTAATTACTGTCTCAAAACAAGCTCACGAGCCTACTAATTATGCACGATTAATATATGTCATCATTTGCCATCAGACATCAGTAACATACACATCTAACCAAATAACAAAACTAAACAGGTAGATAAATAAGGAAAAAAATATCATGCGGAATTCTAAGATACAGATATAACTTAGTTATATAATAAATTATACATGTAACACTCCCACCGAGAAATGAAGGCAGGTTAACTTGATTACATATTTCTCTCATGCTCAAACTGCAATCTGAGAAAAATGGCGAACATGAGTGAGCGTTCGACTCAATGAGCTATATAGAAATTGATATAATACAATGATCCATACAATTAATACTCATGCGAATGGCAACCAGACAACCAAAATCACATAATCAAATAATGATAGGAATAAGTTAATGAGGTCATACTAAACCTCAAATTGGGGAGCTGATCCCCCTAGCTAGCTCTCTTAGATGTCAATACATAAGGCCCGTTGTCATAGCTGTAGCCAAGCAGCGCTATCCGACTGACAACCAGCTCTGAATATGAGAATGTCTCCACCGTCACGTTAGTCCGAATCTCATCATCATATAGTGTCATCATATCACAATCCGTATTTTAGATCACGTGTGTTCCAATATTCTCTTAATCTTATTAAGCAAATATGGAGAATATGCACTAAGCACAATCAACTCATACTCAATACACATTATGCTTATAATAATAAATATACATATATTGCACAAACAGACGATGCATTATGTAAATGTAGCTATGAATATAAATTAGGGGAGTAGGATATTATATTAATCTATATAACTCACTGTAGATGAAATCGGTAACCCTCCTCCAGCATGGACTGAAGGTGAAAGAAGACCAGTCTCCCAAGGAAAGGACGTTGAAATTGGCCAAAATCTTCATCGAAAGCTCTCAGGAGGTAGACTATTTGGACGGCGTGTGAACAGTACTCTAGTGTCGGATGACAGCGATCTTGGTGGCACTAAACTCGTTGGACGATGAGCTATATAGTGGTACCACGATGTCAATAGACGGTGACCGAAGAGCCATAGATTGGAGAAAAATGTTGGATGTGTCTATTCTACTTCTCTCTCCTCTTTCTCTAACTTCCTTTCTTTCCCAGACTATTTCTCTTTCTTTTTTTTTCTTACTTTTCTTTCTTTTATTCTTTTCTTTTATAATATTTATTTAATTATTATTATTTAATATATAATTTCATAATTTAAATAATAATAACTTAATAAATAATAAAATTAGTTATATAAACTTTTCAAATAAGATTTTTAAAATAATTTAAAAGTTATTACAATCTTTTCTCCTTTATAAAAAGTTGTTCATGAATTTTCATATTAAAATAAATGTTCAAGTAGAAAAATTCTTCATGCTTCCCTGTGCACTCTGATATATGTATTATTCTAAGAACTACAACTAATACTCTTGAGTTAATTATTCTATTATCTCGAAATCTTACTTAGTTATCACCACAATTTATCTCAAAATGCTTGAATAGACATTTTAGACTTAACTCTCATATGTTTATCTCGATATTCTCAATTCTTATAACTTTTTAGTTCCCGTCCCCTGCGCACTGTCTAAACATTAATATCACGATTATTCCTAAAACATAGATTATTATATATATATACTCTTAGTCTTTTTCAAGCACATTTTATCTGCAATAATATTTGTAATAACCTCTGAATTCTATTATCATACCTTAACTAATATCAAATCTTCGAATTTTAGGCACATAATTTTAAATTGTACTTTAGCCATCAATTTATCAAACTCAACTCAAAGTTTGAATTCTAATGCAATTAAACCTTGGAATAGATATTACTCATTCCTACTAATGATATTCTTTTACTGTATTAATCCTAACTGAATTAATAACATTATTCTATATATATTAGTCAAGCTAAACCCAATAACTTACAGTATTCAATCATTCTCCATCACTTCAACTCATCAATGTACTATATATCATTTCCAAAATCATAAGTATAACTCTAATAGCATTTATAACTTACATTTATTATTCATCCAAAATAGTTATTTTCCTAATATTTATTTTCACATTCAAACTCATCATACACTATCCATTATCAAAATTTAAGTTTACTCTAGTTTTATAATTTATAATTATTATCTGTCATTTTATTCAATGTCAAGTCCTAATGATGTCATTGATTTACATATCCAATAATTATTATTTATGCATATCACAATTATTATTACTTATTAATCTAAATATGACTAGCTATCCACTAACACTAGAGGTGTGGTAAACTTTTTAATTATAGATTTCAGTCTCTTAGGCCAACTTATATATTATAAATCTTTCATTATCCTCAATCCTCTAGGCTCCACAAGTAAAATAAAACATACTATAATTGAATACGTCGTTTATAATCTAATTATCTTATATATTACACTTCGCATTCGATTTCTCTTTACTTAGATTTTATTTTCTTACTCAATCATCGTTCAAGTAAGAATTTAAATCTATCATGAATCAATTATCTTATTTTTAACTTAATAGATATGCTTAAGGAACTACTTAAAGTCTAGCATTTTATGCGTTCAAGGGAAAATACATAAGTCACGATATACAATCTCTTAATACAATCCACAGATAACGCTGAATTTGAGGCAATTGAGACTCAATCAAAGTGAAAAGGAATCCTATATTTTCGCATGATATATGAACATAGACCAACTATAACTCTTTCAACTATAGACATGCTACATGCCATAAAATCTTTGCTCTGATACCAACTTTGCCACGACCCAAATATGATGGCACGTGATCGACACTAAAAATAGAAAAGCATGTAGCTTTCGAAATCCGTAATCAGCCTGACAATTCATTTATCGAGAAAAATAGATTGTGACAGTAGTCACTGTCTAAAACTGGATACACGAGGCTACTAATTATTCAAGATTAATGCATATCATTATTCACCATCAGACATCAGTAATAGACACATCTAATCAAATAACATAACTAAACAAGTAGATAAATAAGAAAAAAATACGTTGCGGAGCTCTATGATATAAAGATAACTTAGTTATATAATAAAATATATAAGTGGCACTCCTGCCGATAAATGAAAGGTAGGTTAACTCGATTAAATATTTCTTTTACGCTCAACCTGCAATATGGGAAAAATGGTGAATATGAGTGAGCGTTCGACTCAATAAATTATATAAAAGTTAATATAATACAATGATCCATGCAATTAATGTTCATGCGAATGGCAACCAGACAACCAAAATTACATAATCAAACAATGATGAAAATAAGTCAATGGGGCCATACTAAACCTCAAATTGAGGAGCCAATCCCTATTGCTAGCTCTCTTAGTCCTCATGTTTCTATTAGATGTCAATACATAGAGTTCGTCGTCACAGCCGTAGCCAAGCAGTGCTGTTCGACTGACAAGCAGCGCTGAATATGAGAATGTCACTGTCGTTACGCTAGTCCTAATCTCATCATCATATAGTGTCGTCATATTATAATTTGTATCTCAGATCACGTGTGGTCTCATATCCTCTTAATCCTATCCAGTAAACATGGAGAATATTCACCAAGCACAATCAACTCATGCTCAACACACATTATACTTATAATAATAAATATACATATATTGCATAAGCAGTCGATGCATTATACAAATATAACTATGAACGTAAATTAGGAGAGTGAGATATTATATTAATTTATATAACTCACTGTGGATGAAATCCGATAAGTCTTTTAGAGCATGAACTGAAGATGAAAGAAGACTAGTCTCACTAGGAAATGAAGTTGAAATTGGCCGAAATCTTCGTCGGAAGCTCTCAGGAGGTGAACTATTCGGAAGGTGCGTGAATAGTGCTCTAGTGTTGGATGACGGCGATTTTAGTGACACTGAACTTTTCGGACAATGAGCTACACAGTGATACCGGCTATGTCGATAGATGATGACTAGAGAGCCATAAATTAGAGAAAAACTGTAGATGTCACTATTCTTCTTCTCTCTCCTCTTTCTCTTCTCTTTCTCTTTCTTCTTTTCTTTCCCAAACTCTTTCTCTTTTTTTCTCTTTCTTTCTTTTATTCTTTTCTTTTTATAATATTTATTTTGATATTTATGTAATTATTATTTAATATATTTTTTCATAATTTAAATAATAATAACTTAATAAATAAAAAAGTAGTTATATACATTTTTCAAATAAGATTTTTAAAATAATTTAAAGGTTATTACAATAAAGTTGGCAAATTTTATTAAAATTTAAAAATTAAATTAATAATATGATAAGTTTTAAAGTCAAATTCATTTTTTATTTTCAAAATAATATAGAAATATTATTGATCTTATTTTGAGTTTAACGCTAAGGTAAAATTATAATTAAAATTTGAATTTAAAATAGAATTGACAGAAAAAATGATATAATTATAAAATAATACAACACTCAAGATAAATTTATCTTTTAAGCCATTCGTAATTATATATAAATTCTTTTAAGAGATTATATGCAGTAGAAATATCAATTACGAATATCAATATATCAAACCAACAAATATTATAATTTATAATGGGTAAGAACTAATTCTGAATAAATCTCAACAAACTTTTTTTATGAGAAAAAATCTTAGCAAACTTGAAAGTCCAATCTACAATTTCTCAAGGCCTTTTTAACAATTATATCAAAATTATTGGCAACTTGATGCAGATTTTTTTAGGACAATAAATTTATAAATTCATATATTTATTAATTATATGTTGAGAGGAAAACCCTTAAAACTCTCGAATTTTAAATCTAAATAGAAGGCAATATATATTTTTGACCATCAAATTATATCTTCGTAGTTAATTTATAAATTCAAATATTAATTAAAGTTAAGTTAACAAAAATATAATATTATTGAAGGGAACATAATTAATCAATATTAAATTAGATAAACTAACTAATAACATTGAAATAGACTTCATACTAACAGCAAAGAAGTTGATTCCGCCCGTGACCGATGGACTGCCTGCAGTACTACATAGTATAAATCAATGTAATGAACTAAATAATTTCATTATTATGAGACAAATTAAATAGTGATACAATCTTTATTTTGACCAGATATAAATAAATAAATAAATAAAAATATGTGACATGGTCATAGTATTGGCTAAAAGACAATAGACAATGGTATTTCCTTTGTCTCGTCTCCTTGCAATTGAAAAAAAAAAACTCCCTCCATTCTCTTATTTTAGAGAAAATAGGAAAAATATGAGAATTAAGGTAGTTAATAAATTTATTGAATAACTCATATATATAATACTCTAGACAATATTTATGGTTAAGATTTAGCATATAAAAAAAATTTGTCCTCTGCTTATATAATAAGGGGTATATATTAACACACAAATAATATAAATCATTGTATACAATTAAATTATTTTAATAAATAGAGCATTACATAGAAGTAAACTTGACCTCTGATATCGACATTGATACAAAAAAAGTTTAAAAATACTCAGACACAGTTTAATAAAAAATGGTATAACTTTTTCGAAGTATGATGCGACACTTCTTAAAATTATGGCCTAAATTTAGTAACTTCAAAAAGCTATTTTTTTTACACTAAAAATATCAATTGTGGCTTAAAAATGATAACGTGTCAAATTATATTGGTAGATATAATTTAAAATTATGCTCTAATTATCAGTAAAATACCGATACTATCACGTCTTTTAAATAACTAGAGTTTGATAGTTAAAATTAATGGTCATATTATAATATATGATAAAAGCTAATTCATAGTTATGCTATAATTCTTAAAATAAAGCATAACTTAATAAAAACTCTCATAACTATAACACTAATTTATGCATTGAAAAATGACGTATATTAATTATATAGCTCATATTTATCTGTTATTAATCTCGTTTGATGTGCAAATATAGTTATTTGCAAGAATAATTTTGAAATTTTTTTAAAAAATAATTTCAATATTTTTCTTTCCCAATATCTTTCTCTATGTAAAGAGAATATCCTAAATAAATTTTTTTTTTCTAAAATAAAATAACGGGAATAATAATTAACACATTAATTGTTGAGTTGGCCGACAACATATTGACTCATAGTTTATCATATATTGCGAATGAAGTTGTGATATAATTGTTAATAAATTATTTGTGGATTTTATGATATACATTTACATCATCTTGCCCATTTATTGTAAAGTATTATAACTTTAACTAATTCTGTGTCCCCACTTTACTTATATTAAGCTTTGAATTATCTTATTTTACAGCGTAAACAACCGTAGCTCGAATTATAAAAATTATAATTGTAATGATCCAAATTTTTATTAATTTCAAAACTATTAGTTTATAAGAAAATATTTTTTATTTATATATTTACATTTAATTTAAAAATAAATAATATATATACACCAAAAACATTTTTAGGATGGTGATGTTTTGAATTTCAACCATAATTGGAACCAAATTCAAAGAGAGAAAAAGAAAAAGTCCAAGCCGTCATATTTGATATATAAACATGACAGCAACACATATCATTAATATACGATGCAACTCACTTTGCTTATATATATATATATATATATATATATATATATTATAAGATAATTTTATTCATTTAATTATATAGAAATAATATTTAAAATATATTATAATAATTAATAGTTAAATTAAAGAGTAAATAAAATATATAATAAGTGAGTATCAAAATTATATATAATTATAGTATTATATAAAGTGTAATTGGATGATTAATCCCTTTGTTTAATAAAAACTATGCATTTAAAAAAAAAAACACCTCTTATTCATCCTGGGTTAGTATTCTATTTATTTATAGATAGTGTACAATGATCCAGAAGCATTAATATTGAGTATATTAATCAATGACAATCAAAAGAGTTGTATCCTATTTTAGCCTTGGATATGGCTGTGTTTTGGACGATGCTTAAGACTATTTGGTGAAGTAATACTCTGTTAATTTCTCTGAGAATAAAGTATGCTCTATATAAAATTTATAGTTTAAGCTGATCATGTTTTGATATATCAGAAATATCTATGGTTCTTCAGGTATATAAGTTGAAAACTAGATAGTAGCTGCTTCTGGTGGTGAACAGACCTAAGAAAGTCTATATTGTCTGGTGTAATGATGCACTGTACCTCTGATTGGAGATCTATGTGATCCCGATATGGTGAGTTTTGACTCTTAATATTCGTACACCCCTTAGCTAACTGGTAGTGAATAAACCTAAGAAAGTCTGTGTTGTCTGGTGTAACAACGTACTGTACCTCTGATTGGAGATATGCGTGATTTCGGTATGGTGAACTTTGACTCTTAATATCCATACACCCCCCTAATGGTATCAGAGCCATATATGCACTATCTATATGATAAACTTGAGTATTAATGATGGAAGAAGAAATCTAAACACCATGAATACTCCTCAAAAAGAAATCGTTAATCATACTTTCTTTCTGCTTATTCCTCCCTCTTGTTCTCAGTCCATTACTAATAAAATAGATTACCTTGTAGAAATAGCTCATATCCCAGAAGATTCTAAAGTTGATAGCTCTTAACTTCATTTTCTTAATTCTTATCTTATTTTCCAAAAATCCAATTATATAAAAAAAATTTCCAACCTCATCTCTACAAAAAGACCTCATGTAAAAGATTACATTTAGACATATCGTCTAAACTAGTGTCCCTTGTCTTCAACTTCTGCTGAACAGTATATTACCATGAAAATTTGGCAGGAGTTTCTCTCTAAGTGGAAGAAACAAGGATATTCTCATCTTCATCTTGGAGGTGTGAGAATTGTTCTCTCTTATCATGGACGGAAAGGTCTTCCAGTTACTGCCAAACTTTTTCTTCTGGACACACAATATATTCAATTTGAAAATGCAGTGATTAGTACTATTCACACAACACTTAATGCTGTACTATTCACACAACACTTAATGCTGGAAGTGTTGTCTTGATCTTTTTTTCCAATTATAATCTGTCCTTGAATGATGTTCACTTATCAACTACTTTAAAGATATAAGTTCAGATTACTAGAGCTGAATATATTGAAAGATTTTTATCTGCAACCATTCATCATCAGATAGTATACAGATTACAAGACCATCAATTAACCTATCTGCTCCAGGAGTGTCTACTGATATTATGTACATCTATACATATACATATACATATACTACTTCAACAATTGTTCAGACACTAAGATAGCTGTTCAGAGAAGATCTCATGAAACTCCTTCCTCTTGAATGGGTTACTACATATGAGAAGCAGCAGCAAAATTCTAAACTTGTTCAGACAATGAATCCTGTGTTCATCGGAAAAAAAGATGGTATGGTAAAGACTATCTTTCAAAAACCTTCAAAGGATTTAGATGGTGTAAGTTCAAGTTCTCTCCCAGAACTTTTCATACTTGCATGAAAGTTTCAGTTTCTTTTAAAAATACAAAAAAGATTCTAGTTCACAGTTTTGCATCTGATAGTAGCCCGATCTATGCTGGAAAGGTCAGAGGCTATTTTATTTGGGATACTTCAGGTTCAGGAGCCTGTGACCCTGGTTGTATTTGCTGTGAAGATATAAGAGATGTTCAATATCCTCCTATTCAATCAACCAGACTCACTGGACTTAAGAGATTTTTCTCTTCATGTAGAACTGAAGCCACATGATTTAATCATGCTCCTCCTGATTCAGAAAATTTTCCCTGGATAGAAATTTTTTCAGAAATTTAGAAGAAAGATTATCCACTTCCTCTTTCTATTTATAATGAGGCCTTAAAAGTCCTACAAGCTGAAGGACTTCTTAATATTTTAAAATTTCCAGAATTACCCAAACCACAAAAAACTAAAAGATGTGCCCCATTGGTACATCAATCCTTAACCCAGATACCTCAATCTCAAGCTTGTACGATGTTTTCTCCAAAATCATCAAATTTTTCACCATTAGAAAAACAAACTAATTCACAAACTAAAATCAGTATCAGACCATTTATTTAACCAAATACTGCTCTTTCCATAGGACAAATGAAAGAACATTCACAAGGAGAGGAAGTTCTTAATTGGCAAACTCAAAATGCTCAAATTTAGAATAACTATCTGATGTCAATTGATTCCAAGATGGATTAGTTATTTGTTAAGATAGATAAAATCTCTTTAGCCCTGAGATCTATGTCTACTGAAATTTAGTAGTATCATAATTCTCTTCTCATAAGAATTCATCAGACACTGAACTCAGAATTATGATCCAACAATAAAATCTTGGCCCCAACTTTTCTCAAAAAAGGGAAGAAATTCAAACTCTAAAATCTAGACTTGAGATAATGGAAAGAGATTTGTTGTCAAAATAATCTCAACCTGTTACTTCTTATCCTTATTTCCCTACTTTCTCACCTACATATTAGCCTATTCCTTTCACAAAACTAAGCTTTGGAACTGTTCATGAATTATTTCCTCTAATAAGGCCACAGGAAGAGTCAGTTGCTTCTATTTTTGTGCCCTCAGTAACATATAAGCCTTCATCCTTCCCAAAGACTTATGCTGAAACTATACAATCAAAACCTCCTTCTCCAGGAGTAACAGAACCACTGCCTCAGCAACACATGGCTCTTCATGCATCTAATTCATATTCATCTGAGATAGAATTTACAAATTCTGATTTTTCTGATTCAGAACCATAATCTTAACAAACAGATCTTTCTCAGCTTTTAATGGTTGACCCTCCTCTTGATGTTGAACCAATAGTTGAAGATTCTCTAGAGGAAGAAATTCTAAACTAAGATCTCAGATTTGAACATCAACGAACCAATAAATCTACAAATGGTCCTTAGTTTACTTTTGATGATTTACCTCCCAAAAAATGGAGATCACGAAATTTAGAATTCAATACTTGGCTTGATCTGCAAATGGCAAAGGAAGGTGCTTCTCTTCCTCAAATACTCAAAAAATTTGTTTCAATATTCACTGGAAGTCTTAGAGGATGGTTTTCTTCCATGGATGAGTACACCAGATTAGCTTTTCTTGAAAAAAGTATATATGATGCTCCTTTACAAATTTACACAATATTCTTGGGAGATCATACAATTATCTCTAAAAGACAGAAAGAAGAATTCTTTGAAATAAAGTGTTGTTCTTTAAAAGTCAAAGATCTTAATTTTCATTAACAAAGAATGTCAGAGAAGTTCTATATACTAGGTGGTTATGGTGATCCTAGTATAAAACATGTATATGGTACATCCTTACCTGAAGATCTTCAACCAGAAATAAATCGTCTAATTCAACAAACAAGCAAACCACTTACACAAGTCTCTTTGGGTGAAATTTATTAGTTTACTCATTAAGATATTTATCAAAGATCCATTAAGATATTTATGAAGTAAGATAAGATTTTGCAATATGCTTGTAAACAATCTGCTTCTCTGAAAATAAAATGTAGAGAAAAGAATTGTGATTGTCCTACACAAAAGAAATCTCACAGATTTTCTTTTAAGGCCAGACAACCTCAACAATTCAGAAAGAAAAGAAAGAAGTTTAGATTTTTTAAAAGAAGATCCCCTTATTCAAAAAGAAGAAGAACTGTAGGAGATAGATGTTATGCATGTGAAAGAAAATGATATTTTTTAAAAAATTATCTTAAGAAGTCTATGAAGACAACAAAGTTGGTTCAACAAATCAATCAAGCTTCAATCTCTCTTCTTGATCATGTAGAGATTGAATATGTTCTTTCAGAACAAAGTGAAGCAGATCAAGAGACGATCATGACACTTCATATAGATAATGATGACTCTTACTCAAAATCTGATTCTGTTAATTCTTATCAAGATGATAATTTTGAAATATAACATCTTCAGCAATAACAGTTGCTTTCTGCTTATTCTGCTGATCATTCTTTGATGACTCCTCTAGTTCAAATTTCATTACTTCCTTCCAAATATGATAGAGTTATTCCTTTAATGGCTTTCATGGATACTGGTACTCACAAATCCATGATGAATCTTGTTGTGTTACCAGACACTTATTGGAAGTCACATGTTGAATATTTCAGAGCAACAGATGAAAATATATTTTCTACATATTTAATCACCAAGAAGAAGATTAGTATATAGTTTTTCCCAGACTATATTTATCTGGACACATGTTCTTGTCTTAGCTCTTCCAGATAAAGACCTACTGTTAGCTTTGATATTTATCAGCAAGCTTAGAATCTTCAAATTCTTCCTACTGAAATTCATCACAAAAAGTTCTTTAAAGCGTACACTGATATTCAGAGAATTTTTCTCTAACAGATGTTCTAATAAATTTTGAAGATATCATACTTCCCTTACTTCCTACCTAGGCTTCCCATCCGGGAATGTCTCCTTCAGATCTTGCTCTTGCCAGAAAAAAATGTGAATCCTTACTACAACAATGATTGATTGAATCTACTAAGTCCAACTGGGCTTGTCAAGTATTCTATGTAGAGAAATATTCAGAAGTTCTTAGAGGAAAAAAGAGACTTGCCATTAATTACAAGCCTCTTAATATATTTCTTGCATATTATAAGTTTTCTTTACCAAAGATCTCTACACTGATGGTTTATCTTAAGACGGCAAAAATATTTTTAAAATTTGATCTGAAAGCTGAGTTTTGACAATTGGGTATTCACCCTGAAGATAGGCCCAAAATAACATTTTGTATTCCAGATGCTCAATATTAGTTGACTGTCATGCCCTTTGGATTAAAAGTTGCTCCATCACTATTTCAAAAGGCTATGATTAGAATATTTTAGCCTATATTATACTCAACATTTATCTACATGGATGACATCTTACTATTCTCTTCAACAGTAGAAGCTCATCATAAACTACTCCAACAGTTTTTTCTATTATTCACCAGTATGGTATCATGATCTCTGAAAAGAAAAGTACTATGGTCGTAATTCAATTGACTTATTGGGTTTACATTTTGGAAATGAAGTTTACACTCCAGGACCACATATAGCAAAAAAATTACTTAAGTTTCCTGATGCAAATCTTACTTCTAAATAAATTCAGTAATTTCTTGGTATAATCAATTATACCAGAGATTTTTACGCTGCTATAGCTCAGCTAATCAGTCAATTATCCAAGTTACTAAAGAAAAATTCATCACCTTGGACAACTGAACAAACAGAAGTTGTACAGATCATTAAGAGGATTGCTGCTCATCCAACTCCTCTTCGCATCCCTTCTGATGGTCTCAAAATATTGCAGATGGATGCTAGTGATGAGTTTTGAGGTGCTATTTTTCTTGAAAAAATTAATGAAAAAACCTATTATTGTGGTCATGCTAGCTGTCAATTCAAAGATAGTGAGAAGTAGTATCATTCTGTTTATAAAGAAATCTTGGCGGTATAATATGGTATAAAAAAATTTGAATTTTACCTTTAAGGTCATCACTTCCTTATTATCCTTGACAATACCTCATTTCCAAAAGCTCTAAATTTTAAACAGAAAATTATACCTTCTCAACAACTGCTCAAATTATAAGAATGGTTCTCAAAATATAACTATTCTATTGAGCACATTAAAGGCCAAAAGAATATGATCCCCGATCTTTTATCCAGACCTTCTAAACTCATCCCTGTCATAAACATAACCAATAATTTTCCCTGTATCATGACATTTAGAGGATACAGACTTATAAAATTTTCACCATACCACCTTTTTGGAGAAATCCTAATGTAGAGTTCCCTCCAAATTATCCTTTTACTTCTCCAACAGAAGTTCAAGAATTTTCCAAATCCACATTGTTGTTTATCTTGAGCATATCCGTAGTCACTTTGATATGGATCCAGAAGTTAATGCATTCTATCCAAAATATCCATGGATGATGATTTATCATCAATGTCCTGCTCATCCAAAATATCTGGCTAAATTATGATTTTTATGGTGTCTTACTATACTATATAATTGTATAGTGAAAATTCATGTGCTAGACTTGTTTAACTATATTTCTGTTGAAACTCATAATAATTATCTCCCTTGGAAGTTTCTTAAATGGTTTAATGATATTTCGTGATGGAAATAACAATTTTTGTATATCATTTATGAAAAAACAAGTATGATAGAAACCAAATGAAGAAGCAAGAAATTACCATGCCATTTTCACTTTTCATAAACCAATTTTTCAATATCCTCATAATGGAGTTTTTTGGTTAAGAAATGAAGTTGTTCATTGGAAAATAATTTTTGGTCAAATTTTTCATAATCATAAATGGAATTAAGAAGCCATCATTGCAGTCTTAATAATTCAAAAGCTTTTCCTCAAACAATCAAAAGACCTCCGATTTGCATTTCGATGGTAAAAAATAAAAACTGGACTAAATATGACCAATAACATGCTGAGACAACTGTAGAACTCCCTTTTTAACTCACAGGAGAATACTTTGTTGACTCTGGACCCTTTAATCATGAAGCAGGTCCCAACACTCATCAACCTCCAGCATAAAGAGATTCCTTCTTATCTCTTCCAACTCATCATATTCCACCAACTCCACCAGATACATTTGTATCAGTCTCACCAGCTGTCACTATAGTAGCTGACTCATTAATTCAACAAAATGTTGTTGGAACACCACTCACTCAATTAGATATTGATGAAGCTTTAATCAGTGCTTAGTCTACTCAGCCCACTCAGACTGACAATGTTGATCACATGGCTTACAATCTATTGGTCCGTTCCTTTTATGACTCAAATGATAAAGACTACATAAATATGAATTTGTCTCCTTTTGACTTTTTTTAAAAATCTGTAGTTCTTTTACTATTTTATAATAGTGTATTGTCTGTAATAATTCTCTCTTTTCAGAGTGCTCTTACTATTTATATAAGTGGGTTATAACTGTACTCCCACTATATGTTATTATTGTGTTTTCTGAAGTCATTGCTTACTACTTCATCTTTGTATGCTTGTTCTCTCCTCCTTCTATATAAGGAGTTTGTGTGTATCAGTAGGGGATATAGCTAGTTAAATCAATCCCTTTATTTAATAAAAACTATGCATTTCTAAAAAACCTCTCTTCTTCATCCTGAGTTAGTATTTTGTTTATTTATAGAAAGTATGCAATGATCCAGAAACATTAATATTGAGTATATTAATTAGAGACAGTCAAAAGAGTTGTGTTCTTTTTTAGGCTTGGGTATGGCTGTGTTTTAAACGATGTTTGAGAGTATCTGGTGAAGCAATACACTATTAATTCCTCTGAGGATAGAGTATCTTTATACGAAACTTACAGTTTAGGCTGATCTTGTTCCAATACATCAGAAATATCTATGGTTCTTGAGGTATATAAGCTAAAAACTATACAGTAGCTGCTACTGGTGGTGAACAGACCTAAGAAAGTTTGTGTTGTCTGGTGTAATAACGCACTGTACCTCTGATTAGAGATCTGTGTAATCCCAGTATGATGAGCTTTGACTCTTAATATCCATACACCCCATTATTTTATTATTATATTATGCTCTTTTTTTCATATCATTCTTTATTAAAATATTTACTTTTCAGTAATAGTATATTAAGGAGATTTTACTATTATTATTATTATTATTATTATTATTATTATTATTATACTAAGATAGATAATACTGGAATAATATTATATCATGTGACATAATACTAATTTTTTTAAATTATTAAACTAAATTATTATTTATCAGAAAATAAATAATTAATTAAGTGTTATAAATATTTATCTAAAGAGTTCAAATAATATTATAATATCATATTTAATATTGATAATAATTAATTATTATCTAATAAAAAACCATAATGATCTTCTTTTTCTTTGAATTTTATAGGTTTTTTCACTTTCTTAATTTGAAAGTGGGGCTCCCGTTAATGAATTAACAGGCGTCAGCTTCATCTATCTTTCTTCATCTTTCTAATATTGTATTTTTTTTTAATTTTATGTATTCTTATTTGTGTTTTATTTTTAAAATAATTTTCATATCAATATATATCTGAAACTTATTATTTATTTTTATTTTTGTTTCATTTTTTATAAAAAAAAATTGATTGCAATTTAAGTTTTTATTATAGAATTTTTATTCTTTATTATTTGAATGTTATATGTCCTCTTCGTATGGATGTTTATCCTTATTTATTAGAGGTTATTTGTTCTTTTTAAATGGATGTGTCTTTCCTGCATAGATGGTGATGATAATTCAATATACTTATAAATGAAATGAGTATCTCGTCGAAAGTTGGATTGCCCATGGCATATTATTATTATTCACTATTTGCGTCATAAAAATTCATGGAAATCCAGTAACTTCATTAGTTATGTATATTTTATATATATTTAAATTATATAATTTTATTTATACCTTATGGATATACTATTTGATTCATTAATAAAATTTTACTTTGCATTCAAATAATAATAATATAATTTTAAATTTTAAATAATTAATAGGATATTTATCTAACTTTTATGTAATAATTAATTATTTATCTAATAATATAAATTAATTTTTAAAATATAAAATTTATTATTATTTGAAAAATTCAAATAAGATTATAATATTTATATTGATAATAATTAGTTATTATATATTATATAAAAATAAATTAAATATTTATAATAGTATAAATTAATTTTTAGAATAATTATATTTGAATGAGGAAGTTAATAAAATTAATTCATATTACTTTACCACTTTCTTTGTTTATTTTAAATATGATATTCTTAAAATTTTATTTTCTCCATCCCACTTAAGTCGTCACTTTTGACTCATGCACACATATATTAAACAAATATTAAGTTCTTTAAATATTATAAAAATTTATTTTGAATGAACTGAAATACAATCTATTAACTCATTAATATAAAATTACTATATTATTACTTTATTATAGTTAGAAGTAAATTAATTTATTTTTTATCATATAAAATGATAAAATTAATAGAACAATTTTTTTTATAATAGTGATAACTTAAGTGAAATAGAGGTAATATATCATGTCAAAACAATTTAGTATGAATGATGATTAAATATTAATTTCATCTTTTTGGATTGAGATTAAGGATCCAAAATCATTATGATCTTATATATATATATACTCATTATTCATATATATATATATATATATATATACTCATTGTATCCATTATGGAATAATTATAATATGTGATTTCTAAATATAGTATAATTACTTAAAAAAGAATCAAAATTTTGCTTATTTTTTAATTTTGTTCAAAGTTTTAAATTTTGTCGTATTTTATCTCTATTTTGCAAAATAATTGATATTATGTATGGTGAAGTCTCAATAATAGTTAAATAATTTTATTGACTAATTACTGTTATTTCATAAGTAATTAGTCAATAAAATTGTAATGTGGAAGTCATTTCTCCAAAATAAATAATTAAAATGAACAAACAATAAAACAAAAATAAGAAAAAATTATTCATGCATATTGGTTTAAGAATATATCTTAGATATCTTGTATTTTTCTTAAAAACATAAATAGAGTCAATAAAAATATAAATCAAGTCAATGGTGAACTAAAATACTAAAAAAAAAGATTTAGGAGCAAAATGGAAAAAAAAAAAAGAATATGAAATTTACTGTTTATCTACTCTTAAAAAAATAAATCAAGTCAATAGTAAACTAAAAAAATTAAAAAAAATTGATTTAGGGGCAAAATGGGAAAGAGGACATGATAAATATACATTTTTTAAATATATATATTTAGATATAAGATGTAACTCAATGATACACATATATAAATATATATCTTTTAAATTATAGAATAGATATAAGATATAGCTCAATGATATATATACATATGAGATATAGCTAAATGATAAATATACATTTTTTAAATAATAATTCAAATTTCACTCCTTCTTTCTATTGTAATACTCAAAAATATAAATCAAACTCATAGTTAAAATTTCTTCATCGTCAAGCATGATTTTACACCGCTTATAATAATCATGCAATATAACATAATCATCACAAACATGAAATCCCATTACGGCAATAATTAAACATGAGGCAAGTACTTTTATTATTATTATTATTATTATTATTATTATTATTATTATTATTATTTTTAGTATTTATGAGACATCAAATGTATCCCAATAATATTGTATAGGTTATACAATAAAAATATATATATTTTTATTACAAGAGTGAGGGACTCCTCAAGAACCCATAACTACATGCTTGCTTCTTGCATAACCAATACCCAATAGATCATGTTGTATCATCTTTTGGCTTCGTCAGCAGAATCTGAAATCTAAAAATAAACTTTAATTTATTTATAGATAAACTTTAATTTATCTAGAAATAGGCATTGGAATGGCAAGAAGAGGATTATTTCTATGAGTGGTGATACCAACAGATTCATCAATGTCCAAAGTCTCTCCCTTAGCTCCACCGGGTAATACCCATTCAAAGTTGTTTACAAGATTTGCGAGCACAAGCTCAAGAATTGGAATGGCAAATGAAACTCCAGGACAACTTCTCCTGCCAGCTCCAAATGGAATAAACTCAAAGTCATGTCCTCTGAAATCAACACAAGAATTCAAGAATCTCTCAGGCCAAAACTCCTCAGGTTTACTCCAAATCTTGGGGTCTATAGATAGAGCCCAGGCATTGATTAAAACCATAGTTTTAGCAGGAATTTCATAACCCATTATTTTGATATCTTGGATAGATTCTCTTGGGGATATTAACGGAAAAGGAGAATGTAAGCGAAGAGCTTCTTTAATCACGAATTTGAGGTATTGCATTTTGTCTAAATCAGCTTCTGTTATATTTGATTTTCCATTACTAATTCTCTTAACCTCATTTTGTAATTCCTTCATCACTCTTGGATGTCTTATTAGCTCTGTCATTGTCCATTCTAGGACTGTAGAAGAAGTATCAGATCCAGCAACAAACATGTCCTATATATATAAAAAAGGCCCTAAATAAGATCAAGAAATTTATATCTAAAATGAGGGATTTTAGAACATATTACTATGTCATGCACGTGTTTGTTTAACCCATCCTACTATCGTGATTAGGATTAATACATACACAACTTATTTATTAATCGTATCAATATATCTTAATTATAACACAACATGAAATTTGAATGAATTATATAAATGACACACATAATATAATTACTTAAATAGATTAATATAGATTTTAAAACTCAAAATGGCCTATTTAATTTGTACAATATTTATGATCTAAAATAATATTATATTTTTATATAATTAATTGAAACATTATTTATAAAATCAAATTATGATGCAAATGATGTTAAAATATAGATGTATTAAAAAAATTTCTCAAAGTTTGAGTTTCCCCTCCCCTGTGTAATTAATAATATATATATATCTTTTTTTGCAAAAGAAACGTAATCCGGCTCGAATAAAATTTTTTTTTTCAAAAGGTCAACTTAATTTTTTTTTTCATAGACTAGCAATTCAGACTAAGCAGAGAAGGAGAGTTCATACCAGAACGAGAGCCTTGATATTTTCTTTTTCAAGTGAAAACTCAACCATTTTTTGTGTTTGAAGATCAAGCAGAACATCCACAAAATCTTTTGGATCTTCTTTTCCACCATCAGGATCGGCTTTTGTCTCTAGGCTATTCTTCATATGATCTTCAACAATTGCATCTATAACTTTATCAAACTCTTTGGCAGTTTTATCAGCTTTGGCATCCAAACCGCTGACCCAATTAATCCAATTAAGCCAAGGAATAGCTTCTCCAATACCGAAAGCACTACCCAATAACTTCATGAATTGCCTCAGCAATTTATGAAAATTTTTACCATCTTCACCACTGTACTTCCTTCCAAAAGCTACCCTGCATATTACATCATTTGTAACGCAAGAAAACATTTCGCTCAAATTCAATGGCAAAGATGACGATTTAGAAAATTGATGGATCTTCTCAATCATGAAATTTACTTCTTCTTCTCTGACGGATTGAAAAGATTGAACTCTTTTGTTAGTCAAGAGGTGTAGTACACAAATACTTCTCATGTGCCTCCAGTACTCACCATATGGAGCAGTTGACACATCCTTGCTATTGTAAAGGAGCTTATCGGCAATATTGAGCTTGGGTCTGTTTGCGAAAACAAGATCATGGGTTTTCATTATCTCGCGAGCTGCCTCTGAGGATGAGACGATCAGTACCGGCTTGCTGCCAAAATGAAGCAGCATCAAAGGGCCATAACGCTGAGCTAGTGACATGAGAGATCGATGCGGGAAAACCCCAACTTGGTGGAGGTTCCCAAGAATTGGGATCTTGGGAGGTGAAGGCGGCCAGCTTTTGTGGGTGGATGAGGCAGAAGTAAGCAATTTGATTAGGAAATATGCAAAGAAAAGAAAAGAAATAATTGATAAAAACAGAAGATGCATTTCCATTTCTCAATAGCTTCTGGTCAAGATGAGGGATTGATAATTGATTTTTTTCCGCCGAAGATGGTAAGAATATATATATGGGAAACGATTGCGACATTATTTAAATTAATTGGAAAAATTATATATGTCCGAACTTGCATATTTTTTTTATTTGAATGTCTTTATAATTTTTTTGGCTAATTTAATATTTAAACTTTAATTTTTATTAATAATTGAGTATCTCATGTCTAGTCGTCACCGAAAATTTAGGTAAAACGACATGAAATATTTAAACATTAATTAGAATTAAAATTTAAATACTAAACTGGCTAAAACAATTATAGAGCCACAAAAAAAAAACCCGTGTAAGTTCATATAGTTAGAATTAATTTTATATTATTAAAATTAATTCTCTAATTAATCATAAGTGTGGGTTAAATATATTCAAATATTAAATATGTATTGCAGTCAAATTAAGATAGTCAAATTAAAGTTTTGATCTTATTAGGATTGTTGACTATTGAGGTGTCTTATTCGTAATAGGATTATAAGTGTAGAGATCGATAAGAATTTCTGTTTTGTTGAATGACCAAAATAGAAATTAATCATCATCATCAGTTATAAATAAGGGGTCGTGGTCTCCGGGGGAACATAACAATTTTGAGAGAACATTACGTTCCTTCAGTAGTGCTTTCGCTAAACTTAAAGTGTGTATCCCCTGGAAGGCGACAAACTCCAAAATCGTCTTCAGCTTCAACATACGATGATGTCAGGTATGCAATTCAGCCCTTTGTAATTTAATTTGAATAATCTAGTGATCTATGCATATTTTATGTTTTAGGGGAATCAGATTTTCTCCCCCTTTCAATTGGTATCAGAGCCCTATGCTAGGTTGCTAGATTTTCCGATTAAATTGCGGTATTAATTATTGTTTTGATTCTAGAAAATTAATTCGGTGATTGTAATTTTCTAGAATTAATTTGGAATCGAATTTGTAATCTGAAATCAATTTTGGTTTGATTTGTTTTTTGGATTAAATTATTGAGATTATTTAATTAATTCTGAAAAAATCGAATTTCTGGACTTGAATTTTGTGTATGTAATTTTTTCTGGAATTAATTAATTTTTGGTTGATTAATTATGTAAATTAATTAATTAAAGTTTTTTTAAAAAAATTGTGTTTTGAAACTGTTCTTCGAAGAACAGTTTCGTGAATTTGGGGCTTTTGTTTTTTGGGTTGTTTGATTTTGGATTATTTTGGTTGTTGTGGCCGACGGTAGTTTAATGAGGATGGATATCCTCATTACGTGGTTTCCGGTGGCAGGATTGGTGACGGAGAATGGAAATCGGGCAGCGATTTCCAGTGTGAATCGCTTTTGGATTTTCTAGCGATTCTTGAGAATCAGTCACCATAGCTACCGGAAAATGTCGGCAGAGGTTGATTCGATCGTTGCGCAACCATCAGGGGGCCACGCCGGAGGTGGATGGTGGTGGTTCAAGGCTGGAGTTGCATATTCGGCAACCATGGGAGTTCTGGAGATTGCTGAGGTTGAAGGAGATGGCAAAATTCCATTTTTGCCCTCCAACATTTAAGAAATTAGTTTTTGACCCAGAAATCTTTTGAATATTCTGTTTTCACCTACAAATTTTGAATTTATTTCAATTTAGCCCTAAATTTTCTGGTTTTATTATTTTTGTCCAGAATTTCAAATTTTTATTTTTATTTTTATTATTTTACTATTTTATAAATAATAATAATAATAATAATAAAAAATAATAAAAAATAATTAATTTTTAAATTTGCAATTTTTTATTGTAATTTAAAATTTAATTTTATTTTGGTATTTTAGTCCTGATTGTGTTTAATATTTTTAATAATAAATTAATTGAAACAAAAAGTTACCAAAGTGACCTCTATTGTCTAAATTAATTTATTTGTGATATTAGACAGGTGTATTAAAATTCATTGCGGGTAGTAAACCGGCCCAAAGGAAGGTTGCTATCTGGCTGAATTGAGAATACATGTGCAGTGATAAATATGTGATAATTATTATATTTTCATCCATGTGGATAATAAATCGGCCCAAAGGAAGATTTAATATTTGACAGGATTGAATTGTCAATATTTGATTACTGCATTGAGATACCAATTACAGTTAATGTTTTATATCCAAAGATGAAAATATTAATATTGTGCCGGTATCTTGTTTTCATTATTTGAACTCTATTATTGTTTGTTTTAATTATTTTGTGGATAGTGAGCTTATGTTAATTTTTTGTCACTTTCTATGATGTCAGCTAGCATGCCGTATAATCCTAACACTGTCTCTATGCTTGAGGGGTCAAACTTTGGTTCATGGAAAGCAAACATCATGATTTATCTGGGTTGTATGGACTTAGACCTTGCATTCAGGATGGACGAACCTACTCCTCTTACTGAAGAGAGCACAGATGCTCAAAGGGTTCAGTATGAGAAGTGGGAGCGTTCTAACCGCTTAGGTCTTTTGATCATGCAGCAGGGAATCCCAGAACATGTTCGAGGAGCCATTTCTGCTGAAGAAAGTAATGCTAAAAACTATCTTGCTGAGCTGGAGAAGGTCTATGTCAAAAATGACAAGGCCGAAGTGGGGATGCTTTTAGCAAAACTCACCTCCATATGGTATACTGGCAATGGTAGTGTTCGGGAGCATATACTGAGCATGTCCCAAATAGCCAAGAGGCTAAAGGTCCTGGATTTGGTTTTACCAGATGACCTGTTAGTCCATCTAGCTTTGAATTCTCTTCCACCACAGTATGGGCAGATCAGGACTTTATATAACTGCCAGCCGAGCAAATGAACTCTTAACGAGCTCATTGCTCATTGTGTGGATGAGAAGGAAAAGTTGTTGGCTACTAAGAGGGAGAGTGCTCATCTGGTCTCTTCAGCAGATAAGGGCAAGAACAAGAAAAGTTACAAGACTGCTAAGAATAAGACTGCTAATAAAGGTCCTGTGCAAAAGAAGCCTAAGGAATTAAAATGTTTCTTCTGCAGCAAGTCTGGATACTTAAAGAAGGACTGTCCTAAATACGCCACATGGCGTGTCAAGAAGGGTAAGTACCTTGTTTTATTCTGTTCTGAGGTTAATTTAACTTCAGCTCCTAGAAACACTTATTGGATGGATTCTGGTGCTACCGCTCACATAAGTGTTTCATTGCAGGGTTGCCTGAGCTACCGAAAGCCAACTGACGGTGAAATATACGTCTATGTGAGAAATGGCGAGCCGGTGGAAGTGGAGACAATTGGGCATATTAGATTGTGTTTAAGAACTAGATGTTTTTTGGATCTTGTAGATACTTTTGTTATTCCGACATTTAGACGGAATTTAATTTCTATTTCTTATTTGGATAAATCTGGTTTTACTTGTTCATTTGGAGACAGCTCATTTACTTTATCTATGGATTCAAAAATTTTTGGTACTCATTTTTTAAATGCATGTGATAATCTATATATGTAACATATTAATGATTCTTATAATGAAACCCTGCAGGTAAGTACTATAGGTACCAAAAGGAAGCGAAATATAGATAATTCAGCTGAACTTTGGCATAGACATTTGGGTCACATATCCAAATATAGAATAGAACGTCTTATGTCAGATGGTATCCTAAACACACTTGATTACACAGATTTGGACTCTTGTGTTGAGTGTATTAAAGGCAAACAAACTAAACAAAAGAGACTAGGTGCCAACAGATCATCAAACGTCTTAGAATTGATACATACGGACATCTGTGGTCCATTCCCTACAGCAACAAGGAATGGCCAAAGATACTTCATATCATTCATAGACGATTACTCACGTTACGGGTACCTATATCTCATTCATGAGAAATCAGAGTCTCTGGACGTTTTCAAATCTTATAAGGCCGAAGTTGAAAACCAACTCGGAAAGAAGGTTAAATGTGTTAGATCTGACCGTGGTGGTGAGTACTACGGTAGATATGACAGTTCAGGTGAACAACGTCGAGGACCATTTGCTATTTTCCTACAGGACTGTGGTATAGTCCCTCAATACACCATGCCTGGTACACCCAGCATGAATGGTGTATCTGAGAGACGTAACAGGACTCTTATGGATATGGTTAGAAGTATGATTAGTCATTCTTCTTTACCTGAGTCTCTGTAGGGAGAAGCATTAAAGACAACAGTCTATCTTCTTAACAGAGTACCAACTAAAGCAGCTACAAAAACACCTTATGAGCTTTGGACTGGACGCAAGCCCAGTCTAAAGCACCTTAATGTTTGGGGATGTCCTGCTGAGGCTAGGCCTTATAGGCCTAATGAGATAAAATTGGACTCCAAAACTGTTAGTAGCTACTTTGTTGGTTATTCTGAGCGATCTCGGGGTTTTAAGTTTTATAATCCTACTTCCAGATCTATTTTTGAGACGGGAATTGCAAAATTTTTTGAGGATGTTGAGTTTGGGGGGAGAAGTAAGGTTAGAAACATTGTCTTTGAGGAGGGATCGAGTCAGGAACACTCAGTGTCGATTCCTATCATTGCTCCTAACAGTGTTCTGGTTCCTACGCCTGTCACTGTTCCAGAAGCACATCAAGTTTCAATACAAGACAATGTTGAACAACTTCCTCAAGAACAAGCTCAACAACCTCAAGAATTTGAGCCAGAACCTGTGCCTTTAAGGAGGTCCACTAGAGAGAGAAGAAATGCTATTCCAGATAATTATGTAGTATATCTTCAGGAACATGAGGACACTGTAGACATAGTGGAAAATGATCCAATCAGCTTTCATCATGTCATGCAGGATTCCAACTCTCATAAGTGGATTGAGGCAATGAGTGAAGAATATAAATCTATGCAAGACAATCAAGTTTGGGATCTTATCCCATTACCTGAAGGAAAGAAACCTATTGGTTGCAAATGGATATTTAAGACCAAGAGGGATTGTAATGGTAATGTGGAAAGATATAAGGCTCGTCTTGTAGCTAAAGGCTTCACTCAGAAAGAGGGGATTAACTATAAAGAGACATTCTCTCCGGTTTCATTGAAAGACTCTTTTAGGACAATCATGGCTCTAGTTGCACATTTTGATCTTGAGTTACATCAAATGGATGTGAAAACTGCGTTTCTCAATGAAGACATTGATGAAACCATCTATATGGTGCAGCCAGAAAACTTTGTGTCTGGAGACCCAAAGCGACTGGTATGCAGATTAAAGAAATCCATTTATGAACTCAAGCAAGCTTCTCGTCAGTGGTACTTCAAGTTTCATGAAGTAGTTGTCTCTTTCAGTTTTGAGACAAATGTTGTGGAAGATTGTGTGTATCACAAGTTCAGTGGGAGTAGGTTTATCTTTTTAGTCTTATATGTGGATGACATATTGCTTGCTACTAACTGTAAAGACTTGCTGCACGAGACCAAAGTCTTTCTCTCAAAACACTTTGAGATGAAAGATTTAGGTGAAGCTTCTTTTGTATTAGGGATTCAAATACATCGAGACCGTACTCGAGGTATTCTTGGATTATCACAAAAGGGCTATATTGAGAAAGTGCTCAAGAGATTTAGTATGCACAACAGTAGACCAATTGATACCCCAGTTACTAAAGGAGATAAATTCAGTCTTGATCAGTGTCCAAAGGGTGAACTTGAGATTCAGGAAATGCAGAAGATTCCTTATGCGTCTACAGTTGGGAGTCTGATGTATGCTCAAGTTTGCACTCGTCCAGATATTTCATTCATAGTTGGCATGTTAGGGCGATATCTCAGCAATCCAGGAATGGAGCATTGGAGAGCAGCCAAAAGAGTCTTGAGGTATCTTCAGAGAACTAAGGGACATATGCTCACATACAGGCGATCAGATCAGCTTGAGATCATTGGGTATACTGATTCTGATTTTGCGAGATGCCAAGACAGTCGAAAATCCACATCAGGCTACATATATCTCTTGGCTGGCGGTGCTATTTCTTGGAATAGTGTGAAACAAACTCTAGTAGCTACTTCCACCATGGAAGCAGAATTTGTAGCAAGCTACGAGGCATCCAATCAGGCTATTTGGCTGAGGAACTTTGTCACAGGGCTGCGCATTGTGAATGGCATTGAAAGGCCATTAAAGTTATACTGTGATAATAACTCGGCGGTTTTATTCTCCAACAACAACAGAAGCTCTTCTTAATCGAGACACATTGGGATAAAGTTTCTGGCTGTGAGGGAGAGAGTACAGAGTGGACAGATATCCATAGAGCATATTGAAACGAACTCCATGATTGCGGATCCGCTCACTAAGGCTGTGATACCGAAAGTTTTTCATGAGCACATTGCTCATATGGGTGTCACATTATTTGAGACTATTTAGTTTCAGTGGTAGTTTGTTCATTAAGTTTGCATTAAGTTTTATATATGCTCTCTTTGACATTGGATATATTTTATAAAGTACATTCAGTTTCTGCAGAAAAAAAAATGAGTTTTTCTTTCATTTTATTATGTATTTTACACTTTGTATTATATTTATGTTTGATCTCACTTAAGATTGACCAGTTGGAAACAGGCATGATTAGATCACATTACATGTAGTTTTCATGCTACACTCCTATTATTGATCTATGTCATTTGAGAGTATTGATAATGTGATTGATGGTGGTTTGAGTCACGATGAATGTGGCGACTGACCCTTCAGTCCTTTATCGATATAATCAATGGATGAGATTGTTTGAGGCACCTTCAGTATGACTGCTTTTATGAGTTCATTAAGGTATATACTTTTATATTTGATATATGTTAGCCCAAGTGGGAGATTGTTAGAATTAGTTTTATATTGTTAAAATTAATCCTCTAATTAATCATAAGTGTGGGCTAAATATATTCAAATATTAAATATGTATTGCAGTCAAATTAAGATAGTCAAATTAAAGTTTTGATCTTATTAGGATTTTTGACTATTGAGGTGTCCTATTCGTAATAGGATTATAAGTGTAGAGACCGATAAGAATTTCTGTTTTGTTGAATGACCAAAATAGAAATTAATCATCATCATCAGTTATAAATAAGGGGTCGTGGTCTCAGGGGAAACATAATAATTTTGAGAGAACATTACGTTTCTTCAGTAGTACTTCCGCTAAACTTAAAGTGTGTATCCCCTAGAAGGCGACAAACCTCAAAATCGTCTTCAGCTTCAACATACGATGATGTCAGGTATGCAATTCAGCCCTTTGTAATTTAATTTGAATAATCTAGTGATCTATGCATATTTTATGTTTTAGAGGAATCAGGTTTTCTCCCCCTTTCACATATATTAATAGTATAATTTTTTGAAATTAATAAAATATTAGATGATTAAATTATTAAAGTATAGTTTGATAGTTAAGAATATACTTTCGTTTATTAATGGTTAAAAACGTGCTTTTGTTTAAATTTTAATTTCGAGTTTTAACGCTCACCATATATAATTAATAAAAAAATAAAGTAATTAATAAATAAAAATTAATTTATTTAAATTTAAAATTGATAATCTCAAATTTATATTAAAATATTTAAGAAAATAAATGGACAAAAGGATGTTAGTCAAAGTCGTCTTGGAGTCATTTTCAAAAAAAAAAAAAAGTCGTCTTGGAGTTATTGAATCTTTAGATGAAATAATATCCGCAAGAATCTTTAGATAAAGTAATGAAAATTTTGCATTAAATTTTGTCTTTTAATTAGAATTATAGCACATTGACTTTGCTGAACATGTGCTCTCACTCTTTGAAATCAATACCACAGTCCAAGAACCTTTCTGGTTTGAATTTATCCGCTTTTAACCCGTGTTTTCTCAATCTCTTCCTATTGCCCAAACACTGATAAGAATTCTTTTTTTTTTTTTGAAGTGTAAGAGAGATTCTATATTGAATTTTAAGAGAGGATTTATTGAATGATATATAAGTAAAAATGATTTTGAATTATAATATAAAGCATATAAGTGTATTCATTCACTAAATCCACAAAAAAAAATTCCAAATAAATAGACTCTTAGACACAATAAGAAGAAAATCTACAAAGTCATTAATTGTATTATTTCTCAAATCATACGCTTCAATTTCTGTAATTTTTGAATCTGTGTGAGAATCAACAACTATATCAAGAAAAGATATCAAATTCTCTAAAATTTCTCTTAACTCTGCTATTTAAACAAGTACAATATGGCGAACCAAGCCAGGAGAGGTTAAAAGTTCCCCAACATTGAAAAGACCCAACAAGTCCAACATCAACTCAAACTTTCACCTTCTTAACAATATTAAAAAATTATTTTTATTAAAAAAAGATATTTTTGTATTTTTAATTCATGTTATACGCCATTGTAAGAAAATAAAAAAGGTTTAAAGGGAGGTAAGTTTGATCAAATGGTACGATTATTAACAGTGTCGAAAAGTACAAGATATTTTAGAACCAATAAGTCTTCATTAAACCGCAGACAGAAAAATGTGTTAGATTTGAGTCTCCTCAACATTCACCTCCCTATATGTATTTAATAAGGAAATAAACTATGACGCGAGGTAAATATTTAGCACGCAAGGGGGCCATAATCTATTCATTATATGATTTAAAAAAGAAACAAAATTATTGTTTATTTTATAGTGATTTTGCTTCCTTGTTTTTCTTTTTACCTCTCAAAATATATATATTAAAAAATAAATACTCCAAATTAAAAAAATAAATAAATTAATAATATAAATAATATACACATTTATTTACCTTTTGTATTGAGAAATTAATATTTATGCGCACGTATTTTATTTTATTTTTGTTTACAAGTAAAAAATTACGTAATTAATTGTGAAATTCATTAAAATTCTATTCTAATAATTTAGAATTGCTAAATATTAATTCAAACACGAAAGAATAAATAATAAATTTTTTAAAGAATTTTAAACAGTAAATAATTAAAAAATTAAAAAATTATATGTGAAATGTGATGATTGAACATAACTATCTATCTATCTATTATAATATTTAAAAGAGAAGCAAAATCAATGTAGATGGATGATAATTATACTATATATATATTAAAAAATAAAAATTTTCTCATTTAATATAAAATTTTATTAACCATCATCAATTTTAATTTATAATGAAATAAAGTATTCACAGTCTTTCAGAGATATACATATTTTAATTTTTTTTATAAATAATATAAAAATAATTAATTTTTTAAAAGGAGAATAAAAAATAAACTAAAAATTAAAAATAAAATATTATTAATTGAGTATACATAAGTAAATCATTGGTATAATTATTATAAGATATTATAAATGAAATATAAATAAATAAATGGTATAATTATTTTATATTTTTTAAATATAATTTTTATTTTTTGTATATTTTATTTACTTTTAAATTTTACTCTTAAATATTATAATATATTTTAAATATTTATTATATATAATTAAATAATTAAAATTATTTTATTAAAAAAATAAATAAATAAAAATATATATATATTCCGAAGTAATATCAGGACCTAATTTTAGTATAAATATGTTTCTAGAATTTGCTTGGAAGTAATAAACGATGATAACTAAATATCCTTGAATTCTTAAGCTTCTGTATTTCAATCACATTCATCTCTTATTCTCTCATTTTCTGTGTTGAACATCCTCCTCACTAGTACAGTTAGTACCCACAGAGCTCTAAATCAAGAACCAATGAAAGCTCTTTACAATCATCTTGAAGGTGCAACTCTTCTTAGCAGACTATATTAATTTCCAACGTCTTTTTGTTGATTTTTTCCAAAGTCTAGAAATTCCTTCATCATCATTGTCGTCATCATCATGATGGTCAAAATCAAAATAGCACTACTAGGATGGCGACCCATTATAATGACAAATAATATAATATAATAATATACAATATAATATAATATTAAAAATAATATTTATTATATTTAAAAAAATAATAAAAAAAATAATTAAGTAAAAATATTTTTATTTAATTTAATAATATTTAAAAAAATTTAATATGCTATGAGATAAAAAATTATTTATTAGTATATATTTAGTATTTAAAAATTTTAATTTAAAAATTTTTAAAAATAAAATTATAAAATTATAAAAAATTATTAAATTGATGATTTTAAAAATTTATGATCTTGAAAGTATAAGGCTATCATAAAATATTATATCATAGATAGTAAAAATTATATCATACCATATAAAATTATGACAATTTATAAAATAGATAAAATTTTAGTAGATGTTGACATTAAATTTATTAAAATTTATATTTAAAATAAATAATATTATATATATCATCAAGAAAATAAACAATATTTATTTTTAATATATGATTAAAAAGGAAAAAATAAGATTAATTGATAAAAATAATGATAAAAATTTAATTTAAATCCTATATTATAATAAATTGATCAAATTAACCCTTAAAACTTCTTTGAACTAAATTGATTTTTTTTTAATTCAGGCCAAATTAGAATTTTTTCGACGTAACTATTAACTGAATTAATAATATAATTTAATTTAAATTTTAATTAAATATTATAGTCTAAATTAAAATTTTTATAATTTATTAATATTAATATAATATTTTTAAAAATTATTTATTAATAAATTATTTTTAATAAATAAATCTTTAATATTAATAATACATAATGTTAAATAAAATTTTTATAGTATCATTATTTATAATAATTTTAACACAAAATTAATAATTTAATAATATTTAAAAAATTTATATTTTTTTGTAATTTAATTATTTTAAAAATAATTTAATTTTCATAATTATAATATTTTAAATAAAAACAACAATTTAATAATTTTTATAATTTAACAATTTTTGATAAAAAATTAAAACATTAATTGTTAAAAATTTAAAATTTTAATTAATTTTTAAAACTGAAAAATTATTTCATTAATTAATTTAAATTAGATAAAAATAATATAAAAATACCACATATACAATTATTTTTTATCATATTACGGAGAATACTGCTCAAATTATTTTTATTTTTTACTATTTTTTTTTGGCTTACAATATTTATAATTTTAACTTTTTCTCTAAGATTGTATAATTGATGATTATGATTTCAAACTCATAAAAGTTATTAACAGAGGTAAAAAAAAAATAATTTTTTTGTTTATTTTATTACTTTTATCTAGTGTGATTATCTTTATATAAATAAATCATAAATCTATAAGTTAAGTTTTTTTTTTAATCCAGTGATTTTTTATAAAAATAATCATTAAAATTTTAAAAATATAAAATGTAAAAAATTGAATAAAATTAAAAAATAAATAATATTTTTTTAATGTTATAAATTATTAAATCTTTAATTTTTTCATTAAAATTATTATAAATTATGATATTATAAAATTATTTATTTAATATTATGAACTATCAATTTTAAATATTTATTTATTAATAAGTACTTTTTAAAAATATTATATTAATAATAATAAATTATAAAAAATTCAATTTAAATAGTAATTTTTAGCTATGGTTTAAATTGAATTCTCCGGATAGTTCAATTAATAGTTTCATTTAAAAAATTTTAATTCGATCCTTATTTAATAAAGAAAAACTTGAATTTGACAAAAAAATTTTAAAATTTAATTTAATTAATTCGCTATCGTATATGATATAAATTGAACTTTTATTCTAAAAATAATTATAGTCTTATTAATAAAATATGGGAAATTTTTATAGCATCGGTGCGAGTTAATACAGACAATAATATATACTCCCTCCATATCATTTACATAGAGAAAATTTCCTTTTTTGGTGTATATTTTATATAAAAAATATGTCATTTTAGATAAATTTTAGGGAGTGGAATGAGACAAAATACCATTTATATCCTTGCCTTAAAAGTAGATTTTGAGGGATATTTTTTTTAGGGATATTTAAGTAAATAGAGATGAAAAAAGTAAAATTTCTTTAATATTTGTGTCCATTTTATTTTTTCTATATAAATGATACGGAAGGAGTATATTTTTATTTCTAACGTAAAGTTATTTATTTATTTATGTTTTGAGCTCGACAAAATGAAGTTATTTTGAAAAGTTTAAGATTGCTATATTTGAGTTCGTAAAATTGAAAACAGAAAAACAATTGTACAGCTGCAGAACCGAAGGGCCTTTTATATATTATAATATATTATATAATATATTAAAATTTTATAATATATATTAAATTAATAAATTTAATCCACGTACTTATTATTTTTAACCCGTATCTTGGAATTGATGTCGATTATTATTTGTTAGTTTGATTATGAACTGAATATAAAAATTTTATAATTAAATTAATTATATATATTGATATTAATAATTATTTTATAATTTAATTATAAATTAGATTTAGAGATATTATGATAGATTAATTATTTTATAAAAATGTGATATATGATAAAAATTTTAATATTTAAATAATTAATATAAAAATTAAATTAAATACAAATATTAATATTAATTTTTTAATATAAAATAAAATTAAATATAAATTTATTTATTTTTATTTAAAAATTTTACCTCACTTCATATTAATGCTGATTTTGCAACTTGCAATGTTTAATTAAGATCTAATTTGTGTGTTTTGCCTTTTAACTTTTTCAGCAAAAGCGCGTGCGTGTAAATCTCGCGCGTCGACAACTTACCCATTATTCTCGCTGTTAAGAAAAGCTAACCGAACCAGAGTTAAATGTTAGCCATAGTTAACAAACCACATAACAATAACACTATTAAATGTAAAAAAGGACCATAAACACGTGTTCGGGTCAAACACACGGCTAAGATGAAGACACGTGGACGGCCCATTATCTTCCCAACCGCCTTCCACCCACGTTCGTGTGGGTTAAAATTAGGGTTAGCTCTACGGGTTCCTTCACTCAGCAAAATCCTCATCTCCTTCATCTGTATGTAGGTTTTTCTACTCATCAGAAACACGGGATTTTCTCTCGTTTTCTCAGCTATTTTGTCTCGATAATTTTTGTAATTCTCTTCGATCCCTGCTTTCGATCATGGAGATGGAGCGAGTGACCGAGTTTCCCCTTGCGCATCTCGATCGTCGACCCAGGAAGAGGGCGCGTTTGGGCTGGGACGTACCGCAGGTTCCTAAGGTATCATCTTCTGTTTTACGATCTTAGCTACTCACCATCTGTTTTGCTTTCTTTTTGTTCTCGTGTTGTAGATCTAATATTCTTTACTCAGATTTGGGTGTGGAATTGATTCGTTAGGGTTCGATGGTTCTTACTTTATTTAGTTTTATTTATATATTTACTGGAATTTATTATTATTGGAGCAGATCTAAGTTTTTTCTTTCAATTTTTTTGATTTCGTTTTATAGCCTCTTTTCTAATATTGTAGATCTGGGTTTAATTAAATATGCGCGTGTGTTTGTTTTTATATATACACACATGCGTAAAACCATGGATAAATTGTTCAGGTTTTTTTTTTATCTGGATTTGGTTATTCTTGAGAATTTGTTGTGTTCACCTAATCAAGTTTGTGTAGCTATCATGTTTATGCATATTCTAAAGAATGTCTTGCTTTCTATGGTTTTATGTAATTTATATGATGCTGTTAATTATTGATCTTGTAATCGTCTGATAGCTGAAATTGTATTTGTTTATCTCTCATGAATGAATTTTTTGACAGTTAGTGAAGGGTATTCAAAGGGTATGATGGTATCAGGTGAAATTTTTTTATTTAATTTCTTGAGTGTTGCATAAACGGGTGGCTGTGTGTAGGCTCAGGTAGGAATATTTTGTGGACAAGAGGTTGGGAATGTAGCAAGCTATGCATCTTCTGGAGCAACCTCAGACTATACTACCTGTAATTCTTTATTTGTAAAAGGAGTGGCTCGAAATGGTTCTCCCCCATGGCGGGAAGATGACAAGGATGGCCATTACATGTTTGCGCTTGGAGAAAATTTAACTTCTCGCTGTAATTATACTTTATCTATACCTTTTAAACAGTTAAATAATAGGTTTTGTGATAAATCAATGTTGGACAGACTTATTTTCATGGAGAAGTTTTAAATGCTAACTGTTCCAAATGATATGTTGAAGGCATATTGATGTTTTAGTACATTGGGTGATTTTCAAGTTATTGCTTATGGTTCCCTTGGACTTTTAAAACCCCATGCATGGGTTTTGTTGTTTACTAGTTATAATTGTTACGATCTATTGGTATTTAGTAGTTTTGCTGAGGTATGCTGCTTGGTACAATCTAATTAAATTTGTTTTTTCTTTTGCTTCTATATTTGCAGATAAGATACACAGCCAAATGGGTGAAGGTATACCTCATTGTCAAGTTCAAATTTTCATCATTGTTTGATTATTTTTCATTCATTTGATAGTATATTTGTGGTCTATGTTCTGCTACTTTTGTAGGCACCTTTGGTCAGGTTTTGGAATGCTGGGATAGAGAAAGAAAGGAGATGGTTGCAATCAAAATTGTTCGTGGGATTAAGAAGTATCGTGAGGCAGCTATGATTGAGATTGATGTGCTGCAACAGCTTGGTAAACATGATAAAGGTGGTGATCGGTGAGTACCCTACACTGTTTAACTCACTCGACCAGTTTTCTTATTGGCAATTGCAGACCTTGTAAGTAGCTTTCTTAAACACTATGTCCGTGGTTAAATGGGTTTATTCCTTGCAGTTGTGTGCAAATACGGAACTGGTTTGACTATCGTAACCATATTTGTATTGTAAGTATTTAGTTGATTTGTAATGGATTGATTTCCCCAATTCACAAACAATATGGGGGTTAAGACTTGTGGGTGAATGTAAATGGTTTCAACAGGTTTTTGAGAAGCTTGGACCAAGCTTATACGATTTTCTTCGCAAAAACAATTATCGCTCATTTCCCATTGATCTTGTCCGTGAGATTGGAAGACAACTGTTGGAATGTGTAGCATGTGTGTAGTAATTATCAAAGCTAGTTTCTCTCCCCTGCATACTTTCATTTATTTTAATGACAAATTGTGGGTCCTGCTGAATGATAATGGGATGTGCTCACTCACACATAGATACACAGAATGTCTGCGTTAGGGAAGTTAGTGAACATTTATTGAACGTTGAGGAGTCAAAACTCTATATATAGTTGCATGTTTGATTCAATTTAATAGGATCAACTTGGGAACTTGTCATCCAGATATATTCATGGTGTTGCTTTTTTTTGTTCTGCAGTTATGCATGACATGAGATTGATTCACACTGATTTAAAGCCTGAGAACATCCTTCTTGTTTCCCCTGATTATATTAAAGTTCCTGATTATAAGGTAACGTCCTTGTCTTTTTTTATTCTTTTTCTTTATATTTTTGAAACCTTTTCTTGCTGCAAGTTCCTTTGAGAAAATTGTATGGTGAAATGTTGTTTCATAGCAACTGCAGGGTTCTTCCCGATCACCAAAGGAAAGTTCCAACTTCAAACGAATCCCAAAGTCGAATGCTATTAAGGTAATTGATTTTGGTAGCACCACTTATGAACGGCAGGACCAGAACTACATAGTATCAACGCGCCATTACCGCGCTCCGGAAGTTATTCTAGGTATGCATTCCATGTTCTGGTCATATTTTATTTTGGGATTTAAATTAAATTGTAGTGCATGTGATAATTTTTTTTGCAATATTTTTAGGACTTGGGTGGAGTTATCCTTGTGACATATGGAGCGTAGGCTGCATCTTAGTGGAATTATGCACAGTATGTTTCTTACTTTCACTCATTTGCTTATGTTTTTTTCTCTATATTTGTAGAGTGAATGACACTTTTTTTTATTTATAAACATGAGCTATTTTGTATGACTTGGCAACTTCTTAACAGGGTGAGGCATTATTTCAAACACACGAGAATTTGGAGCACCTAGCAATGATGGAGCGAGTACTTGGGCCCTTACCTCAGCATATGCTTAAAAGAGTCGAGTAAGGTTTTTTCTACTGAATTTCTGTTATTTTGCCCTTCATTTTCCTTTACTTAAATATTTTGTTTATTTTTGCTGTATTCAGTCGACATGCAGAGAAATATGTTAGAAGAGGTAGATTGGACTGGCCTGAAGGAGCAACATCAAAAGAAAGTATTAAAGCAGTTCTGAAGCTACCGCGACTCCAGGTTTGTATTGTTGGATTGCGATTCTAGTTGTAGTTGATTTTTTTTTTTCATTGTGTCTTCTGAAATAATGTGTTGGTGCAGAATCTAGTAATGCAGCATGTAGATCTTTCAGCTGGAGAAATCATACATCTCTTGCAAGGACTTCTTAGATATGATCCTTCAGATAGGCTAACAGCGCAGGAAGCTCTAAGGCTTCCCTTCTTTAACAGGGACCATCTAAGAAGGTGATAGAGGGTAATCAGGCTGCTCTTAAATGATCCAACTTTTGGGGTGGACAGCTAAATATACTGTTTGATCCTCGAGAAGATCGTTGATCTTTGTAGATCATCTCATCTGCCTCTTGTGCTTCGCAGCAAAAATGTTGCTGATGTAAATAATTTTTCCCGAGTAAATTCTGCGCATCTGTAACGTGGCTTATACCGTTCTTCCTGTCAAGCCTACTAACCCGTTTGTACAACTAAAAATTTCCTTAAACCTAGTCTAGAAATTAATTTTATTTACAATATTGTTTTTTTAATTTCATTTACAAATTTGGTTTTTAAATTATTACGTTGTTGGTTACCGAGCAAGTGCTATATTTTTACATTTTAATCAACGGGGTTTTCTATTTTCTCCTGTTTCTTTAATTTATCATATGATAAATAACCTTTTGGGCGTCAATTGAAATATCACAATTTGTTATAATTATTTACTCTTATTAATTCATTTTTTTACGTTGAAACTTAAATAAGTAGTGGACATATAAAATTGTGCCAAACAGAAAGCGGGGTGGAGGCGTTTTACCGGTTGGAATCCGCGGTCGGATAAATTTATTTCATCTTAAAAGTAATGATTATAGTTAATCTCACGAAGTTTTATTTATAATATAGTGTTATTTATTTATGTTTTACTAAAAATATTAATTTATAATGTTTTATTGGAAGGGAATTAATTTATAATGTTTTATTGGAAGGGTATTAATTTATAATGTTATTAATTGATACTAAAGTTTTATTTATAATATATTGCTATAACTATTTATTTATGTTTGGCTAAAAATATTGATTTATAATTTTTCTTTGAAAGGGTATTAATTTATAATGTTATTAATTGATATTAAATTCTTTTACAATGTGAAAAGAATGTTTTATAGAAATATATGTTTACATTTGGTTTGGATAATCGTTTCATATAATAAAATATAATTTTTATATGTGATTTATATTTATTTTATATAGGAATATGTTTAGTGATATATTTAGAATCTTAATAAGTCTAATAATATTTGTTTTTTATTATTTGTTGTGATAAAATGTATAGACATTAAAGTTGAGGGAGTGAGAAATTAATAGATAATGATTGGAAAATAACTATTTTTTTTAAATTATATATATTTAAATATTAGCTAGTTTAAAATTAGGAATTTCAGTTCTCTATTATTTATATATATTCAAAAATAAAAATATGTTATGTCATAAAAGTTCAAAACTTCTGTATTTCAGTATTTTAAAATTAAACTCGATTGTTTGATTATGAACATAAAATAATATAAATTACACAAAGTTATATTAGGTAATCAAGTTACAAATAGGTTAAAAATACTTCATTAATTGTTATTATAAATAATATAAACTTATAGGTAATCAAGTTACAAATAGGTTAAAAATACTTCATTAATTATTATTATAAATAATATAAACTTATATTAGTTAATTAAGTTATAAATTTGTGTAATTTATATTATTTGTTCATTATAAACTTATCTTCATAATTTGTTCCAGAGATTGGGAGGTCCAAGTCCGGTATTCTTATCGTGAAGCCAACAGATGTGCAGACTGACTAGCCAACTTTGGCTTCTCTCTACCAGTTGGCTTTCACCAGCATTATCGAGTTCCCAGTGGTCTTCATCAGCTTATTATGGACGATATTATAGGCATCTCCTGGCCAAGGATGTGCACGAAGAACTTATAGGCTTTAGGCACTGTTGCCTCTTCTCTGTAACCCAAAAAAAATTTTTAAGTTATAAATTTGTTGAAACTACAGTTTTTTTATTAAGTTGAAACTAAATTTTTAATTATTATTATTTCATAAATATAAGATGTGCTTAGTTTTATAAAATATAAATTAGGAAATTTTTTTTATTTTATGACATCACAAAATAGCGAAAATTTGACTATTTGTTTTTATTTTAAAAATAAATTTCCGTAAGTTAAATACTAGTTTTCTAAAAAAATTTGTATTTCCATTTGAAAAGATTTAGATTCATATTTGAAGTGAAGAAAAGAACTTAAAAAAAATAGACGCTATTTCGCAAAAATTTGTAATTGAGACTCTCCGTCTCCGATGAGTACTGATTTAGTATCATCTTGCCACAACCCACCTTTGAACATTTGCTCTCCTCGTCTTTTCTCTATTTTTACACTCTAATAAATTAAAGACATAGAAATGTGTTCGCTCTTGGGTTCGACCAACATATCGAAGGATATATGGAAATGGCACTTAATTGTACAAGAACAAGGAGCTGTGTCTACCTTCGCCCCCGACGGTATTGTCAGATTTTTCCCAATTCCCCAATTTTTCTTCATTTGCTATTCATCTCAATGTTTTTTATTGGGTTTCTCATTGGTGGTCTCATTAACTGGAAATATACTTTTTGAAGATCTGCTGCTATAAGATTATGCTTGTAGTTGCTGGTTGCTTTAGGAAACTGGGTTCGAGTTGAGAAGAATGGAAATAACAAAAAGATTGTAATTTTATCTTTTATCTATTTCTCTTTACTGGAAAGTGTGTGTGGGTAGGAAATAGGAATTGCTGTATGATCTTTTGCTAAGACTCATTTTAGTTTATGTTTTGGATCACAAAACATTCAAATATGCATTCTAAATTTTTGGCGAAAATCAGTTTCTTGGATATTTAAATAGAACTATATAATGGTCGAACAAGGTTTTTAAAAATATATATGGAAAATAAGTAGTTAATATAGAAATGTATTCTCTAACATTAATAATTATTTGGATATGTATTTGAAGGGTAAATTTATAGGATATTCGATTAAAGTGTAAATTAATAAAAGAATCAAAGTGATCTCAAATTTAAATATGTAATTATTTTAAAATTGTTTTTTCTTAATTTTAACATATGTGAAATATATCACAGTTTTATATTTTATTAAAACGTCATTTTAGTTAAATGAATTATATCAGGTTTATATATAAATTCATACATTATTTATTTTAAGTTGTGTTATAAATATATTGACCTATTTGTGATATTAATTTACTAAAAGTTAATCTTAATTCATTAATTTTATATATTTTTTATATTTTACATACTGTGTTTGCGTATCATGATTAATTTTGATATTTCTATGTACATGTATTTACATAAATTTTTTTTTCTTGTGATACATAAATATATAACAAAACCATTATAGAAAATTGTGATGGATGTATCTTCCATAAATTAAGTTTATAATTCCAATAAAAATGAGATCAGATGGTTTTTTATTTGGTAATGCCTGAAGATATGTCATGCAAGTGTCTTTTGTCGAATCCCATTTATGGATAAGTATTGCTATCCTGTTTGGGAAGGTTGCCAAATGAGGTAATAAAATTGTCTGGTTTTGCTGAGATATATTGGGAGATTGGTGCAATCCTACCAGCTTTTAGTTACTTCTAATAAATGTTAGAATTTGTCTGCATTGTGGACGAAAAATCTGGAACGCAATCATTGTTAAATTAAAGATATAATATAAAATGTAAAGGACTGAGAGCTTTTATGTCTCAATTTTTCCCATACATGCCTGCCTACAAATTGTCTGTATGAAGTAATCAATTATCAATTTTGATTTAACCGTCTGAAGTATATTCAAGACTGTGAAGTTGCATGTTTAAATTGAAATCAATAAAAAAAAAGGGAAAACAGAAATTGTCAGCAAGCAACTTCGCCTACCATATAAAGATTAAGATGCCAATGGAGGCATTGAGAGAGTTGCTTGTCTGGAAGTAGTTGGTGGAAATGGCGACTAGCAGCAAATAGTGCAACAACTAAACTCTGCAATTACAATCCCTTATATTTTCTTCTATTCTTGTCCTTTCTTCTTCTTGTTTTGCATTATACGCTTAAGAAAGGAAGTGGAAAAGTGCTCAAATCACCTCCTCACCCACCAAAGCTACCCATAATTGGGAACCTTCACCAGTTAGGCGAACTTACTCATCGTTCTCTCCATGCTCTGTCAAAGAAATATGGACCCCTAATGCTTTTACATTTAGGGAATGCGAATAACACACTTGTTGTTTCATCTGCTGAAGTAGCTGGAGAAATAATGAAGACTCATGATATTGTTTTCTCAAACCGGCCTAGAACCACAGCTGCCAACATCTTTCTCTATGGATGCGTAGATATTGGATTCTCTCCCTACGGGAAGTACTGGAGACAAGTTAAGAAGATTTGTGTTCTTGAACTTCTAAGTTTAAAAAGAGTACAATCTTTTCAGTTTGTAAGGGAAGAAGAAGTTGCAATTTTGATTGATGAAATTCGCCGTGCATGTGTTACTGGGGCTTCTGTTACAGTTAATACAAGTGAGATGCTTATAGCTATTGCAAACAACATAATTTCAAGATGTGTTCTTGGCCAGAGGTCTGAAGAGGAATTTGGGAACATCAAGTTTGGAGAGCTGTCAAGAAGGATAATAGAGCAATTCATGTGGTTTAGTTTTGGGGATATATTTCCGTTCTTGAGATGGATGGATCATCTTACAGGCTTAATTGGTCGCCTAAAATCAACTATGGGAAAGGCAGATGCTTTTCTTGATCAGGTGATTGAAAAGCGTAGGAAAACTTTGGGAAAATGATAATGCTGAACGGTTTGCTAAGAAAGATTGTGTATATTCTTCTCCAACTTGAAAAGAATGGCATGCTTGATTTTCAGCTCACTCAAGACAAAATGAAAGCAATTTTGATGGAAGCCTCTTCTTTCCTTTTTCAAAATTTTCCTCTCTTTTTTTTTTGAAAGAAAGGGTAGTAATTCATTATAAAATTTCAGGACATGTTCGTGGGTGGATCTGATACATCAACTACAATGGAATGGGTAATGACAGAGCTTGTAAAAGATGAAAATGTGATGAGGAAAGTCCAAGAAGAGGTAAGAAGAGTTGTGGGAAATAAATTAAAGGTAGAAGTAGCTGATGTCAAAAAAATGAACTACTTAAAATGTATAATCAAAGAGACATTGAGATTGCATCCTCCTGTTCCTCTACTAGTTCCTAGAGAAACATCAGCTAGTGTTGAATTGGGAGGCTATTACATTCCTCCTAAAACAACAGTGCTTGTCAATGTTCTTGCAATTCAAACAGACCCTCAGATGTGGGACAGACCTGAAGAGTTTTTGACAGAAAGGTTTGAGAACAACCCAGTAGATTTCAAAGGACAGGACTTTCATTTCATTCCATTTGGTGGTGGACAAAGAGGTTGTCCAGGAATATCATTTGCATTAGCTTCAGCAGAATTTGTTACTGCCAATCTCTTGTATTGGTTTAACTGGAAGTTGCCAGATGCTGTAGCTCCAGAAGATTTGGACATGAGTGAAATTAATGGACTGGCTGTTCATAAGAAAATTCCTCTTCATATTGTGCCAACATTGTACTCTCCTTGACCAACCCATTATCCTACAGCTACATGTGCTAAAACAGAGTATCTAAGCTTCTAAATTAAGGGCCACGGAAGCATAATAATAACAATAATATTTCTCGACGTTTATTAATTCTTATTTATGAAATTATGAAATTTGATATTTACTTAAATCTTCAACTTTTTAATTTTTATGACATTTTCACCCATAAATATTGTAAAATATAATATACTTTAATTCTTTTTATTATAATTGTCACATCCGTCTATCGTATTTATGCAGTGTAGTCACGTGCACAGTGAGAGAAGAGGAAAGGAGAAGATAATTCCTGACAACGGCCCCAGATAAGGCTATAGGACCACTAGGACCTACTTGAAGAAAAATGCAAAGTGTTAGGGAGGTGATTGTAATTTCAAAAAGATTTGGGGAGGTGACTGTAATTTTTAAAAGTTTTGGGGAGGTAAATGTAATTTCCAAAAGTCATACCGGATGTTCTTAATAGTGCACATAACATATTCCAAAAATGGAAAATAGAGAAAAACCGGGTCACAACGACGCGTAACGGTTTTTCCAAAAAACGCACGGTTTAGAAGATATAGGGGATTTTGACTAGGGACATTTTGGTCATTATACATGAATCCGAAGTAGGAAATAAAAACAAGAGTGGGTAGAGGACGTTAAGGGGGTAAATATGAAATGATCATCAGTAGAAACGGGGCCCGGGCAACACCCGAGCAATGAAAGGACCTAAAGGAAATTTTGTAAAAAGTCAAGGGCTTATTGGTAATTTTTCAAAACGACTTGAAAACCTAAAATAGACTTTAAAAATAGAAAGTAGAGGTCAAGAGGATCAAAACTATATGTAGTTTGACTCCTGAAACTATACGGTTTAAAAGATATGATCGATTAATCGCCGGAACGTAAAGTGGGCTCGGTTTCATGTCGGGACCTGATGGGAAACCCGGGACAACTTTATGATATCCTATGGGAAGAGGGACAAGTGGAAAGAAGTAAATGAAAAGAAAACTATAAAAAAAATCTAAGGTTGGCCAATCAAAAGTAAGCATTTAGCATGTGTAATAAATGAAGAAAGAGAAAGGTGGACAAGTGGGCTTAAAGAGCTTAACCAACACATAAGGTGATCATCATTTCCTTTGTATATAAATATATGTGAAATGAAGAACAAACTCTCTCTTTTTCCACTTACAAAATTCGGCCAACAAAGGGAAACACCAAAGGGCTTCCAAGTTTCTCCAAAGTTGATTTTTAAGGTGAGTTTTTAAGGTTTTCTAGTAAGTAGACTTTAATTTTAGTATTAATTTTAGGTAGTTATATATTTATTGGAAGATTGGAGATTAGAGTCTTTATGTGGAATTGGAAAAATATTAAGTAAGTGATGAGATTAATTGATTAAATGGAAGAATAAAAATGTATAAAGATTAATAAGGTTGGATTAGGGTTTCGGTTGGAAAAGAAATGGAGGATAACTTATTATTTTAAATTTCTAAGGTTTATGTTGTATTTTGAATTTATTGAAGGAGAAATAAAGAATTAAAGAAGGAGAAGAAGGAAAAACTAAGAGGAATTAAAGAAATAAGGTTTGGTACTTTACCTTGGAAAAATACTTTACCTTGGAAAAATACTTTACCTTTGAAGAATTAATTTTCCTTCCAATTTTCTTACCAATACTTTATCTATGGAACTTTTGCTATGGATGCATAAATGTATTGTTTGAGTTTGAATTCATTTGTTGAGTGATATTTTTAAACCCATGGGGTGATTGAGTTGTTAAATTCAATTGAAATCTATTGTTTCCAAAGATTTTGGTAAAAGAGTTTATGGACTCTATTTAGTCCAAATTGATTTAAACAATCAAGTTATTTTAAAAGGGAAGTGTTTAAGTCTTCATTATATTATTATGGAAGCTTTGAAATGGGTTTAAAACAGAAAAATAAACAAATTTTGCACTAAATGTAAGTTTTGGCCGAATTGGTGCTTTTTGGGATCTAATTCTGGACCTAATTTTGGGCAGCCAGTTGAGGCAGCAAACGATGGAATATTTCGACGAAATTTTACATGCAATTAGTCAACATATGAAATGAGTTTCCTGTAAAATTTCAGCCAAAAATAAGATCATTTACCTGGTCAAATGCATGATTGAAACGGACTAAAATTTTGACGAAAATCCAGATTTTACTGTTCATGTGGTCATGCCATTTTGCGTTGCCGATTTTACGTGCCGCGATACTATTCATTTGGTCAATTTGTGATTTTTGAGGAATACTTTGAAATATTTAATATGTTTATTGTGGATGTTAAATATGTGAAAAAGGATAATGGTTTGACTAAAGAATGTGGTGCGCGGAGTAAATGGCAAAGCGCGATGGGAATTTAAAAGGATTTCTCGATTCATTCTAAAATGAAGTTTGAGACTTAAATTGAATCATTTTAACCTTTATGCTCTACTGGATAGTTGGGAGTGGTAGATAAGGGTATGGTGCACTATACTAACTTATGCAGTACTGCCACTTATTGTGTTTGATACACCCCGGCGGTTACCTTCGGGTATAGGCCGTGGAGCGTAGATGTTATGAAATTGTGATTGAAATGCTCCGGCGGTTACCTACGGGTATAGGCCGTAGAGCGAAATTGGTTACAACCAGGATGAGGAGGCCCATTCCTGTGATCTAATATCGGTGGTGAGGGCCACCTATGTTACAGTGGAGAGGCCCACTGCCTTATCACTATGATTCTCTATATACCAGTAGAGCCTGAATCAAAGACGTATTATTTTTGTTAAACTATATAATGCCAATGAGTTTGAATTATGATTTTACATTATTGAAAGCATATCACACTGAATGTATCACGATTTCTATTGGTATAAAGTTAGTTGATTGTGGATTTAATTATTTTCTTTGATTTCGAATACCTTCATATACTACTTTTATTTTTATTGGTAAAGTAACCACTGAGCGACAACGCTCAGCGAGTTGAGTTTTCTTGACTCGTAGGTTTGGAGCAGTAGATTTCTGTTATTAGCATCGAGCAGCACAACACAGCGCAGCACCTCAGAGTAGCCTTTAGTTTTCATTATGAGTTAGCTAGTTGTGGCATGTATATGTATATATAAGATTGAGAGTCAGTATGTGATACTGTACGTTATTGGTATGTAATAATAATAAATCTCTACTTTAGTCTGGATTAGAAGTGTAAATTTTTCTTGCAGGTTGTAGTTGAGGGTATAAGGTGGATTCATTGGGAGTGTATTGGAAACTGATTGTATTCACATTGGTCTGTGTAAAATGTTTTCAAAAATCAGAAAAACAAGTTTTGTCGACACTTGGGATCCAAATTTCTAGGCGAATCTCTGGCAAAATTTTTGTAAAATCGGAACAAAAATTTGACTAAGTAAAATTGGTAGCAATATTTGGAAAGTGTGGCGCCTCTACCCGACTTACACATGTAGGTCGGAAAATCAACAAAGTTTGATTTTTTTCTTTCTTAATGAACACTTAGTGTATAATTCCTAAAACAATGATTAACGTTGTCAATAAAAATGTTGCAGGCGGCTATAGAGTAGTGTTGCAATTGGTGGGTGAATGTGATGATAAATTTCTAAAGGTGTAATTAGGAGATCACCAGCTAATTAATTTAGGCTTCACTTGTTACGGGAAAACATTCATCATCAACAAACCAATTATGTAACCAAAACTATATATACATATAACAATATTTTATTTTCAATTCCATATCATTAAATTTTATAAATTTAATGTGCTAAATATTAATTAATTCTATCAAAATTGAAAAAAATTCATAAATTAATGATAAATTAACAAATTAAACTGTGAATTTAAAATGAATTTCATTTTTAATATATGTAATATAATAAAAATGAGAATTTATCTCTAAATAAAATTTTAAAATATTTATTTACAAATCAAATGATTGATTAGTTATGATTTGATGTATGATAATATAATATCTTAAAACACAATTAATATTTTTTTAATTCAAAGAATGAAAAAAGAGACAAATATAAGAACTTTAAAATACATATTTTTATTTTCTCAAATATTGAACCTTAAAATAATTTCACAAATTCACGTTATAATTTAAATTAAATTAATTTATTTCTTGTTTAAAAGTCTTACTTTAGAGTCAAATTAAAATTTATAATTAAGTGAATCCAATAGAGACACGTTAGTAAATGAGTGAAAACAAAATTTAAAATTAACAAAATCTGAAAAAATATTTTACCGCAGGAAAAATCAAAATAAAATGGAGGAGATACAAAAAGTTTTAGATTGGTTACACAATTGTCATAAATTTCGGAATAACCACACACCAAAAACTAGTTTAAGAGGTTGAAAAACTCAAAATTCATATAAATTCCATATTGAAATTTAATATTTTCAACGTAAAATTTTCAAGTCTCATACTTTAGCCAATAGAATTCTAACATTTTCTCACAGTTGAACAACTGACATTCTCGGCGGCTCTTATTCCTACCGACATTGGTTTGATGCTCAAATTTTTTTTTGAGGCTATCAATAATTTTAATCTGGCCTGTAGGGTATTCCTTTTTGAGTCATCAACGGCTCTTACTCTTACCGACACTTGACTTTTTTTTGAGGCTATTAGTAATTTTAATTTTATCTGTAAAGTACCCAATTTTGAATCTCAAGTTATTTGCATGCGTAGATTATTCTCATACAAACTGTCATGAACCTTAGAGAAATCACACCCCAAAAGCTACCTTAAGATGTTAGAGATCCTAAAGTCCATATAAACCCCATATTGAAATTTAATACTTTCAAAGTGGGATTCTCAAATCTCATACCTTGGCTAATAGAATCCTAACATTAGTTGTCAAGGACCTAAAAATGAAGAAGAAGGAAAGAAGAAGAACTGAAGAAGAAGAAGAAGAAGAATTGAAGGAGAAGAAATGAGAGGATGAAGAAGAAGAGGAGAGAATTTTAGAAATAATTTAGAGAAAACAAGAGAATTGTAATTAGCTATTTTTTTCATTAATTTAGAGAAAACAAGAGTATTGTAACTATTTTTTTTTTCATTTATTTTGTTGTTCCCGTACAAACTATATATATATATATGTGTATTGTAATCTAAATATTCTTTATTGAATGACAATCCAATTATTTTTTACAGCTGCTATAGTAACTCGTACTAAGAAACAAAATTACTAATAATTAACTTCTCTTATCTCATTCCTCCACTTGGCAATTAGTAGAGCAATCAGTAACTAACCCTTCACATGTAGTTGCTTCTACATATTCTTCTTGAGCTATCACACTTGCATCAGCTATGGACTCCTTTCTTGGGCCTAGATGTTACCCTTGTCCAAAAATCGTGCCCAATCTTACCTGATATATTATGAATAAATTTGACAGTTGATGTTTTAATTTTTGAAGATATAATTTTAGAATAAATTTAAAGAATAAATCTGACCTTATAGTTTCCTATTAGTTGAAAATCTAATTTGAAAAGTTATTATTATTTTATTATTATTATTTTTAATTTTTTCTAGTTAGAATTAATTAAGAAGTTTAGAGTATCAAGGATATAAAAGCTAGTCGTTCTAGTAACCAGTTGTTCAACATTTTTGCTGCTGCAAGTTACAAAATATTAAAATTTTCTTTCCTTCAAATTAGGAGCAAATATTTTCACTTGGTTAAAGAGTAATTGAAGTTCATATTTGAGAATTGTAACATTTAAACAGATTTATCTTTTCTCTTCTTTAATATTCAATATTTATATAATTTTCTGCGTCTTAATTTAATTATTATTTTATTAATTAATCGATAGATCTCATTGATTAATTAATTAATTAATATAACGTTATTTAAAGTACTTGAATCTGCAATTATTCTTGATTCTTTAATTTAAGTAGCAATTAGATTTATCCTAATATGTTATATGATCTAATTAAATAAATTTTAAAATTGAGTTTATTGGTTAGAATTAGGTCTTTTTAGTTCTTAAAACTGTCAATAATTATATTTTAAAGACATTCCTGTAGGATAAATTATTGACAATAGTTAATTAGAAAACGTTTTCTAATTAATTTAAAATATAAGGAATGATTGATATGGAAAGCTTGTCCAATACTATAATTAATTTATTGAAGAATTAAAAAAAATGATCTTTAAATTTATGATCAATACAAAAATTGAACTGAAATTATTCCTTTAACTAAGTATTTTTCTATTAAATTTCTCAAGTTATTTTTATTATTTTTTAATTTATCAGTTTAATTTTTAATTTTAATTTAATTTAATTTTAGTTCTTAGTTGATAAATCCACCATTTAATTTTTATTATTTTTATTTTAATTTTTAAAAGAGATTTATATAAGAAATTAATTATTTATGGATTAATCTTATTTATCACTATTATAACTTAATTTATTTAGAATATAAATTTAATTTTGGTGATTTTAACACCCATTAATATTATGTGTATATGGTGTATTTGTAAGAATATAATATTAAAAAAATTATTTTTAACCAAAAATTATAAATAAAAAAATATATTAAAAATCAACCCGAAAAAAACTTATAACTAAAAAGAACGTGTTTTCGTACAGATAAAAAAAATCACTTTTGATAAAAGAAACTTATAATGGCGTATATATTGTAATTTCTTCTAATAAAAAAATAATATTCCCTTTAGTGTCTGCAAAATTATTGATTCTGCAAAAAAAAATAATTATCTTGCTAAAATTATTATTCTATGTAATAAATAAATAAATAATTTTTTAATTATGTTATTATTATTAATAAATTAATTATTGAATTAAAATATAATAATTTTAACATTAATGAGGTAATATAGTATTTTAATTAATTGAAAATAATTATGTATAATATTTAAAGGGTTTGATAATTTTTTTAATAGATTTGTATGGATTTAAGTGCGGTGATTTGATTTAGATGAAGGGAGTGTAAAATAGTGTTGACGATAAGTTTAATATTTAAGAAAACACAAATATGCCAAAAACACATGGCCCTCTTGTTAATTTTTTGCCCTTGTCCATGACGAAAGATTGAAAGTTTGAATTGTTTATCGTTTGGATTTTCAATACTTTTGATTTATATAAATATTATATTATATTCCTTCGTTTTAAAATATATTTTATTTTAAAATTTTATTTTATTTTAAAATATTTAATATTTAATAATATCAAAATAAAATTTTAATATTAATTACTATTTTATTTTTTATATTGAATATTATTATTAATAATTATTTTTTTAATAATTTAAAATAATATGTTAAAAATAATAAATAATACTTTGATAATTTTAGTTAATTTTTTATAGTGTGCGAAATTTTTTAAACAAACATATATTTTGAAATAGAAAAAATAATGAACAAGTAATTATTACTGTGGCCACAGATAATATTATAATAATTGTAGTCCTATAAATATATGTGCCCATCGATCTCAAGGCGGTGGAATCCAAACCACCCAATAATTATAAAAAAAAAAAAAAAAGAGGAAGCCCCATTTGCATCACAATTTAAATTAAAATTTTGAGGAAGTGAAAAACTTATATAATATTTAAAAAATATTAATTATAATTATTTTACGGAGTAATTATTTAATTATTTTTTAATTAATTTAAAAATATTTATTATAAATCTATTTATTACGACAGAAATTATAATAAATATTTTTAAATTAATAAAAAAATTATTATCAGCAAACGACAAATTCCTTATTTTATATTGCCTAATGCTTCACTATAATTATCAATAATGAGATAAATTATCATATTTCCATCTCATCAATTTAAATAGTTAATTACAAGAAGGGGATTTTTCAATTTAAATATAAAGATAAAATTTCAATTTTTAGGTTCTTACAGGCGGTCGAGCAAAGTTGTAATTGTAGATTCTGATAAGGGTTTTCAATTTAATACTAAAAAAAAAGTTGATTAAAATTTTAGTATCTAATAATTTCTGCAATAATCAACTATTGGCCAATAATTACTAACAATTAATGGATGTCTAAACTAAACAAAACACTAATTAAATTGAACAGAGGGACAGAACAAGACAAGGAATTCAAATGATGGAAGATTAGTCAAATCTGGAGGCTATATTTATAGTATATTAGAACAAAATAGAGCATCACTGTCGCTTGTTCTGCTTCCCAGTTTCAATAATATATACATATAGACTTTGTATTTTTTAGAGAGTTTCAATAATATTAATTATTTATATTTAGACATATAGACTTTGACCATTTAATCTCTTGAAGAGAATTCAAGAATGCCAACTTATCAATGCGTCTTCAATATTGACTAGTGATTAAGAAAATACAATTAAAGTCATTGGTATATTAAAAAAAAAGTATTTCATAATCCACAGGAATTAAACAATCTTATTATAATATTAATTAATTAATTTTATTCTGTAATTTAGGGGTCTATGATCATGTTGTACGTGCAGCAGCAGGACTTTGAATTGCTTTCAATGTTCAATATTGCCTACTAAAAATTCACATGTAAAAAAGCATTATTTTGTTCATTTATTTATTTATTTTTCTTTTTTCATGAGATGATAAAAGAAAGAAAACCTCGTTCTCCAACACTTTAATTAATGGCTGCATAATTAAGCTGAAATGATCATTTTCCATTCTATAATAAATTATATGGTAATAGCCCGTCAGTTTTAAAATAATAAGAACAATTCTCATCTCATAAATATTTAAAAATTTTAAGTTATTTAGTTAATAAATAAAATTTTATTTAATTTTATTTCATTGACAAAATTGACAAAATAAAATGACGTTTACACAAATTTCTCCTCGTCCAATTTGAAATGGAGATCTCTCTTTTGACAAAATTACCAAGTTTTTACACAACATAAAAAACACAAACAAAATTATCAAGTTTTTAATGTTTATAAAATATTTAAATAGAAAAATTATTATATAGATCTGGTCCATATTTCTATTCATCGATCAAGTCAATTATAAATTGTAATTTAAATTATAATATTTAAAAAATTAATTTAAATTAATTTTTTTTTTCAAATCATAATTTGTGATTGACCTAATTCATAAGTAGAGACATGAATCAAGTTCATCTTAAAATTTTTCAACAAAGAATGAATGGTAGGTTAATTTATTATTTGATACAATTTATATTATTATATTAATTATATATATGTTGCTTTCACATTTTTTTAATATTTTTAAATAATTTTATATTAAAATTATAATATATGAGTACTATCAAAACACATAGTTATGCATGTATCGCCTAAAAATAAATTCAAATTGGATTTTATCGTTTTTGCAAAAACAAAAAATCCTTGACTCCCCCCTTAAACAGATAATATCTACGTAAAATTAAAAAGATGAATATTTTAAAAATATTTATGCATTTAGCAATATTATATATACTAAAATAACACCTACACGATATTGCATGTATTTTTAGTTAATATATATATAGTAATTTTAAAATCTTATAATAATTTTAAGTAAAAAATATGAAAAATTGATAATCATAATTTTCTAATTCAATAATTAATTTAAATTTATTAATAAATATATTACAAAACAAACATCATAATATTTTATGAAAAAATTAAAATAAACATGACCTGTAAAAATATTTATATAATTTATAATAACTAATTATTATCTATACGGATATTATATTCCTATTTGAACTTTTCAAATAATAATAAATTTAATATTTTAAAAAATAATTTATATTATTAGATAAGTTTTAAATAAATATCTTATTAATTATTTAAAAATTTAAATTATATTATTAGATAACAATTAATTACTATCAATATTAAATAAAATATTTTAATTATTTAAAATTTTTAAATAAATATCTATAAAAATTAATTAATTATATATACTAATAAATAATAATTTAATTTAATATTTAAAAAATATGAATAGGTGGCACAAGTGCTGGTATTATATATTTTAGAAAAATTCTTATATGGACGTAGTTCATATACCCACTTATAGATTAGATCAATTATAAATAATAATTTGAATTATAATATTTAAAAAAAATAATCACATTTTATGATTGATTTGGTCAATGAATAGGGCCATAAATTAAATCTACCTAAGAAATTTTCAATGTTTTAATTGCAGGATTTTCAGTTTTCTCTTTTCTTATTTATATTGGCAGTATCAAAAACAGATGAAAACATTTAACAGCAGCAAATCGGGCCGCCATCCTGCTAACTACAATAAAATAAGATTATTCCTCAATATTATTGACTAATCTCCAATGGCTATAGACGCCTTACACATTGTTCCACCTTATATATTTGCACAACCTTTTTATGCTCTGCAGCTGCAAGTCAAGTCTACAAATACTATCTAAACTAGAAATTTAGTAACAAGGAAATGGAGCTAGTTCCTCTGTTACATCAATGGTGGCAAGAACTAGAGCTAAAGCTTGTCAAAACTGTTCCATTCAATCCTTTACTAATTGCCCCTCTTCTCTTTTTATCCTTTCTTTATTTGTTTAAACTCCGTAGAAATCGCAAACTTAATTTACCCCCCTCACCACCAAAACTACCATTGATTGGAAACCTTCACCAATTGGGTCCGTTACCCTATCGCTCCCTCAAACAACTTTCTGATAAACATGGTCCTCTTATGCTTGTTCATTTCGGCAAAGTTCCAACTATTGTAGTTTCATCTGCCGAGATTTCTCAAGAAATCACTAAAAATCATGATATTGACTTTGGAAACAGGCCTCGAACTAGTGCAGCTAATGACTTGTTTTTCGGATGCCAAAATCTTGCATTTTGTCCTTATGGTGAGTATTGGAGACAAGTTAAGAAGGTTTGCGTTCTTGAACTTTTGTCCCAAAAAAGAGTTAATTATTTTGAGTTTGTAAGAAGAGAAGAAACTGAAAAGCTTGTCCTGAAATTACGCAAAGCTTCCCTTCAGGGATCTCCGGTCGATCTTAGCGAAATGCTTATTGAGATCTCTAACAATATTGTGTCAAGATCGGCTCTTGGTACTGTTTATGATAATAAAAGTGGTCATCAAAGTCGTTCTGGGGATTTGGTTAGAGGAGCCATAGACCTTGTGGGAAGTTTCACCTTTACAGATTTTTTCCCATCTTTAAGTGTGCTTGATGTTGTAAGAGGATTTACTGGGAAAGTTAAAAAAGCTTCCAAAGAATTACATAGTTTTCTTGATCAAGTTATTGAAGAACATAAGAAGTCTAGAAGCCATCACAAGGCTGATGATAGGAAAGATATAGTGGATATTCTTCTCCAACTTGAAGAGAGTGGTGCCCTTACTGTTGATTTCACTCGTGAAAGCATGAAAGCTGTTCTAATGGTATTAATTAATCTCTCTCTTAATTAGTTATTGTTCTCTTTATGGATTTGTTTGATATTATTGTTTGAACTGTTTTTATTGATTTGCCTATATGAAAGAAATAATGCAATTTGTTCGATACAAACTGCAGGATATGTTTATTGGAGGAACTGATACAACAGCAACAACCATGGATTGGACAATGGCAGAGCTAATGAAAAATCCAAGAATAATGAAGAAAGCACAAGAAGAGGTAAGAAGAGTGGTAGGAAACAAACCAAAAGTAGAAGAGTCAGATCTTGATCAAATGGAATACCTGAAATGTATAGTGAAAGAGACATTGAGGCATCATGTTTCAGGAATGATTCCTCGAGAAACCACTACTAATGTTAAATTAGAGGGGTATGATATTCCAGCAAACACAAGAGTGTTAATCAATGCATGGGCAATTCAAAGGGATCCAAGATTATGGGAAAGAGCTGAAGAATTTTACCCAGAAAGATTTATTAATAATCCTGCAGATTTTAAGGGTCAACACAAAGAGTACATTCCATTTGGTTCAGGAAGAAGGCTTTGCCCTGGAATATCATATGCACTTAAAGAAGTTGAATATGTGTTGGCTAATCTTCTTTTCTTGTTTGATTGGAAATTGCCTAATGGTGAAGTGCCAAAGGACTTGGACATGGGCGAGGTCTTTTATTTGGTTATTCGTAAGAAAATACCTCTCATGGTTGTGCCTTCTCTGCATTAGTCTTTTTTAATATTGTTTAATGCTAATGACTTTAATTATGGCCCTATTGGTTAAAAGTGAACAAGGTGAGGGACTAAGTTTGAATCATCATATACAGAAATATCCCGGTTCTGTACCCAAATAAAATTTCAGGATTTAATAAATTATTAGCATGATGTATCTTCTACTTTTTTTAAAACAAATTAATGTACTTTCTTAATTATGCAAATTATATAAATTAACGTACGTTCTTGATTCTGCAGATTATTAGAAAAATCATCATATTCAGAAGGAAAGATAAATTAATCATGGGGAATTGGTCATTAGATATATTGTTAGAAGTCCAATATAATTTGTTTTTTTCTTAATTAATCTTTAAGGAAGCAGTGGCTGGATCTCAATGTCATCTTTATACTTGATTATAACCTCTTTCTTTCTTCTTTTTTAATTATGACATCTTTTTTAACTAGTCAGCTTCTTAATTAATAGTAAACAAAGAAAAGGCAGCCGTCCCCGCCCCAATTGATTACCTACACTTGTGTATATAGAAAATTTTTGAATGAAAGTCAAAGATTCTTTCTCTACAGCGATCCAAAAAGAGGAAAGCAGTAAAAAACAAAACAGTGAACAACGTTGTACATACAAAGTGAATTTCAAATTAAGATTATGGTTTTTCCGTTTTTGCTCTTCAGTTAATTAATTGATCCTAGTATTAGTTCATTAGCCTTGGCTGCTGGTAAACTTTTTTGTCCTCTGGTCTGAGGTTTTTATTTAGGCATGCTCCCCTGGAAATAATATTCTGTTTCCTAATTATAAAAACCAGTTATTTCCTGAAAAAAAATATTTTAAGTTGTATATTGCAATTTCTATACTAGTGTCTAGATATATTTGCTTATTCAAGAAATAATACACTCTAGACAATATATATATAATGGTACAATAATATAAAAATATGAAAATAAATATTATTTTTTGTGCAACCCGAAAACCCTGCATAACTGTTGTTGGGTTTACCTCTATCTGTGTACAGCAATGTGCAAATAGTATCTGGCAGATGCTAGCCAGCCGGCTGACCTTAAAGATTTATACTATATTATTATTATTATTATTATTATTATTATATGATTTATAAATATAAAAATTGTACTCTAAATAATAAAAAGAGAATAAACTTTCTTATTAATCCGCCAAGCAAATTTTTTGGGTGGAGAAGTTTTAAAGGGTGCTTAATTTACTGGAAAATTAGTAAATCAAAATATAGGAGTAATGTATAGAAAATGAAAATCTTCTTAACTAGTACTTATAAAGAGTAGTCTACTTTATTAAAAAAAAATGAAAATCTTCTTTAGGCAGGTGTAGTTGAAGCAATTTTCTAATAACTGAACATGAAATGAAAATCTAGACAAAAAAAAATTCATTATAATTTTTTTACTAAAACATAAAATAAAATTAACAATATAACTTTGATTTCAATGTATGCCAAAGAAATTTAGACTGGAATTGGTGTAGCCCACCTGTTTGGACTATGCATCAAAGAGGGTTTCTTTCAATATTCAAATTTGACCAACTGATTTCATTTATTTTAATTTTTGCTTTTGATAAAAATATAATAAAAATTAAAAAAAATTACTTTTATCATATTTTTAAAATATGTTTAAATTTAAAATAATTTATAATTAATTTACTAAAATATTAATTTTTTATTAATTTTTTATAAATTTATAAATTTTACATAGTTTATTATGAGTTTATTATAAATTTATTACGAGTTTATAATAAAATATTAAAATACTTTTAAAAAAAATAAAAATTTTATTAATAAAATGACGGAGGATATCATTTTTTCTTTTAATTTTACTTATTTATGATAATTGAATTTTCAGTATATAGTTGTTTAATTGTTAAATAAATTAAGGATCACATATTGAAAATTTATAAAAATATACGAGGACTTGTCATAAGCGGAAGCAGACCCTGAATTAACCCCATTTCTGTAAATTGGAAAACAAACAAAAACATTGAAATAAATTGATATTTTATATTTTTTTTGACAAATTGATATTTTATAGTTGAGCAACTTATTAGATAAAAAAAATCCAGATATTAAAATAGAAATTCTAAAAATACCAATGACGTAATTAATTTTTCAAAAATAAATAAGTAAATAGCATCTTTATTTTTCATATATTATATATGAAGAGAGGAAAAATCTGCTTAATTATAAAATATAATATATAATAATTCTAGTTACTTTTTAATTATTTATACCATATTAAAAGTATTTAAAAATTAAGAAAAAATAACTCAATTATAAATTTGTTACAAGTAAAAAAATATTATTCAATTGAATTCCATATTTCAAATTGCATTTTCCCCAACATTTGTATATGAGTTCTCTTAGAAATTCTTTTACCAATTTGAGGTTTATTTATTTCACGTTTGTAGTTCATTTATTTCGAACGAATTGTCACATATTATTTTAAGTAAATTTTCAGTTTTTTTTATTCTAAGTCAAATTCAAAGTACCTTTTTTTAAATTATCACTTTCAAAAATAGAACTCAATTTTTATTGTATGTATTAATTAAAATTCTAAATTGATTTTATTTTTTGAGAGTGTAAGATAAAAATTCATGATGAGTAAAAAAGTATAATTAATATGAAGGAAAAACATGTTTATATTTAATTTTTTTTAAAGATAAAAAGGAAGTGAAATAAGATAAATGGGATGACATTAATTTTACTAGTTATTATAACAGGAAATATTATATAATTGGCAACAAATTTTCTAATTTGCCACTAGCAGAACCAATGCGTAGCGTGGGAGCCGTTTAGTTCTCCAATACGAATATACGGTGCCGTTGACCGTTGCCGTCGAGAACTAGAGCTTACAAAAACAATTATAGCAAGCCTCATTGTTTCATTTGGAGATAAACGGAATTAAAGCCCATCAACATTCACCAAGTATATGAAACATGTTAGCAAGCTCTTACAATTATTGGGACCCAATTATATATATATATTTACCCCTTTAACAAGTATGTGTGAAACTTCCCATAACATAATATTTATATCGTTAATATAACCTCAATTGATAACTGCCCTTCATCGGTTTGTTAAAACGTATGAACATTCAACATTGCTCTATATGGAAAGGCTGGCGTTCCCAACTCGGGGGAATTTTTTTTTTTTTGCAAACATTAAGTACCAAAATTTCAAATTTACTTGGATGTACAATCGCCTCACAAGTATGACTAATGTTGTTTTTTTTTTAATATGATCGGTCAAGTCAGCTTTTGCTTTAATTGAAACTGAATCCCTCTCCAGATAAATTCAAGGGCTGCAAATTATATGTTCGGGCCTATGCATTCGGATTAGCCTACGTTGAAAAAAGAACTATACAATTCTTGAAATAACTATAAGAACATCATTCATGGTAGGTCTAAGACCTGGATCCTCCTCAATGCAACTCTTTGCCACGAGCGCTAAACATGTAGCTTCTCCCAATGGATAATCCGTCTCCAAAACTGGATCCATGAATCCTCTTCTCCATGAAATTTGAAGAGCCTTCATCCCCTCTATCAAGCAAAAAATTGGCTGAATCTATTAGAATTTTCTCATCTGCAATGACCTCTTTTGCTGACATCAACTCAAGCAAAACAACTCCAAAGTCAAATACATCCATCTTCAGGGACACCTGGCCTTCCTTTTCTTGACAGTTAGTGACAGGTTTTGCCAAACTAAACCCTGAAATTTTAGCCCTCCAATCAATGCTTATAGGCGCATTTTTGCTGTTTATATCATTATGGACAAATGCGGGTGCTGTGGAGTTATGTAGGTAGTTAAGTGCTACTGCTAAATCAAATGCAATCTGCAGGCTTCTTGCCCAAGTGAGCTGCCTATCCAATTCTTCGTTTGACAAGCAATCCCATAATCTACCATTCTCAGCAAAATCAAACACAAGATAAGGCTTACTTTCATGGCAAAGACCTTCAAGTTTAACAATGTTAAGATGATTGATCTTTGTCAGTATATTAATCACATGTCGAGCTTCTTCCTCAGATTTCTGATCTCTTCCAAGGTATAATTGATCAGTGAGCTCTTTAACTTGGACATTCCATCAAGAAAGTCAGGTGAGACATCTGGTGATGACATTGAACTTCTGGCAGATAAAGGTTCGAAACTCCTAGGATGATTTTTTCTTCGAATATATGCGAATACCCCACAAACTAAAACCATTGTTATAGCTAATAAACAAATACCTGCTCCAAGAAATACATACTCAATTTTCTTGATTCCTTAAGACCTGGTTCAACTTTCTCCAAAGGAATTGCTGCCTTAGGAGCAGCTAAGCTGTTAGGAACAAAGCCAATATCCCAATTCATAGCTGGAAAATCGTTGGTGGGAATGAGTAGAGCTGTTTTAGGATAAATGGTATCATATGGTCCTAGTTTATTCGCATCCCAAATCATATTCTTAGGCACATTAAATTTAATAGCAATTAAGTAGGTGTTATCACCCTCCATTACAGGGTATGTCACAAGATAATTCACACCATTTCTTTGCTGATTCGACTCAGAGCAAGCACATCGAATAGTTACATTAATCAAATAACCATCAGGAGTATAGCTTCCCACCTCAGAATTTTCCTCGAACGATTTTGCGCTTTCACCAACCCTTCAAAAACTCCACAAGCAACTACATTAACCGAATCTGTGCTAGAAAAATTATATATGAAAACAGCCCGATAGAACCCATCACGGCAGTGGCAGCTAATGGGGATGATGATCTCTTGTGCGAGTGCAAGACTACTGGAGTTATCTTCAGCCAAATGATTGGCAGTGAGAATATCTGATGGGGTTAGATTGAAGAGAGAAGCAATGGAAGAGAGTATTGAAATTATGTTGAGTTCTGTATATTATAAAAGTTTTGCAAAATAAGTTGTTTGAGCAGCAAAGGTACTTGGAGCCATCGACTAGTAACTTTGAAGTACAGTCGGACTTTTCATATGATTGCTGAGAAAAGATGGGATTGATGAGAAAGACAAGAGAGCAAAGACAGGTGAATTTGAAAAGAGAAAACATGACAGTAAGGTTGGTGTGTGAAGGAATAAGGCAATGGAATGTTCCTAGTAGTTCATGGGAGGGAAACCTTGATATTGAAATAAACCAATAATAATTGCCGGCTGGCCGGCCAACCTTTCAATAGGGAGATTCACTACCATAATACCTCATAGATATGCATTTAGTCATTCACTCACCATCACTAACTAAATTTTACACATTTGTGAATTCTAATAACTCAACTTTTAATCCTTTTTTTTTAATATAAAATTAATTTCGACTTCTCTCCTACATTTGAAATTTGATATTTCACAAATGTATTTGATTTTTTATAATAAAAATTATTAATCGTTACTAATTGAATTTATTATACTGATAATTTAATAGTTGAATATTTATTAGAATTAAAGGTTAAAATTAAAAAAAAAACACTCATCACCAATTAAATCTAAGGAGATCACAAATTCATCAACATTAATTGGGAACATCAATTGTTTAGCATTATGCAGTCACGGGTTTCAAATAAAATACCAACAAGGGAAAATTGGAGACTCAGTTTAGTTTGTGTCAACATGGATGGCTCCTGTCTGAATGGAGACAACTCTTAACTTCCATAACATTTTTTTTTAATTCGTTCTTATTAACGTAAAGGGAGGAAAATTGAAACTATGAAAACATAACTGCAAGGATACCATCAAACTGTTTTGACTAATCAACAATACTTCCCACAGAGTCCAATAGTAATCTTGATTAATAGAAACAATCGCTGAAAAACAAGATAGTTAAGTCAAAATTATAAACAGAACAGCTATATATAATAATTTAACAAGCACTTTAGTCGTTTTAAGTTTTAACCAAATTACATGATTAATTACTGAAGTACAATAAGGAGCAAAATTTAGTGATAAAATATATATTTTTTTGAATATCGATCCCCGTCTCAATATAATATTAAAAAAAAACCTTAATTTACAACAAGAAAAGCACTCTTAGTCTTGCCTTTAAATCATTATCAATGCAACTATACAAGGAACATTTTGTCTCATATTTCCTCTTTGATTTGTCATCCACAAACCACATCATTTACCCGTATATACAATTTTGGTATATTTTTCAAAAATAAAATTTGAAATTATTCTATTTAATTACATTAATTATTTCAATAATCATTTTTATTTCTTCTATATCTTTATTTAAATTTAGAATCAAAATTATAGAGATACATAATCACTATAAAATTTTGAAATTTCTTCAAAAATACCCAAAAAATAAAAAAATTCAAGAATATTCATTTTTTATTTTTTTTCTTTTTGAAAATACTTATAGTGTGTTTGGTAAATTACTGAAAAAATTGATTACTGAGAATGTATTTTACAGAGATATATTACAGAGATTGTATTTTACTGAAAAAAACTATATTTGGAAAATACAATAAAATATTGAAAAAATAGATTGAAAAAAAATATTAACTTATCTTGTTATAACCTAACTTTACAGAAAAAATTTAAATAATACATAAATTGTTCTTATAACACATCATTCTTATTTTATCATATTTTAAATTAAGGATACGATTGTCTTTTGACATATGAATTTCTTAATTCACTTTTTTGGTGAAATATTTTTTATACTCCCTAAGTAAAATATTTTACCAACTGAATGGTAAAGTTTAGTGGGTATAATATTTTATTTTACATATATCATATACAAAACAAACATATATTTTTTTATCAAACATGATTATTTAGTTAACTTTTTTGAGATTATTGTATAACTAAACACACTATTATTTTTTAATTTTTTAATTTCAAAAATATTCAAAAAGTATATATTTATTATGTTAAAGATATATCATATTTTCAGAGATATATATATTAGTATATTAAAAATATACAAAAATTGTGAGATATATTTTGAATAAGTTAAAAAAGTGACATGTAATGTAATTTTTCTTAAAAATTTTGTCTTAGTATTTTGTGAATATTAAATTTTATTTTAAAAATATATATTTAATTTCATATATTGATTCGGTTTACTAAATCAAAACATTCATTATTAATCACTTCAATCCCTGATATGATTTTAAAAACATTGATAAAAAAAATAAAACAACTGTCTTACTTGCAAAGTGAGTGTATAAATTATCATACCTTTTGTGTTACGGTTTACAGGTTTTTAAGAAAAGGTAACAAATTCGGACTTTGTTATATATAATATTTGTTTTAAATTTTGTTATGACTTGCTTTTAAAAATCGCCATCTTTATTTTTTCATATATTTTCAGAAATTTGTAATTGCTTTTTATAAATCATAATTTGGAAAATTTTAAAAACTTCATATAATTTTTCTAGTAGTAAAAAAACAATCAAAATTTTATCTAGTTAGGCAAAAATAATTACAACGCCTATAATTCTCTAAATTTTCTTTATAAGTTAATTGCATTTGTTTGAATTGTGCTTCAAAAAAAATGTATATGCATTGTTTTTTCTTCAAAAAATTTTAAATTAGAATGTAGTTCGTGGGTCTATATTTTTTACATAAATTAGCATATAAACAGAAATAAAATAAGTATAATAAATAATGTCATGTTTGTGCATGTCTCAAGTTACTAGTTTAGATTTTTTTTTAATAATAAAACGAACTTCAGACTTCTTAAATCTGTATGGTTGCACAAGAAATTTTAAAATTTTGCTTTACAATTACTAGTTTTACAGATCCAAAGGGCATAAAAACAGAGAAATAGCCGAAATTATATGGAAAGTTCAGTAAGTCTCAATGGTTGACCATTGAGCCAGTAATGCAAGCACTTTCAGCGCTCAATTTGGCCACAAAGAAAATAGCCATTTTTTTTTATCTTTAATTTATTTCTCTTTTTATTTGATTAAAAATAAAATTTTCATCTTAAAATTAGAAAAATAGTATAATTTATAATCTAATATTAAAATTATTTTAAAAAAATCTCTTAATTAAATAAATAACTAGCAAATTCAATTCTTAACTAAATAATTTTAAAAGAAAAATAATTTTCAAACTGAGCTAGGTAATAAATTCATATAGATCATCTGATATTGGAAATGAACTAATTGATTTTCATTTGACAAAAATAAGATTTAAAAATTAAAAGATTAATATATAAAAATAAAATTTGTAGGTTTATGAAATTATGAATGCCAATCATATTTTTGATTGGAAAAAAAAACAAGGACACATTTTGATTGGAGGGCTGATTGATACCCATTGTCATTTGCATCATTTACTGTATAGACTGTGAAGACAAGACAAGTTGCAATTATAGGAGATCCTCAATTCTAATAAATAAAATGTGAAGCATCTCAATTTGTCTTTTCAATAATTTGAAGAGAAAAAAAATATTATTATCAATATTATGCTGAATAAAATATATTAACATATTTCTATCATTCGTATTTGATATTTTCATGTTTTAGATTATGGAATTGCCTAAATAAAACTCATATTTAATTTTTTTTTTAAACATCATGTACCTTTAAATTGATAAGAATATAAAATTGTAAAAAAAAAGATTATTATAATAAAATTTACTTCAAAGTTCAAAATTTAGGTGTCAAAGTATAAATATTATAATAAATTTAATTTAATAGAGAAAAAATATTGAAATTTTATTTTTGTAATCATAATAAAATATCCATGCAATAAATAAAATGAATAGAACCTTGGGGAGACTATATATATTGTTAAGAATTAAATATAAAATATCTAGCAAAAATGAATTTCTAAAAAGTTTTTGGAGATTAACATGTATATTTATTAAATATATATATATATATATAATAATAATAAATAGAAGTAAAATATAAATTTGAAGAATTAAGGAGTCACGGCCCCTTATGTGATAATGCCCTTGACAGTGGTAATGACAAATAAGACCATCTTCATTCACTATTAGGTTGCTTAGCTTTGAGAAAAACAATATGCTTCGCTTGATTTTCTGGGAAATAATGTATTAGAAATTTTAGTCTTTAGGTCAACATGAATGGTATTGTTATATTCTCTTCGTGTCGGACTGATGGACATTTTAATTTCAAAAGAATAAAAAAATTAATTAAATTTATTAAAAATTGTATGCTTACGTAATTTTTTATTATATTTTTATTTTAATATAAAATATATTTAATAAATATATTTTTAAAAAAAGTATTATTAAATATAAAAATAATTAAAATTTTTAATATATTATGTTAATTTATAATGAATGGATTACAATTTGATAAAAAAGAAGAAAAAAGCACGAAAGAGTAATAGTTTTTGTGGATGAAGGAAAATAGGAAATGTGGTATTGTTCTGATGCACGCATTGCAATCAAAAGTCTTTACAGAGTCGGTGAATTTAATTAATTTTGGTGAAGGCCAGTGGCGCCAACTTCACTTTCCATAGATTGCCTTTTTTTTTATATGACCTGACCACCTCTCCTCTGTTCTGTTCTGTTCAGTGCCCTCTTTTAAAGCCCCTGCTTTCTCTTTTCTCCACATCCATTAACACCACGCAGACAGCAACCCATACCTTCTTCTTCTTTTACCATTCACGCACTTTAAGGCCGCCATTTAACCACTTCTCTCTCTCTCATGGAGTCTTCTGCAACCATCTCCATGAAAGCCTATTCTTCCTATTCTTCTCTTTTCTCCATCTCTCCAAACCCTACTCCTAACCGCAAGTTTTTCCTCCACAAAATGCATTATCCTTCCTTTTTCTTCAAGAGACTTAAGTCTATCCATTCTGATTCCGTACCCAATTCTTCTACTAACCGTAGCATATCTCACTTTTCTTGCTCTGCTGTTACTTTTTCTTTTTCCCCTACCACTGACTCTGGCTTCGTTTCCGGTAAGTTGCATAGCCTTATTACCGAATTCCAGTCACTCCCTGAACCAATCGATCATGTCAAACGGGTACTTTCTTCCTTCGTTTCCGGAATCTTCCCGGGTGGATTCCAACCGGGTTATGAGTTGTACGGCTCGAGTCTGGCTCGATGCCCAGTTAAACCATTGCGGAAATATGAATTTTTTTGTGGACAGTGATTCCGAGATTACGCGAGGGTTCTGTGCTTTTTTGTTATCTGTTTTGGATGGTGCGACGCCTCAGGAAGTGTTGAGCGTGAAGACAGAGGATTTGGCGGCGCTTAACGTGGGGTTGCCTGGCAGCGAGAGGTCGAGGGTGAATACCTGGCATAATGTGTTGGTGAGTATGCAGAAGAGAACGAAGAAATTGGTGGCGGAAAGGGAAGGGAATAAACTTTTGGATTCATTTCCTTCGTTGGTTATCACATCAGAGGGTATTCAAGCTAAGGGAAGCTACGCTGAAGCCCAGGTAAGCAAGAAAGTACTTTAATTTGATTCATTTTAATCGTATTGCTCTCACCTGATTTTTTATTATATAACCAATACAATTGTGCTTTTTGTTTCCGAAAAATTTCACTGGAAATCATGTAATTTAGAAACCATTTTGTTTGTATTTGTGTTTCATATAGCGCATTTTGTTCTTTTTCATAGGCCAGATACTTGTTGCCAAACGAATCAAAGGTTCAAGAACTTGTCAGCGTGCTAAAGGAGAAGAAAATTGGTATTTTCGCTCACTTTTATATGGACCCTGAAGTTCAAGGGGTCTTAACTGCTGCACAGAAGCACTGGCCTCACATCCATATATCCGACTTTTGGTATTGTCGCTCACTTTTATGTGGACCCTGAAGTTCAAGGGGTCTTAACTGCTGCACAGAAGCACTGGCCTCACATCCATAAATCCGACTCGTTGGTTATGGCAGATAGTGCTGTTAAGATGGCAAAAGCCGGATGCAAATATATAACAGTCTTGGGTGTAGATTTTATGTCAGAAAATGTGCGTGCAATCCTTGATCAGGCGGGGAGAGGTATGTCATTGTTTTTATTCATGTCTATTATATTGGTGCTGTTTGCCGTAATAGATATGAATGGACTTTTAAAAAACCGGCGTTAAATTATGGGAGCTCGTGTTCTGGGAGCCTGATGGATGGGCTATATGCAGATGATATTATTCCTTTCTTTGTGTCTGTATTTGTATATGGATTTATGTTTCTCCTTCCTGTTCTTTTCAAGTTACGGGCTCTAATATCCAAAAATTTGTTCTGAAGGTCAATACATATGCTAGAAAAAAGAATTCTTAAATTAGTGTTTTTACCTTTTGCATACACTGATTGGATGAAGGGTGTAAAATCCAATGTAGAGTTAACCCCACTGGGTGTTAAATACCGTTAAAGCAATTCTTAACTTTGTTTCCCTGTGACATTTAAATGCAGATTGGTGTTTATAGGATGTCAAACGACAGCATTGGTTGTTCTTTGGCTGATGCTGCTTCTAGTCCTGCTTATATGGACTATCTGGAGGCAGTTTCTCGGTCATCTCACTCTTTGCATGTTGTCTACATAAATACTTCACTTGAGACAAAAGCTTATGCTCATGAACTTTTGCCTAGAATCACCTGTACTTCTTCTAATGTTTTCCAAACCATCCTGCAGGTTAGTAGTATTATAATTGCCTTTTTATCTTCTGCATCTTGTGCTGCTCACATTGATGCGTTATGGTTTGAAGCACCTAATAACTGGTTGCCCTTTTCCCCCTCACCTACTTCATCCACAGGCTTTATTCGTGGTATGGGCCTGATTCTTACATGGGTGCCAATATTGCAAAATTGTTTCAACAAATGACAATGATGACTGATGATGAAATTGCTGAGGTACATCCAGCACATAATAGAGACTCCATCAGAGCATTGCTATCTCGCTTGCATTATTATCAGGTGATTTCTCTTTTATCTAATGCGTCCTCTGAAGACAGTTTTTGAAATTTTTTTATTATTAAACTGGTGTACTATATGTTCTATTCATGCAATAATTTCAAGATACAGGACAAAGATGTTACCTTTCCAGATTGCTGTTCTCTGGACTGATGAGAGAGAAAAAAAAAGAAGAGGAAGAGCGTTTACCTTTTCTCAGCATTATATTTTGGGGCTATAATGTAGTTTGGAAACCATGCTTTTTTGTTTGGGGGGATTAAATTCCTGGGATACTACTGTTACATGCTAATTAGTTGTTGCTGACTTAACCTTCTATTGCATGCAGTAAAAGAATCAAGAATTTGTCTCCTAGATACACACATTGAGGCATGCAAAACCTGTGAAACAATTTGTACGAGTTGCTCGCCAAGTTTCAGTAATTTCATAAGGTTCATGAGTGAACTATGCAATAATATATCGTGTTGTCAGGAAGAGATATTTTGGGACCACGTAATTGTCTGATGCAGTTGTTTTGGTTAATTGCATGTGGATGAAAACTGTTCTGAAAATTTACTTGGCTGCTTCTCCTTTACTGTCCTTGAAAAATTTATCTGTGCACTCCTACAGTTTTATAAGGTTCAGATGAGTGCGGCCAAAGAATTCTTTTCCTCGTTGCTTTCTCTGGGTCCATGCAATACTGGTGTCTTTCTAATTGTTTTATGAAATGACATTTCGGAATCAGGAGGGAACATGTATTGGTCATCATCTTTTCGGATACGAAGTTGTGGAGAAGATAAATGATATGTATTGTGATGCTTTCCTTACTGCTCATCTTGAGGTACCTGGAGAAATGTTTTCCTTGGCAATGGAAGCAAAGAGGAGAGGAATGGGTGTTGTTGGTTCCATTCAAAACATATTAGATTTTATAAAGCAGAGAGTTCAAGAGGCACTGGATAGAAATGTTAATGATCACCTTCAATTTGTGTTAGGAACAGAATCAGGGATGATCACTTCAATTGTTGCAGCAGTTCAGCATTTTTTAAGTTCTTCGAAACCTTCTGTGGGAGATGAAATTAATGTTGAAATTTTCTTTATAGTCTCATCAGACTCAATAACAAGAACATCATCAAATTCATCTCCAGGCTTAAAATCAGTAAAAGCAGGGGATTATGTATTACCTGTTGTACCTGGAGTTGCTACTGGGAAGGGTTGTTCTATTCATGGCGGGTGTGCATCCTGTCCCTACATGAAGGTTAGTATATATTCTTCTCAATACAATCAAATTCCACTTTTTTGTTCATCTCAGTTGCATGCGAGAGGATGTTGTGATCTTCAAATAATAGTCATGCAAAGAACTATGGTGGGAATCTTTATTTGAGGATATTATTAAAATGGAGCATGATTTGACCAATTTTATTTATCCCTATGCCTGTTTGCCAGAGTGCATCCCATGTAATTTTTGAAGAACTTCAATGAATGTTGTATTGCTTGTTATTATTTCATTGCTAATTGGAAACCTAGGTTGTGCAGTCATCGTTAATTTTTAATTGCGCCTTGGTGGTAAACAAAAGAATTTGCTAGGTTCTGACCTCAATTTTTAAGTCTCCTAGTCATTATATATTTAGCTACCGGTGCTCTGAAAATTTGAGTTTCGGATTATTTATGCCTGAAATCAGGGCCCTCACATGATATTTTTGTTCTGGCAGATGAATTCTCTTAATTCCCTCGTGAAAGTTTGCCTGCACCTACCTGATGAGAAAAATATGATTGCGGTATATGAAGCTGAGCGATTTAAACTGCAAACTCCTAGCAGAAAATCAATTGCTGATGTTGGTTGTGAACCAATACTGCACGAGACATTTCCAGGTTAGGAATCTTCAACTATTACATAATTACAAAAAGAAATTTTGGAATCTATAATTGACTGTTCTTTGATTCCATTTGCAGACTGCAAAAGAACTACCAGAGAAGCTTGCAAATGAGGTTCTTAACCGAAACGGCAACAGGAAAGCCAATATTATATAACCAAGCTGACTATGTCTGCCTCTTATAAGTTAACATACTACCAGTTTGTGTAGAAGCCAAGGGAGTTGCAGAGGGGGAAGGGGCTATAAATGTGAGAGATTTCTGCAACAACCCAAGTTAGAAATATAGAATGAGGAAGAAATAGAGAAGAAAAGAGAGAAACAGAGAAGAAGAAGAGAAAGATAGAAATAGAAATTAGAGGGAGATAGAGAAGAGAAGAGAGGAATTTAGAAAATATTGATATTGATAATTGATGCCTCCACATTCTCTACATTCCTAAGTTATAGTGGAATTAAGCTAAAAGACAAAATAACAGAAAAATATACCAATTGCCACCTATACAATCAGTTATAGCTAAACATTCCCAATCATTAGGTTGATCTCACTATTTCCAGCTATCCAATACATAAGCTCCAGCACTCCAAACTAAATTCCTCCTAATTCTTTTCCTTCCTATCCTTCCTTCTCCTTTGATATGTAACAATGCCTGCCCCTTTTAGCCATTCTTGTCCCCAAGAATTCATGGCTTCAAGAAATTGATTAGTGATGAAGCTTAAATCTTTCCAAGTAGCATCAATATGTGTTAAGTTGAGCCATTTCACCAGGAGTTGTTGCACATGTTGATTGCCCTGAAGTATGACTAGAATTCAGAAATTTTTCTAGACATACTACTGGTTTTGTTTCTTGAAAACGTGGAAGTGTAGCAATAGGTAGAATGTTGTTGCCAATCTTCTTCTTTAGCAGTGAAACATGAATTCTTGAGTGTTAAATGGATGAATTCTTGAGTTAGCTGGAAGCTTCAATTTATAGGCCACTGCACCTACTTTTTCTATCACTTCAAAGGGGCCATAGTACTTGACTGATAGCTTAAGATGTCTTCTCACTGCCATTGAAGTTTGGCAGTAAGGTTGGAGTTTCAAATAAACCATATCACCCACTTCAAAACTTCTTTCAGTCCTTTTTGCATTTGCATACACTTTCATCCGATGTTGGGCTAAGGATAAATTCTCTTTTAGTAGTGCCTGTATATGTTCTCTTTCCTTCAACCAGTCCTCAACTGCTGCCACTTCACTTGAGGTGTTTAAAAGAAGAGGTGAAGCTGGATTATAACTATATAAGGCCTGAAAAGGAGTCATCTGAATAGCATAATGGTGGGTGGTATTATACCACCACTCTGCTAATGCTAACCAGTCACTCCACTGCTTTGGCTTTAAGTGAGTCATGCATCGCCGATAGGTTTCTAGAGTTCTGTTCAGCCTCTCTGATTGTCCATCGGTTTGAGGATGATAAGAGGTGCTCATATGTAGTTGGACTCCTAATAATTTGAACTCTTTCTAGAACAGACTTGTAAAAATTTTGTCTCTGTCTGATACTATAATATGAGGAACCTCATCTAACTTACAAATGTGATTCATGAATTCTGTGGCCACTACAGCAGCTGAGAATGGGTGAGAGAAGGGCACAAAATGTGCTGACTTTGTTAAACTATCCACCACCACTAAGATAGTGTTGAAGCCTCTAGATTTTGGTAATTGCTCAATGAAATCCATACTAATATCAGGCAGTAGCTGGAATAGGTAATGGTTGAAGTAAACCAAGATAAGAACAATTCTCACCTTTACATTTGCTGCTAACATCACATTTCTGAACTCAATCTTCTACTGATTTCTTCAAGCCAGGCCAATAAAAATGATTTCTCATTCTGTTATACGTACTATGGATGCTAGAATGTCCTCCTAAAGGGATGCCATGGAACTGGCTCAACAGTTTGATCTATAAGTCAGTAGATTGACCTATGAACAACTTCCCTTTATACCTTAGAAGGCCTTTTTGTAAGGAGTAGTTGCTTTGCATATTAGGACTAATAGCAGTATAAAGAAGAAGATCTTGTGCTATGGGATCACCAATATAAGAATTCTCCACTTCAATGACCCAAGCAGGCATTACTATGGAAGCATACAGCTAACTGTCATTATCTTGCTGCCTTATTTTCCCTACCCTTCTTGTAATTAATCTTATACTTCAACCCAAGCAACTTAGTTATACCCTTTTGTTGCACATATGTATGGAGTATTTGTTCAAGTAGATGCTTAATACTTTGATGATCTGTGCTGATGATGAAGCTGCCTTGTTCAAGGTAATGTCTCCATTTTGTGACAACAAAGATGATAGCTAGAAGCTCTCGTTCATATGCTAAGAGGTTTTGATTCTTGGGGCTCAAATGCTTTGAAATGTAAGTAATGGGCCTTCATTGCTGCATCAACACAGCCCCTATCCCACTGCCACTCGCATTACATTCCAAAACAAATGGCTAATCAAAATTGGGTAGGGCAAGAATATGGGCAGTAGTCATTATGTGCTTGAGCTTGTCAAAGGCTGCTTGTGCATCATATTTTCACTTGAAGGCCTGCTTCTTAAGTAATTCAGTGAGGGGTTTACAAATCATTCCATATCCTTGAATGAATCTGTTAGCCCCAAGAATCCACACAACTGTTTCAGTGTTTTCGAAATAGGCCACTCCACCGTTGCCTGAATCTTAGAGTCATCAGTAGATACTCCCTTAGCTGAGATTATGTGACCCAAATATTCCACTGATTCACTCCTGAAAACACACTTTTCTTTCTTGGCAAATAGTTGTTCTAATAAAATTTGGAAGACAATTTCCAAGTGATACAAGTGATCTCCAAATGACTTATTGTAAATCAAAATATCATTAAAAAATACCAAAACAAACCTTCTAAGATGTGGCTGAAAGATTTTATTCATCAAGGCTTGAAAGGTGGCAGGGGATTGGTTAGCCCAAAGGGCATAATCTTGAATTCATAGTGCCCAATGTGAGTTTTGAAAGTAGTCTTGTGGATATCTGCGGGTTCAAGCCTGATTTGGTGGTAACCAGCCCTTAAATCTATCTTGGAGAAGACCACTGCACTATATAACTCATCCATTAGATCTTTTATGATGGGAATGAGATATTTGTTTTTTACAGTAAGCTCATTTAATTGCCTATAGTCAACTCAGAACCTCCAACTTCCATCTTTCTTTTTGACTAGTAAGGCAGGAGAAGAAAAGGGAACTATCTAACATCTTTGCAGTCAACTTCTCAATTTTAGCTTTTTGGAAGTGAGGGTATCAATAAGGCCTCAAACTAACAACTTCGAAATTCGGTTTAGGAGAATGTTGTGGTTGATATCTCTAAAAGGGGGTAGATGGTTCGGTTTAAGGAATACTTTTTCAATCATACACTATCTTCTTATCTTCAAAAATAGAGCATTGTACATGAATCATCTTATGTCTATACACCCCAACAAAATGGGATAGTTGAAAGAAAAAATGATCTTCTCTCTGTCACAAGAGCTTTTTTGTTTCAAAACAATGTCCCAAAACATTTTTAGGGTGAAGCAGTTTTAACAACAGTTTATCTTATCAATAGGCTTTCTACAAAAGTTCTTGATTTTAAAAGTCCTATGCAAATTCTTTCACCGATTTTTTCCAACTATACTTTCTCAAATAATTTAACTATAAAGATTTTTGGATGTGTCATTTGTTCATTTACATACTCAAAACAGAAATAAACTTGATCTAAGAGCTCAAAAATGTATTTTCATTGGTTATTCCTCTACTCAAAAGGGTTATAAGTGTTATCATCCTCCTACTAAAAAGGTAGATGTATCTGCTGATGTTACATTTGTTGAGCAGGAACCTTACTTTCTAAACCCTTCTATAATAGAGGAAAAAACTTTAAGTATTGATGAGGATGAAGATTTCTTTCTTCCTGAGTTGTCAAATCCCAATCCTGTGTTTAAAAATTCTGTAAATTCACATGCAGTCCCTACTCTTATATCTATAGATTAGTCTAAAAGTTCTCCAGTTTGCGAAATGAATTATATGGGAACCAAATCTAAAAATTTGTTCTTCCATTACATGTATATTCAAAAAGGATAGAATCATTACCTAGACATGAACATGTTCCATCAACTGAATCTGCCTCTGATCTTACAACTGTAAGTAATTTCACCATTAATGATTTAGATATTCCTATTGCTATTAGAAAAGGTAAACGAACTTGCACTAAATATCTAATCAACTTATATGTGTCCTATAACTCTTTTTCTACTCCATATAAAACATTTCTAGCTAACCACCAATCTATTCCTATTCCAAAGACATTATCTGAAGCATTAGAAAATAAAAATTGGAAAAAGGCTATACAGGTTGAGATGGATGCACTTGAACAGAACACTTGGGATCTGGTACAACTACCTAGTGGAAAGAAGCCAGTTGAATGCAGATGGGTGTTTATTGTGAAGTATAACTCTGATGGTATCTTAGAATGATATAAGGCGAGGTTGGTTGCTAAAGGATACACTCAAACCTATAGTGTTGATTATTTGGAGACATTTACTCTAGTGACTAAAATAAATACAGTTAGAATTTTATTGACTCTAGCTACTCATTACTCTTGGCCACTACAACAGTGCGATGTCAAAAATGTATTTCTTCATGGAGATCTTGAAGAAGAAATATGCATATAGATTCCTCCAAGCTATGTTTGTTCAACAACCAAAACATGTTTTGCAAATTGAAGAAGGTATTACATGGGCTCAAATAATCTCCATGAGCTTGGTTTGGTAAGTTTACTAAAGTGATGCTTTCGTTAGGCTATAAACAAAGTCAAGGAGATCACACTTTATTTGTAAGGCATTCTACTTCAGGGGGAGTGTGTGTATTTCTTGTGTATGTGGATGACATTATAGTCACATGAGATAATCTTGAGGAAATGGATAACTTGAAGCAGCAGTTACTGAAAGAATTTGAGATCAAAGAACTTGAAAAACTTAAATATTTCTTGGGTATTGAAGTAGCTCACTCTCAAAAAGGGATTTTCTTCTCTTAACAAAAGTATTTGTTAGATCTTTTGAATGATACTAGTATGTTGGGTTGTAAGCCTGTGGACACACCTATAGAACAAAATTATAGATTGAGAGATTTTCCATAAGATGTAGCGGTTGATAAAGGGTCTTACCAAAGGCTTGTTGGTAGACTCATATATTTATCTCATATTAGGCTTGATATTGCATATGTTGTTAGTGTTGTAAGTCAATTTATGCATAATCCAAAAGAAACACATCTCAAAGCTGTGAATACAATCTTGCAATATTTGAAAAGTTCTCCTGGAAAAGGAATTATGTTTAAAAAGGAAGAAAGGTTGATTCTAGAGTGTTATACAGATGCAAGGTTGATTCTAGAGTGTTATACAGATGTAGACTATGCAGGTTCTCCAGTTGATAGACGGTCTATCTCGGGATATTATACCTTCTTAGGAGGTAACCTTATAACTTGGAGAAACAAGAAGCAGAATGTAGTTGTCAGGTCTAGTGCTGAAGCTGAATTTAGAGCTATGACTCTCAGGATATGTGAACTCTTATTGCTAAAGATCATACTAAATGATTTTAAAATTAAATGAGAAGGCCCTATGAAGCTCTATTGTGATAGCAAATCTGCCATCAACATTGCTCATAATCCAGTACAACATGATCGTACGAAATATATTGAAGTTGACATGCATTTTATTAAAGAAAAGCTTGATAGTGGTCTAATTTGTACTCTCGTTATTTTCACTAATGATCAGCTGACCAATGTACTCACTAAAGTTTGATTGGAATAGTATTTCGACGAATGATATGCAAGCTTGGAATGGATGATATCCATTTACCAGCTCGATGGAGAGTGTGAAAAAGACAGTTACTTTTTTTTTTCTTAAAATTTTTCTTAAATTATGGCTTTTGTCTTCTTTCCTTAAATTTTTTCCTTATAGTCTTCCTTAATTTCCTCCTTAATTTAGGCAATAAATTAGATATTCTCTTATATAAATAGAGGTTGTATATTGCTATAAATTTAATTTCATTAAGAAATGCATTCTTTTATACTGGATTGAAGTTGAATGCTTAATATGGTGTGGGCTTCTGTTTATATATATATAATGAAATCTTTGGTTGGGAGTTAATTTTTCTGAAGACCATAAATTTGAGAGATTTTGCATTTTGGATACAGTGCAAATGTTGAGGTGTATACTGTTTCTGAGTTTCTATTTGTAAACATTTGAATACTATTGAAATGGGGTACTGTGAGAGTAGCTCAATTATCCATGGTTTAGTTATATTATGTTTTGACTCAAAGGAATTAACTAGTTCACACTGATTTGCATCTTTATGAACTACATCTTGTGATAGAAAATTCCGTGATCGATAATTGTTTTCTATTATTTTAGCACCTATTGTATCATTTCTCCTGCGCCTTTGAGTTTGATTTGTGAGAGTTGTAGACTGTCAACTCATCTTGGCAGAAATTTGGATTGCTAGCTGTTGTTGAGATGTCATTCTATCCTCTTTTTTTTATGCAAAAATATTGTTTTAGAATGATTGAAAGAGAGAGAAAAATGAAAAAATATGCCAGTGAAAGATGAAGTTTGTATTTGCCATGCGATGTGATAGCATGTTGTGGTCGAAGTTTGTATTTGCCATGCGATGTGATAGCATGTTGTGGTCCAGAGCTCATTTTGTGAAACTTGTTGATCATGGCTAGTGTGTTTTACAAATGATAAAATCATCACGATGTTTGATAGGATTTCTGCGCTTGGTACTCTATGGGATCCGGAAGTGCATTAACAAATGCACAAGGGAAGCAACCTCTTTTCTCCTTTGGAGTTATCTCTGATGTCCACTATGCCGATATTCCTGATGGTCACTCATACCTAGGCGTTCCCCGGTTTTATAAATATAGCATTCATGTATTACAAAGGGCAGTCCAACAATGGAACAATCATGGGAAGCTTAAGTTTGTGATCAACTTTGGGGATATTGTGGTGGAAAATGCCTCCAGGAAGAATCTGTAAATGCTGTGAAGAAAGTAATTGATGAATTTGAGAAATTCAATGGCCCCGTCTATCTTATGATTGGTAACCATTGCCTCTCCAATCTATTCCGCGAGAAATTACTCCCATTATTGAAGATTCCAAGTCATGACGGTCATGCCTATGATTTTTCACCTGCGTCAGAATACAGGATCGTTGTTCTTGATGGCTATGATATCAGTGCCATTGGATGGTCTTCAGATAATCCTAAAACATTACAGGCTCTAGAATTTCTCAGGAAGAAGAATCCAAATTCAGATAAGAACAGCCCAGAGGGACTACTGGGCCTGGATAGGAGGTTCCTTATGTTCAATAGAGCTGCTCGGAAAGAACAGATGCGATGGTTGGATGGAGTACTTCAGGATGCATCAAAATTGAAGCAGAAGGTAATTGTTTGTTGTCATCTGCCTTTAGATCCTGGTGTGTCATGCCGAGAAGCTCTTCTGTAGAATTATGATGAAGTAATGAATGTGATACTCCAGTACAATTGTGTGAAGGTTTGCATATCTGACATGATCATAAAGGTGGACATTCAATTGATTCCCATGGAATATACCATAGATCCATTGAAGCAGCTCTAGAGTGTACTCCGGGTACAGATGCATTTGGCTATATTGATGTGTATGACAAAAGGTTATTTCTTTTTGGCACTGATATGTGTTTCAATCCTTAACTTCAGCATATGACAACACGAACTCATTCTTTACTAGAAGCTCTATGAGTGTATATTATATTATCTTATCAACAAGGCCTCCAAAGAAAACATCATTGGGCTTGCAAGCCCACAACATTGAATTCATTTGAGGAACATCTGTTGCCTCTATTAACTGCCAAGAGGTATGAACGCAATGTTCTGTCATTTCCGATGTGCAAAATTAACATTAAAATAATTTGCATTCTTGGCTTGGGTTGTCTTTTTGGTCGAAGCTCCTTTATTGCTTATGTGTATTTAGTTACTGATGGTATCTAAGATGTGCTTGCTTGTCTTTTCTGCTATTTTTGAAGCTTTCAAATGGATCATTTAGGCCTTGTCGTGTTAGTTGCTTGTTCTGTGAAAAGATAAGATTTTTCCTGCCTGAAGTAGAGAATTTCTAAATCTTCTTTTGGATTTCTCAAATATCTGATTAGGCAACTTTTCTGCAGCATATCTTTTTGTGAACAAATATTTGGAACATTGGTTTTTATGATTACTCAAAAACTAAAACAAATACCTATACCAAGGCTCTCTCGTATGTGACCAAGGGTTCATTACTGATGTTGATGTAAACAGATGTTAATTCAAGATTATTTTCTCCAGCCAACTTCCTTCATCATTCCCAAGTACATCGGAGCTATCACTCTGATGATTTGGTTGTTCGTAGTGGACGATCTTGGTGATATTGACCTTCAGACCAGTACCTTATCTCAAAGTATGGGGATCATGTGAGGCTCTTGGATAGTCAACGCATTATTAAAAATTGGAAGTCAATGGATCTGTTAAAGCTAATCTTTATTTCTATTTTTTTCATTTTGGCAATGCGGCTTTATCTTGCTTAAATGGTTCTCAAATTATCTCTTTTTATTGGATCCCATATATATATATATATATATCTTATAATAAGATACTTCTCATCTTTCTGCTTACATAATGTGAGGTTGACAATTATTTTGCTGAAAACTTACACAATTTAAAAAAAATTCATTCATTTTTTGGTAATAAAAGTACAATGTAATTTCAAGCATCCTCATTCACACTCAACTGCTCGTACCAGTAATTGGGATTCTTACATATGACTAGATGACTTTTCACTTATTATGCCAATGTGGATTTAATTTTTTTTCCTTAAGGTGTAATGAATACATTATAATTTGATAAAAAAAATATATACAAATGCAAGTCAACGACTATCACAGATCACCTTAATTTTTTTTTATTTTGCAGCTAGCACAATACACTTTGATTAGGTGGTTCTCGAATGCATCTTCTGACTTAAAAATTTCTGCTTAAATAATTTGAGCGATACTTAGCAAATACTATTTACTTGTAACTGGAATACAAAAAAAAAGATTAGTAACTTTATTTTCTCTTTACTAATTTTGCAATTACCGTATTTATACAATCAGCGGTAAGTAAAAAAAGCATTTTTGTTTTGGACAACAATTGAAGATTATAATTGCAGCATCCCTATGAAAATTGCCCATTCCAAATTAAACTACTACTACTCCATAGCCTCATTAAACAAAATCAACATTACCATTTACCACAAGAAGAAGTTGCAGAGAACATGAAAACTCTAAATAGAACAATACAAAAACAAAATAGAATTATTTCATCCCAACCCCATTAGTATATGAAATGAAATTCATCACTTTTCTTGGGTCCTCTTGGCCTTTCTCTTCTCATTCAAGAAGAACCCAAACAAGGCCACAACGGAGAAGGCACTGAAGCAAACTGAGGCAATATCGAGTGAAACGTGACGCCCAGTAATTGCCTGAATTTGAAATAGATTGGTAGTTTTGTGAGTGTCTGTGGTTTGACCATAAGCCACCTCATGTTCATCAGAGTCGAAAGCATAGGCACGTACGAAGTACGTGGCAGTGGGCACGTCACGCTCGATTGTCCATGTAAAGGTTTGGTTTTTATTCCCAGAGGTGTAAGGCCTAGCGACAATCTTGATTTGGCAAGTCTTGTCCTTGGATAAGTTATCCTCGGTTTTTCTCCACGCGCGATCTTGTTGGCTTACAGGCGCGTAACAGAGCTTGACCTTGATGGTCTTGTAGCCCGAGTCAGTTCCGGCAGGGAGGGTTTGGTTTAATCCCCATGTTACAGTGATATTATCAATACCAGATTTAAGAACTGCAAAGTTCAATTGATAAAAATAAATAAATAAAATTTCATCAAGTATATAAATTCATATGAGAAACCAAAAATGAGATATATATATATATATATATAGAGAGAGAGAGAGAGAGAGAGAAAGGTGCGTTACCTTGTCCTGGAGTTGGTGAAGCAGTGACAACAAGAGTTTTTTGCAGAGAAGAGAAGAAAATAAATCCATAAGAGGATCCAAATAAGCAAGAGAGAAGAATAGAAGTGAAGAGAAGATTTATTGGTGCCATTGTTAGTTTCAAGTGTCAGAGAAAAGTTGAAAAGAGATGAGGGCTATAGCCAGGGATGATGAGAAAGATGTGGGCTAGTTTTCGGCTTTTATATACAAACTCTGAAACTAAGAAGAAGAAGAAGAAGTAGAATTAGTCAACGTGTCCAAGTTGCTCAGTAGCAAATTTTGAAAATTAAAGAGAGATTATGAGATGTTTTTAATATGATGCTTTGGCCCTTAAGCATGTAGAAAGGATAGGGCTATATTTGGGTTTTTAAATTGATCAATAAACAAAGAGAGAAAAAGAGAGAGTTGGATTGGTAGGATGTGTTTGGGGCTTAGTTAATTGATTGACTTTGTTTTGTAAATTTGGCGATTATTCTCTTATTCATTATTTATTTATTTTCTGAAAAAACTACAATAAATTGAAAGTGGAGGCTTTGTCCCCCTAATGCATCTAAAAGAGTATAAAAAAGGAAGCAACGAATTGGGAACAATGCCGATGAGCTACACAATTTTGGAAAAGCCAAACCCATATCACATTCAAAAGGTATAGAAAAAAAAAATGGTATATTACGTATACAAAGTTCTTCTTTTTCTTTGAAAGAAGGTACGGAAAATAAAATAAAATATAAATATTTATAGTTGCGGCAGCTTGGAATTTTTTGGGGGATGTTGAAGTATATTTAACTTAAAAATTCAAATTTGTTCATTCTGAAAGAAAATCAATTTTATAGGTTAATTTTGTCTTTTTGATTTCTAAATCATGCAATTTTTTATGATTAATATAATTTTGTAACCACACAAACTTTTCAATATTTTCTTATGAAAAAATATTCAAAGAATATGCATATTATTAATAATGTTTTTTTTAATTTAGTAGTATATGTTTAAGAATATCTCTTCTTTATTTTCATTCTATAAATATATATACACATATAATACACAATTTTAAAACTATATTTTATTTTAGACATGAAAATAAAATATTATTAACTAATAAATATGATAATTTAATTTAATATAACTCTAAAACTAAAGATACGTACGAGTTTTGACTTTTGACTACTTAATAAAATATCTTGCATTATTGGATGATTGATCCATTTTTTTAATTTTAAAAAAATAATAATAGTAAAACTAATAGCTATTATCAGGTTAAAATGGTCCCAAAACAAACCGAAAGGTCTACAAGCCAGGCCAGTAATTTATGGATCTCATGCTTCATCAATCTGTTCATTGCGGCTCAGCCCAGGTACCGAATGCACAGAGGACTTATGCTCATTTGTGTAGACTATTTGTCATTTTTTTTTCAAAATTTTTATACATCTTTAGCATATGAAATATTTATATCTCTAAATATATTATATGTATATTAGATGTATATATCTAAAAATGATTCATTTTTAAAAAAATTAAAAGTTAAAAAGTAGATTAGATATTTTTAAAAGAAAAATGAATATTTGTTAATTTTTTGGAATATTTTTCTAAAAAAATTCCTATTATACATAAATTTTCTTTTGGAGAATTCAGAGACCTCAACTCACTCTCCATTATTTGATTGAGGTCAATACTAGCAAATTCATGGTTAAATTGATAGTGAATTAGATAGTTCATTCATGACTAAATTCAGGAGTAAGATCATATTAGCAATCATTCAAAAAAAAAGATCATATTAGCAAGCAAAATCTATTCAAGGCTTTTTACTTATAGCTTGCAAGGACCATTTCCAGGTTATCATTTAATTTGTGCGACAAACTAGGGCAGCCAAGCCATAGGCATTCTTTTAATTAACTTTTTATCAAACTAATGTAATTACTTGTCCAATCTCCATTTTTCTACTATCAACTCCATCAATATTTTACTATAACTTTAATACTATATACAAGGCCAGCTCAATCTTTTTTGAGACCTGAGGAGATTATTTAAATTTAGGCCTTATATTATATATTAATTATAACATTATAATTTATATAAAATCTATTTTTCTAGCTTTTTAATACTTACTCTAGTATTACTAATAAATTTATCAAGAGCTCTCTTTTGAGATTCAATAAGTTTTTCAATTTTTCTCTTCTTTTTTTTTTTTTTTTCAAAACCCCATTCATATTTTCTATTAGACATAATGAAATTAGAAAAAAAAAATACTATCAAATAAATATTTTAAAAAAATAAAATATAAAAAAATAAAATAATTATAGAATAATAAAATCTGATTTTAGAGCTATATTCTTGAAGATCAATCCTTGCAAGTTGCAAGTAATTGAAGAAAAACGTAAAAAGAATTTGATACAAAGAAAAAAGAAAAGAACGAGATTTTACAACATATGTTAAAATATAAATATACATTGAATTTTTTTTAACATTACAAATTAAAAAGTGGATTATATTCTCAATAAACTAAGAATCATTTACTTTATATATTTAATTTTAGCTATTTTTTAAATTATTATAATTAATTTTTTAAAATAATTTACTTAATTATTTTTATCTAATAAAAAGGCAGTTAACAATAATTAATAAAAAAAAGGACTGATGGGTAGGCAATGGCGCCTAGAAGCAGCGCCAGCACTGACTATATAACAACTTACTTTGCATCCATAAACAAAAAAATAACAGAGAAGGGCAAAACTTAAAATAAAAAAAAAAAAAGAAGAATTCAGGCAAGTCATTGCTACTCTTCCAGTTATTACTATTGTTCACCGGAAGTACAACAGGAGCAGATCCAATATGCGCATTTATCAGCCAAAATCTTCATTATTGCTCCGATGTCATCCGCTTTGGCTTCGTGATCGGTGCACCGGCACCTAAATGTTGGGATGGTCTTAGAGCCATAAAAAAGGCGGTGCGGCAATTCGGTTTGTTATTTACTTGTCATTGCGTCCCAGATTGCGCAGCCGGACATATATTAATCGACAAACAAATAAATGTAACGAGTTCTGAAGGTGCTCCGTCGCCCAGCTGCAACGCCACCTATTGCGGTGGAGATGTCTTTGTCCAACTGCAGAAAATGTGCAATGTCTGTCTTGGATTTGGCCTTGATCAGAATATCCCCTGCTCAGATTAATTAATACACAAAACCATATAATATCTCTTGATTTATCTAACTAGAAGTTTCTTCTTCGACCAAAGTAAAATTATAAATTTAGGCTTTTAAACGATAATAAATGATTTTCGAAATTTTCTTTCTTCAGTGGATTGAAACCAATCAAAATTGTATAGATAAGTAATTGTGGAAAAAGCCAATTGGCCTTTTCAATTAGCTAAATATTACAATTAATAGCCTTATAAATTGCATTATTGAGTTTGTAAATCAATTAATAAAAGAATTTATCTAACTTCACTAGAGTTTTTGAGTTCAAATCCATGATTATGCAGTTATATTATGATTCAATAATTAGAGTTTTATCATCCTTCTCGACTCGACTCTAAAATAATAATTTATAAAAATATATATATATTATTAATTTTATACGTATAAATAGTAATTTACTCACAAAAACAAGGTGATGTAAATGTACTATAGTTAATTATATGAAGACCAGTGGAGGCATTGCCAATTGATGAAGCGGCTTAATCGAATTCCGACCTGCATAGCTATTGAGTGGCTTTTGGCATATTTGGATATGCCGCTCTAGCAAGAAGCCAATAACCAATGTCCACATATGGGATAAGCACAACTTTCAACCTTCAATCTAATACTCCTTGATAGTTATTTTTAATTTTATTAATCGAGCCTCCCAAAATTTTAATTAATTAATTTAAAATTAAATTTTTATAAATTATTTAATCAATTGTTGAGATATTTATTTCAATAATTTTCATTCCATAAATATATAATGTCAATAAAAATTATTTAACTAACAAATATACTTACATGATTTTTTTTTAATATTTCTAACTTGTCAGATTTTTTTTCTCATTAATTACATATAAGAAAAGAGTGATATATAATATGAACTCGACATTTAAACAAAAATAATAATACATTTGGCCACTAAACTAATATTTATTTGAAAGTTACCGGTTAGATGTTATTATGCTTTCTTTTACAATTTTTTTTTTCAATAGCTATTTCAATTATAAAATATATGAAGGCTTAATTATAAAAGAATTATCATTGTTCTTATTTACCCATACAATTTTTTGAAAAGTCCATAGCAAGTGAGATAACAAACTTGGAAAAAAACAAAAAGAAAATGTGAGAACAGTAAATTTCAGGTAAACGCACCCTTTTAGTCTAATCCCTTGCATGCAGTAGGTTGATCCCCATATAGCATAGCACCACTGCTAATTTGCAGTATCTAATTAAGATCAGTTGATAGGATTTAATTTAATTTCTTCTGAAGTCAAAGAGTGCACAGCGAAGTAGATTATATATAAACATTACAATGGTAATGCGTAACGGACCGAGTTACACAAATTAAACAGAATAAACTTTAAAAACTAATTAATTAAGCATAATGAGTTTGTTAACAACTAAAATCATAGGTTTCAATTAAAATTTTCGTTTAGTAAAAAAATAATATAAATAGAAAAATGGCATGTCGTCACTGAAAAAAAAATCAAAATTTATTAACTAACAAACCTCATTTCAGTCTCACCATCATTTTGCTAATTTTAAAAATAATTTCATGCGTCTTACTTAACACATCAAATATTGGATTGGATGTAAATTTTCAAATCCAATTTTCACATTGTATGAAACAAAACTATTTAATTATCCTCTACATTGAATACATGGGAAAAATGACAATTATATTTTTTAGAAATTAGACCTTAGTTTTAGCTTCCACATCAAAATGAATGAGGAGACCTAGTTCCACTTAAACTTTCTCTCTTATTTCTTATTATTTTTTTCAATCGATCCATATATATATTCAAAATTATCAAAAAATATAATTAAATTTAATAATAATAACTTATAATTAAAATATTTTTTAAAATAATTAAAATATTCACAAAATTAATTTTTAATAATAAAATTTATAATATATTTTCTTATTCAATTAAGAAAATATATCAATTTTTGAGAGAGAAAAATATAGAGAGAGAAGGAGAATAAAATATTGAGAGAAAAAATATTTATGTAAAATATTTTTGAGTGATAAAATAGTGAGGTTTTATTTTGGGTGTTGTGTTTGAAAAATACTTACCACTATTTTAGATTTATCTCAATTGTGAGTATAGTGCTTATAGAATATTTTTTAGAGAAGTCTCTCTCTTGTAATCTTACTAATTATTAGTGAAAAATTTATTTGGAGTTTATCTTATGAACGTAGCCCAAATAAAAGGGTAAATCACATTAAATCTGATGTCCTATTTTTGTCTCAAATTTATAGTTATTATCAAGTATAGTTATTTTATAATATTGTGCTACTAATTATCCAAATGAAACACTGTCTAAAAAAATTAGATTTTAAGTAGGACCGTTTGTGATCTCTTTGGCCTTTTCTAAAAAATTTTTGGCATTTATTTTTAGTACAACATTTCATATACTATTTACTTGTATAATAGCAAGTGATCACGTGTAATTAACATCCGCTGTATAACAAGTGGTATCAGAGTTAGTTTAGGCAGGTACGGAGTGCTGAAGTTAATCTCTTTGAGTTAAAGAGATTGAAGCAAAAATAAATAAGATGATCAGTCTAAATGGCTCGAATTACCACATATGGAGAAACAAAATGAATGATCTTCTATTTGTGACAAAAATACATTTGTCTGTGTTCGCCACATCAAAACCTGATGAAAAATCAGATGAAGACTGGGAGTTCGAGCATGAGCAAGTGTGTGGCTTCATCCGACAATTTGTTGAAGACAATGTGTATAATCACATTTATAAGAGACTCATGCTAAGCCCCTATGAGAGAAACTTGTAAAGTTATATACTTCTAAAATAGAGAATAACAAGTTGCTCTATTTGACTAAATTGATCAAATTTAGTTACTGAAAAGGTACATTTATGGCTAATCACTTAAATGAATTTCAAGATTTTATGGACCAGTTATTAGGAATGGGTGTAAATTTTGATGATGAGGTGCTTGGTCTTTTAATACTTTCCTCTCTACCATAGTCCTCGGAAACTTTGAAGATTTTCATCACGAATTCAGCAGTTGATGGTATTGTCAATTTGAAATTTGTCAAGAGTTCGATTTTAAATGAAAAGATGAGAAGGATATCTCAAAATTTAGTATCTATATCTCAGTCAGATGTTTTAGTTACTGATTCTAGAGGGAGGAGTAACTTTAGGGGTTCAAATTCAAGAGATAAGAGTCCAGAAAAGTCAAACAAATATACAAATGTCGAATGCTATCACTACAAGAAGAAGGGACACATCAAGAAATTTTGTCAAAAGTTCAAGAAAGAACAGGAAAAGAATAAAGGCAAAGAAATCAAGCGATATGATAGCAGTGATGATGAACAAGGAACCACGGCTGCCACCATTGAAGAATTTAATGTCATTTCTTATGATAGTGATGTGAATATAACATCCAGTGAATCAGACCATGTACGAGATAGTAGTGCCACCATTCATGCCACATCGCATAAAAAAACTCTTCTCAGCATATAAACAAAGATAATTTGATGTTGTTAAAATGGGAGACAAGGGTGTAGCCAAGATCATCAGCAGAGGTGATATTTACCTGGAGACAGAAAATGGGACAAGGCTACTCTTGAAAGATGTCAGACATGTTTCCAACCTTCTGCTAAGCCTGATTTTTGTTGGCATACTTGATGATGAAGGTTTCAGCAGTACTTTCAAGGATGGTCAATGAAAACTTACTAAAGGCTCATTAGTATAGGAAAAAGGTGAAAAGTATTCCAAGCTATATGTGACGCAGACAAAGCTCTCCAGTGATTTTATTAATGCAGTAGAGAAAGAAAATATAACTGAGTTGTGGCATAGAAGACTCGGTCATATGGGCGAGAAATGGATGGCATAATTGGTGAAAAAGAATGCATTATCCGAAATTGATAAAATGAATTTGAAGAAATGTGCTGACTGTCTGGCTAGCAAATAAAGCAGAGTTACTTTCAAAGGTTCCACTTCTTCCAGAATGAAGAATATATTAGATCTGATTCACTCAGATATGTGTGAACCAATGTCAAAGTCACTTAGTGGTGCTCAATACTTTGTGACTTTCACTGATGATCACTCAAGAAAGATATGGGTATACACTTTGAAGTCAAAAGACTAAGTGCTAAACATGTTCAAGCAATTCCATGCCTTAGTTGAAAGGAAAACTGGGAAGAAATTGAAATACATTTGGACAGACAATGGTGGAGAATACATTGGATCATTTGATGTCTACTGCAAGAAGCATAATATCCGACAAATGGCTTAGCAGAGAGGATGAACAGAACTTTGATGAAGAGAGTCAGATGTTTCCTCTCACATTTAAAGTTTGGGGTGAAGCTCTATATGTCGTAGTACATGTACTTAATTTTTCACCATATGTTTCTCTTCAGTATAATATTCCAAAAAATGTGTGGTCATGAAAGGATGTTTCCTATCATCATCTGCTAGTGTTTGGCTATAAAGCTTTTATGCATAGTCCCAAAAATGAGAGGTCAAAGCTTAATGTTAAGACACGTGAATGTGTATTTATTGGCTTTGGTCAAGATCATGATCAACTTGACTATAGATTTTATGATCTAGTTCAGAAAAAACTTGTCAGAAGTCGTGATGCTATGTTTGTTGAAGATCAAGCCATTAAAGACATCAACAAAGTGAAAAAGGATGTTCCTGAATTCAATGGTGACTCAACAAACTTAAAGTTATTTCCTCTAAAGGTGGTGCCAAGACAAGTTGGAGATGAAATACAAAATCATTAGCTAGAAAATGCTAACATCGATGCTTCCACAGAGGTCCAATCAGATGATGATGAAGACCAGATTGAAAATCAACCACCACCACCAGCAAAAGTTTCTCAGGTTTCCTTAAGGAGATCTACTAGAACTAGATAACCTTCTACTAAATACTTTAATGATCAGTATGAGTTACTTAATGATGGGGGAGAACCTGAGAATTACCAAGAAGCTATAGTAGATGAGAATAAGGAGAAATGGATTGAAGCCATGCAAGATGAGATAAAATATTTACATGAAAATAAGAATTTTGAGCTGGTGAAGTTACCAATAAGCAAGAGGGCTTTGAAGAATAAGTGAATATTCAGGATAAAGCATGAAGAATACAGTTCCTAACCACAATTCAATGCCAGATTAGTTGTTAAGGGATTTAGTAAAAAAAAAATTACTTTGATAAAATCTTTTCACCAGTGGTGAATATGACATCCTTTCTTACAGTATTGGGATTAACGGCAAGTTTCAACTTGGAGATCCAGCAGATGGATGTTAAGACTGCTTTTCTTTATGGTAATTTGGAAGAAGAAACATACATGAAACAACCAGAGGATTTCAAGAAAAGAGGAAGAGAAGATCATGTCTGCAAGTTAAAGAAAAGATTATACAGCTTGAAGCAGTTTACCGAGACAGTAATATAAAATGTTTGAATCAGTTATGAGGGAGCAAGGATATAAGAAGGCTACTTTAGACCACTGTGTTTTTGTAAAAAAATTCTCTGATGACGATTTCATCATCTTTTTATTATATGTGGATGATATGTTGATTATTGGCCGGAATATTTTCAGAATCAACAGCTTGAAAAAAGCAGTTGACTAAGTCTTTTACAATGAAAGACTAAGGGTCAGTAAAGCAAATTCTTGGCATGAAGATTACTATAGACAAGGGTGCCAAAAATTATGGTTGTCGCAAGAGAAGTATATTGAGAAAGTACTTCAAAGGTTCAACATAGACAAAGTTAAAACTGTTAGTTGTCCTCTTACTAATCATTTTAAGTTTAGTTCAAAACAAAACCCTTCGATAGAAAAGGAGAAGGAAGAAATGGAGAGGGTGCCTTATGCTTCAACTGTTGAAAGTCTGATGTATGTCATGGTGTGCACAAGGCCAAATATTACTAACGCAGTTGAAGTAGTGGGTCAGTTCCTTTCAAATAGTGAATGAAGCCCACAATCAAGTTGAAACTGCGGCCAAATTGGAGAAGATGAGAGAAAAGACATTGGAGACCCACCAAATAGAAAGTCCAATGATAAGCCGAATTATTCAATAGAATGTCCAATGATAAGCCGAATTATGTAAGCCCAATACTCTGCCACGATTGAAGCTCAGGGATGCAAAGAGCCCTTGGTCTGGTGCAAAAAAAAAAAAAGCTCTTGAACTGGTGGAAAAAAAGAGAGACATTTGCAAAACTACTTGAAAAAATTAAATTTTATTTTAAAAATATTTATACCTTCATAAAAAATTAGAGTAAATTTTTAAAAATATCTTATTTATTATTAAAATAAGATTTTTTAAAAAATATATATCTTATAATCAATATTTTACAAATTTTTATTTTTTTCAAATTTTACTATTAAATAAAAATATTATAATAAAATAATAAAATTAATATTTTAAATTAATTTTTAACATATAAAATTTATTAATTTTAATAAAGAAAAAATTTTAATTTTAATTTTAATTAAAAAATAACACTCACAAAATATATATATATATATATTGATAAAAAACTTTAAATTTATTTTTAAACAAATTTTACATATTATACACATATAAAAATATTTTAAAAAGATTAATTTTATTATATAGATATTATATGAATATTTGATAGATATTTTCTATATTTAGTAAATTTTTTATAGATATTATAAATATTTAATAGATATTATATATATGTTATATATTTATTTATATATATTTTACGTATTTTATATAGATATTATATATATCATATGAATATAAATTTAAAAAGAATAAAGTTAAAATAATATTAAAAATACTATGCAGATATTTAGTAGATGTTTAATAAATATTTAGTAAATATTTAATAGATATTTGGTAGATATAATAAATATTTGGTAGATATTTGGTATATATTGTATATATTATTATTTATTATATATATATTTTTATATATATTATGTATATATTGTATATATATTTTATTTTTTTGTTTATATTAAAAATATGATCTCAAAAAATTATTTTGAATACAAAAACATAAATTAAAAACAAAAAAGAAAACAGGAAAAAAATAAAAACTAACTGTGTATTAAAATTAAAACAAAAAAAAAATTGCACGCGTTAATAATGTAAAAAAAAAAACATCGCCCTAACTTTGGAAAACAAAATCCAAATTCAGGTATGTAGTGTAATTTCCTCAAAAAACACAATGAAATCTTACCTCCTAAAATTTTGATTTTTCTTTAAAAATACCTAAAAAAATTATTTTTGAATATATATATATTTTTATTTTTAGAGATAAATATCTAATAGGGATATGGACAAGTTGAGTTTAGTCGGGTTGAAGTAATTTTTCAATTTGACTGAATCCGATTAAAGAATAAAAATTTTAAATTAGTGTCGCTATAATGTTTTAAAATTTCAATTTAATCAAAATTAATTTTAGATTCGGTTGGATTGAATCTGTTTCAAACACATTGATATTTAATATTAAAGCTTTAGATTTAAATTTATTTTAGTATTATCGAGTCAAGTTTAATTAGATTAAGCAATAAAGTAAAATAAAAATATATATATTTACATATAAACTAAGTGGACGAGGGGATGAATTCGAATCCTACAGCATACTTACTTGAAAAGGACAAAAATCCTTTAACATGCCAAAAAAAACCATCAATTTGATTATTTTAATTAGAAGAATTAGGTTGACGGTTAGCAATGGTAGCAAATTCTTGAGAAGACAAAACAAGGAACTGCGTGGAATTAGATTTGCTTGTCGCCTGTGTCCAATTTAGTTTTATAGATTTATACAAATTTTTACAAGGAAAAAGACGACAATACCGAATGCCGGCAGGGCAACATTCTTCTTATGCTGATATTCACAATGCAATCAATTTTGCGACAATTATAACACAAACGTTAATGTGCCTAACTCGCCTCTCCTGCTAACAAAATCAAAAGAAAAAAAAATAATCAAACACCTTTTTCTCTGTTTGCTTCTGTATCATGATGAATAGGAGATTTAACAGAGAGTACTCAGGAGGGACGATAACCCTGCAAAAGAAGATAACAGAGGCTCGCCAACCCATCAAAACCCAGCAGGCACCAGACCTTACTGATTTCATGAATGGCATGTTCTTTGGAACTGTGAACAACGATAATAAAAAAGCATACAACTTGACTGGAAGTCGTTTCCAAGACGAAGAAGAAAATTTCGATGATAGTACAAGAAGTAACAGTAGCAGGTTAACTGAGGAGTGGCTAGAAGAAGCAAGGCGCATGATGGCATTATCTACTTTGCGATGTGAGTCACCTTCCAGGCTTGTTGGATCACCAAGGTTCGCGGGTGGCGTTCCTGGGAGGCTTTCAACATCTTCATCAGTACTTGATAGGAGAGATCCTCTGTCCAGGTCTGCTAGAAGGTAAATACACTTGATGATTTTGCACCTACCTACACTTTTATTGTTCAAGAAAATGGTACAAATTTTAGTCTTTTTATTTGCAGACAGAGAGCAGTAGAAGGCTTCAGTGGAGAAATTTTGATAAAATCAGCAAAGCTAGGTCGCAATAAATCAGATACATTAGAAAATATGCCCATTTCTTCCTCACAGCCATCCCCTGCATCTCAGGTCCAGCAATGGTTTTCTAACATCGTTAAACCCTCCAATCCCAATGACCAACCTCCCTCTGCTACTCTTGATTCAGACGCTTTAGCTGTGCCACCTCGGTCGTCAACTTATCGAAGGTCCCGCTTTCAACCTGTGCCTTCTGCATCTACGCCTACACTGCAGGGAGGAGTACCATCAACTAGGACTTTCAAGCCAGCTCCACTAACAGCAGATACCCACTTGCTCTCTCCTCCGAAGAATCTAATCGAGTCAGCTCAGCGGAGATCAATATCATCGTTAACATGCTACCAACCAGAGAACCAACTTCTTTCTCCACCTAGGAATCTCATAAAGTCAGCTCATGGAAGGTCAATTTCGACATCAACATGCTCTGTTGAAAAAGTTGTACCAAAGCCTCATGTAAAGGGGTGGCACAAGGAAGAAGAGGGAGAGAAAGAACTTAGTCTTAATGGGTTCCTTAAGGAGCAAAGGATCAAAATTGACAGGATTTTGAATGGAGAAATTGATTCCAAGGCCAAAGTTATACTTTCTGGCCCTTCAAACAGTTAAGTACAGTAGGTGTTCGACGTTTTGACTTTTGAATTGATGGATATCGAGACCTCATCAAAACATTGTGTATGTCACTCATGCAGGTTCAAGTTCAATGATAGCGGCAATATGCTATGCATGGTTGTTAGAGAATAGGTTCACGAAGAAAATAGGAGAGAGCAATGGCGGAGATGGGTACATAGTAGTGCCTGTGATGCATGTAAAGAGAGTTAGAATGTGGAAGTAGAGACAGGCAGCGTGGCTTTTCCATCATGTTGGCCTTGATGCTAGGTCATTGCTATTTTATGATGAGGTACTTTAAATGCTTTCCTAATAAACATGAGAAATTTCACTTTATTAAGATTAATTTTGTCACTTTTAAATTGCTATCTGCGTCCAGGTGGATTTAGAGACTCTAATTATGTCAGGGAAATTAACCATTCTTGTGGTTGGACAAGATATCCTCAAACCTGATACTGAGGTCAGTACATATATATATAATAATAATGACATGAGGTAAAATATTCTCTATCTGATCAATGTTTAGCCCAATGGCTTCCACTCTCTTTGCAGGTTGGATCACAGTGCACTATTCTTACAGATAATTACTGTGAAGATGCCTATGATCTGCTTCAAACCCCAGTGCTCAAAAAACTTTTGGTAAATTATCTCAATAACTGTGGTGTAGTTGAAAAAGGATTGGCCTTTCTTGCTTGAAACTCTTATTAGCTTCCTATCTTGCAGTTAGCAGGTATCCTATTAGATACACAAAATTTGAACCCATTTACTAAATTGACAATGACAAGAGATGCAGAGGCAGTTCAGTTACTACTAGTTGACTCTGCCCCTAATTATCGAAATGCCCTTTTCGATCAATGTAAAGTCTTTTACTTCTCCTAATCGTGCGCAAATTAATAACTTTTATTTTGTTATTGCTTCATGATTTATGTTTCATTTACACAGCAATGCAAGATCAAAGAGACAATTCTTTCTTTGAAGCTTTGCGGTACTACTATGGGAATCCTCCAAGCGAGGGTGAGCTATTTCCTATAGTAATCATCATTACTTGATTACTGTAGTTTAGAAATTATTGTCTTTGTGGTTGTTAGAAATTATTGTCTTTGCGGTTGTTAGAGTCATTCAAGGACTAATAACTAACCAAATGATTGTTTAATCAATCATTAGAGTAATTTAAGGGATTAGAGTAATCTAAGTAATTTGTCTTTTTCAATTTGTCTTATTAGTTAGACTTTGAAGTATTAGGATAGGTAACTAGGTATGCATAGCCTCGTGAAGGCAGCAGAATACTTTTTGATTAATAACAAATTCGATTTTAAAAAAACTAAGTGAACTTTCAATAATGAGGAATAATACTTTCTTTCTCTCTTATTTTTTGTTATACATATTTAATAAATAAAAAAGAAAAAGGAAAAAGCTTATGTACTTGATTGATTTGCAAGGATTTAGTTGACCATTTTTATAATAATCCATTTATGAGTTATGTATTTGCTTTGAAATTGAACATTCTTGTACTTTTGCAGTTTTCTTTTTCACTTACAAAGAATGAAATACTTTTCTTTCTTTTTTTTTCCTTCCATTGTGCTTGGTGAATAATAGGTGGTGTAGATAGCACAGCAAAAATGGAGCACAGGGGAACAGAGAGGAAGTCAACTTCTGTCTCTCACAATGAAGCCATTGTACAAAATTCAAATAAGAATTCTTCTAAGGATGTTAAAAATGCAAAAATTAACAAGGATACACCAAAACCAGGTATTGCATAATTGTTTAAAGAACAGAAATGCATTTTACAATTTGAACATTGAAATTCTGTATTTGTTAAGCATTAATACTTGCCATTTACATGTTCACAACAGTATTAATTCTATTTCATCTTGCAGCAGCACAAACACAAGCAGCTCCTGGTGCCTTCCACGGAAAAAATACGTTCTTCCTGGCAAAGTGGTTTGGTTTTGGAAAATAACGACGGAATGTCTGCATCAATCATTTTGTTCGTTGTAGATTTTGGTGTAGCAAAGTACCTTAACTTCTATGAGATAAGAGAGTATTATTTTTTGCTGGATGTTTCCAACGGGAAAGAATGAAATAGCCAGTAGAATGTCCTGAGGTCACTGTCAAACCGTCGTGGCTGCCATGCCTATTCTCTTATTGTTTTTGTATCGGATAATAATTCTGAAAGGTACTATTAGTTAGTCATTGATAACATCATCTAAATCTTATCCATATTTATTGATGATAAAAAATATTCTTCTTGTCCAATAATTGCAAGAATTTGACTAGAGAAAACATTATTATTTCGTATACGTAAGAATTACATTTTTTTATTTCAAGATTAGCTTTTGCCTGTATTGTTCTTTGGCGAGGTAAACATCACCTTTCTATTGAATTCTAAAGATGACTAAAAAATTATGTTTTTGATTCATATTTGTTTCAGAATCATGTGATGTTGCAGATTAATTACTTTAATCAAAGAAAAGTTCCAACTGTAATGGTTAGAATACCAATATTATTATATAATACTACAGCTAATGACTGCAGCAATTTTAATATTTCAGTACAGCCTAATGCCCTTGACTTAAAATGGCATCCTATGATGTACCCTTTTAATTAAAAAATCTTTGGTTTGGTTGTAAAAGATAAGTGTATAAATTTGATAGTAGATAATGAGGGGAGAGAGAGAGAGAGTTTTTATTTTGCTAAAACTGCACCCTGAAAAGAGAGGAAGTGCCATTTAAGCTTTTCTTGTTACAGTAAAAAAAAAGCAAATATATTTTCAAAGCCATTGACCTTAGTATCTAATTTCCAAAACAAGAACATGAAAAAGAAAAGGCAAAAGCAAGTGCAAAAAGATAATACAAAATTTATATGTTCATGTGCAGTACACATGATATAAATAACACCAACAAGAATTGGTAAAAAAAAAATAACACCAACAAGAAACAGCCTTCCCTAAAATCCTCCCCTTTTACCCATCATCTCACATGTCACACGAACTAGCATTGTTTAATTTGCCTGATACAGACATTCAATAACTCTGTTGAAAACACCTTGTCAACAAGATTTTTTCTGTTTATAAAATTTAAGAATAATGAAGCATACATATATATATTTATATTGGTAGATTTAGGTACAGTGTGAAATAACTGCTCATATTTCAAGAACGGATTAAGAAAGAAAAAAGAAAATAAAAGAAATAAAGAGAGGAGAATTTTGTAAAAACAGATGGAGATGGAGATGCCTCTAGGGATGTGAAATTATTAGTCATGTTATGTGATACAATCTGTCTTGTCCAGTTACGCCCACTTGTTCAACACCAGCTGTAACGAACCCTCAACCTCTCTTCTGGGTCCTACTTTCTTTCTCATCCCAATCAATCAACTATCCCTCTCTCATGCCCCAATCTATATCCTCACCACCCCATTTTACTGGAAGTCATCATCAGCACCTCATATTTCCTTTTACAATCTTATTTTTATTCTTTTAGGAGTTGATGTGGGTGTAGTGATTAAAATACGGCTGCTATTTCCTTCTTCTTCTTCTTGTAAATTCTTCTTTCTTATTCAACTGTCCAAGCGTAGAGAAACAAGCAAAAATCAGATGACCCACCACCAGCATTATTCAGTGCATCTAATGAACCAGATCTTCCTGTCTTTGTAGACAATGGTGTCGATGGCAAAGAAATTGATGTGGATGGCAATATTGGCTTAAAAATAAACAAAGCATGCCTTAAACCAGGGCTAAATAGCCAGTCATGAACATCCCAGTACACTTCTACTCTTAATTTATTAAGTTTAAAGGCCTGATTACCTCTAAATTTCCATTGAAGATGCTTAACATGAATGGCTAAATGCCCATCAATTCTTATCTCCAATTCTGGCTCAATCTCATTACCAGAATTGCCATTAGGAGTACTACTTCTGTTCTTGCACTCAATTGAGATCTCATGAAGCCTTCCCTTTTCATGAAACTTCATTCTTGCACAAAACTTCTTTTTCCCAAATATGTGTTCTTTTCTTGAAACCAAAATTGGATCAATAAGAGCAGGTCTACACCCTGTTTTCCTATATGCATCTTTCTTTAAATCACCAAGAAGTAAAACAACTTCGCCATTACAAACAACGGCGACATAATATTCTGAACTAGGCTCTGTTTCACCATTAAATTTTGCAGCTTTGAGGTCCCAGAAAATATCTACAGCTTTTGCATCCACTATAAAGCGCTTGGACCCCTGTTTTCTCCAAAAATACCAAGGCTTGAGCTCCACTTTGCAGGTATACTGGCTATCTCCTTCAGGACCTTCTACTGATACTGATAGGCCATGGAGCAACAAATTCTTGCACCATGTTATTGTAATTAGACGACACTGATCTGCAATCTTTGTACGATAAACAGACAAGAATACACTCTGCCCTGACCTGGCTATTGTGGCAGGATCATGAGTTAATTTGTAGCTAGCTGTGAAGCAAGCAGGAATTCCAATTGAGTGGTGATGATCTTGCATGGCTTTAATCACTTCAAAATAAACTGATCAATAATGGGTTTTCCAAATTTTAAGCCAAGATGATGAAATAGAAGAAAATATATAGAAAAGCTGAATCGAAGGATGAGAATAAGTGAGTTGGAGAAGAAGAAAAATACAGAGAGAGAGAGAGAGGAAACAGAGTGATCTTGCTTATCACAAGGTATGTTGAGTCACAGATGCTGCCAGATGTGCTCTTGGCAGCAGTAATGGAAACAAAGAAATAATTTTCAAAGTGGAAAATAGATGGCAGTGAATGAGAGTGAGTGAAGATGAAAGAAGATCCATTCTTTTTTATATTCAAATAATTCTTTTCGATCTCTTACCTGGATTTGGTATTTGATAAATTTGTTTTGGTTCCCTTGACCTCATATAATTGTTTCTTGTTTTCTTTCTCTTTAATTAATTAAACAATACTACAACTTTATTGAATCCGATGTAGTTTTTGGTTATTGTACAATTAAATTAAAAATACTTATTCCCATGCGTGGTTAAAAAGCATAGAAGTTCATTTTTCACCAGATTTGTGATATAGAATTCTACGTGCACAGTAGAGTCCTCGGAAGAGTAAACAGATCAGTCAAAAATAAAAAATTAAAGATCAAGAGTTTGGTTTTCCAATGTGATTCTTGCATTTTTTTTTTTTACATTTCAGATCAAAAAATTTTAAATACAGTTTTTTTTAAGAATATAGCTAGGATGTGGCAACAGTAGGCAGAAGAAGTCTGAGGAATCTACGGCTCTAGTTGTAGATCTATTCCAACTCTTTATACAGATACATATATACATATATATTCATAATTTCATATTCCCCGAATATAGTCATGGGATGCTGGTAGTTGAAATTAGTAACAACTAATTAAAGAATTTTTAGTAGTCATCGTACAATTTGAGTAAAACCAAATGGCTCCCAATCACCGAGTCAAAATGCACCCACTTTACCACCACAATAATCACTTTTTATCATCTGGCATTCATGAGTTATTTTTCTTATAATGTATCATTATTTTCAAATGTGCAAGTAAACAAATTTAATTTAATTTTAAAAACTGAATTACAATCAATAAGAAGAAAAACAAATTTAATCACTGAATAAGTTAATCTTTAGATTAACCTCATCAACCATTTTATTCATTGAGATTTTAATTTTTATTGATATACATTAAAGTAGACCAATCAATTATACATTAAAGTAGACCAATCAATTAACTGTATTTAACGGATAAATATCTTATTAGTTACCTTAACTTTTGAGTACAAATGTCTTATTAGTTACCTTATCAATAAGAACAAAATAAAGAGGAAAAGTAAAATTAAAAAAAAAAAATGTGGTCCACGAAACAAGCAGTCAGCTCTTTTATATATATATACACACACACGCCCGCGAAGATTATTACTATTTGGGATGTTAGGCGGCTCAAAGCACGTATTCTTTAAGACTTCGATAATTTTTTAAGAGTGAACTAGCTGATAAATCCATTATTATTTTATTCGGGCTTTATTATCTTCTTTGACCACTTGGACTTAAAATTTTATAGCTTTAATTGTATTTTTAGTGATTTTGTTTGAATAATCATAGCTTTAGGAGATTCATGTTTTATGATTTCTTTAGCTTTATTAGTTATTTTTTTTATTTTTATTCCTTATAATTTTTGAGAAAGAATTCACAAATAAAAAAATCAGATAAATTATTCTTTTATCAAATATAATTAAAATACCTTGTCATCTAGCAAATATTTATTTTGAGGTAAGATTTTGAATATCTTTTTGTAAAATATCTTTAGCACTTTTACAATCAATATGAAATAAAAATTTTTGATTTAGTAAATCACATTAAAATTTTAAAATATATAAAACAATACTTAAAATATCTTTTTTAACAATATAATAATTTAATTGGGTTGAATTTTAATGTTATGAATAAAATTGGATTATGGTCTCTCTACTATTTTTTACCTGTTTTAATATCACACCATATCCAATATCTGAAGTATCAATTTCAATTATTTTTTAAGCTAATAAGTCAGCTATATGTAGGCAATAGATAGCTTTAACTAGGGTTTTAATTTGTTTTACTATACCGGTATGAATTTCAGCCCATGAACCAAGATTTTTCTTAAGTCTATTATGTAATGATTTTATAATTTTATTTAGGTTTAGATAAAATTTTATAACATAATTTAAATATCCTAAAAATCTTTGTAGTTAAGCTTTATTAATGATTTAATCAAGAAACTTATATCTAAAAGCTAAATTTTTTTCTATGAGTTTTAAAATACCATATTCTATATAATAACCTAAGAATTTAATATTAGTTTGTAATAAAAATATTTTAATTTTACTGACTACTAATCTATTTTGAACCTAATTCTTGTTTATTTTTTCTCATTTCAAATTTTAATGATTTTTGAAGTTTTATGTATTGACAAAGTTTTAATCATTATTTTTTAATTATACTGACTAATTGACCATAATTTAAACTGTTATAAGGAATAAAGTTTTATATTCTTATTTTATATGATTTCTAACTTTCTTATCTACGAAGAAGAATAATCATATTTTAAAATTTATTTTTAAATATTTAAAAATAAAATTATTTTTATGTAAATCTTCTAGTATAACTAAATCTGATAATTTTTAGTCATTAGAAATTAAAAGAATCGTAAATAAAAATGAAGTAATTTTAAAAAATTTTAATAAAACAATAGATAATTGACTAATATCTAAAGTAAATAAAGAATAAATTTATAAAATATTTAAATTAAATATATTTAAAAATAATTATATAATTAGTATAATTAAGTAAATTTTTTTAAAAAATTACTGTATTAGCTTCTATATATATATATATATATATATATATATTAGTTTGCGGTTGAATAGTGTTGCTTGTATGATGGTAGGGAGAAAGTGAAAAACAAAAGAGCAGATAGAACGGTGACAGTTTAAGTTTGATAGGTGCGCCTGGAAGATTTTTCCTTGGCATATCACCTGTGTATCTACATGCATATAATAATAGTGCAGGAATTTAAAATTCATATTTCATTTTTAATCAATGGTGAAAGAATGAAAAAAAAAAGATAATTCTTAAATTCTATATTTTTCCTTTTTTTAAAAAGACATTTTAATATTATTAAACTAAAAGTTTATTGATCGAATTCTTATTAATTAAATTATATATGTGATTTCGATTTAAAGAAACTAGAAAGTACAACTGCAATTTTTTTTTATAATTTTTGAATTAATATATTAAAGTTTTACGTATATAGTTTTAATTCTAAATCAAATAAAATAAAATTTGTTAAAGCATTCTATGTTTGGTTGAGAGGGTGTTAAGATGGGCTGATAGATCTTGTTTATGTTATATTAATTAATTCTAATGCTATGATATATGATAACAGGATTTATTTTAAATCATGTCACAAACATGTCAATGTATTTTTATACAAATCTATTATAGATTAACCCTAATTGTTGATGCTCTTTCAAAAGAAAAAATCTAATTTTTATTGACCCATTTTGATGTTAAATATCTGAAAGAAAAAGTTATTTATTTATTTTTTTTGTGAATTTATTAATTATTATATAAAAGTAAAAAATACTAATTATAGTTACTTTAAAGAGTTATTATTCAATAATCTCTTTTTTATTGATTAAAAATATTTATTATAAATTTATTTATTAAGATAGGTACTATAATAAATATTTTTTTAATTAGTAAAAAAAATTATTAAATAATTATATTTTAAAATAATTGTAATTAGCATTATGAAAATTAACGAACCAAAATAATGGAAGACAGCTAATCCATGAGAGGCCTTTGATGATAAAAAGGTGCGAGAATGGGTTTTAGTCCTATTCTAATTTGATTCATTTTTGGAATAAATTCAGATCATGGAATTATTTGATATTTGTCTGTTTTATAGACCATCTTACCCATAACTTTGTCCTTCATCACGAACTATCTCAAATTTTCATGATAGATTTAATAATTCAGCAATTAATTTTAATGAAATGGATTTAATTGGTAAAAGTGTTCCTTCCATTATTTTTTTGTGGAGTACGGTTCCATTTTTGAGACCAGTCTCTAAATCAGCTAAAAAAGAGAATTTATTCTAAATTACCGCTTAAAATATCACTGTATTAGAGAATAATCTTTGAATTTTTTATAAATTTTTTTAAAAAATAAAGTTTATTAAAATTTTAAAATATTTATAAATTTATGAGATTTGTACAGTTTATTATAAATTTATTATACTCATAATAATTTTTTATAAATATATTATATATTTTATAAAATAATTAAAATATTTTTAGTAAAATATGAAAAATTTTATTAAATTTTGTGATGAGTGCAAAAATTGGCTGGATATGTATGGACCGGTTGGTCCTAGACCATAAACGGTTTTGGGTTTGCAGTGAAGCCTGGAGAAAGGGCACTTTGGTCCATAAGCCTAGCTTCTTCGATCATAAACCTCAAATTCGATCAACATCAGCAAGCAAAGGGGTTTTCTGTTAGAGGCTGGTACTGGTAGGCGCGATCCTTGCGGAGGGAGCCTTTCCCACTGTAAGGAGGTTTACGATTCTTCTCATCCTCTTCTAATTTTTTTTTCTTTCTTATTCGTACAACCAAACAGAGCTCAATTCTTCAATTTTGCAATTGCAGATTCGTTATAGAAGAGAAATGCAGGCTTTCTGCGGGAATTTAATTCGGAGGCAAGCGCTTAACCGCTCCAATATCACTAATTTCAAATACGCTGGAGCTTATTTAGCTATTAGTAGCAGTAGCGATGGAGTTTCTGCTTCTAGGAATCGCCTCTCCCAGTCATTCCATCACTTCGCTTCTTGCTCTCCTGTGACATTAGTATGTTCTTTCTTCAGCTCTTTTTAGGGTTTTATACTATACTTGATATTTAAACCTAAGTTTGGAGAATATATTTAAGATTCCATTGTGTTTAATTAGATGTTGATGACTATGTGTTGGGTTAGGTTCACTTGTGGACATTTTATTTTGTGACTTTGATTATTATAAACTATTTTAGAGGTATTGTTGTTGTTGAAGTGAAAGATAGTCGATTACTTTGTTAACATGGATCATATTGTATGCTCTGCTTCCAGAATATGGCATTTTTCTAGAACAATTTCTTAGATGGAACCACTTTCAAATTCTTTTTGCAGATGAAGCTTAGTTCTCATAAGGATGAGTCGACATTGTTCAATGGCAATGGCACAAGTCCTAAGCTTAATTTATCTTTGTGGACAGAAGTGAGACCTCCTTTTCCCAGTAGGACCATGACAACAGCGGGAAATTCTGTTGAATCTGCTACAAGAGTTGATTCAGAACCCAACATGGATGTCGCTCCTCGCGTCAAATTTAAGAGACTTGATAAAACTGGCAGGAACATCATGCAGGTACATGTCCTTTTGTTCCAGTTACTGGATTGCAGCATACTTATCATTAGTAAATTTTCGTCCTTTGTCATTATGCCATTGACAATGTTTCTTTTTCACAGATTCTAGACAAGGAAGCAGTGCAGGATGTGAAGACGCAAAGGGAGATACCTGATATAAAACCTGGTTATATTGTGCAACTGAAAGTGGTATGATTTTTTTTTTGTTGGAAAAGATTTTAGGATTGTGCTGTTAATTCTAGAGAAGGATGGGAGGCAATTTTTTTAATGATATTGATACAATGTATTCCTTGTATTGTTGATATGACCAGGAAGTACCTGAAAATAAGAGGCGTGTTTCAATTGTAAAAGGCATTGTTATAGCTAGACGAAATGCGGGATTAAATACTACATTTAGATTAAGGAGGCTAGTGGCTGGGGTTGGAGTTGAATCTCTCTTCCCTCTGTAAGTACTACTGCCCGATGCCTAGCTCCTTTTGAACCATTTATGGATTGATTTGGTTGTATTGTTCTTTAATTGCTGCTTTAAACACCAAAAAATAGCTATTTTTCTTTTGGCTTCTTTTTCTTTCTTTCTGAATGTTCTGGAAGCTGCATCACTTGTAACTGATATTTTTTGCATCTAATAATCTTTGAATCCAACACATCTTGCCTTCTGAAGGTAAGTCAAGATATGGATGCACATAGTTGATTAAGACATGTGTGAAGTTCATGGAATTATTATCTTAATGTTTAACCCATGGCATGTAGGATCATAATTATCGATATGTTCAGAAGCAGAACTAATTTAGGAAGAATGTCTCTCTTATGTTGTAGTAGGTGTTTGTTTGCTTTACTGATCTTTTGTGATCAAGCATGAGTGTCTGGTTCTGTTTATGATCGAAGGTGCATAGAAATATGGGTGATGGGTCATAGAAATGCTGCTTATATAGATTTGCTTATTTTTCACATGTACCTGTCACAGTTGGATATTCGTGACGTTGATGTAATGTCTGATTTCTAATGGTTAAATTTTTTGAATTAGTGATAGATTGAGTTATTCACTGATTTTGATTTTTGGTGCACGGCAGCATGTGTCCTTTTTTACCTTATTATCTGATAATATGATAAATGATTTAAGGTAAAAATTACAAGGTATAAGACAGAGGCAGCATATATCTGTAGAATGTTCTCCATTAGCAAAGATAATAATTAGTCAGCTTCTTCTGTTTTCTGTTACAACTAGTTTACTTCACAATTTTGATGCAATTCTAGACCATTTATCTTTATCATCTGAATTTTTTAGTTAGATAAAGTAGGGGGTTCTTGGCATTATCTTAATAATTTTTATAGATGCTGGCAATAGAAAATGAATTTTAAATTTGCAACTTGGCAAGGAAGAGAAAAAATACATCAGACGGGTAATAGTGGTTGCCATTTGTCTTGTTTCTAAATTTTGGTTGGTTGTGTTGCAGTCATCACCCCCCTTCCCCCCGTTTTCACTTATTATCACTGTTTATGATTATTATACACAGCATTCGTATGATAACTAAATAAATGAATTTTTGATTGATAGGTACTCCCCTAATATAAAGGAAATAAAGGTACTGGACAAGAAGAAAGTGAGGAGGGCCAAGCTTTACTATCTCAGGGACAAGATGAATGCACTTAAAAACTAGTAGCTAGCTCTATAGCTAGTGGGAGTTCGATTATCCATTACTTGGAAAGATAGCGGAGTTAGATCAGGCTGCTGACCAAAGAAAGCTATTTGCGTTCCTTTTTTGTCCTTTTATGCCTCTTACCAAGGTTTAGTTCTATTTTTACTTTTTATGTTTCTTACAAAGGTTTAGTTCTATTTTTGTTTTTTCTGCCAATGGCATGCAAGTGATGCAACGCAATCTACAAAAGGATTAAATAAGTTTACAGCTGTGCGCTCATGGTAAAGGATTCCATGTGCAAAGATTTTGGCCTTTATATAATTTATCTGTAGATTTTCTTGATTAACTGGCATGCATTTGTTTAGCTTCTGCAATGTTATGGTCTCATTACCTTGGATACAGTACATCTGAGCGTGTCTTTACCTATTAGGCAATATATAGACATTCCTTTCAAACTTGAGGTTGGAGGACCTATTGCTGGTTGTTATTAGAATTGGTATGGCTGTCTTTGATTCAGGTTGCAACATTATATCGTACTTGATTAAATATCTTCTTTGAGGTGAAGAAGAAAGAAGCTTCATTGGGTAAGTTCAAAAATATGATGACGACATGTATTGGAACTTTTTTTTTTTACCTGCCGGTATCTGGGGCTTTGCTCCGACTAATCTGGACTCGACCCGGGCCGCACACCTATTTTGGGTGGGTGAGTCTTCCAGCAGGGATAGCTACATATACTAGGTCTTGAATACGCAATCTGCTTAAGCGAATCCAAGCCGCTTACCTTAGAACTTTTAATTACAGTGCTGGAAGCTGAGATGGAATTTAGCAGTGGTATATTTACTTAGCTTACTTAGCCTTTTTGTATTCGATCCTATGGATAAATATTTAATTTGTGCAGCGGTTGTATGAGAATTAGAAAGTGATAAAATATCAGTACCATTTCGCTTTGATTTGATTGTTTAGTACCGTTATTTTAAAGGGGTCTTGAATCGGAAGTGGGAATTCCAATCTCTGTTAGATGCAAGGGTTTATACAAAGGTTAGGTGCTTGTATTAATCTATCCTTGCTCTCTTCTTGTGTGATGTGGTGGAACTAGCCATGAATATTTTAATATTTGTGTCGGTACAAAATTTTGCGATTTAAGTAGGTTGAAATGTTAAGAGTGTACTGACAATGGTTTAATCCCTGTCACTATTCCACGTATCGTTAAAATGCTACTCTGCTTAGCATAAACCACTGTGTATGGGATTAATTTCCCCAATCATGTGTGAATTTTTTTCATTTATAGTGTTAATATCTTAAAGTCTTAATTAATCTCGATAAAATTTCTCAGTTTTAATTTTTCAATTAAAATTTGTAACTTCATTTTATGTATTAATAAAACTCATTATTTTTCTACATCAACATCGGGAGTAAATGTACCTTTTTATTATCTGAATATGTTCTTATTTTGTTTTCGAACATTAGTTGTGGCACTACGGAAAGTTCATATATTTATTCATGGACTGGGAATGGAGCTAATAATTTTAATGGAAGGAAATTGAAGTTTGAAAATTCTGTTAGGATAAGTTGAAGTTTAAAAATATCAGTGGTGCTTGAGAAAGTTGAGGTATTATTGACGAAAACTCTAAATTGCCTGATGCTTCTTGCAGAGTAGTTAACAGCGACAAATGAAGTGGGCGCATCTTTAGTGCACTTGTATTTGCTCAGTATTTACGCTAGCAAGGATCATATGTTATTATATGATAATTTTGACAGTGTATAGGCAACTACATTACTTCTTTTGGTGGGTTGATGAGCTGGAAGCCTTGAAAGTGCCATATTCTCATGATTAGATTTGAGAATAGCAGCTTATCAAAAGGCTGGGCATCCTATCGAGTCTGGCTTCCTCATAATTATTGTTGTTTTAGGCAGAATGTGATCTGGTAGCTATAAGATTTGGTAACTAGTGACTTCTAGCATTATTTCAGATTATGAAATAATTGAGCATACGATCATGAAATTATTATGAGGCGGTGAATGTGATGAATGGTGCAAATTCTTGTCTTTATATTTTGTGTTGATGGAAGTACATGTGCATATCAGTTACGTTTTGAATTTTGTAGTTCTTGGCATGTTTCCAGTTTGACTACAATGTCAGTTTGAACTTTGAAGGATAACTTAGGAAAAGAATCTAACACATCATCCAAATCCAGTTTACTTTTTTAGTTTTTTGAGAGTATTATTATGTTGAAATAACATTCAAGTGTAAAGCACCTAAAGTGATGATGAAATTGGTTGCCAAATAAAGTTAAAATATTATTTATTAATTTCATATTTATTTCTTATTAACCCCTACGAAAAAGAAGATTCTTAAGCAAATTTTAGTTTTTTCTACAAATAAATAATTTTTTTTATTTTAACATTACGCTTTTGAAAAATAATTTTATTCTTAAATTTTTAATCAAAATAATATTAATGTTAAATAGTGGTGATAATATGTTTCTCAACAAAATTTCCTTTTTAATTAAAGAAAATAATATCTTATGCAAATTTTTATAAAAATAGTTATAAATAAAATTTTAAAATATATATAAACATTATCGGTATTTCATTTTTTTTTTACATGTTTTTTTTGATAAACCAAATTTCATAAAAGAAAGCTAAGTGGTACAGGAGGGACATCATCCTTAATACAATTGGAAAGAAAAATAGGACACTCTTCCATCCAAACCCGCAGAGGCGATGAACAATTAACAGACTTTGCAAGCATATCTGCAGGCTTGTTACAATTACGGGGTGTCCAGGACCAGGAATAAGAACTAAACATTTTGGAGAGGGAGAAACAGTCGTCCAAGACCATCCCCAGGTTGGATCTGATATGGCATTGCTCTGATAATTTATCCACGACAAATTTGCAATCTGTTTCAATGACAAGCTCGTGGAAAGAGAGATCAATAGCCAGCTTCATCCCAAAAACAATCGCCATGGCTTCAGATGTGTACGAATCCCAATCACCTCGTATGCTTGAAACTGCACAAGCCATAACCTCTCCTAAATGAGCACGAAAAATAATCCCGTGAACTCCATGACCAACCACTGCTGCATCAGAGTTCATTTTGATAACCCCCTCAGGCGGAGGCTGCCATTTATAGTCCGTACGTGTAACATGAACACTACCAGCTCTATTAACAGTAATCTCTCCAACTGAAACCCAATCTTCTACTGATCTCTCTACAGCCTTAATCACCGAAAAGGAATCAAAGGGAGAATTATTAAATCTGCATTTATTTCTAGCATACCAGATATTATAGCACACCATGGCAATCAACTGCAACTCTTCTTTGCTATTCTTTCCGAGAAGATTGGAGAATCATGTTTTGGAATCATGCCCCCAAATTGCTATCACATGGAAAAGTGAAAAATGAGACCAGACACTAGAAGCAACCGAACAATCTCTACATGAATGAATGTGTTGTAGAATATAAATGAATCTCACATCTGAAAAGTATAATAAAATACAATGACATATAAGGTGGTGTAGATTGAGCCTTAACACAAGCCAATTGGTTTTGTGTTGAGATGAGGTTCCAAATCCATTTATATGGTCACTGTATATTTGGCCCAACACTCGCAGAGCCTGTGTAATTTCTACATGGTATCAGAGCTAACCTGATAATGGACTAACCGCCAGATGATCATGGACTCCGTTGTTAACCTAGGGTCTCAGTGAAAATAGGCCTAGGCAATTTGTGATGGTCTTAAAAAAAAATATATTGCCATCCATATTTGGCAAGTGACAATTGGGCTAGGCCCAGTTGCACTTGAGGGAGAGTGTTGGAGAATATAAATGAATCACACATCTGAAAAGTATAATAAAATACAATAACATATAAGGTGGTGTAAATTGGGCCTTAACACAAGCCAATTGGTTTTGTGTTGAGATGAGGTTCCAAACCAATTTATATGGTCACTGTATATTTGGCCCAACACTCGCAGAGCCTGTATAATTTCTACAGAATGAAACTCTCGGGAATTTGGCACCAGCAGCATGTATTAAGAGTATTAGGTATTCGCTGTTGTATAACATCCATAGTGGGCAGTATACCTAGTGAGGCTCTCCAAACGAAATTGACCAATTTGGGAGCCAAAGGAAGATGCCAAAGGTCTTTCCAGAACTTCCAACCATTTGAGATTGAAGCTGACAACCTGTCATCATTACAAAAACGGTTGAAACAAAGATGATAGCCACTCTTAACTTGATAAATTCCAGAGTTGCTATAATTCCATGTTAACTCATCCATACCCTCTGTAAAGCGGAGTGGAATTTTCTTTATACGATCCACATCAACAGGGAGCAAGACAGAATCAATTAAATTCCCGTTCCAAGACCTCGTCTCTGCATCAATCAGATCAGCAACTAGCTCATCATCAGGCAGGAACTGAGGTGGAGATATAAGTTTGAAAGAATGAGGTTCTGGTATCCATTTATCATGCCATAAACTAACTGATTTGCCATTACCAATTTGCCACCGAATACCCAATTTCAACACCTCTCTTCCTTCCAAAATACTCCGCCAAGTGTAACTAGGGCGCGTCCATAAACGAGCTAGTGGGGAAGTATTTTGCCTTTAACAGTCGAGCCACCAAAGAATTTGGCAAAGTTAAAAGCCTCCAACATTGCTTAGTAAGAAGAGCTCTATTAAAACAATTGAAATCCCGAAAGCCCAGGCCTCCTTCACTCTTAGCTTTACACAAAATCAGCCAACTATAAATATGGAGTTTCCTCTCATTCTCCTTTTGACCCCACCAGTAATGGGTAATAAGGGACCTCATATCATCACACAAAGAAGCTGGAAATAAAAAAGTTTGCATAACATACGAAGAAATTGCTTGCGCGACTGCCTTTATAAGGAGTTCTCTGCCCGCATGCGATATATATTTCTCCTTCCAACCCTGTAAATGAGTCCATAAACGATCTTTCAACTTATTAAAAATTATGGATTTGTTCCTTCCTACTGTTGTTGGCAAACCCAAGTAAAGAGCATGATTTGATACTAGGCAAACCCCCACCACTAAAGATAAATGTCTCTATGTCTCCTCATCAACATTACCACCAAAACAAGCCTCAGACTTATGGTAATTTACCTCTTGTCCCGATAACTGCTCATACCGTTGTGGTACTGACCTAATGACATTTAGTTCTCCTTCGGATGCCCTAGAAAAAATAATACAGTCATCAGAAAAAAGTAAATGAGATATAGTGGGAGCTCCTCTACAAATTCTTACACCTTGCAAGCTTTTGGCCCTCACTGCCTCCTAAATCAAAGCAGTCAACCCTTTAATACAAAGGAGGAAAAAATACGGGGATAAAGGGTCGCCTTGACGAAGCCCTCTCGATGGCTCAAACCTCGCCGAAGGATTTCCATTCACCAAAATAGAGTAACTGACTGAAGTGACAAACCTCAAAGTTTTGCACACCCAATCTGGATGAAAACCCAACTTTAGCATCACGGCCTCTATGATGAAATACTTCAAAAGCCACCAAAATATTATCAGTAATTACGCATCCTGGGACAAAAGCACTCTGCGACTTATCCACTATATCACCCATAACCCGCTTCAACCTGTTAGCAATTACTTTTGTGGCTATCTTGCATATAACATTGCACAAGCTAATTGGCCTGAATTCTGAGATGGTGTTAGGATCCTTAACCTTTGGGATAAGGCAGATGAAAGTTTGATTAAAATCCAAAGGAAAAGTACCTCCATTAAGTGTATGTAACACCTCGTGAACCACCTCTTTCTTAATAACATGCCAGTATTGCTGAAAGAAAAGTGGAGGCAATCCATCTGGACCTGAAGCTTTAAGTGGGTGCATCATTTTAACTGCTTGATACACTTCTTCCTCTGTATACTCTTAGCATAGATCAACATTCATTTCTTGTGAGACTTTAGGTTCTATAAAATACAAATCATGGGTTCGTACCTGACTTCCATCAGAAGAGAAAAGATTTTTATAAAACTCAACTATATGGGCCTCCAAATCAGAACTTGTAAGCTCATGGACATCTGCATTATGCAATTTGACTATAAAGTTAGTTTTCCTCCTTTTTGAAGCTACCGCATGAAAGTACTTCATATTATGATCTCCCTCTGCAAGCCACTATAACTTTGGATCGTTGTCTCGACATGACTTCTTCTTTCATGTCAAGTTCCCGAATATCCATTTTAATTGCCTTTATCTCCTGGATCAATTCACCACTGTCTGATCGTACCATCTCATTCAACTTTGATTCTAAAACTTGCCTCCTCCTGATTATGCTACCGAACTGAGTTCTCCCCCAACACGTTAGTGCATCTGAACAAGCAACACTTTTTTCCGTCCAGCCGTCATTGCCCATAGCTTGCCAACAGGAAGAGATAAGATCTGAACATTGGGGATCCCTGGCCCACACCGCGTTAAATCTGAACCGCTTCTTTCCATTATGTACCACCCTATCACCAACTAAGTTAAGTAAAATTGGAAGATGGTCCGATCCGGAATGAATGATGTGCTTAACCGATGCGTGTTCAAACATTTGAAGCCATTGTCTTGAGGCAAGGCATCTATCCAATCTCTTTTCCACAAAGTCCCCACTATGTCGACCATTATCCCATGTAAAAGGATATCCCGAGAAACCTAGATCATAGATATGATATTCCGTCAGTACTTGTTTAAAAGCATTCATGAATGAAGATTGTCTAGGTTGACCTCCAACCTTTTCCTCCTGAGCAAGGATTTCATTAAAATCCCCAAATAAAAGCCAGGGCAATTGAGAAGACTCCCATAGTTGTTTTAATAGTTGCAAAGAGAGATGCTTGTTGCTCCATTCAGCCCAGCTGTAGAAGCAGGTAAGTCGCCATGGTTCAGAATGTTGCCCCTGTTCACACTGAAAATCTATATGATGACGAGAAAAAGATTCTAACATGAGAGAGCATGAATCATCCTAACAACATGCAAGGCCCCCTCCACCATTTTCACCTCGAACTACAAAGCCATTTTTGAAACCCAGACTTCGCCTTAAAAAGACCATCCTCTCCTCTGATACCCGGGTTTCACTAAGGAAGAGAACGTGAGGAGCTTGCAATCTAACTAATCGCCTCAAATTTTCAAATGTAGAAGCGCTCCCTAAACCTCTGCAGTTATAACTGATGAGCTTCATTGGGGTAGGCAACTGCAGCTATCACCATCGGTCGCCTCTGGGATTGGTGTTACAAACATAGCATCACTGCCACCCTGTACTTTTTTTGCGGACATATCAACCAAATCATACCCATTATCTGTGAACTCCACCAAGGAACGCTTTAAAGAAGAATCCCTATCTAACAATCTAACATTATTAATCTAGCCACTTTCATGATCTCTTCTATCAAGACGTTTCCATGTCTTCGTCTTAACCACACTCAACCCCTTTTCCCAAGTAGTATATTCCATGGTCACATCATTACCCTCATGAGCATACAAATTTCTATCGGTAAGATTGGTATCCAAGACTGTTGAATTAGTATTATTACGCACGGTATCAGGATGTCCTTTAAGTGTGTCAACTGCTACAGCACCATGCAACGGGATAGAAGAATCAACACATGTTGAAATATCCTCCCTAAAAGATGTCAGCTTCCCTGTATTCTGGTTAAGGCTGTCCAGAACATCCTTTAAACACTTCTTGCATGAAGTATTCCCTGAGGGTGGGGATGTGGAATTTATCTTGGATGTTGGGCTAGAAGAGTTGAGTTGAGCCAATAATCTATCCTCTTTCTCCTTATCCGCCTGATTTCAAAAACGAAATCCCTTTCGAGGTGATGCTCTCAGCCATTCTCCATACTCCTCATCCCTTTGTCTTTCTACACACTTTTGAATTTTGTGCCCCATTCGACCTCAACCATAGCAAAAAGTCGGTAGCCGTTCCAATTTTAACTTGATCCATACCACTCTATCCCCTAATTCCAATAACACTCCTCTACGCAAAGGATTTAGCACAGGAAGGGTAACTTTGAAGCGTAAGTATGGTGCCCAACCCAAACCCTCACTATCATCAAAATCAACAAACTTGCCAAACATGTTCACTATGATCTCAGCAGTGCCCTTCGAGTGCCACAAAAAAGGAACCTGATATGCCCGAGCCCATAAGGTAACGTCAGTAAGATCCTTAGGATCAGTGGTATCGTCTTCCTTCATACCTCATAGCAATAACAGTTGGTCATCGAAACACCAAGGGCCTTGATCCAACTATTAAGCATGGTTGTTCGAAAGGCATTAATTTAAATTCCTTTCCCATTTAAGATCTTACCAATCAAGCACAGGGCAATCTTCTCTTTTTCTTTTGCATTGGTTCGATCATCCAACATATCCCTCAACCATATTTTCCTCGAGTGTCAAGTGAAAGAATCGTTCTTGAAAAGAGAAAGAATTGATGAAAAAAAGATATCTTTCTGAAACCATAGATAAACTAGGGAGAAAAAACCCTAATCCCTAGAGAGAGAACCTCTATTCAAAGAGGAGTTTTCCTTTTTTTTTTTTTTACATTTATTATCCAATGTATATAAAAAAAAATTAGTTTACAACTTTTTTTTATTTAAGCTCATAACTTTAACATTATTTATTATCTTTCTATAAAAGTTCTCTTAACTTAAAAAAATATTATTTTGTTTTATTTAATTTGTAATATTTAAAAATTAACTAAAAATTATACAATAAAAAATTCATTCATTTGAAGAAATTTAATGTATTAAAATAATTTAATAAATAAATAAATTGCTCTTGGATATTTATTTTATAATAATAATAAAATACAATAATAATTATAATATAAAATAATAAATATATAAATAAAATAAATTACAATAATTATAATTTAAAATAATTACAATAAATAAATTATAATTTTATTTTTCTGAATAATATACCCATTTATTTGTATGTTTTGCTTCGTTTGGAAAAACTCATTTGAAAGAATGCAATTTAATTAAATTCTATCCATAGAATTTAATTGAACTCTTTTACAATATTTCTTCCAGACATTGTGTGCATAAATAACGAATTCTATTTGTTTTATTTTCTTAATTCCCAATATTCATTTAATAATTACTAATAATAATGAAACTTTTGGATATTATGACATATATTTGTGTAATTTAATGGCAAATCAAAATTTTAATTAAACTAAATTTTTGCAAAATTATATTGTTTCTATTTGGTTTGTAATCATTTCTTTCTAGCAATAAGAGAATTGAATTCCATAAACCATCTCATTCCAAATATGAAAATTTAAAGATTTCTAGGTTATCAACCTTAGGGATCTGCTCAAGGAAAGTTGAGTTGACCCATTTTAAGAGTTATCCACTTATTAAAATAGAATTCATTTGAATTGTATTCTCGCAAAATATGAGTTTCCAAACAGGGGTAGCTCAATATCTTGCTTTGGTCAGAGAATCTTAAAAGCTGTGGAGTCTCCTCAATAATTTCTTCTACAAAGCATATCTTCATTGTATTTGCACTTCCTGAGTAATAATTTGATCTTTCACATGAAATCAGTCAGTATGCAATATCTCCATTTTGTTACGAATATGTGATGGCATTAAGCTGTTTATGTACATGACAAGTAGAAAGTTCTTTATGCAATTTGTAGGTGGTCTTTCTTTTTCAATATTAGCGTTTAAGTGACTTCCTTTATTCGTGAATAGATTATCATATGACAACTACCTCATTTATTGGTGGATAAACTTTATGTTCGGCGAATTTGTTACAACTGGAAGATTGAATTGATTATTTTTCTTCTTTCCTTTAGTTATTATACAGCATACCTTTGGAGGTATAATTTGAAGTCCTCAGCAGCTGCTACCTCTGGAAATTTCCAAGTCAGCTTGAGTATGACAATGTTTTCAATTGAAGGCGTAGTTAGGCTCACCTTTATTCTAAATTGAGAATTGTTCTCCAGATTAGTTAATTACTATTATATATATATATATATATATATATATATTTATCTAAATTACATATGGTCATCCTGTTGTGTTCTTGTTGAACGAGGGAGAGTGAGTTCTTGTGCTTATTTTTAGTATGACATAGAGAAACTTGTACATGTAATGTAAGTGCTCCTTACTTGTATGTGCTTGCCCTATGAGGGAGATAGCTCTTGGATTTGTCTTTATTGTGGTGAAACTCAAATTTTGTTACTATCTTGTGCTGAGGAGAGAGAGAGGAAACTAGATTCACATGCTTAATTCAGAAAGTATTTAAATAGAATTACAGAATGGTTTTAGAATCCAGACAAATGCTTAATTCACATCTTGTGTCATGAATGCCACAGCAAATGGTACCCATCTCTTACTAAACTGCTCCACGCATTTATTGTCTTACATTAGGGTTCTAAGTTGTCGCACTGGTTGCTTTCTTTTTAGGGAATAAAGACTGCATCATTAGCAAAGGTGGAAGATCCTTCTGTTAGATCATTTATAGAAAAATGTATTGCGAAAGTCTCTGATCGGTTGCCTGCAAAGGAACTTTTGATGGATCCTTTTCTCCTGTCTGACGAGGAAAATGAAAGTACAGGTCGTTCCTTACAACTCAAATTACAGCATTCAGGTAACTTTCAATGGTTTTCAAGATTTGTGAAGTTAGTTTGATAGAAAAATGTGGGGGGAAAAATGTTAGGGGGGAATAAGTGCCTAAAAAATGGAAGCTCTACTACAAAAAGTTCCTTTAGAGAGATTTTCTGAATGGTTTTCCCAACTTCGTTGATGGAAATAGAACTTCCCAACTAGTCTCCTTCCTCTTCTTTACATCCAAATCGACAAATGCTCATGGTTCTTTTTCTCAGACTTTTTTTTTCTGCAAACCAAATGTAGTGCTGGTGTTTGACTTTCATATTTTGACGTGAGAATTTCAGGTGGTACATCTGATCAGATCGATGTCAGTGAAAGTGCTAAGGATTCTTCAGCTGACAAAAGTAGGGACTTCACTGTACAAAGACAGAGGAAAGATGTTAATACTATATTTCTCAAACTAAGTGTTTACAGTATCAAACAAATTAGGAAATATATATTTCATATCCGTGGAATCATGCTCAAAATTATGAGCATTGACTGCTATGTTTCTTTCCTATTTTTGCTCAACATTACATCTTTATATGCTGTAACCCTACACAAATATGATATACAAAATTTGCCTATTCTCTACTTGTTTTCTCTTTTTCTACATGGTATCAGAGCAAGGTTAAATCCAGCATTCATCATATACCAATCATGCCTAACAACCTTTAAACCCGAAACCTGCGAATCACAAAAAAAAAATAATAATAATGTCAGAAGTAAATTCTGAAACTTCTGAACCTCAAACACCAAATCCAAACCTCAATCCCCCTGATGATATCACAATCCAGATTGCAAACCTGCTGAGAAATAGTCTCAATAATCAGCAGCAAAATGAACCAAACAACCTAACCATTGGTATTAAACTCAACACAGAAAACTACCCACTATGGGCACCCCTTATGCAAATGGCCCTTGGTGGCAAAGGGAAAACCCATCACCTTACCAAACAGCCTCCTGCCTTAACCGATCCTGAATTTGAAAGGTGGAAACGATCGGATCAGAGTGTATTCACCTGGATAGTTCAAAACATTGAGCCTCATCTTGTCAGTAATGTTGTCAGATACCAAAATTCAAAAGCCTTATGGGATGGATTGGCTACAACATATGGCAGTGGTATGGATTCATTAGAAACATACGATTTGCATCGTAGAGCAAGTGCAATCAAACAGGGGCAAGAAACCCTTGAAAATCTATGGACCACCTTAAAAAACATCTGGATGACAATTGATTCAAGACAACCGAATCCCATGAAGGATCCGGAAGATGTCCTCCAGTTCAACAAATATATAGAAGAGCAGAGACTTTACCAGTTTCTGACTGCGATTGACGATAAATTTGAGAATGTTAGGCGTGATATTCTGAAAGAACAGCCCCTCCCCTCAGTCGATTCTGCATATGCATCTGTTCGGAGGGAAGCCGCCAGGCTTCGTGTTTTAAAACCGGCAACTTCCAGCTTCACCGATCTCGAGTCATCCTCGGGGAATATCGGGGCTGGTCTTGTGGCCAAAGGAGCAGATCGGAGCAGATCAACAAGCAACCAGAATCGCCGCTCAGACTCAACCAAATCGGTGGCAGCATCATCGCGGGAAGACAAATCGAAGTTAAAATGTACCCATTGCGGTAAAAAAAGGCACACAAAAGAAACATGCTTTGAGTTAGTCGGATATCCCGAATGGTGGGAACAGAAATCAAACGGCGGCAAGGGGAAGGCAAATGCTGTGTTGGGCAATCAGGAGGATACCCGCAATGATAGTGATCAGAACGGCAATCAAGGAGAAGGAAGATCAGAATGGCAAGGCTTTGTTGCCATGGCAGGAACTGGTGCGAGCGGCGGAGCAGGTAAAATAAAAAACCTTAGCAGATTTAAAGGGGAACAAAACAAATGGGTTGGAAGTGAAGAACCTTTAAACCCAAATAAAAAAGGTCCAAGTCAGATGGGCAGTTGCCTTGAAACAGGCCCAGGGAGTGCTAATGTTCAGACCCAATTCAAATTAAGCCCAGAAAAGTTGAAGCAATGGATTCTTGACTCGGGCGCATCAAACACCGTAACCCATGACGTGGCAGATATTATTAGACCGAGTATGCCAACTCGAGACTTTATTCAGACTGCCGATGGAAGTCTTTCCAAAGTTGAAAGTGGAGGAACTATTCGATTTAATTCAAAAATGGAACTGAAAAATTGCCTTTATGTTCCATCTCTTTCCTGCAAACTTTTATCCATTAGTCATGTTACTAAGGAGCTTAACTGTACGGTTCTAATGTATCCTCAATTTTGTCTCTTACAGGACATTCATACGAAGGAGATTATTGGGCGTGGTACTGAATTTGAAGGCTTGTACTACGTTGATGAAGTTATTAACAGAGGGACTGCTTTATTTGCACATGATACTGAGGAGAGACAGATATGGTTATGGCATAGAAGACTGGGACATCCTTCTTTCGGCTATCTTCGGTTCTTATTTCCTGCTTTATTTAAGAATAATAATGATGTGTGCTTAAACTGTGAGACTTGCATTTTAGCTAAAAGCCACCGTGCTTCTTTTAAGTTGAACAATACTAGAGTTAATGATGCCTTTGTTTTAGTTCATTCTGATGTGTGGGGTCCAGCCCCATATCATTCTGGTTTTCAATACTTTGTGCTATTTGTGGATGATTACTCTCGCATGACTTGGGTGTATTTCATGAAACATAAATCAGAGGTCTATGAGAAATTTGTGGCCTTCTTCAAAATGATACAAACCCAATTCCACCGAACAATCCAAATTCTTCGATCCGACAATGGAACGGAGTATGTCAATAGATCAATGAAAACCTTCTTCCAAGAAAATGGTCTAATTCATCAAACTTCCTGCCCACACACACCACAACAAAATGGTGTTGCTGAAAGGCGCAACCGAACCTTGCTAGAAATGACTAGGGCAATACTTATAGAATCTCAAGTCCCTAAACATTTTTGGCCTGAAGCTATTACTACCTCAGCATATCTCCTAAATCGCCTACCTACAAAAATATTAGACCATAAAACCCCTCTTCAAACTCTTGGAAGACAAGTTGATATCCCTCAAGCTTTGTCATTACCTCCTCGTATATTTGGGTGCACTGTGTTTGTACATGTTCAGAAAAGTGACAGAACGAAGCTGGATCCTTGTGCCATAAAGTGTGTTTTTATGGGATATGCAATGCACCAGAAGGGATATAGGTGTTATAGTCCAAGTACTCAGAAGACTTATGTTACTATGGACTGTAACTTTGTTGAAACAGAGTATTTCTATCTCAATCATCCTCGTGATCAGGGGGAGAACAGCAGTGAGTCACTTGGATGGTTGAACAACATGATCCCAGAAAGAACTGAAACATCCGAAGAACCCTTTGTATCTGAAGAACCCTCTGTTAATGACGAATCAGAAACAGTACCACAAGCACCACTCAATGATTCTCCCTCCAATGATGTCCATAATGAGGTAAGTGAGGAAATTGCTCCTAGTAATAATGATTTTGTGGATACTGACCCTGAACAGGAAAGCATTCAAGAAGAAAGATATCTACTGCCTCCAAGAAGTACCCGTGGGATCCCACCAAAGAGATTTTCTCCTGAACAAATTTCTAAGAACTCAAGATACCCATTAGAAAATCTGGCAAGGGGGAGGACAAGTGAAGCTGTTAAAGTCTTCTCAGTCACTGTTCATGAAGAAATCCCTAGAACCATTACAGAAGCAAGACAGAAGAAAGAATGGTGGGAAGCAATGCAGGAAGAAATTAAGGCACTTGAAAAAAATGGCACTTGGGAAAAGTGTAAACTTCCAAATGGAAAAAAGGCAGTTGGTTGCAAGTGGGTGTTCACAATCAAGCATAAGGCAGATGGGTCAATTGAAAGACATAAAGCTCGACTAGTGGCAAAAGGCTATACACAAACATATGGAATTGATTACTCTGAAACCTTCTCTCCAGTAGCAAAGATTGACACAATCAGAGTAATTTTCTCTATAGCTGCAAATAAAGACTGGCCTTTACATCAGTTTGATGTAAAGAATGCTTTTCTTCATGGAGATTTGGCAGAAGAAGTGTACATGGAAGTTCCACCAGGTTTTTCAGATAACTTTAAAAGAGGTGAAGTCTGTAGACTCAGGAAAGCACTTTATGGGCTCAAACAATCCCCAAGAGCTTGGTTTGAAAGATTCACTGAAGCTATGAAGAGATATGGGTACAGTCAGAGTAATGCAGATCACACTCTGTTTCTAAAGAAGAGGGGGAGTCTCATCACCTGTCTTATTATATATGTGGATGATATGATCATAACAGGGAGTGATACAGAGGAAATTGCTGAACTTAAAAGGAGTTTGTTTGGAGAATTTGAAATGAAAGACTTAGGGGGTCTCAAGTACTTCCTAGGAATTGAAGTTCTGAGATAAAAAAGGGGAATATTTATCTCACAAAGGAAATATATCCTAGACTTTCTTGCTGAAGCAGGTATGATTGACTGTAAGCCCATTGAGACTCCGATACAAGCAAATCATGGACTTTTGATAAGAGAAAATGGTGAACCAGCAGACAGAGATCTTTATCAGAGATTGGTTGGGAAACTCATCTACTTATCCCATACGAGACCAGATATTGCATACGCAGTAGGAGTTGTAAGTCAGTTTATGCACTCCCCACAGAAAGAACACATGCAAGCTGTCATGAGAATTGTGAGATACCTCAAGGGAACACCTGAGGATGGGATCCTATTAAAAAAGAATGATCATTTGGATATTGAAGCATACACAGATGCAGATTGGGCAGGAAATCCGAATGATAGAAAATCTACTGCTGGATACTTTACACTGGTCGGGGGAAATCTTGTTACTTGGAGAAGTAAGAAACAAAAGGTGGTAGCCCTCTCTAGTGCGGAAGCAGAATTCAGAGGTATTGCTAGAGGAGTTGCAGAGGTACTCTGGATCAGAAAACTTCTAGACGAGTTAGATCTTTCTTCCCAATCTCCGGCCATATTAAAATGTGACAATAGAGCAGCCATCAGCATCTCAGAGAACCCGGTTCAACATGACCGGACCAAGCATGTAGAGGTTGACAGACATTTCATTAAGGAAAAAATTGAGCAAGGTATTATCAAACTTCCATTTGTAAGATCCAGAAATCAGCTAGCAGATATCCTCACAAAAGGAGTTACAGTGCGATCTTTCCGAGAGGCTCTAAACAAGTTAAACATCGGGAATCCCACTGTTTAACTTGAGGGGGAGTGTTTACAGTATCAAACAAATTAGGAAATATATATTTCATATCCGTGGAATCATGCTCAAAATTATGAGCATTGACTGCTATGTTTCTTTCCTATTTTTGCTCAACATTACATCTTTATATGCTGTAACCCTACACAAATATGATATACAAAATTTGCCTATTCTCTACTTGTTTTCTCTTTTTCTACACTAAGGATAGCTGATTCCACAGGTTCTCTCTCTGTGTTTTATTGAACTTCCAGACCACAAGAGAAAGATTTTGTCCGTTACTATTCACAAATTGTTAATTGAAAAAGTGTCTGCATGCTCTCAGGACATATCCGCAATATCCATTTCCCCTTTGACATTGAGGTAGATACAGCAATAGCTGTTGCTAGCGAAATAGTTGAAGAGTTGGACCTTACTGATCAAGATGTTTCAACAATAGCTGCAATGATTGACTCTGAAATTCAGTCACGTATTCCAGATTGGGCAAGCCAAAGACTTCCTAAAGATATGAAGCTTGCAGAGGTTGCTGACTCTGAAATTTCTGCTTCTGAAACTAAAGATGATTCGCTGTTGGCAAATGAATAGACTCCCTCTTCAGGTAGTCTTGCATTGGAAAGATTGCCTTCTGGTCGCAGGTACTGGTCAGATTCACCCAAGGCTATTGGTGAAGGCTCTCCAAATAGGCTTGCACATTCAAACTTCTTTTCTTATGAACCATTGCTAAGTAGTCATGTAAGTTCTGCTTACTCCCCTGAAGAACAGGAGGCTGACAATAGTAGGGAAGAGAAAGAAGCCAGTGAGCCTGGTGATTCACAAAGATGACCAAGATGCTGATAATGAAAACCAAGTGGGCGAGAATTGTAAGATGTTAAAGGATAGTGAGCCAAATATAATGATACTCGCTCAAAAACTTGAAATGCTGTTGGTTAAGCAACAGAAGGAACTAGAAGACGTAAAAAGGAAGCATGAAGCAGCCATATCAGACCTTCTCAAAGAAGTCTCGCCAGAAAATCGTGAGCAGGTTTTAAATTTTTGTAAGTTGAAAATGGCTGATTACAAAATACCATAAGACAGTTAACCAATGGATTTATAGATTTGGACACCCTTTAGAATTAGAAGTGCCTTGCCATTGCACACCTCCAGTTTGAGAGCGGCTCGTGACTAGATTAAATCACTATTTTTATCCAAAAGATTTTAACAAATTATGAGGCCTGATGACATCTTGGAGCGCTTGAAGATAGCTGTAGCAAAAGATCATAGGTGCTGGATTATTCTTGAGCACAGAATGTAACTATTGCAGGCAATGCCAAATTTGAGATGGTTGGCTGTGATTTTTAAGTTTCAAGAAACAATAGAGGAAAGCCATAGCTCAAATATCGATCAATTCATGATCTGCACAAGATGATCCTGCGAACTCTGTAACTCAACAGTTATAGTTTTACGCTGCTGAGGTGAGGATGGTCTCAACAAGTTGTCTGTGAGATTCTGATTCATGCATTGCTTCATCGGGGCATCCGCCTACATATGATCTTTCTTATTATCAAAATTTTGTCGAGTGTATACTTGTACATATGTTTACAAATTCTTATTTTAATTTAATTACACGTACAGTCTTGTTGCTTCTTTATTGGTTTTTTATTAATTTTTCAGTGGTAGCTGGTGTTGTGGAAAGAAATCTAGTTTCTTTTTCTTATTTGCGGTTGGCTTACTAGTAAAAAAAAACTATTAAATGCAAGAAATTGAATAATCATTGGCATGATAGTATTATCCTTTTCTGCTCTTATTTTTTCGTTTTGCTTTATTTGACTCATGATATTTGTCTTATTCTGCAATATTTTCCATGTTATGAAGTCCGGGTTTTTTCAATTTATTTTTCTCTTATCTTTGGTTAATATTTTGTGATCTTATAAATATTTTCTGTTGATGTTGAGATTACACTAAACAATTTATATTTTTTAATTTAAATTAGTATCATTTTGGTTATGTGATGTTATGGTAGATCTGGAAGCCAATAGAATCATAAAATTGAAGGACCTTAATTGATAACGTGGCTCCAACTGAGGCAAAGGATTTTTGTGGGTACACTCACTGCCTATGGCTATGAACCACAACTCAACTAAAGTATGAAATTGAAATTAAATTCACTAAATTGGAACTATCAGATTTCTTAGACAGCCTACCACAAACATTATATTACACTTCACATTTATATTACCATGTCAAAACCATATTAGCTTATTATAATACAACGATTTTACCATACAATTATTCCAATTTCACAACCAACTTCGGCCTTTGCTAGTAATTGTTGAAAGAAGTTGAAAATATGTATGAGTACGCCAGTATGGTCATGATTTCCCAATAGCAAATCTATATCAAGGCACGTGTCACCATTTCAAGGGTTGTTTCAGCAACTTTTCATGATACCTTGGTTACTCCAAAGACAGTGAGGTAAGAGTGGATAAAACTCAACAAGAGCCCTTCTTTTTAGCCTGACCAAAGAGATAACAAAACAAATCCTCTCCTCTTCTCCCCCCCAAATCCACACTCTTTCAACTCTCCTTCTCATACTCTTACCCTAAATTATTGAAGTCTCCTATGGCAATTTCAGCCTCAGCCACGGTCTCTACCTCCTCTAAATTAGCTTATCCTCATGCCCCTCCTTCTTCCACCACCATTTTCCATACAAAACCCACTAAGCTAACACCTAAAACCCTTCTTTCTTCTTCCTTCATTTCCCCCTTCCTCACCACCACCACTTCCTCCACTACACCTATCACTACCCGCCGCCGCGCTTTTACTGTCCGGGCTGCACGAGGCAAATTCGAGAGAAAGAAACCTCATGTTAATATTGGAACCATCGGCCACGTCGACCATGGGAAGACTACTCTTACTGCTGCCCTTACCATGGCTTTAGCCGCTGAGGGTAACAGCGCACCCAAGAAATACGATGAAATTGATGCCGCCCCTGAGGAACGCGCCCGTGGTATCACTATCAATACGGCCACTGTTGAGTATGAGACGGCGAACCGCCACTATGCCCACGTGGACTGCCCTGGCCACGCTGATTATGTGAAAAATATGATTACCGGTGCTGCTCAGATGGATGGCGCAATTCTTGTCGTCTCTGGAGCAGATGGTCCCATGCCTCAAACTAAAGAACACATCTTGCTGGCAAAACAAGTGGGTGTGCCCAACATGGTTGTTTTTCTGAACAAACAAGACCAGGTTGATGACGATGAGCTTTTGCAACTGGTGGAATTGGAGGTGCGTGAGTTACTTTCTTCTTATGAGTTTCCTGGTGATGATGTACCCATTATATCTGGCTCTGCGCTTTTGGCTTTGGAGGCTTTGATGGCTAATCCTAGTATAAAACGCGGAGACGATCAATGGGTTGATAAGATTTATGAACTCATGGATGCTGTGGATAGCTACATTCCAATTCCCCAAAGGCAGACTGATTTACCATTTTTACTTGCTGTTGAAGATGTGTTTTCAATTACTGGTCGTGGTACTGTGGCCACAGGCAGGGTTGAAAGAGGAACTATTAAGGTGGGTGAAACAGTAGATATTGTTGGTTTGAAGGATACTAGAAATACTACTGTGACTGGAGTTGAAATGTTTCAAAAGATTTTGGATGAGGCCATGGCTGGCGACAATGTGGGATTATTATTGAGAGGTATGCAGAAGGCTGATATACAGAGAGGAATGGTTTTGGCTAAACCTGGCACCATTACTCCTCATACTAAATTCGCGGCTATTGTTTATGTGTTGAAGAAGGAAGAGGGTGGTAGGCATTCGCCATTTTTCGCAGGTTATAGGCCTCAATTTTACATGAGGACTACTGATGTGACAGGGAAGGTGACTTCCATTATGAATGATAAGGATGAGGAGTCGAAGATGGTTATGCCTGGTGACCGTGTGAAGATGGTTGTGGAGCTTATTGTACCTGTGGCTTGTGAACAAGGGATGAGGTTTGCTATCAGAGAAGGAGGGAAGACAGTTGGAGCTGGTGTTATTCAGTCTATCATTGAGTAGATACTTTAGAAGGAAATGCTCTCGGCTTTTTGAATGGTGTAAAAAAAACTTTATATTCTCGGATTTGTGCAATTAGTTTCGCATTTTAGCAAAACATCTCAAAGCTACTGTCATATATATTGCAGTTTTGTTCTTTTGCACTTTTTGATGTTTAGTCTAGTTGGATTATATTCTTCTGATAATCAATGTGACCTCATTATCCGCTATTGCTTTTTCTTGGTTGGCTTCTAATTTCTAAACTTGCACAAACTTCAAATAACATGTATCAAGAGGTGATTGTGGTAGCAGATTTTATTTGTTCTATTGATTATCTGGTCTTTGAATTATGTTCTCACCATGTTTGGACCTTTGTTGTTGCTATGTGAATGCTACTTGCCTATATTTCTGGTTCACTTGATGAGGTGGTTTGATGTGCATTACTGTCCTGTGCTTCACATAGGTGATGCTGTAATTGTAAATGCCATTGGTGACTGATTGACTGTACACTGTTGCTCGTGGACTTTAAGCTAATAACTTATGGAACCATAGCTGTTTGATTATTGCTCTTTGATGGTCGAGTGCTGAACTTGGCTTACACTTAAGGAGTCTATGGTAATGAGGTAATTTTTAAAATCATATAACCTTTGACAAGCGTTGAAACAAAAATTATTATTACAATGATCTTAGAATGCAAAATACATTTAGTGGATGTTTATGTAGGAATTCCAAGGCTTGTTAGTAATTTGGATGAACAGAAACATATGAAAGCGTACATATGAGGAATCATAGCATATCATGTTCTCTGAGACCATGATTAACTACTAATATAAATTTGATCCTGCCACAGGCTTACATGAATTAGCAAATATATGTTTGTAGATTACACACATGCAAGTAGACTGATGGTGCTTTAGCCTTGAGTTGTGAGATTAATGTTTAGTGCATGGTTTTCTGACAATTTTTCTTTTCGGTTTGGGCTCGGATTTTTGCATTATAATCGAACTTTCTAGTATAGCTTTGATTTTTCTTTATGTCACTCGGAGTTTTAATTATATGCTTGGCACCACATATTTACATGTGTTTTGTGCCCATTTGGAGCCCACTTCCCGTTTTCTCCTCGTCCGCAGCATATCTTTTTGTTTTACATTCATGTGTGTGCGTGATTAAGTGTTGCCTCGTGAAAATATCAATATGAACCAAGGAGAGGTCAGTTTTCTGGATTGTGAAACGTTCTTTGAAGGCTGTTTTGCCCCCTTGCAAGCCAGAAACTGACCAGGCTGTAGAAAATCAGGAGATGTGTCATTTGTTTGGTATTACCTAGTCAATTGAATGAGAAATTTGGTAAAAATTAATTTGTAGTGGGGATGGGGATGCTGCTTGATGATGTTAAAAAAGGCAAGTGCGAGGACTAATATGTTGCTTGATTCTCTGCTGCTTTTTCTCGTACTTGGATTTCGTTTAATGCTCAAGTAGAATGTATCTCAAGAGATAGGATTCTCTCGTGATTAGATTCTATTTCTTGCATTTCTTTAAACACTTAAATCCAGGGATTCAATGTGAATGTGCGGGGTTTATATTTGCAATTTACAGATCTTTAACTTCTGACGGCGGTAAAAATCTGTATGTTTGGTGGATGCTTGAAACCACCAGTTTCCTAGTTTCGCTAGAATGGGTTGTCAGACATTTCTTGTCAAGTTGTGTAAGAGCAATGCTTTTTGTCATTCTTGGCTGTTGAGCAGTTTCTCTACTCGATGTTCATGGTCTCAGTGACTAAATAGCAGAAGCTTATAACAACCTAATTCCTGTTGTGTTGCGTTTTTACTGTTGAGTTATCGAGTCCTTGATCCAAGATAAAGGCAGCTGGCCAGATGGGGTTCCTCGAATAGGTGAAGCATTCTAAGACTCTTGAATAGTTCATGGAGTGAAGCTCCAGCTATTGCTCGTCTGTGAAGCTTTTATCCCACAATTTTTTTCGAGAATATACCTTGTTCTCTTTCATAAATTATCCGACATTATGAAGTTAGTCTCAAGTGGAGATTTTGTAACAATTCTTTCATATTTAAAATTTTTAACTGTCACCTTCTACTGTTCCACATGGTAATTAGCAAGTGTTCATCTCTGGTGATTATTCGGGTTTAGTCGTCTTTAAAAGAGGCTACAAATACATATGCAAACATATTAAATATGAAGTGTTCGCTTCCATTCTTCGATTTGGTTGTCTTTAAAAGAGGCTACAAATCCAAATGCAAGCATATTAAATACGAAGTGTTCGCTTCCATTCTTCCTAGCATTAACCATCTACTCCATTCCAGGAATATTATTGCTAGAATACATAATCCGCAGACCCTAAAATCATCCGCTAGTACTAAAAACCCCCAGTGTACGTAGATGTAGAATCATTGATGAATGATCCAGCCCTTTTAACATCAATGTGAAAAGTTTCAAGCCCTTGAGTTGATAACAGAGCTCTAGATGATGGTCGAGGCAATCAACTCTTGAACAAATGCAGCTCTCTGCCTTCTCTCTTCAGAATCCATCTCACTACTTCCTTCAAGTGAAGATATCTCAGTACCGCACAAAAGAAAACTGCAATTGTTAGTATTCCCTAGCCAAATCTGCTAAAAATTCTAACATGTTCATTTCACCCATCTCTCACAAGCTTGTTTCATTCTTTATAGCATTTTTAAGCAGTTGAATATTAAAACTTGAGTAATTTGAAACAAAATCCACCACAAGTTCCTCTCATCAAATACCATGAACTTCAGGACCTAAATCCTTATAATGAAATGCAATAGAAACATAATTAACTGCATCACATACAAATGTTTACTCCATATAACTGCATCACATACAAATGTTTACTCCATATGTAGTTCAGTGAAAGGATACATCATTAAACCTTAAGCACACAAGAAGGATAAATGAGATGGAATATTGATGAAAATACAATATTATGCAGATAGATGGAAACTGATAGATGATGTTTTTATACATGCGAAAATGGAATGTGAAAAAGAAGGGTTGAAAATTAGCAGGATTTTCTTTTCCCTTGATTAGCTGACCTCCACTAATTAAAGAGAAAACAAACAAGTCTGGCTCAATAGAGACAATTTAGAATGAAAGGATCACAGAAGAGAGAGGAGACAACGAATCCAGTACTTTCATGTCCTACCTTTCGCTTTGCTCAAGTTACTTTATACATCAATAGTTTGCTTTCAGTCGAGGGCTCTAAGGCAGATTTGGCTTTGGTTGTATAATTTTATTATGTAGTACTGTTAATTTGTGAGTACAAGAATTTTTTCCAGTAAACAATTTCATACAAATCTGTTTTGAGGATGAACCTTGTACACCAGAAACTAGATTAGAACTGAGAGGATGAAAACAGTTTCTGTTAACTTGTACAAATTGTGTATGTATCCGCATTCTGTGCAGTTTGTGATTAAAAACAAAGAAAATGCCGTTAAGGGGATTCAAATCACTAGCAACATGTTACATGTCCCTAAACCTTTAGTTCAGTAACATTAAAGACATAATCTTTGCAGTTTTGAACTACCTTTTAAGTAACATTAAAACACAAATATTTATTTTTTAACATGTGGCTCACTTCATAATAGAATTTTATTCAAGTTTGAAGGCACAAATAAATATGGGATAGTATTATATCATGAGGCCTATGAGGAGCATACCTTTTTGAATGGCCACTTCTGTTGGTAGATTCATCTTTTTGGCTTCCTTCTGGATGGGAATGGTACACACTACCAAGAAATGGTGAGAGAAGTGGATCCGGCGCAGATTCATTTGTGTTTGTCCTGCCATTTGGTGAAGACCCAAGAAATGAGCTCAGTTCCTTGCCAATCATGGCTGAACTATCAGTCCAAAGACCAGATTTTAGAGGTTTTCTCCTGCGCTGCAAAGCATAAAGAAAAATGTTTGCTGGTCAATTCAAAATTCAAATAATGCTTTAATGGGACTATATGTGATTCATGCTTATGTTAGATCCAAATATGATTTATTTAGCAACCCCAACTAGTTCAAGACTAAGGATGAGATGAGTTGCATGCATATGAAGAAGTGAAATTACCTTGAATGAACTTGAATGTTGTACTATGAAATGTCCCGTCACATCTTTCCCTAGATTTGCTGCACAAAGTGGACAGACCTGAATAACAGTTAAGTCGCCATCAAATTCAAATTTCAATATAAGACAGAGAATCATGTGCAGCATTGTAAGATGCCCATTTAAAACGCTGGATCTAAGTTTATATCCTAAGCAAATCAGGTTGAACAATATTAGGCACTTTATCATGAGATTATATCGGGCATAAGAAGCATTCAACAGAAGATTTAATTTTTACCAGAAATATTATCAGAAATTGCTAATTGATTTTTCATTACTTATGCCATACAAAGATAATCACATACAGCATTTTTCAAGTCAAAGAAGTGCTCATCCTGAAGATGGCTGCAGAGCACATGGACTTCAATGTCTATATAGCAAAAGGGGCATGGAAAGTACGCTTTTGCATCCTCATCTCCATCTGAATCATCCATTGCCAAACGGTTATCTGTTGATGCACAGAACAACGGGAGGAAAACAAAAAGTTATATGGTTGGCATATTCATCAATCTAACAGCAACAATTGACCAATAAAGATGTAAAGAGATACATCATTCTGTAAACAAGGAAAATTCCACTAAGACAAGGTCGTCAATCCAATGTTGCAAATCAAACAATATAAAAGAAAAAAGTCCAGAAAATAAAGAGAAAAAGAATCCTTTTTGAGACGATGTACTAACCGCCTTGACAGTACACCTAGTCTCTTGCATACACTAACTTTTTGAAGACGTGCATGGCATAATAGATACTATTACACCATATATCAAGGCAACTAATAGCAACAGAGATCAAATACAGACACATGCATATGCCACACCCTACCCAAACGTACTTCTAGGATGTAAATTACCATTCCACAATATACCCATTTAGCTTTAAACTAAAAGCTTATGATCTCAGTCAAATCTAAGACGGAATACTTTCAATGAACACCCAGCAGACCACTAAGAAAATTAACACAAGCGTTCTTAGAAGTTAGAAAAAACCCATAAACCAAATCATAATTGAACCACTTATGAAACTATAGCCCTTTCTTATAGCCTTGAAAATTCCCCAAAATCCCTCCTTTTCAACACATGCTGCGACTAGTTAATCCGCGAGCTTAACATTCACTTTCATTGAATCTAGTTTCATATATTAACACATATTTATCTTCATCCTCATATTCTTTTTCATTTTCATCCTCATACTCTTTGTTGTTTACCATTGCCATCGTCATCTAGCACATGTATGTTCTCACACTCCTGCTGATAATTTGACTTCAAGTAACCAGATGACTTAAGCAAAAGGTCCAATCTTTGGCCCGCAAGTTCTGATTCTTCATTTGAAATTTTGAACTTTTGTCCTTAGAAAACAACAATTTTAATGCCTGAAGTTTGTCTAAAGACTTCTTGATCTCTGAGACAATCAATCTCAAATAACTCTTCCTATTCCGAATCATACGGCCTTTACAATCTCCAGTGATAATTTTCATATTGATTAGTTGCTTCGATTATTGATTGAACCCTAATATAAGCTTCATTTCTTCCTTAATGTTTAACTCTCCTCACCAACATTTCCTATGCGCTCCAACCCTGATTTTCTTAATTGTAATTAGACCGCATCAAATAAAATCTTCTAATGCAGTGGACCCTTACTTATATTCAATAGAACCAATCAAAAAGAATCTAGGATTTCTAATCATGTACTTCTACTCTGATTATCACTTAAGTACTAATCTTAACTCTTAAGACAGAAAACCACAAAAAAAAAAACCGTTGTTTCCAAAACCTATCTCCTAATTCCTCAAAGTAAGGATTAGTTCCCAAAACAATTAAAGCAAACAATAAACAGTGAAAACAATTGTCTAAACTTATGTTAAATAATTTCTTAAACAAAAATAGGACTCTTCAATCTTCTTTCATGCCAACTAGATAAAGATTTTCAGAATTAGGCACCTTTCTGTCATTACCAGAAACAAAATAAAGAGTATAATTTTATAAAAGAATTATTTTTCAAGAAACAGAAGCAAATACCATAGTAATATCTGGAAGCTTGAATAGCAGAGAAGCCTTGCTTAGCCGCGTGGAATCTTGAAGGCCAGAAATCAACATCCATTATTAAGACAGCTTTCAGGTGAGCTACGTGGGCAATTAACGGCTAGAAACGTCAGATTCCGGCGAGACGGTGTCCAACTAGACAGTGTTTATTGGTATGGCGGTGAGCCTGTGACTGCTGACTAGTTGCTTACTCTTATTCTTCAATTGCGATTTGACAGTGATGAAAGCTTTTCCGACACATAAAAGCAACTTTATCACATCCTGACACGTGTTATTATAATAGATATATTTCATTTGGCTTAATACATTTATAAGTCTTTGTGCTCGTGTGTTTTTTAGTACTTTGCTCCTGGAATTTTCGAATAACCACTTTCCATTTAATTTTTTTTATACAATTGTCTCTTTTGTGTTGAAGCAATAGATCGTGTGAATATACGCGCATCTTATGAATTATTTTATTTAAAAAAAAATTGCAAGTTAAAAATTATCTTGAAAAATAATCTAGAGTGATCTCTCTTAAAAAGTATTAATATATTTTATATTCCTTTAATTTTAATTGACTTTAATGTAATAAAAATATCTTTAAATATTAAAAAATAAAAATTTACAGTTTTTTTTCCTGTCTTCAGCTCATACTATTTTCTTTCCGCTCGTGATTTCTCTTTTCTTCTCAATTTTTTATATATTTTTTTAAAATTTTACAATCCAAAGCTACACAAAATTTAATTTTTTCATTAAAATTTAATTTTATTCATTAGCTCTTTTTTTCTACGGATTAATTTTTAATTTTAATTTTATTTAATTAATATTTGACAATAAAAATTATCAATAATAATTTTATTAAACTATATGCCTCATATATAAAAAAAAGTTACTTCCATTTTTTTTACTTTATTTTTATCATTCAATAGTTATATTTGATAGCAAAAAAAATTTAAAATAAGATAATATTGATAAAATATAAAGAAAATAAATTTATATTTTTATATTTGTAGGGCAATTTTATTTTTCTAATTCGATTTAACGTTGAGTTTAGTTTTTATGATTATTAACTGCACTGATATATAGTTAGAAAAAGTTAATTACAGTTAGTATTTAATGTATTCTTTAAAATACAAATAAAAATTATAAAAATAAATAGTAATTAACTTTAATTAACATTGGCTAATTATCACTAATAATACCTCAACTACCAAGAACTGCATTTGAAAATACTCCTCAACTCACCTCCACATAATATATATAGCACAATTTCAATTTGAGAAGTGCTTTACTAAATGTATATGGATGAGAAAAATTTAGAATTAAATAGATATTAACTGTGACTAATTATTACTAACCATGACTAACTATCATTAACTCTACCTCAACTGCCACGAACTGCATTTAAATATACTCTCTAATTTACTCTTGTATAATATATGTAGCAATATTTAAATTTGAAAAGTGCTTGATTGAGTTTATGTGAAGGAGAAAAATATTTAATTAAGTAGTTACTAATTATCATTAACTGTGACTAACTATCACTAATTATATTCTAACTGCCATGAACTTTATTTGAATACACTCTCAAATTCACTATTGTATAATATATGTAACATGATTTAAATTTAAGAAGTGCTTGACTGAATTTGTGTGAAAGAGTAAAATATTTAATTAAGCAGTAACTAACTGTGACTAACTATAATTAATTGTACCCCAACTATCACAAACTATATTTTAAAATAATCCCCAATTCACCACTGTATAATATATGTAACATTATTTGAATTTGAGAAGTGTTTGACTGAGTTTGTATAAAGGAGAAAAATATTTAATTAAGCAGTCACTAATTTTGATTAACTATCAATAATTATACCTCTAACTGCCATAAACTGCATTTGAATATACTACTCAATTCACCCTTATATAATATATATATATATTTCAGAATTTAAATTTGAGAAGTGTTTAACTGAGTTTATGTGAATAAAGAAAATTTTTAATTAAGTAGTCACTAACTATGACTAGTTGTGACTAATTATCACTAACTATCACGAACTATATTTTAAACACTTTCTAATTCATCCTTGTATAATATATGTAACAAGATTTGAATTTGAGAAGTGCTTGAATAAATGTGTGTGAAGGATGAAAATTTTTAAATAAGCAGTCACTTATTGTGACTAACTATCACTAACTCTATCCCAACTACCACAAACTGTATTTAAAAATACTCCCTAATTTATCTTTATATAATATATATAGCAGAATTTGAATTTAAGAAGTACTTTACTGAGTTTGTGTGAAGGAGAAAAATTTATAATTAAGTAGTTATTAACTGTCACTAACTATTGCTAATTGTACCTCAACTTTCACGAACTACATTTGAAATTACTTCTCAATTCATCATCGTATAATATATGTATCAAAATTTAAATTTGAGAAAGGTTATATTGAGTTTGTATACATGAAAAAAATATTGAATTAAATAGTCATAACTGGTGCTAACGGTCACTAACTATTACATATTATACTGTAACTGCCTCAAACTACCTTTATAAACACTTTTAAATTATGTTTGCATGACTTTAGTTTGCAGCTAAAAAAAATTTAAATATTTATTTGCAAATAAAAAATCCATAAAGTATTATGATATGATTATTTATTCTATTTTTTCATGTGATTGCAAGGTATTGATTTTATTATCTCTTTGGAATGTCTAAGCTCAGTGTCGTTATCCTCATCTGTTATAGTACAAATTTTAATCAGCATACCTCCAAAAATGTTAGTGAATGTATTGAATTTGTGGTATTGACTGAAGAGTCTAATTTTAATGAATTAAGAAAAGTGCTTAATATATTCTTCAATATTTGAGATTTAATTTTAGATTTTATTATAAGTTGATAATAAATATTGAGTTAAGACAAATTTATGAATTGTTTGATCTATTTTGATGCAAATAATGATAGTTAGCAATAATTAGTATATAATATATACTTCAATATTTGAGATTTAATTTTAAATTTCGCTATAATTTGATAATAAATATTGAATTAATTGATCTATAAATGTTTGCTGCATTTGAGTACAGTTAGTAACGGTTAACAACAGATAATATTTAATGTATTTTTCAATATTTGAGATTAACTAAACCGTCGGTAACTTTTGCTAATTGTCACTAACTGTACACTAACTGTTGTAAATTGCATTTATAAATATTCACCAATTGTCACTTGGATAATATATGTAGGAGGATTTAAATTTGATAAATATTTTGTTTGAGTTGCTATGCAAGTGGAAAATCTTTAAGTAAATAGTCCCTAATTATTGCTAAATATTACCGGCTGTTTCTAACTCAATCAGAATTGACATAAATTTTATTTCACATCTAACTAGTATTTAATTATTACTTTTGTATAAATTTATATTTACAGTATGTATTTACCTATAGTCTGATTGATGTTGGTTATAAATTGTATTTAGATTAAATGACATCACCTACTGCATCATTTTTTAGTTGTGAAAGAACACCAATTGATGTTGAGGTGGCAATAATTAATTCGAGAGAATTATCAATGATTGATAATAGATTTATATTTAAAAGAAGACAATATAAGGGTCTTCTGAGATTTCTAAAAAAAGAAAGTGGTAAGTTACATTTAAAAATAATAAAAGCCCCAACAATAAGGGCAACAGGAAGAGTAACAAGAAGAGCAAAAATAAAACATTGAGCCAACAATTCATAAGTCACTTTTAACTCAACATTTATTATCAAATAAAATCAAATTATAACAAAATATACAATTAAATTTCAAATAGTGGAAAAAACAAAATATGATATAATATTTATTCAACACATTAAATATTGTTACTAACTATCATTAACTGTCACTAATTGAACTTAAATGCAGTTAACAATCTATAAATCAGTTTTAAATTAATATTTATTATAAAATTATAATAAAATCTAAAATTAAATCAGCAAAATAGTGAAAAACACATGTCGCTAAATGTTACTAATTAACACTAACTGCACTTACATATAGTCAACAATTGATAAATTAGTTGTAACTTAATATTTATTATCAAATATAATCAAATTATAATATATAATTCAATCTCAAATATTAAAGAACACATTTAACACTAATGATTATACAAGATAAATAATATAATACAAATAAGAACAAGTTCATTTATGAGCACTTTCAGATTGTGATGCAGAGTTAATAAATATTTGATTCTGATATATTAATCTATTATGGCCTTGCTCACAACAACGATTGCACTTATAATGTGTTTTATCCTTTTCCAGTGAAGAAGATTCATCTTACTCACATCCTCTGGTAATTTTTAGTATGTCATGCGAGGTATCAGATTTATATCTTTTTATAGGTTTCGTACCAATAATCTCACGAATAATAATAACTGTTGCTAAATCTCATTAGCTGTGTCCAAATATAGAAAATAATTCATAAATAAATCTTAATTCAATATTTATTATTAAATTCTAACAAAATCTAAAATTAAATTTCAAATATTAAAGAACATATTAAACACTAATTGTCGCTAACTGTTACTAACTCAATACAACCTTTCTCAAATTTAAATTATGCTTCATATATTATACAATGATGAATTGAAAAGTGTATTCAAATGCAGTTTATGAAAGTTAGGAGTACAGTTATTAATAATTAATTATAGTTAGTTATAATTAATGACTGCTTAATTAAAGATTTTTCTCTTTCACATAAACTCAGTCAAGCACTTATCAAATTCAAATCATGTTATATATATATATTATATAGTGGTAAATTAGAGAGTATTTTCAAATAAAGTTCGTGGCAGTTGAGAGTATAATTAATAATAGTTAATCACAATTAGTCACTGCTTAGTTAAATATTTTTCACTTTCACACAAACTCAGTCAAACACTTTTCAAATTCAAATATTTCTACATATATTATACAGTGATGAATTGAAGTGTGTAGTTAAATATGGTTTGGGACAGTTAGAATATAGTTAGTGATAGTTAGTCACAGTTATTGATAATTAGCAACTGCTTAATTAAAAATTTTCCTCATTCACACAAACTCAGTCAATCACTTCTCAAATTTAAATTTTGGTATATATATATTATACAATGGTGAATTTGAGAGTGTATTCAAATATAATTCGTGGCAATTGATGTACAGTTAGTGATAGTTAGTGTTTGTTTAATTCCATATTTTCCTCCTCCATATAAATTATGTTAAGTACTTCTCAAATTGAAATCTTGCAATATCTATTATGTGAGGGTGAGTTGGAGAGTATTTTTAAATGTAGTTCGTGGCCGTTAGGGTATTATTAATGATAGTTAGTCAATGTTAGTTAAAGTTAGTTACTGTTTATTTTTATATTTTTTGCCCATATTTTAAAAAACGCATTAAACACTAACTGTAAGTAACTTTTCTCATTGCATATCAATGCAGTTAATATTCATAAAGCCTAAACTCAATATTAAATCGAATGAGAAAAATAAAATTACCCTAAAAATATAAAAATATAAAATTATTTTCTTTATATTCTATCAACAATATCTTATTTAAAAAATTTTCTAGCTATCAAATATAACTATCGAATGTGAAAAATAAAGTAAAAAAGAATGTGAGTAACTTTCTCTTCATATATGAGGCATATAGTTAATCAAATTACTATCGGCGATTCTTACTATCAATATTGAAAAAATAAAAATAAAATTAAAAATTAACCTGTGGAAATGAAGGAACTGATGGATAAAATAAAATTTTGATGAAGAAATTAAATTTTGTCGAGCTTTGGATGGTAAAATCTTAGAGAATAATATAGAAAATGAGAAGAAAAGAGAGAATATGAGCTAAGAGAAGAGAAGAATGCGAGCTGAGGGTGAAAAAACAGAGAGCTGTGAGTTTTATTTTTTAATATCTGAGGACATTTTAGTCATTTTATGGTTAACTAAGATTAAAAAGATGTAAAATATACTAATGCTTTTAAAAGAGGTCATTCTAGGTGATTTTCCTTAATTTAAATAAAAAATTGAAAATGAAAAATGAAAAACCTCCTTCCAAGTTGACTGTCTTGCTACCTTAATTAGATCGGGGTCTTAATCATATTAGGGTCGGTGACTTTCTTGCTGCCTCCGGCCAACAAGCTTAATGTCCAATGGTGGATCCAGGTGGAGTCGTGTGGGGGCTGACGACCCACCTCTCCCGGTCAGCTACTAGAAGCACTGATATAGGGGAGAGGGTTGTTCTTTTGTGGCCGTCGAAGGTATTTGCAAAAGGGAAGGGATTGAGAACTTTGAAAGAGATGGGAGTGTGAGGGGTTGAAGACAACCCCTCACACACATTTACGATTTTGCCTCTTTCATTATTTTTTTTAAATTTAACGTTGAAACGACACTGTTTCAAGAGAAATGATGTTGTTTCAGCTAAGGCACTAAAAAAAGTGAGGGGAGAGAAAGAGGTAGGCAGTGAGATGAAAGTGAAGAGAAAGTGGCAGATTGTAGAGCTTGTCACCTAGCACCACAGTCGACCAGGGACCATCAGCCCCGTGAAAATTTTGCCCTCCTCTCCCTCCTCTTAAGAGTCTCTAGTTTCGTCATTGTCAATATCAGATGATAGTTTGGACAAATTAGAGCCGTCGTCTTTTGTATCCTTTTGTCGGCTTGATGATGATTTGCCATCATTGCCATCATGGCTCATCTCCTTTGATCCACTTCTTGATGATTTTTTTGATTCCTTTTTTTATTTTTCTAATTGTTTCTTTTTCAATTTTTTCTTTAACAGAGAGTCACTTGCTCCACCACTTGACCATAAATGTTGTTTTGCTTATCTTGGCAATCCAGCAAGTCGTTGTCCCTTGATATTCTTAATATTCAAATGATTAATTGTTCAAAAATATTAAATTTCACCAATTGTTTAAACCCATTTTGCTGCATCATCTTTTGCATTTCCATTAGCTTTAGCTTCTCAAATAGATTCAGGAGCTTTAAATTGATTCATCTACATACAAATAAAGAGTACAATCATTTTCAGATCTAAATTATTTTAAATTTATATTCCAAAAACATATTAATCATTACCCAGCTTGAAGAATTCATTGGGAGAACCACCATCAGTGATGGCTTGGTGGTGGAGAGAATTGCAAGGTTACTGCAAGTTTTGATTTATGGAGAAATCAATAAGACGTATTAATTATTTTTCCTTTAAAGGCTTCAAGAATTACTTGATTTGCAATGATATGAACAGATTTTAATTACGGGCAAATTTCGTAGAAGTGGATGTGAAGAACATTAGAAAGAAAAATTAATTTTGGGGTTTTAATTTTCATAATATACGAGTTTGGAGAAGAAATTTTGAATAAAATTAATTTTGAAGAAAATAAAAGGAGCTACCAATATATTAAGCTTATTTTATTTTTTATAAAAAAATATTTAAATTATTTTTATTTGATTGAAATGAGAGAAAAAATAAAAAAAAATAAAGAAAAAGAAGCTGAAGTGCATTTAAGTATGATATAATATAATATAAATATTTGTCAAGTTATTGATGGAAGAAAAATATAGTAATAATTTTTTGAAAATAGAGCTCAAGACCCAATCGGAGAGCTGGAATTATTAAATAAAATCAAGAAAATGACAACATGTTAATACTTGATTTTTCACTTTGTTTGGAATAATGTTTTTTTTTGAAGTGATGTTTGGAAACTGGAATAATGATGATTCTTCTTTCACCAAATTTTATCACATATGCCGTCATCTAATTTTAAAACAATATTATTTTTTTTCGTCAGGCAATGATAGGGGTAATTTATTTTTTTATTTATCTTAAAATATAATTTTATTATTTTATTTAAATTATAGTTATATTATAAAATGATCATTATACTCTTATTTAATATTTTATAATTAATAATATTTTTATTAATTATTTATATTTTTTAAGTTATTATTATTTTTAATTTAACCAATAACTATTTTAATTTTTAATTTTTATAATAAATGAATAATTTATAGTAAAAATTTTATCTATTAATTAAATAATTAAAATTTTTTAATATATATAAAATAAAAAGTATCTTTATTATTTTATAACAGAGATAGTAATATTCTTTTAAGTACATAAGGTTTTTCTTAATACAATATGAACAACAGAGTTTCTTTGATTCTGTGCAAAAGGACTTGCACATGTAGGCCACTAATCATTAAGGCATTAGTTAATAAAAAAATGATTAATTAACAAAATTAATATCGAGCCGTCTTATAAATAATGATAATTAAGTATATGATGCAAAGAAACACAAAGGGTAGTGTCAAAATCTGGTGGACTGATTAAGAAAGGTGTTTAAAAGAGTAATTAAGTGATTGAATCTAAAAAAGGAAAATGGATAACCTAACAAAAAACGCAAGGCAATAGACAAAACACAAAGTTGCTTTGATTTTATATTATATTGAAGTGGATGATGCCTAGAGAAAAATGACCTAAAAGATTAACAAGAAAATTAATTAAAAGACGAAAAAACTTTATAGTCGGACTGGGACATTCTTTCATTATATAAAATCAAAATACAACCTGGGCCATAAAAAGATTCAACCACGTGATGCTGTTACTTTTATTTGTTTGCTCTTATTTTTATCATGATCTTTCATCCTTTTATTAAAATGTAGGGCTTTTGATAAAAATATAAAAAAATTAAAAAAAATTTAAATTTACTATATTTATAAAATATTTATTAAAATATCATAATTTATAAAATATTTACCAACATACTAGATTTTTATTAGTTTATAAAGAATTTACAATAAGTTTATAATGAATTTATTATGAATTTATAAATTTTACACAGTTTATAATAAGTTTATTATGAATTTATAATAAAATAACTAAAATACTTCTAATAAAAAAAATTTAAAAAAATATTGTGAAAGGTGTTTTTTTTTTAAATTTATTATTTATTAATTATGAATAAGTGGAGTGGCTTCTTGGGCTCTATTGGACAGTCGCGACTTATGGACTGCGGAGGAATTGGCCCCAACTACGTTACAAGGCAGGCTGGGCCTTAATTGCACTATCAAATCACAAGCTATAGTGGATTAATATTTTTTTTTTCTTCAGTCGCGTCGAGTGTTGCTCTTGATATCAAATAAGTTCTTTTGAACCTTTTTTTTTTTTTGAACAGAAAAAGAAACTTTGCATTAAAATAAAAGAACAGTACATAGTCCTGTTTAGGGAGGATAGTAAACTATCCAGAAACTAGGCCAATCATCTGCTAAGAGAACAAGCACAACCATCAACAAGAAGGGATCACAAAAGAAAAAACAGTAAACACTAACCAATTAAAAACAAAGACAACCCTTCATTTTACTAACATAGTTTCATCAAAATGATCATCAAAAAAGAGAGAAATAAAACCCGCAGAATCCATAGAAGTAATCCTTTCTTATACACAAGAAGATTTCAGTAGAAACACACATCATGTCTAAGCAAAACGGCCTAATACAAGAAGTGGATAGGAAAATAACGATCTCAAGGTTCATAGCCTTGGAATAATTGTTTAACAGTAGCACAAATGAAAGAGAGAGTGAAATCATCTTCCTAAAACACACATAAATAAAAGATAGAGTGAAATCATCTTCCTAAAACACACATCTCATGCATCCTCATATAGATAAGAGATTAAGAGAAAAAAGGATACAAATTTCTTAAATGGAAAAATAAAAAAAAAAGTTCTGATATGATCTTATGAATGAGCTGAAGAAAATAGACTTTCCAAAATATCTAAAAATTGACTTTATTAGCCAGAGACTGAAGCAAGCCAAAAGGACAAATCAAGCCAAGATGATAGAGAAGAGATCAAACCGATTCAAAGGAAATTTCATTATTGGCTTTTAATAAACTTTGATCTAATATTAATTTTGTAACTGATTATCAATTTGCATTTCATATGTTTTATGCATCTAATGAGTCAATCTAAATTTCATTTGTCACTTTCTTTTTTCAAAAAATATAGAAAGGTGTAAATTATTGCGATCTCAAAAAGAAGCTAATAAGGTCATTCATTATCTAGTTGGAATGGCATTGTCTTGTGCTAATTTTTATGGTTTGGAGTTAACCTTGGTCTTTTGTTTCTCATATCCTTAATTCAAATGCTGAAATAAATTCTCCATGTGAGTCTTCTTAATTTTTTTTTAACTTTATGAGAAAGATGGTTTGATGGCTATATTGGATATCACTTCTTTTTAGCTCAACTTGGATATTAAGGAATGTCAAGTCTTTCTAAAATCTAAGGAGGTGTTAGATTTGCGGATTAAAGAGTCATTCTTTCTCAATTATGTTCTTGATTGAGAATCTTTCTAAGGTTCTTATTCTATAATTTTAATTTTGAAGGTCTTTATATTGTTCTATCTAGTTTGTACGGAGTTGTAGTGCTTTGAGTTAAGATTTAGTTGTCTATATAGGTTTTTTTTTTTTTTTTTTTGGGGGGGGGGGCACATATATAATTACACAAATTATATATATTTATATAAAAATTATACATATATATAAATTATTGACTTTTTTTTATATCATATATATATATATTTTAATTAGTGTATATTTAAGATTTTGTGATTAGATATTTAGGTTAATACTAAAATTTTATAATTTGATTATAAATTAGATAAAACTAATATTTTTATTTAAAATAGTATTTTTATAAAATTTATTTTAATAAAATTTTTTAAATAAATTTGTAACACCTTTATACTCTCTATATATACTATACTTATACCGTATATATATAATACACATATAAAATATAAGAATATTACTTTATATTATTATTGAAACCCTTATTTTAGTCCACATCAATTATATTTTTAATAAAAAAAATATTTATCATTATCAAATTTCATTTTTTTAAAAGTAACATTTACAAATCCATTATATTTTTTATTAGATTACATATATATATAAATTTATATTATCTTTTTCGAAATTTGCTTATATATATATATATATTTTATCAAAGTACAATATAATAAAATTATACATACAGTACCACCTTTTATTTAGTCTCGAAATACTTTTACTCTTCTCGTGGCACAACTGTGTGACTCCCAGATCAACAATCTACTCACCTGCAAGATTTACACAACCTCACTAAGCTTTAAAGCTTAGTGGTATATATAAACAATATATACATACATTACAGAAAATCGCACTCATATTACTAACATCATTTATCATCACATTCTTATCATGTTTCTCATTTTCAATACACTTTTCATAACTTTTCACTAATTTTATAATTTATACAAATCTTTAACATAAGCCATAATTCAATAGCTTATCATAACATTCATGAAACAATACACAATTTTTACAAACATATATATATTACACATCACATTATATTTCCATAATCTCATTTTCAATATCAAGATTTAGCTTTGCTCAAGTTTTTCAACAACTCATTTCTCATCATTTAGCATATTTTCTCATGTCACATGCCTTTTCAGTAATTTGCATATGTATTGTGATCATATCATTCCATGATCACCATCATATATTCCATTTAACCATCACATGTTTCATATACAGTAGGTACCACTATATCACATACACAAGCATGAACAAAACAACTAATACATCATTCAAATATCAGAGTTACAGTTTTGGTCCATAATGACATCATGTGTCTAGTCCCGAAGGTAAAATATCAATGTAACAGTCCAACTAGGCCTGGACTTACGACCCGGTCTTTTCACTTAGTTTAGCTTTAAGGACTTATTTTTGAGGCTTACAATTCGGTCTTTTCACCTCAAAAATATTTTTATAGTGACGCCAAACGTCTAGCCTCATAGGCAAATATAGGCATGCAGTCAAATACAGAACTCTGAAAATTGAATAACATACTAGGCACACAATTAATTCACATTTTCCATTTTCAATTCCTTTCCTTTTTTATTTTTATTTTCTCATTCATATCAATGTTATTTCCTTCAACATTTCATCCTCATCATAAGATATTTCATAATGAAACTACATCACTTAAATATTTTGAGTCATTTTCACATAATTCATATTTTTCACATTCTATTCAATCTAGCCATTAACAATAACTTTTCACAATATATAATAATGCATGCATAGCAATTCACATATTTTAACATCATGTTCATGAATTCATAATGTATCAAGTAGCTTAACACTTTTTTCATCCAAAATGTGTTAGATCAAATATAATGCAACCACATTCTATTTATTAAAAGTTTGTACATACTTTAGAAAACACTCTAAAATAAACTTTAAAACTTCCTCTAACCTTCTCTTCCAAGTTGTCCTTCAATACTAGGGTTAGACAAACTACTCTCTCACAATGCTTATACTAAATGTGATAATAAATAACCATTTAATATCACATTCTAAGGCATTCTTAATATCAAATTATTTAAATCGGAATTGCAAATGAAAAATAAAGAAAATAGTTATTCTCAAATAACACGCCCAACAACACGGACGTGTTAATGATCGTGTCATTAACTCACTGTCTGTGTTATTCATTCTACTTCACAGAAACTTTGACACGTCCAACAACACGGGCATGTTAATGGCCGTGTCAATTATCTTATCTCACAGTAGCTACGACACGCTCAGAGATATGGTCGTAATGGTCGTGTCATCAACATTAAACTCAATACCGTTGACACGCCCAACGATATGGCCGTGTTAGGCAAACGTTTTGTATTTCAAACTCTCAACCATATGAATACAATTATTCTAAACTCAATACTACAATACTCTTAATCATCATCTTAGTTTATACCCACAATTCACCCTTCAATTCAATACTTATGTAACTCCAACATATCATAACTATTATCTTATTCAATCAATCATCACTTTCTCTAATAACACATTCAAAGAAGAAGAAAGAAAAAAATCTCTTCTCTTTCGTTCCAACCTTAAAATCATCATTAGTTATTCACAACAACTTCATACATACCCAAATAAGCCATTAAAATATGCTAATACACAAATTTTAATTTTTTCAAATCATATTCTTCCATAGTATTCTTCTTCAATTCTTAGTGTAAATGAGAAGAGCTCCCTCTCTTCTCACCTCTCTCTCTCTATTTCACGGTAAAGGAATAAGAAGAAGAAGAAAGAAAAAACTTCTCTTCTTTTCCATCCTTATATGTATATATATAATTCTTTTATATGTGTTGTATATGTATATGTCATATATATATGATATGTTTATTTCAAATATATTTCAAGTACATATATATATATATATATTACATTTATCATACACATTCATCTTATATTTTCTCTATCCACTACACCAATATACTCTCCCCTAATTACTATTTCAAAATATATCAAAAATTGAGATATTACAAAATCAATAGAGATAAGAATTAAAATGAGAAGACATGTAAAAATTTTAATTTTTAAAATTTTATAAATAATATAAAATAATAAAAATATAAATTTTACTATTATATTATATATTTAATTTTATCTTTAATTCACCTGTAATTTTTTTATTAAAAAATTTATCCCTCTTTTATTTAATTTTTAATTGTGTCGCTGGCGATTTTTTATATGTTTCTTCTCTTTTTCGTGCTTTTGATTTAAGAATTTTTGTATCTCTCTTTTTCTATAATGGTATTTTCTCTTATTGACAAAAAAAAAAAAGGCTAAAATAAATGATTCTTGGTTTGGATGTATAGGTTTAATTTGTCGGCTAGAATTTAGAAAAGTTACTGCTTTAGTATCTTTCTTCATTCTATTTTATTTTGGCTTTATAATATTCTATTAAATTTCAAAAAAAAGGTTTTTTTTTTTTTAAATTTTCAATTTTTGCACATAAAAAATTTAAAGGTAAAAATATTGATAAAGAGACTCGCACGTACATCTATAGGCCAACAAATATATTGGTGCATTAAAATTGTAGCTGTATATTTTTACATGGCACACTTTTTTTTTCAAAAAATTATATTTTTAATATATCAAATATATATTTTAAAAATAGAGTATACCTTTAATATATTAAATATATATCTAAAATATATATCTAAAAAGAGTATTTTTAAGATTGGAAGTAAAAAGAAAAAAATATTTTTAAAATAGAAAATGAAAAGTAAATATTTTTATTTTTTAAGGGTATTTTTGAAGAAACTCCTTTTTCTTTTCCTTCCATGAATGTGAAGATGCTAGGCCAGCATGTCAAATTTTAGCCCTGCTTTTACTGCCGAGGCAAGCTGAAGGTTTATGATGTCAAAATTTAGCTCAATTTTGATGAAATTTAGGGCCATGCAGCCTAAGATTAAGAATCGGGGAAATTACATATATAATGTACCCCTTTGCCCATTATGTAATTTCAAAATATACATAATTGCACAAGCATAAAAAAAGAAAAAGGTTGAAGTCTGCAAAATTGAAACATGTTCACTAAAATACAGTAAACAGTATAATATTTTTGAAATTGAACTTTTTTTTAAAAATTAAAGTAGTCATATGAAAAGCTCTTATATAGGAATTTTTTTATAATAACCTCTTATATAAGAATTATGTGTAGAGAATATTAAATTTCTTTTTTATTGTGCTATATTTTTTTTTATAATTTTGAATTATAAAAATAATATTTTTTTACTTTCGCGATATATACCAATTACATACAAAATATATTAAATATATATTAAAAATATATAAAAATGAACCGTATTTTATAAATTATTTATATATATAATGATTTTATAAATTTTTTATTTACACAATATATTTATAATTTTTTTCCTTTTTGAATTATTTTTATTAATTTCTTGTCTCGTCTTCAATTTTCTGGTGATGAGAAAAGCTCCTCGTGTACATAAGAATTTTTTTTAGGTTTATTTTTAATATAATTTTAATTATAACTATGTTAAATTAAAATTGCCATAATAGTATATTGCATCCTAAAATATATGATATATGTGAGTATGGTATAATTATAAAATGTGTATATTTAAATAAAACATTTATATAATTTTTTAATTATAAGGTTATACATTTTTTTTTAATTTTTTCTGCTCCAGTTGCGAAGCCAAGCAGGATTTAGAGGGATGAAAATTCCTGATTTGTTCCGCCAACTAGTCTTTGATTGGCTTCTAATATGTGAGATTGGAGCCCACCACCCTCTCCGATATGCAATATTTTAATTTTAGAGAAAATAAAACCCTCTCTCATATTTTTAAAAAAAAAAATTTTTTATCAAAAATATTTTAGTTATTTTATTATGAACTCATTATAAATTATATAAAATTTATAAACTCATAATAAATCTATGATAAATTCACTATAAACTCATTATAAATTAATAAAAATATGGTATTTTGATAAATATTTTATAAATTTTAGTATTTTTATTAAATAATTTATGAATATGGTAAATTTAATTTTTTAATTTTTTTTATATTTTTATCAAAAGCCCTTAATTTTAGGGCTTTTGACAAAAATATAATAAAATTTAAAAATAATTTTAAATTTACCATATTTATAAAATACTTATCAAAATACCAGAATTTATAAAATATTTACCAAAATACCATATTTTTATTAATTTACAAAGAGTTTACAATGAGTTTATACTGAGTTTATCATGAGTTTATAATAAGTTTATAAATTTTATACAATTAATAATGAGTTTATAATAAAATGACTAAAATACCCCTGATAAAAAAGTAAAAATTTTTAAAAATGCTGTAGAGGATATCATTTTTCCTAATTTTATTATGTGAAAAATTCAGGCCCACTCCAAAACCTTATGCCATGTGCATTGGTTTTGATTTATGAACATTTTTTTAAAAAAATCTTTTTAGTTTTTTTAATTAAATTTAATTTAAAACCCATGTGAAATGTGAATACACGAGAAATATTGTGGAATCCATAATTTAATGTGGTGTGATATTTGGTTAGCATAACCGAAGGTAAGATACCCATGAAATTTATCATATCCGAACTTAAATCTATTAAATTTAAACTACTCGTATCTATCTTTAACAATTATAATTATAATTTTACTATTTATATATATATATCCCAAATTCGTTTAATTATATCTATTTATTATCCGTACTTGTTTAATTAACCCGTTTATGTATAAAAATTTAAAAAAATTATGAAATTTAAATTATAAAATTATAATTTTATCAATTAAATAATTATAAATAAAAATTTAATGCCAACATAATTTTATTAAAATAATTTAATTTTATTAAAATAATTTTATACTATACAATTCTATAATCAAAATAAGATATAATAAATATATAATTAATTATAATTAATATATAACTAAATTCAAATAACGAATATTCAAAGATATATAATCGAATTTGATCCAAATTTATCGTGAGTAATAAAATTAATTACTATTTATATTAGTCCATATTAATTTATAAATTATTTATATTTTATATAAACGGATTGAATACAAAATAATGTTTGATATGCTGCCATTCCTATATTTGGTAAGGTAACTATTATAATTCCAACTATTGTAATTTTAATTTTAATTTTGTTTTTCTATTTGTATATACATGTAACAAAACAAAAATGAAAAGCTTTAGGTTATTAATTATGTGGTATATCATCAGTAGGGTCCATGATAAAAAGAGAAATTGATCATTGATGTTTGGATATTATATAATTAGTAATTTAACTATTTGACTTTCTGTCAGATTCCATAATTCTGTTGATGTGATCAAATAGGTAGGCGTCCCCAACAAATGATCTCTATCACATTTATTAGAAACCTGCGCTAGCTTAGACAGCAGCTTTATTCATCAGTTATCATTAAGTTATTAAAAAAGAAAAGGAGAAAGAAATGATTATTACCATCAACAAATTAATCTTTAGCTTTAGTTTTTGGCATCTACGAGATTAAAAAAAAAAATAGATATAATCTGTCCAAGAATCAGTAGGCAGAACATAAACTCATAGTCAACCTAAATAATCTTTTCATCATTAAGAAAAGAAAAGTAGGGGAAAATAATGGATTTTACAGCTTGTCATGTTTAAAAATGTCAGCAACTCAGGCTACTCTTTTCTTCTTCTTTTTTTTTGGTTCAGAACAACCGAGGTTACTCTGTGTCCTTTGGTTTTCATTTCATATGAGTTTTAGGGATGAACTGGATGGCAGTGGCAGAACAGTTTATATGTTTCAAAAGCTTAAAAAGAGAGAAAGAGTCTGTCCTACCCATAATTAGTTATATGATCCATTAATCCATCAAAAAAAAAATAATCACAGGGAAATTAAACCCTTTGGAAGCTTTATGTGGCAATATTAATTATAATAATGGTAATAACAACAACAAATTAATAATAAACTAATTAACTGGTTTAGGGTTACAGTTCAAAGCAATTTACAAAAAAAAAAGTATAAATATTGTTTTGAAGTACATGATAAAAATTTTTTTTTGGCCTTACGTACTTTTTTCCCCTGCTTAATGAATATCTTCTTTATAGGCCAAAACAAAAAAGTACATGAAAAAAATAATTTTTGCAAGCTGGGTATCAGGAAAAAATGGTGATTATTTAATAAATCATTGGTTAAGACCATGTTGCTGAAAATTTTTGAGACAAACAGCTCTATCCATTTTATATTATAATGAAGAATAAAATATGAATTTCTTTCTTCTTGCTAACTGTGCAGAATGTTTTCTTTTAAACCTTCATATTTTACATGAAATTTTAACTGATTTGAATAGTATTTTTTTCATGGTTGTATGGAGAAAAGAAAAAATATCAGTTTTATTGAAGAGTACTTCTTTTCTTTTTTGCATATATTTAAAATCCTGATCTAGAAAGTGGAAGCTAGTCAACAGGTAGAAATTAAGGGGCAAGAAGAAGCATGCATTAAGCTGCTAAATACATGTATACTATTAATTGGTTGGATTTTTCTAACAGCTGTTCATTTGGTTAAAAAGCAGTTTGATTAATAATTAAAACATATCCGTCAGGGAGAGAATAAAATAGTCAGCAAAGTTAATTTAAGCGACTAAAAATATAAACAGATTACTAAATATATAGATCAGAGTAGAACATGAAATTTATTACAATAAATCATTAATAATTATAAGCACTTGCACACAGTTAAATTAATAATATACTTGCATACATTAATTCTCACATCTAACACTTCTCTTCAAACACAACCTAATAACAACACTCCTACTGATTATTATTTGTACTGCAAGTACAATCCTAAATCTCCAAAGAAAACTCGATAATGCTTAATTAGCAACCAAAAACAAGAAGAAGAAGAAGATGAAGAAAAAATTGTCATACAAAGTTACAAACTATAATATGAAAGAAAATCAAAGTAAAGAAAAAATATCATAATAAGTAGGTTATTGATCGGACCAGGAGCTCTTGATTCCCCTTGCATGGATATATATACTACTCCATGTCTTGATTAACTACAGATATTCTTTTTAGCTTGGAAAGCCACGGAAACCAAATAAAACCCTTAATTTCTTTCGTTGGCAGATCATTATTAGCTCCACAAACTTGAAACCAATCACCGTGGCCATTTTGTGGATATAAATTAGTACAGTTTTAGAGAGAAAAGAAGAGAAGCCTCTTAGACTCAGATTTATATAACAAGTAGGTAGTGAAAGCTTTTATTTATTGTGGTGAGAGGCAGCTTTGGAGCACGCATACTGTAGAGAGAGACCCTATACTGGTAGTGTTATATATTCCCGCATGCAGACCCTCCTTTGAATATATGTATAGTTCCAGCACGTTTCCACAGGAAAAAAAAGAAAGAGATTCATGTGTTTATGGTGTCCTAAAGATAGACTTCTTTTCTCTTGCTATTTTGCCCACCATCAAATAAAGGATCTTATATATATATATATATATATATATATTGTAAAAGCTTCATTTTTGTATGTGGTGTTTGAAATTTTTTTCCTTTTTATGTTTAATTAGTCGCTTATTATCTGTGTAAAAAAAGGGAAATGATTTTTTTTTTCTTGCTTTGCCATAGGAATTATTATACACTACCTCAGATATAGGCACTCAGCATGCTGAGTGTTTACAATAAACCAATGAGATTCTTACACATTAAAAACTGATTTAAAATTGATTTGTTTTTAAATGACGTGAGAGAGAATTCCATTAAACTAATTTGGAATCACGTGAGAGAGGGTTTAATTAAGGTTTAAAACTGATTTATTTCATTTAATCTACGTGACATTTTTTAATGTGTGAGGATCCCATTAGTTTGTTGTAAATAGTCAGCATGCTGAGTGGCTACCTAGTATATAATTATTCCATAGCATGTGGGGCTTGTTTTATAACCTTTTTTTGGTTGTCTTTTTTATTTTTTTTATCTTTTATGTGTTATTGAATTTCAAGCGTCTCAAGTACTTTTAGGTATAGGTTTATTAATTAGCTTGCCTGTATATTATATTGGGGAACATTAATGATACTAGCATCTTTATAAAGTCAATTTCTTGATCATGTTTATACGAATGTGAGCTACTTAGGATTTTGATACAATATTTTCCGATTGTATAGAATCTTCTCGTCAGCCAAACTAGCTAGATAGCCACATGCATATACAATTCTTCTACTTGGTCAAGCAACCGATTTTTGAGAATGACAATGAATTTAAAATGAAAGCAATAGTAGAATGGTAATTATATATTTTGAGTATCAAAACAATATTATTAACCAAGTCATGAAATAATTTGGAACGAAAATAAATTTTGAGTTTATTAACTGAAAAAAATATTAACTTATTGCGAAATTGTATATACGTATGCAAATATATATATTATTTCCAACATATGCACATGCTTTTTTTAAGGAAACAAATGTGAGAAATAATATTACTAAATTTTGTTATTGATGTTAAAAACATTACATGAATATAATTCAAGAGCTAGATAAAATTAACCACTTGATTAATGTTAATTCATGGATTGCTAATAAAACAAAGTGAATTACTGTAAAAAGTTGAGCATTTGTCATGTTTCTACCTAATTTGCGCATTGTTGAATTAAAGTAAGAGTGTTGGAACAAAATATGTCAATTTCGTGGAAAGAGGACCGCCAAAAAAAGGTCTTAAAATCGAACGCCTATCTCGTAATTTTGGTGTGGAAAGGACCACTGTTGTCATCTACTGTAGCCACTTTCATCCTTTCAGAAATCCACTTGGACCTTTTGGGCCCATCACTCCTTCATTACTAAACAGTGAAAGACACGTGTGAAGAGAAATTGCAGAGCCTTGCAGCACGCCCGTTAACAAAGGGAGGTGGGTGGGACCGAATACTCCTTTTTTAACGGACGAAACTTCTCGTGTAAATCAATCAAGGCTGGCCCAGAACTTTGGTGGGGTTTCTTTTGTCCCTTATAAAAGTTGACTCAGCAACTGAAATGCTAATTGCCGCCAAGAGCGATGGCTTTTGTGGTTTTTAACTTTTTACCTTTGAATTATCGCTTTTATTATGGCGTTGAGAACACAACAAAACATTACACGCTACACCGTCCATTAGCGCAAGTCATTTCTATTTATATCCCCACCCCGACAGCACGACTAGACGGAGTCTTTTGACACTTTCATTCTCTTCTTTAATAATCAAACCAATCTCATTTAATTTAAAAAATAATTAATTTTATCTTAATTTATTTTTTTTTATTTTCTATAATTTTAGGGCTTATTTTGGATATAGCATGAGTTCTTATACAAGGATACTAGTCTAAACTCTAAATTTAAAGAATTAAACTATTTAATGAATGATGATTTAATTCGGGTTGAATCATTTATTAAGTTTGTACAAAATCTTTGAAAGTTATCGTATTTTCACTTTTAAATCTTATTATTTTAAAATTAACACTTTGAATTTCTGAAATTTACAAATAGTTAATACTTTAATTCTTATTTATAAAATTATATATATATATTTTAGATTTTTATACCTTAGTTTGTATACACTTTTTTATTCTCAAAATATGAAAATGTAATAATTTTTTTAAATTATTATATTGTGAAATATTTTAATACTTTAAAAATTTTATAGTTTGGGGATAAACGTGTTAATTTTAAACAACAGAGAGTTAAGTTCAAATTATTGCAAACCTCATGGGTAATTTACCATTTATAGAATAGTTATGCTTGATTTAATATCAAATTAATTACATGTCCAAATGGACTTTAAATTTAGCCAGAGCAATAATTAATAGTATTAAAACATACTAAATTAAAAAGTCACATTTTCACTATATATCTAATTTAAATATACAAATGTAATTAATACGTGAATTTGTTTAATGAAATTCATTTATGAGTAATTTATTTAAATAATTTCACTTGTTAATCAAATGAATTGTTTTTCAATTTATTTCAAATAATGATATATTTTTGAAATAATATCTTATTTTTTTATTGAATCATTCGGTATTTGAAATATTACTCGATTAATCCGTATTCGAGTATTATCAAATTTTGAAAAAAATGACTTTTTCAGTGAAGTTTTTTTTTCATTCATAAAACACCAACTAAAATTTTATTTAAAAATCAATAAATCTCTTATCACTTATGCTAATCTTCCTTAACAAATATTACCCTATTTTTTAAGTATTCTTTTAGTATACCAAATCTAATTTTCCCTTCATTAGATTCTGACCTTTTGACTTTGTGGTTGGTGGAGGGATTGAGCTGATTGAGTCAAAGCCCATATCTGCACTTTGTTAGGGGCCATTAACCTGGCTAACCCCCCCAAAAACTTAACAACCCAGGCCCATATTTTGGGAACTTCCAACGCCCAGGAAATCCAGGGTTTTAGTGTCTTACAGTGCAGAACGGACAGAGCTTAAACCCTTGAAGAATAGCATCTGCATTTTCGATTAATTTCTGCAACACAGTTAGTCTCAGAAGCAGCCATGAATCGAGCAAGGACAATCCTCTCATCTTTTATACTCTCCAACTCCTCCCTCTCGACTCGGCTTTACACAACTCGGGCACTTTTTACTCAGGTGACTCACTTATCTCCCCTCTCTCCACATTTTATCTCAGAAAACACTCATACCCATTATTTCAATACGCGTCAAAACGTTTACTTCTCGTCAAAATCAAGCTCCCTTGTTGAGCTTTTATTGGCCAATGATTGGTCCACTGAGTTAGAGAGCGAGTTAGAAAACTCCAACCCCAAATTGACCCATGAGACTGTTGTTTATGTTTTGAAGAAGCTAGATAAAGACCCGGAAAAGGCGTTGGGTTTCTTTAATTGGGTTTGCGAGAGAAATGAATTTAAGCCCAGTTCCCCTCTATATAGCTTACTTCTTAGAATTTTGGTTAACAAGGATTCCATGAAGAATTTTTGGATTATGTTGAAGAAAATGAAAGAACAAGGTTTTTACATGGATGAGGAAACTTATTTAACCATTTCTGCACTTTTTAAAAAGGAGAAGATGGATAGCGATTTGGTGGCTTTTAACCATTTTTTTGATAGGATGGTTAAAGAGAATGCTATGGACAGTGTAGCCAAAGATGTGGTTACTACTATTTTGAAGATGGAGCGGAGCAGTGAGGTTGAGGAAGAATTGGAAGGTATGCGGATCATTTTAACAGATAATTTTGTGATCAAGGTATTGAAGGAGCTTAGGAATTATCCTTCAAAAGCTTTGAAGTTTTTTCATTGGGCTGGCAAGTGTGAAGGTTATGAATGCAACACTGTTACATATAACGCAATTGCAAGAGTTCTTGCCAGGGATGACTCAATTGAAGAGTTTTGGAGTGTTGTTGAGGAGATGAAGAACGCTGGTCATGAAATGGATATTGACACTTACATAAAGATTTCAAGGCAGTTTCAGAAGAACAAGTTAATGGAGGACGCTGTGAAGCTTTATGAAGTTATGATGGATGGCCCATTTAAGCCCTCGGTTCAAGATTGCAGCATGCTGTTGAGGAGTATCGCAGCAAGTGATAACCCAGATTTGAATTTAGTCTTTAGAGTTGTAAAGAAATATAAGGCAACTGGGAGCTCCCTTTCTAAGGCTGTTTATGATGGGATACATAGGTCTTTGACAGTTGCAGGGAACTTTGATGAAGCAGCAAATGTTATGAAGGTTATGAAAAGTGCAGGATACGAGCCTGACAACATCACATATAGCCAATTAGTCTTTGGACTTTGTAAGGCAATGAGATTGGAAGAAGCATGTGAGGTTCTGCATGAGATGGAAACAAATGGATGTGTTCCAGATATCAAGACTTGGACCATTTTGATTCAAGGGCATTGCGCAGCTAATCAAGTCGAGAAGGCATTAATGTGTTTTGCAAAGATGATGGAGAAAAATATTAATGCCGATGCTGATCTGTTAGATGTGTTAGTAAATGCTTTCCTTAGTCAGAAAAGGATAGATGGTGCATACACATTGCTTGTAGAGATGGTAAGCAAGGTCCATTTAAGACCTTGGCAAGCTACATACAAACTTCTTATTGAAAGGCTTCTAGGAGAAAGAAAAATTGATGAAGCAATAAGCCTTCTTCGCTTAATGAAGCAACATAATTTCCCTCCTTTTTCTGAGCCATTCGTTCAATATATATCAAAATTTGGAACTGTGGGGGATGCTGTAGATTTCTTCAAGGTGTTGAGTGTGAAGCAATACCCATCAACTTCAACTTACTTGAATGTCTTCGAATCTTTTTTTAAGGAAGGTAGATATTCTGAGGCCAAAGATCTGTTATATGCATGCCCTTATCATATTCGAAAACATCCTAAAATCTCTGAACTTTTTGGTTCTGCGAAAAGTGAAGCCACCACTGGTTGATCATGTTTTTATATTATTTTCTTTTACCGGGAGGATTGGTTCGTATTCGAATCTACTCTTGTACAAAGTTGGAAAAGCACCGAACAAATTAAGTAATTTGCCAATGGATGGTAGTTCATGTTCCATCAGAAATGTTGTTGTCATTTATGCATATAATATTGGCCTAATATTATTGAGAGAAGAAATTTTCTTATAATTTTTTTTTTAAAATTGTAACTATTATGTTTTTGTGCTATTTTCTTTGTTTGTTTCCGAGTGTGTATAATTAATACTCTCTTTCATCTCACAAAGATTAAAAAATAAAATTAATGTTTTGATAATTTTTGTATTGTTTTTACTCTTATTCTTATATTTATTTTATATTAAAAATAATTTAAATTATTATTAATTTTTTTTAAGTTTGAATTTATTAAAAAGTAAAATAAAAAATATTAAATATATTTTATAAATAAAAATAAATAATTATTTTAAAATATTTTAAAATAAAATAGCGAACAATCTCTAGAAGACGAAAAGAATCTTATAAATTTTGGATCATCGAGAAAGTAACAAAAGTTTTATCCTCGCATGCATTAGTATCGGCTGCCTGCGCACTTTGTTTTTATGTTGGGTTAAGGTTACCGAGTGTGGAACGTACAGAACTCAAGACGAAATAAAAGCATAGCATTTAAGACAAATTGATCTTTCGTTAACACCAAAGGCAGTCAAAAATCTCCTGTTTCATACTGTCGCCATTATTACTATTAAGCTGCAAAATTAATCTATTAGCAGGTGTTTTTAGTCTCCTTGACCTGTAAGTCCTGGCTGTTTCCAGGAATATAATATCTGATGACTGAGCTGCAAGTACCCTACAAAGATTTCAGGGTCTGGACTACTCTTGCTATGGTCATGATTTGAATTGATTTGCTATAAATAAGTTAGTTAAAATTGTAATTGTAAGTGACCATGGTAAAAGAGATTTACACTTTGTTTGGGTACGAGGGAAATGAGAGAAAAAAGAAAGGAAAAGGAAGTTGATAACTTGATATGTATTCAACTTAAATATGAATAAGATACATTCTCAATTTCCTTTCATTTCGTCCCACTTCTCTCAGAACAAATAAAGCCCCGTTAAAGAAACAAGCTAACACTTACATCAGGAATCTCATTCTCGAGACAGACACGACGAGAGGAATATAAGAATAAGCTTCTTTTGGATTAGCATTTGAATGTATCTTTTACAATTTACATGGGCTAAAAGTACTCAGTCAGGCAGCTCAGAACGTTCCCTCCTTGCTGTGTCCATCATTGTTGACAAGAATTTACTAGGGTCACAGCAATATGGATTTGAAAGAGCTGCATGCGCCAAAAATGGGAGTTTTCTCAATGATCTTCCACTTAGGCCCTGTAAAGAGGAACGATAAACATGGTTATACATATATAAATCATTTTAGTAAATTCCTCTAGAGCAATACATTAGGCATTCAAGAATCTCCACTCCTCACCTCACATGCTCGTGCAGCTTCAAGCAAAAGTTCAGACAAGTTTAAGAGTGTCCTAGCTTCTTGTATGTCAGGTGCATTCAGTTTCTCTTTCAAATTTAAATAATTTGGAAGCATGAGCTGGTCATTGTCCTACAGAACTTAAATTTTTGTTAATGATAATATCAAGGTGACAGGGCAATAGCTTAGCGCAGTACAGGGCAACAGGATAGGACACTTGATGCAAAAATGCTCACAGGCAGCAACAAGGCTGGAGCCATAATTCATTAATGCTATAATGGCAATTTAGCAACAACAGGAATGTTGTAATCATGCCATGTTAGCATTATGATAGAGTGGGAGAAGATGGGGAAGTTCAGAAACTCAATTTCATGCAGAAAGTGAGAAGTATTCAGTTTTTCACACCTGTAAGTTTGAAATGATTCCAGTTCGCATAAGTTCATGGAAGCAGGACCTTAGAATTTCATATCGAGCTTGAAGGGTAGGAGGACCAACATATGCTTTGATATCAGCTCGATCCACAAAAGCAATATCTACATCCCAACAATTGGTAAATATGTATCTATCGTTACATATGCAACATGAGCAAATTAGCATTGAAGTTTAATGGCATTTATTAGAAGTACAATAAGGGAAAATGAGAAAGCTATCAAGTAAAAACATAATATACAAGAATAATCGTGAAAAGTTTTCACTGTTTCTCCTAGTTTCCCAACATGGGTTAGGAATGGTGGGCACAAATCTAAATTCTACCATAAATTCATGCGTGATTTTTAAATTCCCAGTATCCAGTTGGACTAAAAATTTGAATAGCAACTTTAAGATCAAATTCATGAAGAAGATAAAGAGTGTTAGACATGTTGCCTCCAACGGTCTGAGGCGTAAGAAAATTGCATTTAATTGACTTCCATGGAAAGAAATATGCTCGACTCGTGTGTGCAAAGCCAGTCAATGAACTGGAAAGTGAGAAAATGACTCCAGAGAAAATGGGGGGACAACATTATATCAGGATACAAGAAGAAAACTACTATCTGCCCAAGATAAGGTAATAGAAGGGGAAGAACAAGATCAAGTAAGCATGCAAAACTGTAGAGGAAAATTGTTTGGAACTGACAGATAGTAGACTTACCAATAGCAGATGTTATATTAGAGGTAGTCAGAATAATTACATTCGGTGAGGATTTCAGTTTGTCCATCTGGGTTAGCAGTGCATTGACAACCTGGAACACATTAGAGAGTGTACAGACATAAAAAAAAGAAAGTAGCAGCTATAACTCGAAAAAAGAAAGGTCACTCTAGACATTCACATATAAGGAAAACAGAAACCAGAAATTAGTTTGAGAGGAGTCCAAAGTGGCAATACTCGAATAGAATCAGAAGGTTCAGAACCAGACAAAGCAGCCTTTCTAGCAGCAGCAAGGCTTTCAACTTCATCTGCAGCATTGCCAAATACAAATTATTACATGCTAGAAGGGAGAAAAAGGAGTAGTAGACAGAAAAAAAATAGTGTGATAATGTCTCACCAATCAAAACAAATACCAAATTGTTTTCTTCCTCCACCATTTCTTGAATTTTCTGGAAAAGTTTTGCAACCTGATGAAGTAACCAGATAACTATTTTTTTAAGATGTTGCCAGTAAAGTTTCATATTAGAAAAGAAAACGCTACAAACAAGTTCAATCTATTATTTTGTCTTAAGCTGTACGAGCAACTCATGGTCATGAAAATTAAAGTTTCAAAAAAAAATTTTAATCCTTACTGGGGAGAATGTCAAATTCCTGATTTATATACACCAAGCAACAGAACTAAAGTTGACTCTGAAGATGGAATTATCAAATATCGGTTAAACTATGCTGCAGCTGTTTAATAAAACATAAAAAAAAAATGCTACAATAACTACAATGAATATAATTAGCAAGCTGCACAGGGCACGAGCATTTCTACTGTTTACAGAACATGAAAACGTACCAGCTTGCCACTTTCAGAGAACCATTTGCTAAATAAAGAATGAGCATTGACTTCAACCAATTGGCACTGTGGGTATCTAATCAAGGAGGAAGCATAAACAAGAAAATGCATATAACCAATTTAGATATGCCTTCATTTTTTTATCTGATCATTAAGAAAATTAAAAGTCATCAGACAAGACATCAAGTAACCTGGAGTTAAATCGTATTGACAATTTTTGTGCCAATGCTTTACATAAAGATGTTTTTCCAGTCCCTGGAGGTCCATGTAAAAGAATAATGCTGCAAAAGACAATAGCCATATGAAGTCATCATCTTAACTGTAACCTTTTAATGGAAGCAGCAATGTAGCACTGTCATTTCTATTTTTGCAGCTTTGCAAATATGATATGGTAATTCTATGTGCCCCTTGTGGTTGATATACATTGAGTTTTTTTCTCATCATAAAAGTTTTTGTGCTATTCCAGTGTACTCCAAGGTGAATGATTGCCTTTCAAGAGCTTTTCCTCCAACTCCAAGTGAGGCATTTCATTTACAACAAAAGCAAATGAATGATTGTATGAAGAAAAACAATATTCATCCACATCATAAGCTGTTATGTTATTTTCAATTCTGTGAGAGTTAGAAAAGAATTTCCAGATGCCCTTCATTTCAACCAAAAATAGACGTTCACAGATGAGCATGAACTGATGAAAGTGTAACATGTCAGTCCCAAACTCTAAAAAATTTGTATGATGCACTGGAAACTCCAACCTATCCCCCCACCCGGAAGAACAGAAAGGAATTATTCCATTAAAATCTTTACAAGATAACACTGCTGTATATTGCATTCTACAAGAATTTAGCATATTGGACATTAGCATGTTCTTTACCGATTCCATGACACAAGAAATGGATCAACACCCTTCTCAGTGAAGAGCAGTGCACTTGCTGCATAACGCAATAACCTTTGCTTAAGACCAGATTCATAAATTAAGCTGCAAGAGCAAATGACTATGTCATTGGTCACTGCATTAATGATTGACCAGTCAAGAAAATGGAGAAGCTGTAAACAAACCTTTCCCACATGCCATCAAATTCCTTTGCAGGAAGAATCCATTCATTGAAGCTAGAAAGTTGGCCATCCCCACTTAATTCCTCACATGGTCCTTCCTCACTAAGCTGACAAACCGAAAATTGAAGTTCAGAAAACATAATAAATAAGGTACAATGACCACATCAAGGGCACAGGAGGCTCGTGTTGCCAGTCAAAAAAGGGGTAAAAATTGAATAGAAAATGCAGGCTGTGCCACTGTCACCTCAAACTTTTGCCGCAGAATAACTGGGATGAGAAAAAAAAAACTATGCCTGCATATAACATATTACCTGAAAGACTTGGACAACGGGTTTGACTTGCCAGAACAAAAGAATCTCATGGTTCTTTGCCCATTCATCTATAAAACAAACAAGTAATTTTTATTTTATTCCTGTCCATATAATTGACACAGCATTCGTTTATTTACCTTCAATTTGTAAACAAACGCAAAAAGAACAGAACATTCAGTTCAACTGATCTAAAGTTTGGTGAAATTAAAAAGCTTCCATTCTATCTTTCTTTTCTATTTCCAATAGAATCTCAGTAACAGGAAAAAAAAACCTAGATGAAACAAATACATACCCGTGTCACAAATACGGATTCTCTGTACGTTTTGTGCAAGAAAGGGATCATCATCAGGCACCGGAACAGGTCCATCAATATAGCTTAAACTCCTCTTTTCAAGCATTCTGATTAAAATGAACCAAAAGGCTAAATAATTAGCTAAAAACATAAAAACGATAGCAAAATTAAACAATATGATCATGGGACTATAAGCACAAAAATGGTATAATTGGACCTCAATGCCCCAAAAAATGACAATCAACAAATATGCATTCTACATCAAATTGATAAAACCTACAGATATATACAAATATTTGTGGCATACCTTTCAACGGCTGAGCGGACATCTTCAACCCGAGCTGTGCTCGAGGGTTTTAAGCAGACTTCAACTGAAAATTTAAATAAAAGAGTGAAACAATCAAGAGGTGAAATAAATCTTAAATTAGGAACTTGAAATTAAAGTAAGAAGCTCCATCTCTAGTTAAGAAGCGAAGAAAGGCTCAATACGTACCAGAAACGAGAAACTTGTCTTGGGCGATAACGGGAGAAGGAGCTGGTAGGAGTACGACGCCGTTGGGTTCTGAAATGTGGGTTTCTGTAGGGTTTTGCGAAGTTATCTCCATCGGAGTGGTCATATTCTGGCGACGTTTTGAATTACGCAAATAAATTGAGGGAAATATTTGGGCGAAGGAACAAACCCTCGGACCAGAAGAAGAGATTTTCCTTTTTGAAACTCGGGCGGGAAAATGAAGTTCGCAGCCAACCTCATTTGTATACTGCAAGTGCCAATATTGGTGCAACATGTGTTAAGCCCTTTTTTTTTGTTATTTTAATGTATTGTTTTCTAATTTTAATAATAATAAATTACACATGAAAAATTAATGCATTACACTTGAATTTAGATTTTTAAATTGAAATAAATATTTTTAATAATTTAAACACGATTTTTTTAAAAATAATAAAATTTCAAATAAATTTCTCAAAATTTTATGAAATTTATTTATTTCAAGCTATTGATAAAATTAAATTATAAGTATTTTCATTTACATAATTAATTATCCAAACCAGTTTTTTAGAAATGTAATTATATATAGCTGATAAATTATAAAGTTATATAAATTAGTATATTTAATTTTAAAATGTTAGAAAAATGTTCACTCAACATTATTCTAGTAATTGTTAGATATAAAAATTAAAGTTTAACTGCTATATGAAAATTAACTGTGTGAAATTAAACCCGAAAATATATAACCATAAAAGGAAAGAAAATAATAATAATAATAATAATAATAATAATTTGAGGTCCACAAACAAAAGTAAAATTGAGAAAGAAACAAATCCAGCATTATCCTGCGACATAGCTATCCAATCTGAAGCTCAGACTCTCTCTCGCCCACAGTCAACAATTTCATCACACAAAAAGCATATCACAAATTTAACTAACAAACACCTTCTCTTTTATGTCTGTCTCTTCTTAGCTCTATAGCAATGTGAGGCTCTAATTGAGCGGAGATAACCATGAAATATGAAGAACATCAACTCAGAGCGTGAACTACAACAACACCAAAAAGAAGATGAGCACTACCTTGAAATCCTTAAGACTGTAGCTCAAGCCTGGCATGGTCACTCAGCTGGCAGCTCTAGGCTTACCAATGAATACGATGCGTATCGTTCAAATTTTCAATCAAAGCCCTCTCGGTTCAAGCTTGAAGCAAGTAACAAGTCGTCGAAAATTGATAGAGCTGCAAGTGGAAACTGGGACTTCAACCAATCGCTACTCGATTCCTATGAAATTGTGTCTATGTCCAAGAAACTAGAGAGAGCGCTTGTTTTAGATGGCCAATTTTCTGCGTTAGATGATCAAAGCAGAGTCCATAGAAGACGAAGAGAAAGCAAGAATAGTCTTAGGAATTTGTTTAATCGTATGTCTTCCAAGAGACTCAGTAAAGGTGACATTCCTCGTCAAGATGTTTAGTTTTAACATGATAATTGATAAATCCATATTAAAGTTTTCGATGAAGAATTTTCTTTAAGCAGCGGATTCTTCATTAACCTCCTGAATTATGTAGTGCTTTTAATGAGTTACAGCAACAGAAATTTGCATATTTTTAATTTGTCAATGTCACCAATTTTAGGATTCTCTGCGTAGGGTTGAGCTATTTGTTACTAGTAGATATTATTTTGCTATTTCCAATTTAATTATTGTAAATTGGTCCTTGCGCTGTCAGATTCTTTTTAAAGAACTTCAAATATTTACCACATAATAATATCATAAGAATTTGATTGCACTCGTCCATGGCCAGAATAATTCTACAAGTCAATAGTATTGGTTCATTGATGAGGCATGAGCTACTTTTTTTTTTATTATTTTCATTTTTATTTTATTTTTTTGTTTCTTTCAATCATTAGGTTTTAGGGAACAGGTGACTTGACCATGAGTTTGTGTTTGTTGCCTAATACAACTAATCATGGCCTAGGCTGAGAGTATCGATTAATGAAGAAAATTGTAAGATGTTGGATTTGATCATTTGAAAGATTTAGTATTTTTGAAATTAAGATATGACTCATGATTGGGCTATTACTTAGTCTGAATATACAATAAACTTAGACAAGCGCAAACTAATTAAGCCAAATTAGCCGATCAAAGATTGAAAATTAAAATTTATGTATTTGCTCTCTAGCCAATACTGAAATCTTTCTTCAAAACTTGAAAAAATGAGAATAATATTAGAACTGAGCCAAAAATATGACATAATAGTTAATTAATCTGTGATCTAACTATATACTATTAATTACATAGAGAACTTGAGAAAAATTAAGCCACTGCACAAGAGGAACAAAATCAAAATACAGAACTAAATAGTAATATTAAATCTAACTGTTTTATTAGAATGTAAAAAAACAGTAGCAAATGCATGACATAGACAGGCTACAAATGCAAATACTAACCAGACCGACCCAGAAAGACAGAACCTTCTTTTCTTTATTTAAAATAGCTTTGTTAATCAGTAGCAAATATTGTAGCAGCCGGTACGTACTAATTACTTGGCTGTCATTCAAACAAAATAGCAGACATATTGTTCCCAAACGCTAATTAATAATTAATTACTGATACTTGAAGGTTTTCCATTTGCAAAGCTCAAACCCCTTGTGTCTCTGCTTGAGAAATCCATCAGTTTCATCATCAACGCTCTCTTCAACAAATTTACTGTTCTCTACAGAATTAGAGTTGTCTTGAAATATAACTTGCTCTTTATCCACAATCTGAACCTTCTTCTGAGGCTTAGTAGGCTTGTGGCCACTTTCTTGAATGGTGATTTCGGGCTCTTCTTCACGGACCACTTCATTTTTTAGAACCCTGTGGACATTTGGGTAGCGAGGGACATCAGTAAGAACACTAGGCGTCCTTTCCATTCTTGAAACATGAACAAGGTAATCATGGGAGGTTGTATCCCAGCCATGCCGTGGCCTGTTGTGGAAAACTGGGGCTTGGGCCATTAATTTGCCGAAAATTGATGATTTTTTTTTCTTCGTTTGGCTCTGTCTTTCCCAGTCAATATGGGTGTTGAGATCGTAATATATAGAATTTTAAAGAGGTAATGTTGTGTAGCGTTATTCTTTAAAGATAAAGATTGCATCTAATTCCCTTACCTACTGTCAAATTATGCAGATATTAAAGTAGTATAAACCACATTTTCCAGGGGAGGAATCGAATTCGAAATGATCAGAAAATATCAGGACAGTGTTTAATTAATAAATTCTCTGATGTTAACTGCACCTCAGCTTGGTGGGTCTCAAGGCAATGAAAGTGGATTCTTGCTTTTATCAATGGTGCTTAATTTGTCACGAATACGACGTCATGAAATCTCTTGTTTCTTATTTTTGAACTGCAAAAAAAGGAATGGTTTTTGTTACCTGTTCTGCTATTCAAATAATCGAGAAAAAGCATATATTTCCATCCTATTCTTCAAAATTAAAAAATAAATAAATAAATAAAATTTCAGTCTTCGAATTCTTTTAATTTTAAATCACAATTTTCTCGTAAAAAAAAGTAAATTTCGCTTAAAACAGCTAACAAAATAACAAGAGTAATGAAAATACTGTCCCATAAATGTAACAGTACAGAAGGTAGTATTTAGAGTATGTTTCTCAAAACTGGAGCTTTTTAGCTTATTGTGAATAAGTGATTTTTAGATTATAATCAGATTAAAAATAAACAGTTAAGCGTTTCTATAAACTAGTTAATAATTAGCTGATAATTAGTTTATAATCAGTTAAGTGTTTCTGTAAAATCAGCTTATAATCAGTTTTTAATTGCAGAAACTGTCAAAATGATCAAACTATTCCTGAATTTATTTATTGTATAAAAATAATTTTTTAAATGTCAATTCAAAATTTATTTTACAATAATAATAAAAACACCCTCTTAGCCTATCTATTATTTGGCAGTTCCCACTTTTTTTTTTGAAAGGTAAAAATAGTGAATTGGCAGTTCCCACTTTCTATATAAATTTAATAATTTTTTTAATATGTTTAAACAGACATATAAACTTAATAGTTTCATTTCGATTTTAATTTAATTTGAAATAATTACTGGTTGAAATAATCGAAAATAACAAGTTCTCTTAATTTTCTAACAAAAAAGAAAGTAAGTTAATTTTGAAGTATTTAATTATGAAAAAATATTAAATATTATTTTTAAAAAATATATAAATTAGTCCTATAGCGTATAAATAAATATTGCGGGTACTTTTACAGTTTTAATCCCACTTTGGGACTGGAATTGTGGGACTCGTCCCACTCCCATGTCTCTCCAAGGAGGGACAGAGGGACCCCAGTAATGGCCGCCCCTTATTTAAAAAATATAATTTTAATTTTTTTAAATAAAAATAATATTTTTTATAATTTTATAATAATTTTTTAAATGATATATTTTTAATAAAAATAATTATTTTTTAGTAAAAATAATAATTTATTAATAAGAATAATAATTTTTTAATAAAAATAATATTTTTTTATAATTTTATGATATTTTTTAAATGATATATTTTTAATGAAAATAGTTATTTTTAGTAAAAATAATAATTTATTAATAAAAATAATAATTTTTTAATAGAAATAATAATTTTATAAATAAAAATAATAACTTTTTAATAAGAATAAATTTTTTAATAAAATAATAATTTTTATAATTTTTTTAAAAATAAAAATTAGCAGTTATGAACTAGCCATTACAAATTAGTCATTATATACCAGTCGTTACAAACTCATATCTCATTATTTATAATCTGCTTTAATCACTTACCAATTAGTCATCTACTCTATAAACATTTTTCCATCTGTAACCAACAGTAAAAAAATTATTACTTAAAATGTCTAGTAACAATGATGAACCAAACAACATATCTTTAGACATTGTTGATGATTGAATTCAAGAGTTTTTATTTGATGACTCATAACAAAAATATCTTGAACTTGTTCTCTAATTGTATACAGAAAGCTCTTTATCCATATCTCATAGGAGGATGGATAAAGATTGTGAAGCAGGACATGAATGTCTAATAATGGATTACTTTGCAGAAAATTTGGTGTACCCTCCCGAGCTGTTCCGGAGAAGGTTTCAAATGAGAAAGCATGTCTTTTCTTCATATTGTTGAAACTCTCTCAAGTTTTGATCCATATTTTAAGCAGAGATTCAATGCAGTAGGAAAAAAAGGAATTTTTTCCTTACAAAAATGAACAACTGCTATTCGAATATTGGCATATGGTGTATCAAGTGATGTTGTTGAGGATTATGTGCGGATAGGGGAGAGCACCACAATTGAGTGCTTAAAAAAATTCGTTGAAGAAGTGATTTTGGTATTTGAGAGTGAATATTTACGGAAATCGAACTCAGATGATGTCCAACGATTACTATAGATTGGGGAGGCCTATGGCTTTCTTGGTATGATGGGTAGCATTGATTGCACACATTGGCAATAAAAAAAATTGCCTTAAAGCTTGGAAATGGATGTATACGAATGGTTATAAAGGGATTCCAATTATGATTCTTGAAGCTATAGCTTCACCTATTTATGAATATGACATGCTTTTTTTGGAATTGATGGTTTAAACAATGATATTAATGCGTTAGATCAGTCACCGGTGTTTGATGAAGTGCTTGTAGGTCGTGCTCCACATGTAAATTACACTGTAAATGGTAATAATTATATTGTCGGATATTATTTGAAAGATGATATATATTCCGAATGGGTAATATTTGTCAAAGCAATCAGCCGACCGCAAGAAGACAAAAGAAAGCTATTGCGCAATATCAAGAAGGTTACTAAAAGGATGTGGAGCGAGCATTTAGAGTATTACAAGCTAGATTTACAATAGTACGTGGTCCTATACAATTTTGGTACAAGGACGATATTGCAAGAATAATAAGAGCCTGCATTATTTCGCATAATATGATTCTTGAGGATGAAAGAAATACATATACCATGAACTTTGATATCGGGAACAGCTTTTCAGAACCAGAATTGGGAGAAAAACATTTCACTCCATATGAGAGATATATCGAAAGAAATATTCAACTTTGTGACAAACAAAAACATCGGCAACTACAAACGAATTTAGTGAAACATTTCTGACAATTTCACAATGCTAATTAAATTAAAACTCATGGTTATATAAATATTTAAATATGTGACACTATTTGTAATTTTAATTTATTTTATAATTTAATGTTTGAAATTATAATATATTATTTTTAATTATATAGTTTATTCATGAAAATATCATTTTATTTATTAATAATTAATTTTAAATAAAATAATTTAAAATTTTTTAATTTTTTTAAATAATTAAAAATTAACTTAATCAAAATTAATAAATTAATAAATTTATTTATTTAATTAAAAAAATCAAACAAAATTTTTACATAGTTAAATAATGTTATTATTTCATCATAAAATAAATTAATATTTAAAATTTAATTATTAAAATAAAATAATAAATTAAATAAATATAAAAATGAAATCGTGAAACTTGGCCCTCATCATTAGAGGACCAAGTCTTGCTTTTTTTTGAGCCCCACTAAATATTTATGTGACATTTTAGTGGAATCCATTGGAGAGAGACTTGACCCTGGATGCTCTAAAGTTATGACTGTATCATAGCTAATTTTTGGTGGAGTCAAAGTAAGAAGGGTAAGAGCCTTGCTTGGAAGAAATGCAATCAGCTGACTATTTCAAAATTTAAGGAAGACTTAGGCTTCAAAAATTTTGAACTTTTCAACACAGCATTGCTTGCAAAGCAATGTTGGAAATTATGATCAAATTCCAGTTGTTCGTGGGCTCAAATTATGAAATCTATTTACTTTCCCACTTGTAATTTTCAAGGAGAAAAAATTGGCAGAAATCCACCATAGAGTTGGAGAAGCCTGATCAATGTTAGGCAAGCTATACAAGGTGGCGTCAGATGGCATATCAGGAGTGGAAATCATGTTCGTATTTAGGATAATCCATGGATCCCAAGTTTACCTAATTTTAAGTTGTTTAACTTAGATATGTGAATGCATATTGGGTTTCTAATTTGATTAACAACCAAGGGGAGTGGGATGTAAATATGTGAAGAAGCATGTTCTCAAATATATAGGTGAAGGCAATAGGTAACATACCAGTTGTTAGTGGCATGATGAATGATCGGTTAATATGGCATCCTGACAAATTTGGCAAACTGACAGTTAAGTCAGTTTACCATTATCTTTGCAATATGAGAAACTTTAATCATGATTCGAGTAGTGGTATGATGGCACTTAATAGCTTAATCTGGTATAATATTTGGAGGCTTAAAGTCCCACCCTAAATTCAGAACTTTATGTGGCGTTCATGTATTAATGCAATTCCTACTCTTGTGAATTTGTTTAAGAGGAAACTTGGCAAACATCAATGTTGTCCTGTATGCAGTGATAAGGATGAAACTATATTGCATCTTTTGTTCATATGTAATCATGTAAGGGCTACGTGGTTTTTATCTAACATTGGCTTCAACCCTCTTGCTTTCAATAGATCATCCTTTTCTGGATGGTGTACTGATATTTGTGAGAAGATTTCCTCTCGATAAAACACTTATTTTGGCTAGAATTCCTTGCTTGTGCTGGAGCTTATGGAAATTCAGAAATGAATGGTGTTTTAAAGGTATCAATCCTGATGCTAACTTTACTGTCAATAGAGCTGATATTATAGTTACATAATTTATGGAAGCTCAAGTTGAACAACAATTGCAAGCTTCTCCAACTTCAAATGTTATTGGAAATTCCAGTAGTAATCAAAGCTCTATTAGTAGATGGCTCCCACCACCTGTTAACGTGAATAAAACTAATGTTGATGCTAGTTTAAAGCTGGTTTAAATATTGCAGGTATGGCATTTACAATAAGAAACCATTTTAGGAGACTAATTAATGGAGTTGTTTGTCTGATTCTCTCTTACTCTCCCCTGAGAAATGAGGCACAAGCTTTACTGCTGGCTATTCAGAAAGTAAAATCTTTTGGCTTGAACACCTGTGTATTTGAATAAGATAATATGCAACTTATTCAAGCTATTAATTCCTATGAATTTTGTCCTGTGGAAATACATGTTTTAGTGTTGAAGATTAAATCTCTTGCTATTCTGTTTCATGAATGTTCTCGTGTATGTTAATAGGAATTGTAATCGACCTGCAGACTGGTTAGCAACTGAGGTTCTAAAAGGAGAACTTAGACCTGATTGGGTTATTTGTCAACCAAGTCAGTTATCTAAGCAGTTAGTCTATGATGTATTTATAGCTTCTAATGTATCTATCCCTTCTTGACTATCAATCAAAATCCTTCAGTATTTCATGAAAAAAAAGGTTATGATATAATGATGATATTTTTTTTTATCAATTATATAATGATGATAATTTACCATTAACTTCTTTAACAGAATACTGACCGTAAACCTTCCAAAACCAAAACAGCCACGCAAAAAATGGCTACCTCACCAAGTACATTTCCCGCCAAAATACTCACTCCCATAACCACCATTCCTCAATTCCCAGAGAACCCTAAAACCCTAATCTTAAAACAATGTAAAACGATCAAAGACCTAAACCAAGTCCACGCTCACCTCCTCAAAACTCGCCGCCATTTGGATCCCACGGTCACAGAGAACCTTCTTGAATTGGCCGCCATCCTCCTCCCCACTACCTCCATGGACTACGTACTGACCATTTTCGACAAAATCAATAATCCCAATTCGTCGGCTTATAACATCATGATAAGAGCATTCACTATTAAGAAATTTCCTCAAAAATTCTTGACAACGTTCAAACAAATGCTCGAAAACGGAGTGCCATTTGATGAATTTACTTTTCCTTGTACTCTAAAAGCTTGTTCTAGATTGCACGGGAGGAAAGAGAGAAAATATATCCATGCCCAGATTGTGAAATGTGGATTTGGTGTTAATGGTTCTGGTTTGAACACTTTGCTACATATGTATGCCAATTGTGAAGAAATTAAGATAGCAAGGAAAGTGTTTGATGGAATGCCTGAGAGAGATATCTTTGCATGGAATTCGATGTTTTCAGGGTATGTTAAGAATGGGTATTATGGAGATGCTGTAAGGTTATTTGATGAAATGAGGGAATTGGGTGTTCAATTTAATGATGTTACACTGGTTAGCGTTTTAGCTGCTTGTGGAAGATTGGCTGATATAGAGTTGGGAGAGTGGATTGCTGCACACATTAGGGAAAATGGACTTGATGTAACTGCTCTTGTTGATATGTATGCGAAATGTGGTGAGTTGGACAAAGCTAGAATTTTGTTTGACCAAATGGATCGAAGGGATGTTGTAGCATGGAGTGCTATGATTTCTGGTTTCAATCAAGCAAGAAGATGTAAGGAGGCCCTTGATCTCTTTAATGAGATGCAGATGGTAAATTTGGATCCCAGTGAGGTTACTATGGTCAGTGTGCTTTCTTCTTGTGCTGTCCTTGGAGCACTAGAAACTGGCAAATGGATTAACTTGTATATTTAGAAGAAGAGGATGAAGCTCACTGTCAGACTTGGAACAGCACTAATGGATTTCTATGCAAAATGCGGACTCATAGATAGTGCAATTGAAGTGTTTCAAATGATGCCTTTGAAAAATGTGTACTCCTGGACAGCCATAATTCAGGGTCTTGCTAATAATGGGCAAGGCAAAAAGGCTCTTGAGTTCTATCGTTTGATGCAGCAAAAAAATGTTGAGCCAAATGATGTAACTTTCATTCGAGTTCTTTCTGCATGTAGTCATGTGGGTCTGGTAGATGAGGGTCGTGAGTTTTTTGACAGTATGAGCAAACAATTTGGTATTGAACCAAGGATGGAACACTATGGCTGCATGGTAGACATCCTTGGTAGAGCTGCATTGATCAAAGAGGCTTATCAGTTCATTAAGGAAATGCCCATCCAACCTAATGCTGTTATTTGGAGGACATTGCTGGCTTCTTGTAGGGCTCATAAAAATGTTGAGATAGGGCAGGAAGCGGTGAAACACCTAGTTGCTTTGGAGCCTATGCATAGTGGGGATTACATTCTGTTGTCTAATATTTATGCATCAGCGGGCAGGTGGGAAGACGCAATGAGGACAAGGACTCAGATGAAAGAGAAGGGAATCAAGATAACACCTGTTTGTAGTTTGATTGAGTTGGAAGGAGAGATTTATGAGTTTTTGGCTGAAGAGAATGCTCGTCCACTGAAGGAAATTTATAGTGCAAGCAAAGACATGCTGAAACGAATCAAGTTGGCTAGATATGCCCCTAACACAGCAGATGCAAGACTAGATGCAGAGGAAGAAGACAAGGAAGCTGCAGTTTCCCATCATAGTGAGAAGCTAGCCATTGCATTTGGCCTTATTAGAACTCCTTCTGGTACTACAATCAGAGTATCAAAAAATCTCAGTGTGTACAGATTGCTACAATGGAACAAAAATAATATCAAAGGTATATGATAGAGAAATTATCCTCAGGGATAGAACTCGCTTCCACCACTTCATAGACGGGTAATGTTCCTGCAATGACTACTGGTAAAACAGATTTTTTTATTGTACACATTTTGTCAATGGATGATTGTACCAGATTTATAATGAATGAAGTCCATCAGATTTTCCACGCAACTGCAGATGGAGGTTCGATTATTTTCTTCTAACTTCCAAACAGCCCAGGGCATATTACAATAATACAACTTTAAGCATCCAGTTTATTGACTTGAGCTTATTGCAATTTTGACCTCTGGAAAGAGTGCAGCGCATGAGTCAAGTTCCAACAATTTAAAAAGAGAATGAAGACAAGGTCATCCAAGTATGTTGGGAGATCATCCCAGAAAGCAAAAATCTCAAATATGAAGTTTTTGCTGGTACCAAGAAAGAAGCACCATTTACAAGTAGGGGAACATTTTACTCTTATTCTTACTCGGTTCATTTCTTCGCCTATTTTTCTTACAAAAATTCGAGTGGATATCCTCCATCATCCATCTTACACTTTTAATCATACAATGAACTACGACCCCAAACTTCTAGCCCCTTGTCCTCCCAAACCTATGACGTACGTAAATTTAGCAGCACCATCTGATAAGTAAACTGCAACATCTCTAACAATTTTGGATAATTTTAACTATTTATGCTGTTAACAAAATGTACTCTTGAGACTAAGGCCTAAGGAAGGGCAAAGGCTGTAGCAATTTTCTCTGCTGTTAAGGGATTAATAACACTGGTTGAAACAGAAGAAGAAACCTTTTGGCTGGTTTTCCATCTTTGCTTTGGGGGTTTCTGCAGAGTCACGATGTACTGCCATCAATGAGCTTGTACCTGGAGAGTCTAGTGGCAAGATAACATTCTCAGAAGTGAAAATTCGAGGAGGGATGGCTGGCTCAGGAGGAGCAATGGTTACAAGATAATTAAGGAGCATTTCAACTATTTGGCTAAAATTAGGCCGAGCATTTGGATCTTCCTTCCAACATGAAGTAAGGATGATAGCCAATTCCGCTGGGAAGGTTTTCGGCACTAGGCCTCACATTCTGCAACATCAGAATTCCATGTCTCGAGTTATTAGTTATTTTTTAACAGTCTCCAAAGGATTCTGAGAATCACTACTCAGAAAAAAAATCAATATATATCAATAAATCATCAACGGAGTTGACGTAGTTACTTTAAAAGCTGCTGCATATGCTGCCTGGAGATTTGACATGCCTTCGAATGGCAACCTGTTATGTAAGAGCTCCCATAACACAATTGCAAAGCTATAAGCATCCACTTTGTGGTTGTAATGCTTCTTATCTCCTTGCCTTAATGTAACAGTGCTGTACAACTGCCATCACAGGGCGAAACAAGCAAATATATAAGAAGTGATCATTGACAAAGAGGGAGAAAGATGGACAAAGATCAATTTATTTTTTAAAAATGAACTAAAAGAAACAAAATATATGCTTTTCAGCAGGGCCGTCTTAAATATTTAAGGGGCCCTGTTCTTAGAGAAAAACAGAATAAATTAGACCATATTCCTAAAAAAAAAAAATTGTAAAACCTACTATTAAAACCTACTAATAGTAGGCATAAAACCTACTATTAAAAAAAAAGAAAAAAAATTGGGGCCCTGTGCAAGTTGGGGGCCCTGTGCAGTAGCCCATTTTGCACAGGGCCTTCACCGGCCCTGCTTTCCAGCAATGAGCTACCTCGGGCGCCATCCAGTGATATGTTCCAGTTTCAGCAGTCATCATTTCTGTTAATGACTCTTCTCTTGCTAGACCAAAATCTGCTAGTTTGACCGTTTTGTGATCTGCAGTCAAGAGCAAGTTCTCTGCAAAACATATAAGAAGAAATCCCCGTGCAAATGGTTAAACACCTTATCAAATATCAATAGGTAAAAATGTATAAGTCATTTCAAAAAAAACATTTTTCCTTCGTGGAGTCAAAATTCTTGAGCTCTCCTCCAAAGGAAGAGAAGTACTGCTAGGTCGCAGACCTCTATGGCTTAAATGAATATTTTATGTCAGTTAAAAAAGGAACCAATCGCATCAGAGATTAAGAAAATATGAAATCAACATGAGATAATTAACGAGAAGGTGAAAGATACAGCGAATCATATTAGCGCACTGGGTAATGACACTCCCAAGTAATAACATGCCATTCATCGGTATATTGTGCCTTTTGAAAAAGGCATAGTGATTGAGGATAATGTTCAAGAATACTACAAACACGGATGATTTTCTCTCAAGTAAATTATTTTAGACTGTTAATGGCAGATATGAGCAAATTAAAGAAAAATTACAGACGATGCAGTGAATCACTCTGTCCAATTTCAATTGCATGCACTACTAGCAACAAACAATGCTATCAAAGATACAAAGCCAAAAGAGTTTTTCTATGGAAAGGAGAAAAAACAGTAGCATAGGACTGGTGCAATTGTTATAAGCATCTAATCTTGGGCAATTTTTTTGTCAAAACTTGTTTGTTTATAGTTAAAATTTAGGTATGCCAAATGCTAGATCAGCATAACTGAACGCAGAACAAGGTGTTAATAGTAACAGAACAGAGACTTAGACCTGCAAAAAACTAATTTGTTTATTGGGTATTTTCCAAAGCACCCATTACTGATACTCAAGATTTATATTTCTAATTGCAACCTAACACAAGCAATTAGTTGACTAGGACTAGTTTAAGAACGTGTAAGCAATATGACGTGCATATACAAAATATAGTTGATTGGTCAAACTTGTGCGATTTCCAGAACCAGGACTAGATTATTGTAATACGTATTGATGTTTTCATCCAGAATATTGATACTTTTTCTTTATTTATGTATAGATTCTCCTAATCGGTATAATTGAGACAGGAAATGAAAGAATTACCTGGTTTTAAATCACGATGTATGATCCCATGAGAGTGCAAGCATTCCATAGCACAAGCAACGTCGAGTGCAAAACCAATGGCTACACGCAGTGGCGGAACCAGGAATTTACCGAGGGGGGTCGGCAGTGCTGCGGTCGGCGGTCGGCGGCGGCTGGCTGTGGTGGCGTGGTGCTGCTGGCAGTGGGTTTGGGGAGAGGGAGAGGGAGAGGGATCTGATCTGAGAGACTGAAGAAGAAGAAGAAGAAGAAGGAATGGCTGCGTTTTTAACGCAGCCCTTTATTTTTTTTTTGAACCGGCCCAAGCGAAACGGCGTCATTATTTTTATTTTTTTTTCATTATTTTTTTTATCGCTTGGGCCGTTTCGCCAGGGACTAATTTATAAAATAAAAAAAAATTGAAATTGCAGCGAGGGGTTCGTCTACCCCTCGCTGCGTTAAGTTTTTGAAACTCAGCCAAACTCAGCGGGGGCTGAGTTTCAGACTCCTCCACGCCTCCCTCCTTCTGGCCGCCGGTGAGGGGGGGTCGTGTGACCCCACACGACCCCATAGTAGTTCCGCCCCTGGCTACACGTGTGTCTAAGCACCTTGGCCGCATGTTCAACATGTATTTCCACAATGTTCCTCCCAGTAAAAGCTCTGTAACTATGACCATTACAGGTTCCTTGCAGGCACCGATAAACTGTTCACACATAAGGTTTCAACATTTACTGTTAGCACTTATTGCTTTGCCATACTGTTAGCAGTTGGATCTTCTGCCACAGTGCCATATATGAATGATGTGTGGCTAAAGATGATTATCCCAATAAATACCCTTGAAATTAAATCGAACCTTCACAAAGTTCTTGTGTTGAACCCTTGATAACATGGCAACTTCTCTCGCAAATCGTGCATCTCGCTTCGTGATCTCCTCTGGAGTTTCTCCTTTATGAACAATTTTAATGGCAACGGTCTGATTTTTATATCTGAAAGGATTCCAACAACGTTGTGCGAGCAAAGCATAACGAAAACCAGGAAAAGACATCAATGTAAAGATTGACAAAACTTTGAATCTGCTGTAATAGCTCAACCAGCTCTATCTTGATTGCCAAGATGCAATTCTGTGAAAGATTAATCATTCATTAAGGTTGGGGTTTCCACGTATAAATACAAGTAAAAAAAAAAGAATTCAAAAGAAATCCTGAGTTCCCAATTTGAGATGCTAGTTGAAGTACCAGCACGGCACGATACAATGTCATTGCCAAGAAATCAAGATATAACATTGGCATTTCAATGGACCCTGTAATTTAATCAAAGAACAAAGAGCACAATTTCAAAAGAGTTACCAACTTACTTTCCCTCAAACTTTGGCAAGTGCTCCCTCTCCAATCCTTGGGCCAACAAAGAGATGCTTTGGATCAATGAGCCATTTAGCATCCAATCTGAACTCATCATTTGAGTAAAATCTATTCCCAGATTCCATGTTTCTATAAAGGGAAAGAATTCAACATCTATATCCTCAGAAACTCAGCTTTTCCAGGGCTTAGGAACTCATTTTATATTCAAAATCATACACAATTCCTGAAAGAGGAAAAGCATTGAAAAGTTTTTTCACACTTGTTAAATGGATAAGCTGACGACGGACAGAGAAGCAATCAAGACATGCTCTGTGATGTATTCTGGTAATAACCTCATCTCAAGAATTAGGCGCTGAGATTTAGTGTTTGCATTTCCTTCAAGGAAAAAATAAAAGAACCCCACATGTGCAATGAAGAAAGAGAGACAGAGAGAGAGAGAGAGAAACCAGAGTGCCAAACAAAGCAAGAAACAGAGCTCAAAAGAGAGACAGAGAGAGAGAGAGAGAAACTAGAGTGCCAAACAAAGCAAGAAACAGAGCTCAAAGCCCAAAGAGGTTTCTTTCGGACTTCATGGTGTTAGTGTGTATATATATATATATAGGAAGACACACCCATTGGATGGGTTGCTTCCCAAGTAACCAACTTACTTGGAGAAGTTACATAATGCCATGTAACTTCCCCATTTAGATATAGATACATGCAACAGTAATGAAAAACTGTGGGAGAACGTTTTTGTGAATAAAACAAAAGTAAGAAAAAGATCAAGTGAGGAAATATAAGGGTTTAGATTGTGAAATTTAAATTGTTATTCTAGTAATAACAATTATTGCTGTAGCATTCAAGGTGGAAAGAACAAGTAAGTTGTTCTACTTTACTAAATTCAAAATTACATGTTTAATTATTGAATCTACATTGGTATCAGAGCTTCTTTGTTTGAATTCATAATAGCATGTTATTGAGTGCCCTTGAATGCAATGGTGGGGTGAGAGAGGCTCGAACTCTCGACCTCAGGATTATGAGACCTATATTGATGATATAATTAGAGATCCTGATTATGTAACATAATGTTGATATTAATACTACTGTTTGAATGCTTTCATAAATGAAATTTTATTTTATTGTGAAAATTTTTTTTGAGTGGGAGTTATTAGATTATGCTAATAACTAGAAATTAATGTGCTTGTTTAGATTTACAATAATAACAAAGACTATGTAAATAGAAATTGATTAAATGTTTTACATTATTTTCATTTCTATTGCATGAGTTAAATTATTATTTGTTTAATCTAAGATATAGTGACAATAATATCGTTTTAAATTTGTACTTAATTCTATTTTGGTAATTGTGTTTATATAGTTGAGATGGCTGCAACAAAAAGTATTGTCGCTGATTTAAACCAGGGAGATAAACTGAATGAGAAAAACTACGATGTTTGGCATCGAAAAATTCAGTATCTCCTGGAGGAGCAAGACATGCTGGAAACAATAATACAACCTATGGCTGAGCCTGAGCATGGGACCACTGCTCAACATAGGCGTGATATAGAGACATATCAAGCTTATAAGCGCAAGGATCGTGTGGCTCGCATATTGATGCTGAGCAGTATGCGAAATGATATCATGTTGCGTTTTGAGAAGCATCGAACAGCTCTGGCAGTTTGGGATGCTGTGAAGGTTCAATATGGGGGAACATCAACTACCAGACTTCGTCAGTTAACCCTCAAGTTCGATGGTTATAAGAAGCGCCAAAATCATTCAATGAGGCAGCATCTAACCACCATGTCGAACATGATAAGTGAATTGAGGGCTGCTGGGCATGATATGACTGATGAGCAGCAAGTCCAAGCTGTAATACGCTCTTTGCCAAGTGCTTGGGAACACATGCGTGTTAACCTTACCCATAACGACAACATCAAAACGTTTGATGATGTCGCTCGTCATGTGGAGCTTGAAGAAGATCGTCTTCTCGCTGAAAAGCCTAATGAGGAGGCATATATGACGGAGACTAAAAAGCGAGGAATGCGAGGTTCTGGACGCAAAAGTGGAAAGGGTAAAGGTTCCCAACAAGGCAAAGAAGGAAATCAAGCCAGTTCTAGTGGAAAGAAACGCAAGCGTGGGAAACGCGGCGGAAAGAAAAACAACAACTGTTTCAATTGTGGCAAACCTGGTCACTTTGCTCGTGATTGCACTGAGTCAAAGGTATTGTTTGATCGATCTCATACCTCTAACTTGTATGTTAGTAGTTGCTTAATGCTTGCTGAAACTGTTCCTTTTTGGACTGTAGACTCAGCAGCAACCGACCACATAGCAAGGGATCGAAACAGCTTTGTGGAATTTCGTCGAATTCCAAAAGGATCTAGAAGTATATTCATGGGAAATAACGCTTCCGCTGCAGTGCTTGGGATCGGTTCCTGCAAGCTGGTGTTGCGGGCTGGTCGCACCCTCTATCTCCATGATGTGCTCTATGCTCCTGAAGTTCGGCGAAATTTAGTTTCTGTTCTTGTTCTACTAAACTTTGGTTTTCGTATTTTATTTAGCAAAGGTTGTGTTAAGATATTTCTGGACAAAATTTTTTATGGTTCTGGTTATTTGTTAAATGGTTTTATGGTATTAGATACCACTAACGTTAATTCTTCTATCTATGCTGTTGAAAATTCCAGTTCTAATTCTTATAAAGAAAATGTATTGTGGCATGCTAGATTAGGACACATTGGGCAAGATCGTCTAAATAGGTTGGCAAAAGAAGGTCTCTTAGGATCTATTAAAAAAATTGAATTGCCCACATGTGAGCATTGCCTAGCTGGAAAAGCAACTAGATTACCATTTGGCAAAGCTAAAAGGGCCATAAGTCCATTACAGCTTATCCATTCAGACATATGTGGCCCCATGAATGTGAGGGCAAGGCATGGTGCCTCCTATTTCATCACGTTCATAGATGATTTCACACGTTTTGGTTATGTTTATTTGATCTCACACAAATCTGAAGCATTAGAGTGCTTCATTCGTTACACCAAACTGGTGGAGAATCAATTAAACACAAGCATCAAGGCTTTAAGGACTGATCGAGGCCGTGAATATATCTCTGACCAATTCAAAGCATTTTATGATGAAAAGGGTATAGCTAGACAGCTAACTATTCCTTATACTCTGCAACAAAATGGTGTTGCAGAGCGAAGAAATAGAACCCTCTTGGACATGGTTAGGTCAATGATGGCGCAAGCTAACTTATCAATATCTTTTTGGGGAGATGCCTTGTTAACTGCAGCCTATATACTTAATCGTGTGCCCTCCAAATCTGTCATATCCACCCCATATGAATTGTGGAATGGCGAAAAACCTAATTTAGGTAATTTGCATCCCTGGGGGTGTGCAGCTTTCGTTCATAATACTACCCATCAACATGGAAAGCTTGGTCCGAGGGGGAAGAAATGTATTTTTATAAGATACTCTGATCTTTCCAAAGGATTCGTGTTTATTGGTGAAGAAGCTGATGGGAGAGTGACAGAAATTGAGTCACGTGATGTCGTGTTCTTAGAAGAGGACTTTCCTACTAGAGGTGAGGTTAATAAGGATTTTCGTTTTTATGAAATGGAAAATGTTGGTCAAGGCGCCCCAAATCACGCAGTCGAGGAATTAGAAGAAACTCAAAATCCTCCTAGGATTAGAGGGAGTGACATTGTACCTGATCGAGCTCCACAAGAGCAAAATCATGAACAATCTCAACCTCGCCGAAGCATTCGTGAACGAATTCCCCGTCGTCGATTTGAGATTGAGGAGGAAGCATTTATGATTGCTCCACAGGATGACGAAGAACCTAAAACAGTTCAAGAGGCTTTGTCAGGTCCTAAAGCTAAGGAATGGTATAAGGCTATGGAAGAAGAAATGGAGTATATGAAAACCAATCAAGTCTGGGATTTGGTTGATTTACCGTCAGGACGAAGATCTATTGGAAATAAATGGATTCTTAAAATTAAGCGTAAGGCGGATGGGTCAATAGAACGATATAAGGCTCGCTTAGTAGCAAAAGGCTATACCCAAAAAGTGGGAATTGATTATGAGGACACATTCTCACCAGTTGTGAGGATTCCTTCAGTTTGCCTCATCCTAGCTATTGTTGCACATATGGACTTAGAATTATACCAAATGGACGTAAAAACTGCATTTCTCAATGGAGAACTAGAAGAAGAGATATATATGGATCAACCTTTAGGCTTCGAGTCTAAAGGAAATGAGCGCAAAGTTTGCAAGCTCAAAAGATCTATATATGGTCTTAAACAAGCTTCTAGGCAATGGAACATTAAATTTCATCATGCTATCATCAAGGATGGTTTTAAAATGATGGAAGAAGACCATTGCGTGTATTTAAAACAATCTGAAGATGGTTTTGTAATTCTGTCTTTGTATGTTGATGACATTCTCTTAGCTGGGAATAATAAAGTGTTGATTGATACTACTAAAAAATGGTTATCATCAAACTTTGAAATGAAGGACATGGGTGAAGCTTGCTTTGTGCTTGGTGTAAAGATCATAAGAGATCGCGCTAGAAGGCTCTTGGGTTTATCTCAAGAGACTTACATTGAAAAGATGTTGGAGCGTTATCGCATGCATGATTGCAAGCCAATGGACACCCCTGTAGAAAAAAGCTTGAGCTTAAGTCGTGATATGTGTCCCAAGACTCAAGAAGAAAAAGAGAAAATGTCCAGAGTACCATATGCCAGTGCTGTCGGTAGTTTGATGTATGCAATGATGTGCACACGTCCCGACATATGTTATGCTGTTGGATTGGTCAGTCGATATCAATCGAACCCTGGTCAAAAACACTGGATGGCAGTCAAAAGAACATTACGCTATCTGAAAGGAACTTCAGATTACATGCTATGTTACCAAGGAAAGGATGATTTGTGCCTGATCGGTTATTCTGATGCTGATTGGGGTGGCGATGTTGATGAGTGCAAATCAACCTCAGGATATACTTTTTTGCTGAATAATAGTGCAATACTGTGGAGTAGCAAAAAGCAATCCTGTGTAGCCTTATCTACAATGGAGGCTGAATATGTAGCATGTGCTGGAGCAACGCAAGATGCAGTTTGGTTGAAAAGTTTCCTGCAGCATTTGGAAATTATCAAGTCTGCATCAGAACCTGCGACAATTTTCTGTGATAATACTGCTGCATTGGCTGTCGCCAAGGATCCTAAATACCATGGAAAGACCAAACACATCAAAAAGAGATATCACTATATAAGAGAGGCAATTACTGAAAAGGATGTGGTCCTGAAACACATTTCTACTAACAAGATGGTGGCTGACCCACTCACCAAACCTATACCCAGGGATATATTTGTTAGACATGTAAAATCCCTAGGCTTGTGTAGAATGTGATATGTGACGACATGTATTTGGACCATGTAATAATACTTACAGTTGGTTGAATAAAATTAAATAACAATTTATTATTCAACATTTATTTATTGGTAAGTTCTGTTAGTATTAAGTAGTACAATTTTTTTTGTAAAGTATGTTGATAGACATTGATTGGCTCACTCACACGAGCAATCACCTCTAGCGCAAATAGTGCGAGTAGAGATGAGACTATATGAATAATAGTGCTCACCGTATGACATGGGCATAGTGGGAGCACGTTTCATTTAAGACCATTGATTTGGAGTCGCCTTGGTTGGGACCAAGATGAGATTCAGAAATAAGAGAATTGACATGAATGCCACCCCACCATTCATGTGTCTATTAAATATAAGCCGAGTGTGAAATTAGTCATCTGGCACTATTAATAGTGAATGGATGAAATTTCAAGTTTGGCGCTAATGACTTAGCGACAAGACTAAGACTCGTATGATGTATTACCTCTAACGAGGAGAGCAAAGACATACACTCTTTATCTTCGGATAAGAAAAAGAAGCTCCATCATAGCATGTATTTCATACTACATGTGCTAGCGACCTTACAGGAAGTAAATGAATGGATCCATGCTTCTTTACTGTGTGAGTCCTGGAGATCCATGAAGATCTCAAAATTGTACCCTTTGTAACTTTTGATTATATCATAATGAAATGAATTAATGTTTGCTACTTTAGAGTGTATCCTATAGTTATGGAATGATTCGACTTAAAGGAACACTTTAGGAAAGTGAGTTAATTCAAATTTGATTGATACGAGGGCAAAAGATAGAGCTTTTTTATTCAACACCTGTTACTTGTATTCACCGGCCGAGATCATCAAATTCGAAAAAAAAAATTTTGATATGATTTAGAATACTTGTAATTGTAAGGATGGATTAAGTATAGAATTCATGAGGGATTGAATTATACTTAATTGTGTGTTAGTAAATATGCTTGGGGTATATAAGTACACTATCATGGAAGAAGATATTTGAGATTGATGTCTCCTTTATGGCCTATGAAGGTTACTATATTGGAGCTCTCATTGTACATGTGCTTACAGGTCGCACGATCTATTCCCTAAATGTATGAGAAGTCTCTTGATCTAGAATCTGCCACAACCCATCATGGGTGAGTGGGAGATGTTAGTGTGTATATATATATATATAGGAAGACACACCCATTGGATGGGTTGCTTCCCAAGTAACCAACTGGTGGTTACTTGGAGAAGTTACATAATGCCATGTAACTTCCCCATTTAGATATAGATACATGCAACAGTAATGAAAAACTGTGGGAGAACGTTTTTGTGAATAAAACAAAAGTAAGAAAAAGATCAAGTGAGGAAATATAAGGGTTTAGATTGTGAAATTTAAATTGTTATTCTAGTAATAACAATTATTGCTGTAGCATTCAAGGTGGAAAGAACAAGTAAGTTGTTCTACTTTACTAAATTCAAAATTACATGTTTAATTATTGAATCTACACATGGGAAGAAGAGAAGCATCTCCCCGTAAAGGGGAAAAGAGTAAGAGAACCAATCAACAGAAGCAGGGGCGGAACTACTACACGACCCCCTCACCGAAAGCCAAAAAGAGGGAGGCGTGGAGGAGTCAGACGTGCTCTGAAACTCAGCCCCCCTGAGTTTCAGAGTTTTAAGGCAGCGAGGGGTAGACGAACCCCTCGCTGCAAATAAATTTTTTTATATAAATAAATTCCTGGCGAAACGGCACCAGAGATTTACTTAAAAAAAAAATAAACCGGCCCAAGCAAAACGACGCCGTTTCGCTTGGGCCGGTTTAAAAAATAAAAAGTTCTCCTTCTTTGGTTCTTCCCTCTCCCTGTCTCAGTCTGTTTTCTCCCCAACCAAAAAGACAGCCACTGCCAGCAGCACCTACCCACCCAGGCCCAGCCGCAGCACAGCCGACCACCGCCATCCACGACGACCTCCCTCGGTAAATTTCTGGTTCCGCCACTGAACAGAAGCTCAACTGAAGAACAATTTTTTTTTTATTTTTTTTCCATAAAATTCTATGTCCCATAGAGAAGTAAGTTAAATGGAAAGATGGGTATTTGAGAATTTTTAATCTTTGTGGGTGCAGAGCTTCACCCTTGATCTACAGACAAAATCATGGAAGGGATTGAGTCTGTGTTGAATAAAGTATAGACTACGCAATAGACAGAGAGAGAAAGAGAGGAGATATTTTATGAATATAACTATAGAGGCTGTGGGAGCCATAAACAAATCAAGAGCACATGGGACACTGCCCGCTCGACAGGAGGAGATGCCTGGATTTGCTCCTTTCAGCCTTTGGTCCCTCCTCACCCTTTCACTTTCACCTAATAAAATCTACCTATGAACATGGAGCAATCAACCTTAATTAATCTTAATTTTCTACTATCAATGATATCTTAATTTAATTGAGTTGACTAAGATTAAGACCATTGGTCTTAAATGTATTATCCACTTAAAGGTTGATGCGTTGATTAAAATAAGCGTTGTAAATATAAAATTCTACCTTCCGCCAAAAAATGCTAAATCTTCTTTACCTTAAGAAAAAAGATTAACACCGCAAGTACAGTGCTTTCAATTCACGTGTGGCAAATGGCAATGCAAGAAAAGAAAGAATTTTTCATAAAAGTACAATATGAATTAAGTAAATAAATCCCATGCTATTGTATTGTTAAATGAAATCGATTAGAAATGAAATTTTATACCGTTTACTGTTTTTTGTGGGCTTTATGAACGCTACTGTATTCATTTTCTCGTATGAAATGAATGATTAACATATAAATGGATCAAGTACAGAATCAGGGAGAAAACACGATTTTTTTTCTCATTTTTCTTCAGCATTTCTGAATACTTGAACAACTAATTCAGAATAAAAAGTTGAGACAAAATTCTTTTTTTTTTTAACAAGAATGATCCTTGGCCTTCCAATTAAGTCTCAACTTTTTTTAACAAGAATGATCCTTGACCACACACGAACAAGAAGGAGCTCCAATCAAACCTCCCATGACGCGCAGCAAAAGGACTGATCCTTTAGATAAGAGTATCCAATTATATGCACTAACAGGAACCAGAGACACTTGATACAAAACATAATTTGAATAAAGGCTTAATACATCGACTCCTCCATAATTTTGACAATTTTGATCATTTTCTTTTATATTTACGCATTCATCATTCATCAGATTGCCACATATACTAATTTATTTTATTTTAATAAATACTTATATAATAACACATTAAAAAAATACTTTTAATCACCACTTTACATTTTATATTTGTATGTTATATATTAAATAAATACTTATATATATTTATAACACTATCTTTATCTATGTATATATCAAATATGAAATAGATAAATACAAAAAATAAAATTATCAATATAATCTTTTCCTGCATTTTTATTGAGTATAAAATAGATAAATATAAGAGACAAAGTGATCAATATGAAAATAAACAAATACAAAGGACAATCAAACAAATATATAAATACAGCAGAGCAAAATAATCAAAACTATAAATTCAGGAGGCAATTGATTGTATTTGAATTTTGAATAAAAGAAAAAGACTAGAATAATAAATGATTACGTAGACGAGAAACCTCATAGTAGTTAACTGCACAATCCACGGAAACACAAATAAATAAAAGCAGCTAAAAAAAAATTATCCACAATCCGCATAGCACGATATTATTCTATATTCAACCAGACTGCATGTCCATTACCAGAAGATCAAATTGCCCATTACGGTGAGCAATTTTTAAAGTATCCAAAATAGGCTTTAAATATATAATATATTTATATCCACTTATGATTGTTACTATATTGACGATTTTAAGATGGAATTTGGAGATTCTGATTAAGCTTTCTCCCCTGTAAGAAGATCCATCACCACACGCTTGATACTCCCATTGTTCTTCTTCAGCAGCTTCTTGTTCATTTCTTTGTCTGAGAAACCCTACAGCCACAATGCAAATAACAGTGAAACTGTAAGCTGCTTAAGCTGATACATTTATGATTCATAAATAAAAGCAAAGAAAATCCCGTATTGAGAAACCAGACCAAAACGCAGTCAACAAAAACACTTACCATCTCCTGCAATTCTTCAAGAATTGGATCCCAGTCGGAAACACCACATAAGGCGTCCACTGACTGTTCCAAGTTGTACTCATTCATCCTCAAGATCTCCTTGTTTAAATCAACCTGCTTAAATCCCATGTCCTCAAGTTCTTTAAGAAGAGACTTCTCAACAGCATCCTTCACATTGACATCATCAGATGAAGTAGGGAAATCCACAGTAGGGCGAGCTTCTGTGGCCACAACAGGGGCTGCTTCAGCCAAGTCAATGATAGGATATGACACAGACGAGGACAAGTGAGGGGGAGCAGAAGGTGAAATACCATCACCAACAAGCAAGGCATCATTTATAGGGAAGTTAATCTCCTGGCCCTTCCTAGGCTGCTCAACATCAACTATGGGCTTTACTGGAAATGAAACTGTTGTAGAACTGCCAGCCTCCATATCCACAGCAGGCTGAACATTCACATCTATAATTTGAGGGTATTTAATGTCGCCACTGCTGACAGGGGGAAAATTCAAGTTCAAACCTTCAGCTCCATCACAAACCGAGTCTTTCAAGGAATTATCAACCTGCAAATACAAACATTTGTAAACATATTATCCATGCATGTATATTTAGAAAGGAAATACAGAATTTGAAAATACCTGGATAAGAACCCAGACGCGCTGTCCAAACTTTGCACCCGATGGGGATGCCAACCTCCAATATGAAATATATCGCCCAGGCAATTCAGGAGAAGTAAAATCAACTGCAATGTCAAGTTCCCCATCAACAGGGACACCACCTGCAGGGATCTGGCAAGGATTCATGAAATGAAACCAATTAAGCTACAGCTTCAACAAATTTAAAAACAGTGAAATAAGATAAGGAAAATGGCAACATCAGGAACTGAACACGCCTACCTCTAAGTCCACGAAATCTGTGAGGCTGAATCTGTCTCCCCCGATCCAAGCAAGCCGTGCTCCCTGAGGCCACACAATGCTTCCACTATTGCGCATCCGCCAAATCTTGGTAAAACGAGTGCATGGAGCCATCATAGTACCATCCAATACATTTACATCTAAAATAAAGCAGCTGTCCAGCTTAGGTCGAACTGACTTTATTGGTTGGCGTAACGGTGGTGGTGGAACAGTCCAATAACTCTGTGTAAGAACAATAAAAAAAACAGATGGATGAGATGTCAGCTGAAATTCAAGCAAATGACTAACCATATATATATGTCAGCAAAGAAGAGAAGTCCCCATACAAAATCATGTAACCCTTTGAATGACCACGGATGGCCATAAGACACAGGCCTGTCCATCTTTATATAATCAGCTTCATTACCCATTTCTGCAAAGCAGATGCTGCAAAGATCATAATCCTCTCTCCTGCATTAAAAATAAAGGATCACTTCTACATTCTACATTTGAGTTGTCTGCAAAAGCAAAACAGAATGATTAGATATATTCTTACACTTTGGACTTGTACCGAGGGCCTGTAATTGGTTGAACCCCACAACCATCACACTTAACACCTCTATGGAACATGCCAACCATGCCATCATTGCGACCATTGCTCCTCCCAAGTGACTTAATTCGAGACATTATAGGAGGCAATGATGGGTTATTTCCCACAGGCATTCCACTAAATGGGCATTCATTTTGAAAAGATCTTGCTGGATCAGAAGAGCTTGAGGATGCACCTACTCCAGCAGATTTTCGCTTTATTACCCGATAACAATTATGACTCTTAGTTTCTTTCCTATCATCAACATTGGATGTTGGTTGTGCACCTCCAGAAGGATTGGAATCACAATGAGGATCCTGATTCAGATCAACATGAGAAATGACAGGTTTGACAGGAACGCCAACACCTCTAGTCACATTTTCAGCCCTCACCACCTGGCCAGTTTCATCATTGGCAGCAGTAGGCACAGAAGGAGCTGCTGAAGAAGCAGATTTTTTTGTATCCCTTGCGTGGGTGCTTGAAGTTGAACCAAATTGTTGAGTTGGATTCAACAAGGATTGTGACATTTTTGAAAAGCAGTCAACAAACTCAGCAGCTACAGAATTGGAGCTACATAGCTTTGAAGTATAGTCAAGGGATATTTTTGAAATGGCCTCACGTAGTGGCTCTGGCACAGATTTCAGCGCATCAGCAACACCAACATTGATGTTTGACAATGGACTATTAACTCGTGGTGATCTCAAGGGGGTTGAACTACCGGATTTAACATAAGATTTACCAAATTTATCATTGTTGAGGTGTACGTCAACCCTCAAAAATTTCAGGTTTTGCTTCATCACATCGAGCAGATCATCATCATCAACAAGTGTCACCACATCCCCATCTTCATCAACATAAGTGAGGGCAATATCAGCATCAATAGGGAAATTAAAGAGATCAAAGATCTTTGCCCTTAGTCCACTCATGTCAAGATCAAGTCGTCCATTCTCATTAACAGGAGCATTGAAGCGCCTAAGTGTGTCACCATACTTAACCTGAAGCAGAAAACAAGGAAAATTAAGCAAATAAATGACAACAAATAAGTAATATTATCTCACATTGCATTGCATGATCTACCAAAAATACGCAAAGAAACATATGAACAAGCAAAGATCCTCAATCTCAACAAGATGCATATTGAATTTGAAATTTAGTTTATTTTACATGCAATAATATAGTCATTTAGCACGCCACTGAAGTGCCTTTTTTTTTTTGAAGTAGACTAATTTCCGTAAATGCTAAAACCTAAAACTGGAAAGAACAAAACACTAATGGTTTTGTGTTGCAATAGAATGCTAAAGCAAACCCCAAAAAAACCAACACAACCACTTAAAACCAGATTAATTGAATCTTTCTATAATCTTCTCCAGGTCCTTTTACTAATACCTCATATCAAGCATTATCGGGACCCAAAGAAGGGGGAAAGTAATAACTCTAAGCTTCTGGTCGATGAAGTTAAAATTTTTAAGATGAATTACAGAAAAAATGAGTCCGCATAACAAAAATAAACGCCCAGAATTAATTTAGCAGTCCAATTCTAAGCCTCCTCAAACCCCTTCTAACAAATAGATAATCAAATAATCTAAATAAAAAAGGAAAAACAAGCAGTGATGCCATGTTATCAAAAAAAAAAAAAACCCAAATAGCTAACTTAAAATTGAACATGAAAAACCATAATTAATAAGCAAAAATACACTTAATTGAGAAAATGAAGAAGAACAAAGACCTTGATCACCATAGTAGTAGACTCCATAACTCTTGACAGAAACGCGTTACAGTGAGCCGCGCAAAATCGAATTGAGAAAACCCTAAACCCTAACTAGTTAGATTAACTAAGAAAGATATAAAGAGGAAATCTTCAAATCGAAAACGAAGGAATAGGAGACTAGGAGATAACAGAATGGGCTCAGATTCACACTTTCCAAGTGCACCTGAAAACTTGCAAGCCGCTTTGGGCGTTAAAACGGGTTATGAAACTTCGCTGACAGAATTTTATCTATACTATCATTATTATTTATTATTTTGGCCTGTATTATATAGATTTGGAATTGGCTTGCTGCATAAGAAAAACCACTCTTAACATTTTCATTCATTATTTATTTTAATTTTTGATTTTTAATTTCTTTCGGAGAAAGCTAACCTACTCGATTAAGGAAACGATTGGATCATCTTTATCGTCGTCATTATTAGATTCAGCCCAACTGACAAGGTCACATATAGTTTGTTGTAATTGCATCGCACACGTGGAAGTAAATTATTGGTTTAAATAGGTTACGTTGAAAATAACCATCAAGCATACTATAATTTTTTTTTTTTAAAGATCAAGCATGCTATAATTAAATCTGTGTAAATGGCAAAAAAATCATGAATTTTAAATAAAATCGTTAATCTCATTTAACCCATAAGAAAGTGAGATTAGACTCCTTAATACATCGGGCATTGGATGACATGCAAAACAATAAAGGCAAGAGGATAATTTACTTGTTTCATTGAAGAATTCTATTTTTTTCCAACTCAAAATTTTTAGTCCACGAGAAATTAGGGAAGACGATAAATGAATAATAAGATTGAGTGACTAGCTATTATCAGTATGGTGCTAATTGAAATTGAGCAAAAATGAATTAGATTTTGATAAAAAAAAATCAAATTAACTTGAAATAATAATATTGAATAAACATAACATCAAAATTATTGTAAATTCGTTTTCAATGCATTAATATTTTTATTATTAATCGCCTTCATTTTTATTTTTTTATATATTCTCTAAAATTTATAATTATTTGAGTCATCAATTTTCATTTATGATGCTACCGATACTTTTGCTGAGCTCTCTTACGGAGCTTATGGTCCAGTCATCCTCATGGTTGGGCTATCAACAGTTAACAGATCTCGATTTCAAGCACTCTAGATTTATCGAACTCTTGATATCCGGCAGACACTCTTTCGATACACCTGCAAATTATGTTGATGTTGTCTCCTTCTATCAACTATAAATAGGGGATCACCCTACAGATAAAAGAAATTATTATTTCTCTCACTCTCTTTTTACTCAAAACAATTGATCTCTGATTTAGGCATCAGAGCCTCCTCCAGAGAGTCTATTTTACTCTCTCTCTAGTCTTGCAGGTAGGAGAGCTACAGCAACAGACATACTAAATCCGAGCTACAAAACTAGGACAACTCCTGAAGATCAGACCGTCATCAATTCAGTCAGTAATATATATATATATATATATTAGTTAATTTATTTCATTTTTGCAGTTGGTAAGAGAGAGATATATGTTAATCAGTATTTTTTTTTAGAAATAGATTCGATCGTATATTTTTATTTTTTTTATAAGTTTTGTTAATACCTTTTAAGATATTTGATAAGGTTTTGTATTTTAATGAAACCTTATCAATTATTAACTAGAGTTTGAGTCTAGTTGTCATATATTTTTTAGGTTTTGTTAATACCTTTCAAGTTTCGTATATACATCCAAGATAATAAAAAATAAATAAAATTATTTTAATAAAAAATTATTTAATTTATTTAATTTTAATTCATATACACTTAGTCCGTATAAATATTACTCATATAATCAAATTATTTTTTTTATAAAAATACGTGAAATTATTAAAATAATATTAATTATAGATAATAAGAATATATAAAAAAATATAATCGTCTTCTTTTTTTTTATGAGTTTCATAAATTTTTTTTTCTATTTAATTTAAGAGTAATGCTATTGCCGTTTTATTAATCAGCGACAGTCTCATCCGTCTTTTTTCACCTTTTTGATTTTTAATTTTTTCTTTTTTTACTTTTATATTTTTATTTGTGTTTTATTCTCTAAATAATTTTTAAATCAACATAGATATGAAATTTATTGTTTATTTTTATTTTTATGTTTCATTGTTATTTACAATAAAACTTATTACAATTTAAATTTTTGTTGTAAAATTTTTATTCTTCCTTCTTTGATAGAACTCTGCCTATACATAAGTTTTTTGTGCATAGCTGGCCTCAAGTCCGGGTAAAGGACGAAGATCGTGGTAGGTGACAACCAGCGTAAAACTTTTGTCACATCTCATGATATAGATTATAATAATAATATCATTGGGGCGATCCCTACTTGCACGTTTTACATTAGAGTTCGGGTGTAGTGAAGAATAAGAAAAAGTATAAGACGTTTTTCGAATGCGACAGGCTACATCAGAGCTCGTGGGTAGTGAAGAATAAGTAGGGGTATAGAGCGTTTTCCTAATGCGACACGTCATGTCGGCGTCTGAATGTGACGCATAATAAACAAGGGTTCTTATATCATGGACGGGTGTGGGTAAAGAAGTTAGTCTAAAATACGAGTAATACGAGAGATACATGTTTAGATAATGGTAAAAAATTCTTTTGGAATAAGCATAAGAATGAACAAGTAGGGAGTAAGATCAAAATAAAAACTTAGCATATTGGATATCTTACAAATAAACTTAGAGAACATGTTGATACTATGGAGAGAAGAAAAATTAGTATTGCTTTTATTCAAGAGACCAAATGGGTTGGAGGAAAAAGTAAAGAAGTTGAGAATATTGGGTATAAAATGTGGTATACAGATACAGATAGAAGTAAAAACAGAGTAGGTATAATTTTGGATCGGAACATAAAGGAGATGATTGTAGAGGTGAAAAGAGTAAGCGATAGGATTATTTCAATTAAACTTATGCTCCAGAATAAGACCATCAACATAGTTAGTGTATATGTCCCTCAAGTTGAATTGGATGGGGAGAGTAAACAAAAATTTTGGGATGATATAGATGAATTTATGCGAGGAATTCAAAATGATAAAAATATTTTTATAAGAGGAGACTTAAATGGACATGTAGGAAAAGACAAAGTAGGTTTTGAGGAGGTACATGGAGGGTATGGTTTTGAAATTAGACATAAAAAATGTAAGAGTATCCTTGATTTTACTTTAGCCTATGGTTTGATTCTGGCAAACATATTTTTTATAAAAAAAAAATCTCATATAGTGACCTTTAAAAGTGGGCAAAATAGAAGTCAGATTGACTTCATACTCACAAGAAAAGCTAATCGAACTCGATGCAAAGATTGTAAGAAAAGCTAATCGAACTCAATGCAAAGATTGTAAAATTATTCCAGGTGAGGCTTTGACCACTCAGCATAGCTTAGTAATTTTGGATATCAAGTTTAAGAGGTTAATTATTAGACCAAGGAAGGACAATATTCCTAAGATTAAATGATGGGTTTTAAAAGATGAAAAATAATTATTATTCAATGATGAGTTGGTCAAAGCTGAAGGATGAGAGGAAGATGTGAGTATGTCATCAAATAATATGTGGATAGGTATGTCTACAATAATTAAAGGAGTAGCTAGAAAGATTTTTGGAGAATCTAAAGGGTGTGGACATCCCTTGAAGGAGTTTTGATGGTGGAATGAAGAAGTGTAAAAAGCGGTAAGAAGTAAAAGGGAATGGTATGAGAGGTTGCCCAAGTGTAATAACAATGATACTTTTGAGCAACATAAACAAGCGAAAAATATACTAAAAAGGCAGTTGGTCAAGAAAAAACACAAAAAACTTAGAACAAAAAAAGAGAAAAAAGTTATCTATAAATTGGCTAAAATAAGAGAAAAGAAATGTCATGATTTAAACCAAGTTAAGTGCATTAAAGATAAAGAGAATAAAGTTTTAGTTCAAGAAGAGAATATTAAGAAACGATGAAAAAACTATTTTGAGGAACTTCTTAATGGTTACCATAGTGGTAACATTGAGGGTTTAGACGTTAGGATGGAGAAAAATGTGAAATACACTAGACGGATTAAGTTTTCGGAAGTTAAGGAAGCTTTGAAGAGGATGAAAGTAGGTAAAGCCTGTAGAACATATGAAATACCTATTAAGGTTTGGAAATGTTTGAAAGATACATGAGTTACATGGTTGATATCTTTATTCAATAAGATCATAAGTATAAAAAAATGCCTAATGAATGGAGATAAAGTAATTTGATATCTATTTTTAAGAATAAATGAGATATTTAGAATTGCTCAAATTATAGAGGTATAAAGCTTATGAGCCACACTATAAAATTATGAGAGAGAGTTGTGAAACATTATTTGCGATTAGATACTTGTATCTTCCCAAATCAGTTTGACTTTATGCCTGGTCAATCAACTATGGAAGTTATTTTTCTTATAAGAGATTTGATAGAAAAGTATAGAGAGATGAAGAAGGATTTACATATAGTTTTTATTGACTTGGAAAAGGCAAATGATAGAGTACCTAGAAAAATTTTATGGTGAATCCTAGATCGTAAAGGAATATCTATACGATATCCAAGTCTTGAAGAATATGTATGAGGGAGTCATTATCAGTGTCGGCATTGTGGGAGGGGATACTAAGAATTTTTTCATTTCTATTGGATTACACTATGGTTCAGCTTTGAGCCTTTATCTTTTCGCCTTGATCATTGATAAACTAATAAGATATATACAGAATGACATTTCTTGGTGTATGATATTTGCATATGATATTGTATTAATAGATGAGACTCAAGTAAGGGTAAGTCAAAAATTAGAGTTATGGAGAACCACTTTAGAATCTAAGAGTTTTAAGCTAAGTATGACTAATACTGAGTATATACATTGTAGATTTAATAGCGAGAATAGAGAAAGAGGCAAAATTATTTTAGACAGAATAACAATACCTCATAGTACTCATTTTAAATACATTGGCTTTATTCTTCAAGAAGATGGGGGTTGTGAAGAAGATGTAAGTCATAAGATTAAAGCTAGTTAGATGAAGTAGAGGGGTGCTACAGGAGTTCTATGTGATCGAAAGGTGCCAATTAAATTAAAAGAAAAGTTCCATCACACTGTAATACGGCCTGCAATGATATAAGATAGTAAGTGTTGGGCAGTAAAAGGATAATACATGAGTAAAATACATGTTGCGAAAATATAAATGATAAGATGGATGTGTGGTCATACTAGGATGGATAGAATCCGCAATGAGTGCGTTAGAGAAAAAATGAAGGTAGCACATATTGAGGATAAGATAATAAAACATAGATTGAAATGGTTTAGCCATATGAAACGAAGACCTAGCAATGCACCAGTTAGAAAAACTGAACAAGTTAGAGTAGATATAGCTAAAAGAGATAGAAGTAGACCTAAACTGACTTGGTCAAAGATGGTCCAAAATAATCGTATGATGTTATATATATCAGAAGAGATAACCCTAAATCGTACTAAGTGAAAAAGAAGAATCCATATAGCCGACCCCAATTGATTTGAGATTAAGGCTTTGTTGAGTTGAGTTGAGTTGTCCTTCTTTGATAGAGATTTATCATTATTTAATGAAAGTTATTTGTTATTCTCAAATTAAAGTATTATTTTCAAATGGAAGGTGGTGGCAATTCAATATGCTTATATATAAAATAAGTGTTTCAATGAAAGTCAAATTATCCGTTGCATGTTACCATTATCTATTATTTGCATCATAGAAATTCATGGATATCCAATAACTTTATTAATTATGTACATTTTATATATTTTAAAATTATATAATTTTATTTGTACTTTATAAATATGTTCTTTAATTTATTAATAAAAATTTATTTTGTATTAAAAAATTACAAATAATAAAAAATAAGTGTAATTTTTTTTTTAAAAAAAAAGTATGTAATGCTTCCTTTATTTTTTTAAATTGATGAATAAATTAAGAAAAGAAAATTGAAAGTGAATGTAAAAAAGGAATTAAGGAAGGAAGACTTGGGCCTCGAGGATTGTTGATTCTACTGATAATTACGGTTTTGCCATTTTTGTGTTTCAAAGCAATCTCATACGTAAAAGGGATTGAAATCAAATTCTAGACTTGCCTTGTTATACTCATTAAATTTGATTTGAATTTGATGGTATAAATTCCCAAAAACATTTTCGTGAAATGTATATATGGTAATTAACTGATTCTGTGGGTTTTTATTTAATTTGTTTGTTTCCTAATTCTACGAAATTATAGTCTAATGGTTCTTCTTATTCAATTTTTTTCGATTTTTTTTCAAATATGCAAATCTTTTTCATATACTATAAAATTTGCACTTAGTAAAAATGAAAGCTATTTTAAACTATTTTTTATAGCTAAAATTCTGATGCCAATATTTAAAAATAAAATTGTTAACTATTTTTTAAATGAAATTAATTAATATTTGAATAAGTAAATATTTATATAATTTTAAAAAATGAAAAAAAAATACAAAATTTAATTGGGAAATTATTAACCTTTCCATATTCCATTAAGAATTCAAATTTTGAAAATTTATTTGTTTGTTACGTTCCATGTCTTTTAATATAAAACTGCCATATACATGCATATCCCTCGCAGAAAATTTTTTATATAGTCCTGATTCATGGCTCAACTCACGAGCCAAGCCAATCATAAATCGTGATTTAAAAAAATTAATTTAAATTATTTTTTAAATATTATAATTTAAATTATAATTTATGATTGACATGATTCATGAGTAAGGATATAGACTAAATACATGAGTATGGACATAGATCAAGTCCATGTGAGAATTTCCCATCACTCGCATCTCATACAAAAATATCAAAAGCACTACACTGCTGGACCAGCGAGAAAAGGAATCATGGAAGAACAGAATCATAATTAATTGATTAGTATAATATGTTTGTTGAGTAAAAAACATTTGTCATTTAGCTTAGTAAATATCTTTCTAAAATCATAAATAATTGATTAGTATAATATGATTTTGTTTTGCTAAATCAACACAAAGAACAACGGAAGTAAGAGAACTTTCACCTGCTCACTACATATTTAAGGTCGAAAAGTTCTCCCGCCTTTCTAAAGTTAAAGTCGACAATTTTCAAGTTCAATCATCCGATATTCAAGTTGGCCATTATAAATGGTGGGCACGCTTCATGTACTTCTTCATTATTAACAAACTTTTTCACTTCATTGATTCAATTAATGTTCACGAAATTGAAATTTTTTTTTCTTTTTGAAACATTAGAGGAATTCAATTTAAATCTATTGTCCTAGCGGTATTATACACTTAAAAAAAATTATATAAGTGGTCATTTTAATAGTTTTAATATATATTACTCCCTCCGTTCCATAAAAGTTATCCACTATTTTATTTTAGAATATTCTAAAATAATTGTACACATTTATTTATAGAATATATTTAATATTTTTTTTATTTTATCATCTAATAAATTTACACTTTAAATAAAAAATTAATGATAAATTAAACTATTTTTAAAGTAAAATAAATATATGAATAATGGTAAAAAAAGAGAAACAAAAATTATTAAAATATTAATTGTATTTTCTTAAAATTTGTAGAAAAAGAAAGTCGATAAACTTTACGGGACGAAGGGAGTATCATCTAAATTTTTGGTGCATGAGATTGTCTCTCTATCATAAAGGAAACCAGAAAAGAAATGGGGATGGATACATTTCATTATATTTAAGACTATCCAAATCAAATGAACTCCCTTTCAATCAGGAAGTTACTGTTGATTTCAAGTTGTTTGTTTATAATCATATTGAGGATAACTACGTGGTCTTTCCAGGTATTTATTTACTTGTTAAATTGTATATTAAATTTCATATACGAATAGATTCCATGTTTTCTTATAGATTTTTTTTTTCCAGAAAAAAATGAAAAGATAGCATAAAGAGATTTCGCGGGATAAAATCAGAATGGGGCTTCGATCGATTAAATCCCCTAAGTGATTTCCAAAAATCATCAATGGGATATTTGATGGACGATTGCTGTATTTTTTGGAGCTGAGGTTTTTATAATAGAAACTGCAAATAAAGTTGGATGTTTGTCTATGGTTAAGGAGCCTGCTAATAACACTTACTCTTGGACTATTCATGATTTTGCATCATTAGATCAAGAATATTATCAATCTCAAGAGTTTGTCATTGGTGATTGCCGGTGGTATTTATCTGATCGTTAATTAATAATTCATTAATGAATTCTTAATCTTTACGTTATACAATTATACAATATTTAATCAATGTCTTTTACATTTCTTTTAGGACTATATTAATTGATCCCAAAGGGGATTCAGAAGAAAAGGGCAAAAGTTTATCCATTATTTTACAATTGGAGGGTTTTGCAACTAATCTAGATTATGGTGGGAAGGTGTATGCAGATTTTATATTGTGTGTGAGAGACCAAGCTAATGGCAAACATTTGGAAAGTCAAGGTAATTATATAGAGTTAAATTTAGGAAAAATTCTTTGCTTAGTTGTTATTTGAAATTATACAAGTAAAATTAAGAAATTCTCTTTAATTTTTATGGTGCAGCTTGTTGCGAGTTTGATCCTACTGAAGATAAATATGGATTTCACAAGAATATATCTTTCAATGATCTCAATGATTTATCCAAGGGATTTTCGTTTCAAAATACTTTAATTATTGTTGTAAAAATTATTGAGATGACTGTCTTTAAAGAGTTCTCTTAGATATTAGTAATTTAAGGAAAGTATTACAAATATTATTGCAACTATTTTACTAAACTTGCACTCATTAGTTAAATAGAAAATGAAGAAAAGTTGGTCTACAGTCGATATATGGTTATTAACATGGGGATTAGTATGTTAAAGTTTTCTTTTTATTTAGCATTACAATATAAGTGAAGAAAAAACAAAGCTAAATCTGTTTAGAGAGATATACTTAACATGCAAAGTATTTTTTATTTTCAATAAAATGCCAAAGTCAAATATCTTTATGTTCCATGGAGAAAATTCTCACATCTCAATCCTTTTTTTTTGGGGTTAATTTGAAATTTATCTCGCAATTCAACAGCCATAGAATATTCTAAGATAACCTAATCAGTTGCTCATCCTTTAATTTAATGCTATTCAAATTACCTAAAAAGATAAGTTGCATATGAAGTTTGACCAAAATCAAATTTACTAAAAAAAAAAAAGTGGTACAATTTAAACATAATGCTTATAAATAAATATATAATCAAATTCAGACCTTAATATATTTATGATTTTTCAAATTTAAGGATAAAAATATAAAACAAATATGAAAAAGAAAAACAAATTTCAAATGAAAAATTTTCAATTACTGCAACAGAGGAGAAGATCAAACCTCAAAAATCTCCAGTCTGAGATAGCAGAATCAGTATAGCTTTTTAGATTAGAGTATCCACAAATTGAAGTTATTGTACGGTAAATAAAATTAGGACAGTAAAATTCTGTTGGAAAAGAACATTAGATGGGAACTTTACATCTACAAAGACAATATTAACAACACCAAAAAGAAGAAGAAAATCGTAAAAATTCTTTAATGCTTTATTCACTAATCCTCCATCTTCAAGAGAAATATTTAAACAAGAACATAACAACATCACTAGTGATCTCCTTCCCCTGTTGAACAAACACTTGTCGTCGTTGCCCGGAGAAGGCCAAAAGCACCAGCACTGTGATCCATGCTAAAACGGTGGCACGGGCGGCAACGACAACCAATGTTGAGGTCAGCAAGAACCCAGCAACCAAGAAAGTCGATGTATAAAACGCTAGAAAGTGAGTGGCACTGTTAGTGTAAGACATAACTGTTAGAGATATGCATGTGTTCAGTTATATTTGTTGTTAGGTTGTTACAAGTTAGTGCTGACTATAGCTAGTTAGTTTTGTTATGATGTAGTTGCGTTTTTAGTACACCATATTTTTCTGTTACTGTATAAATAGCCAGTTGTATACTTTTGTCAGATATATGAGAAAATATCTTTCTTCATAAGCTCTGGTGTTCGATCGTGGTATCAGAGCAACGAAAGATCCGATAATCGATTCTTTGACCTGATTGTTTTTCTTTTGCAATTGAATCATTCTTTTCATTATTTATTTTTGATATTTCTTCATTTTTTATTGATTCATGACGAATAATCAAAATACTCGAAGTGCTTCAGCGAAAAATGGAGGTGCTATACACAATACTGATAACCCTAGTGTTGTACTTGTAACGAATCTTTTTAATAGCAACAATTATCGAACCTGGAATAAGTCTATGAGGATTGCATTGGAAGCTAAGCAGAAATTAGAGTTCATTGATGGGAAGATCAAGGCACCGGCTGAGAATTCTAGTGAGTATGATGAATGGTATGGAAATAATGCGATGGTTGTTTCGTGGATTCTTAATTCTTTGACCAAAGATTTGCATGATGCATTCTTGTCTGCTAAAGATTTGTGGGACAAATTAGAGAAGAGATTTAGTGAGGCCAATGGACCACAGGAATATCAGATTAAGAGGGAAATGGGATTAATTAGTCAGGGAAACACCACTTTGTCCATGTATTTCACAAAGTTGTCCAAGTTATGGGACGAATTACAGAGCATAGGACCAGTGCCACGGTGCTCTTGTGGAAAATGCACTAGTGGAATTTCTGATGAGATATGAAGTTGAATGAAAAGGCTAAAACTATGCAATTTCTTATGGGACTCAATGACGCATACAATCATGTAAAGAACCAGATACTGATAATGGATCCTTTGCCCAACATAGATAAAGTCTATTCAATGATTCTTAATGTGGAGAAGCAAAGACAGGTGATTAGTAGTTTTAATGATAACAATAAAGTGGCTGCATTTTTGGTTAACAATACTAGTCAGAAGAGTGGTGGAGCGGGTTACAATGGTGGATCTAAAAACAATTACAGAAGGAGAGAATATGTGAAGAATGAAGAAAAGTTTTGTACTTATTGTAAAAGAGAGGGACATGTCAAAGACAGCTGCTTCAAATTGCACAGGTATCCTGACTGGTATAAGGAATTGAGACAGAAAAGAGAGGAAGCAGGTAGATATAGGGGCAGGATCAACTTAGCTGAGTTACCACTTGAAGATACAGAAAAAGTCATGGTTGACAAGAAAGATGATAATGCAGCAAGTTCTATGAGAGAGTTGATCCAGCAGGAGTTAGCCAAAATGTTGAAGGGAAAGCAGACTTCAGAGCATGAGTTTGTCAATTTTGCTCAGGAGTTTTCAGGTATTTTGCCAAACATTGCTAGTAAAACTTATTCTGACAACAGTGTGCATTGGATTATAGATACAGGAGCTAGCAATCATGTGTGTGCAAATGAAAATATGTTCCAGTCAATGGTTAGGATGCAGAAGCCAATTACCATTCATTTGCCTAATGGAAATTCCCTGTCAGTAGATGTAATTGGGAATATTAAGCTAGATAAACAGCTGCTTCTAGAGGGGGTGCTGTGTGTGCCAACGTTTAAATACAACCTTCTCTCAGTAACTAAGCTAACCAGGTGTACTACAATAATTTTCATCTTTTATCCTGCATTTTGCCTATTACAGGACTTGAAGACTAACATGCCAGTTGCAATTGGACGAGCCAAGGGTAATTTGTACTTTCTTGACTCACTTTCATTTGATGCGAAGACTATTCAGAGGTACATTTCTTTACTGAATTCAAGTCTTACTCTTGAATCAATGTGTAATATAAATAATGTCTCTAGTGTTTCTCCTGATTGGCATAAGAGGTTGGGACATCCATCCTTAATTGTACAGCAAAAATTGAGTTTGATGAATGGAAGTAATGACGATTATGATGTTTGTGAAGTTTGTGCCAAGTCTAAACAGACTAGAGCAAATTTTCCTTCTAGTGACAGCCATAGCACTGTTTTGTTTGAATTAGTTCATGTGGATGTATGGGGCCCTTATAAACAGTCAAGTGTATCTGGGGCAAATTATTTTCTGACAGTTGTTGAAGATTATAGTAGGTCAACATGGACATTCTTGATGCAATCTAAATCTCAAGCTAGTACCCTCTTATCTAAGTTTATTAAGATGGTTGGTAATCAATTCAGTGCTAAGATCAAGTTTATTAGGACTGATAATAGATCAGAATTCTTAGGCAGGACATGTCAATCTTTATTGGATGATTTTGGTATCATACATCAAAGAACTTGCACATATACTCCACAGCAGAATGGAAGGGCAGAGAGAAAACACAGGCATTTGTTGCAAGTTGTAAGGGCATTTCTTTATCAAGCATTGTTACCTACTGAGTTTTGAGGAGAAGCAGTTTTATATGCTACATATATCATTAATCGTATACCCACTGCAATTTTAAAGTGGAAATCTCCATATCAGATACTGTTTAACAAAGATCCAGATTTCCAGAAGTTAAGAGTATTTGGAAGCTTGTGTTTTGCTACAAATACTTTCCCAGCTAAGGATAAAATAGCACCCAGGGCATTCAAATGTTTTTTTTTTGGGGTTTGTTAATGTTGTAAAAGGATTCAAGGTCTATGATGTAGAGAATATGAAGATTTTTGTTTCCAGAGACTGTGTTTTCCATGAAAACATTTTTCCTTACCAAACCTTGACTTCTATCTCTTCTGAAACCCCTATACCTGTTCCTATTCATGATAGCACACCATTTTTAACTCAATCATCACCTACCTTGACTATACAACCACCACCTGTTCCTACCACTAATGTTACTTTACCTATCCATGATTTGACTATAACCACTTCACAAACCACAAATGTCTCTACTGATACATCAATATTATCCTCTAATCCGACCATCGTCTCTAACAGAGTCAGTTCTAGGCAAAAGAAGAAGCCCAACTGGTTCCAAGACTATGTTACCTCTGTTAATTGTACACCGGACCATAATTTGACCCTAACTACTCCACATATATACATATCCTTTTTCTCAGACTTCTGTTGAGGATGATGAGAAAAATGTTTTCTTAGCCAATATTACTTTTGTTAATGAACCAAGAACTTATAAAGATGCCAAGGATCATGTTGAGTAGAGACAAGCAATGAACTCTGAGTTGGAGGCTTTAAAAAGAAATCAAACCTGGGTGCTCACTTCCTTACCTACTGGGAAATCTGCTATTGGTTGTAAGTGGGTTTTCAAGCTTAAACTTCATCCAGATGGGTCTATAGATAGATTCAAAGCAAGATTGGTTGCAAAGGGGTATCATTAAGTGGCTGGTATTGATTACAGTTATAGTTTTTCTCTTGTAGCAAAGGTAGTTACAGTGAGAATTTTTTTTACCATTGCAGCGGCTAACAATTGGCCTTTACAACAAGTTGATATTAATAATGATTTCCTGCATGGATTTCTCTAAGAAGAGGTGTATGTGACACCACCAGAAGGGTATACAAAAGCCAAAAAAGGACACGTTTGTAAGCTGCAACGTTCATTATATGGGTTGAAGCAAGCCTCCAGACAGTGGAACACTGAATTAACTAATTTCTTACTGCAATTTGGCTTCTGTCAGTCCACCAATGACAATTGTTTGTTTATTTGTTATAAGAATTGTGTGTTTCTTGCTCTTTTGGCTTATATAGATGATTTTTTACTTACTGGAAATTCAGAGGAGGCTTTTGTGGCATTAAAGGCTGAACTCAATGCAAAGTTTACTATAAAGGATATGGGACCAGCAAGGTATTTTCTGGGATTAGAAGTTGTGAGAACCAAGGCTGGTATTTACTTAAATCAAAGAAAGTACGTGCTGGATATGTTGAAAGATTGAAGCCTTTTAGGGTCTAAGCCCAAGTGTGTTCCTCTTCCAAAAGGTGTCCAGTTGAATTCTACAGAATTTATGTTTCTTGGAGATCTACAAGTGTATAGAAGTTTGGTTGGAAGACTTTTGTACCTTAGCTTTACACGTCCAGACATTACTTATGCAGTCCAAAAACTCAGTCAGCATGTTCAATATCCAAGAGAGGTTCATCTCAAGTCAGCTCATCATGTTCTCAAATATCTCAAATAATCTCCTTCTCTTGGGTTATTCTTTCCAGATTTAAAATCACAGCCTATTGTGATTATAACAGGGTTTTGTGTTCACTTGGGTGCATCTCTTGTTTCATGGAAAACTAAAAAGCAAAACACTGTAAGTAAGAGCTATGCTGAAGCTGAGTATAGGGCAATGGCCTCTGCTGTGTGTGAGCTCCAATGGATTGTATATTTGCTTCAAGATTTTAAAGTTTCACCAACGTTACCAGTGGCTTTGAAGTGTGACAATGCGAACCCTGTGTTCCATGAGCGAACAAAGCATTTAGACATTGATTGTCATATTGTTCGCACCAAATTGAAAGAAGGCTTGATTGCTCCTGTTCATGTTAATTCAGCTTTACCAAGTAGCTGATATTTTTACAAAAACCTTATCTTTTCCTTTGCTTTCAACTCTTTCTTCGAAGTTGGCTTTGGTTGATTGTCACCAAAGTCCAACTTGAGGGGGGATGTTAGAGATATGCACGTGTTAAGTTATATTTGTTGTTAGGTTGTTACAAGTTAGTTCTGACTATAGCTAGTTAGTTTTGTTATGATGTAGTTGTGTTTTTAGTAAACTGTATTTTTCTGTCACTGTATAAATAGCCAGTTGTATACTTTTATCAGATATATGAGAAAATATCTTTCTTCATAAGCTCTGGTGTTTGATCAATAACAAAGCAAAAAATTATGAAGACAGTGAACAACAATAACAACGTTGTTCTTGAAGCTTTTGATACAGATAGGTTCATGTTTTAGAACTGATCATAAGGTTTCAGGCAAAACAGGAGGGAAATTCCAAGGAGAAGGAGCTTTCTTGGTGGGTTTCTTTCTCGTTTTATTAATGATTGATTGTTGGCTCTGTAGAGATATTAGGATTGGAAAGCATGTGCAAGCACATGGGCAATTAGTACCTTACTAATTAGTACATTAGTATATTAAAATTTTTAAAAGTTGGTTTGGTTGATTAGGTGTCACTAATTAAAGCATTAATTGGACCAGGACGCTCTGTTTTTTGACAATGAATATGGATCTCTTTTTAGTTCTATTACTACAATTCAATTTAATTGACTCCGTTTTTTCCTGATTTGTTGAGGATTTGTAAAAAAGTATGCCTGTAAGTCCCAAAACTTCATTCTCTGTTTCTCTCTGCCTCTTTCCCTCTGTCTTTTACTTCTCTTTCATATATTTTTTAAATTCTTCCTTTTAATCGAAATGGGTCAATAAATAATTTCAAATTTTGTAACAAAAGAATGTTTTAGAATACTAATAGGCTGGAATTGTATACAGAATAACATTAAAGTTTTCTGGAGATCCAATAAAATTACAGATTTGTTGATTCTGTTCTGTTCTGCTATGGCCATCGTATTTTTTGTAATGCAGGTTTTGATAGCAGAACATGTAAAAAACCCTCAGGCAATCTATTTTTTTGCTTGCAGTTTTGAATTCATTACACATGATGTGCACGAACATGTCCGGAGATAAATTTTGACGTTCATCAAGTTGATGCTATTTCTACTGGAGTATTGAAAGTAGATACTCTGTCCCTGGCCTTCCTTGCCTGAAATCAAATAATAAAAGCATATAAGAAATATTGGCTCTAAGTAATCGAATACAAGGGTGAAAAGAGTTTACTTGTTGCTCCCAGTTTGTGCGCAGGGTAATAAATAAAATCAAAGCAGCTTGTACGGCACTTCCAGCTATAATTCCCATCCAAAGCCCCTGCAATTTAGGAATAAAAAAGAAAATCACAAAAGCAGAGTGTGATAAGATTGATTATTATTTAGGAAGAATTTCTTTACCTTTCCTCCAAAATGAAACACAAAAGTCAAGATGAAAGCACAAGGAACGCCAACAAGGTAATAAGCACTTAGAGTTATCAATGCACCAGTCTTCTGCCAACCACACCCTCTTGCACAACTTATTTTATTGGAAAACTATCATATTTACCAATATTAAAAAGAAATGATATTGCATTTTTAACGCTATTCTTATATTATGAAATGGTAAATTAATTAGCTTAAACCTCCGAGCACACCCTGGATTCCCTCCATAAAGTTGAAAATGGCAAGAACTGGCGTTATTGAGGCCAAATATTTGACTACTTCCTTTTCAGTAGTGTACAAATAGCCCCATACGTTGTGTGTTACAACTTCAATTGAACTTGCTAACAGGCCTTCTGCAGCTGCTAAGAATAATACAACATGCACTGCAAGAGGAGCAGCATATGGATTACCTGCGCCTAATTCATTAGAAACTCTTGTGCTTTATGTGAGCAAAAGAGCAAAAAATGGAAATTTGTCAAATTCTATTTGCAGGATTAATTTTTAAGCTCAAGTGTACTTCAATTAAAATTTTTATGTACCTGACAGCACTGCCAAAACCGAAAGGGATTCTGAAGGCCACGGCCATTGTGTTAAGACTGTCCAGAATTATTGATATTAGGGAAATGGATCCAACTATTTTTTCGAAAAAGAACTATTTTGTATTAGAGCATGTTAAATTCACCTTAAAACCTAGCATGGCATTTTTCTTAATAATAATATCAAATCGATCTCTATATAAACATTAGGATGTTCTAAGTTATATTTAATAACATGAGAATGTAAACCTGATTGTCATCATTGACGTCTCTAGCTTTGGATTATGAAGAAGGCTTGACATGAGAACCAAAAACTCATATGCCCAGTATTCCAAGCTGGTTCATGTTACCAGTAAAACAATAAGTTTAAAATCATTTTATGAATGTAACTTATAAATAATCATATACCATAATTCCGATGAGCAAATGCAAGAGGAAGCAAATTAAAACTCACCAGAACATAAGAGCCGAAGGCGCACCTAACTTAAGAAAGTTGAAGAGATTTCTCATGCCTTGGAGAAACCTTTCCAAGTCTTTTGGCAACAAGGGGAGAACTTTATATAACAAGCCAATATAAATACATTAATGGAGTAAGAAATTGTATTGGACAAGGCAGCACCTTTATTGCCCAATTGGAAACTAAAAATTAGAGTCCAACATAAAAGGACATGAACTAAACTAGTAATTCCTGTTCTTATCATCAAAGGCAATGTGTTATTTTGAGTTTGTAAGAATCTAACTTGGCATTGAAGAATACCATATGGGAAAATGCTAGGAATTAACCACCTAGCATACTGTCCTGCTTGACTTGAGATTTGTGGGTCTTGTTTAAGAATTGTTAAAATCTTGCCTGTGAAAGCCCAAAGGAATGATATAGGTATGCTCATAAGCATAAAAATAAACATGGCTCTGCCAGCAGCATTTGTTTCTTTATCTCTGTAATTATCTCGGCTTTCCCACATCTTTGTGAGCTAAATTTAAATCAGCTCCGCGTCCAAGACCATTGTCAGATGATGAAATTTGAATGGTTTCAAGAGTAATCGGCTTGGATTCTTGACTATCCATATGTAAATTGGTGAATGTTGAATTTTCTTTTTTTGGAAGTTACAGTTATAGAGAAAGAGAATAGAAAATCTGGCAGTATAAAATGATTGAAACAAAACTTTTATTCATTAAACGTTCTTTATTGGCCAAAATAAGAATTGACTGTAGCTTTTGGGAGTCTTTAACTGTAAAAGACTATCTGGCTGTGTCGGCTGAGTTTAGACTCATAAGCAATACATGTGAGTTCTGTTACACGATTGGTTGCTGTACTGTTGTTGCTCTGTTATAGGAATAATTATACAATAAAACTGTTGTATTACAACAAGCCAATCGAATATTAACATGTGGCAATGTTTTATAACATTGCCACATGTTGATATTCGATTGGCTTGTTGTAGTAATACAACAGTTTCATTGTATAATTATTTCTGTTACAGATGAAAGTTCAACTAGCTTTCTTGACGTAGAAATCAGCACGTAAAAGCAGACATAAAGCACTTCTTGTAGTTGTAACAGTAAGAATAATAATAATTCCACGAGAATACGATGTTAATTACTTGATAAATGGAGTTTTCCATTTTTTTTTCCTTTGAACAAACATGGATTATAACACCTTAATACCAAAGTGTAACGCAACCACTTAATTGATTAATTTATGTAAAGTTAATTAACACAACATATAAAATTCTTAATTAGTTTATAGAATAAGATTTTTTTATTAAAAAAAAAGAGGAATACTAGTAAGATTTGGTTTGTTACATTTTTTTTTGTAAACAATACTAATATAAATAAAATTTGATTTTGTTAACAGAAAAGATGAAACATGTACTTGATAAATATACGAATTTTATTTAATATGATATAAACTACTAAAAACTAAAGCTGAAATGCAAATCAATATACGTTATAATGGTTATAAGCACAATATATGATATGAAAAATCCGAAACAGATTTCTCTTTCCCTATATTAATAATAAAAAAATCAAACCCGAAATAAAAAAATTTCACGATAAATAACGCGCAAAACTAAAAACTAATTAAATATCAAATGAAATCACAACATTGTATTTTTGTACGCGTGCTAGCTTTTTTTTTTTCATTCATATGCAGAGAACACGCGAGTAGCAAAAGGCACGTACCTCAGTATTTATTTACTGTAAAACTACAATATTACACCTAAAACTTATTCAACATGAAAAAAAAAAAAGTATTAAATTAGGCGATAGACAGTACAACATATGGTGTGAATATTGTATCGTGGCTATATTTTTATTCCATATTAAAAAATGTGAAATATGAGGAGGGACTCCTAGCTATAAAAAGGGACCTCTTTCCCTTAGCAAAATATTCCAAAAATATTAAGCTCTCTCATTTATAAGGTTTCAATATTTTTTTTTCTCTTCTCTCTCTTTTGTATTTCTTCTTTGAAATTAGAAATATTATTTTGGTGGTGTCCGAAGATATAGGCAAAATTGGTCGAACCTCGTTAAATTTTGATGTATTTTTTATTTTATTTAATAGTTATTTTTAGTATAGTTATGGTGGTATTTTGTGCTGATTATTATATGTCTAAAAAAATTATGTCTAATGAAAGATTTGATATTTAAGAGTGTCTATTGTGACCAACCTTTCTTTTCTGAAAATTTTTTTGGTATAATTATTGGTGCAATTGTCCACACATTATACATAATATTGGTGAAAAATTAATCTAATTTCCACAACAATTGGTATCAGAGCCAAGATTTTCTGAGTATACTCTATAGTTATAGTCTAGTCTGATCTTCCACATCAAAAAAAAAATTTGGATTATTTGCATTCCACATTTGTTAGCTATTAAATAATTTTTGAAGCAGATATGACAAACAACTCAAGTAAATCATCCACTCCAAAGGAGACAACATCCACTTCGTCAATTTGGTCAAAGACTGCTGTGTCAAATGTTGGATTTGCAGTAGAGATTTTTTATGGTACGGGTCATTTTAGCATGTGGCAAAGTGAGATTCTAGACGCTCTCTTTTAACAGGGTCTAAATATTGCCATTGAAGAAGAGCAATCAGAAGATATTGATGAAAAAATTGAAAAGTCATCAACCGTGTGGCTTGTGGTATAATTCGACCTTGTCTTTCTAGAGAACAGAAGTGTGCTTTCTCTAAGAAAGTTTTCACAAGTAAATTGTGAAAGGCATTGGAGAAAATTTTTTTAAAGAAAAGCAGTCAGAACAAGTTTCATATAAAGAAGAGATTGTTTCATTTCACTTATATTCTTAGTACCACAATAAATGAATACATCACCAATTTTAATCGGCTGGCAGCTGATTTGATGAATTTGGACGTGACTTTCAAAAATTAAGATTTGACTTTGATGTTGTTGGAGTCCCTTTCAGAGAATTTTGAGTTTCTTGAAACAACTCTACTCCATAGAAAAGTTGAAGTAACTCTCTCTGAAGTAACTGTTGCATTATACAGTTATGAACTACGAAAGAAAGATAAGAAAGAGAGTTCAAGTGGAGCAGCGGAAGTATTGATTGTGAGAGGTCACTTTCAAAGCAGGAAGAGAAAAAATAAGGGGAGATCAAAATCCAGACCAACTAAAGAAGAATGTGTCTTTTGCCAGAAAAAAAGATATTAGAAGATAAATTATTTCAAGCTAAGTAATAAAAGTAAATCTGATAAAGGAAAAGCTGTCGTGAATTCAAATGTAGCTGAGTGTGATGATGAGGACTCCGACCTTTTATTAGCTGTTGTGTCATCAATAAGCTCTTCTAGTGTATGACTACTTGTTCTAGTTGTAGTCATTATATGTGTCATAATCGGAATTGGTTCTTTGACTTTAGAGAATTAGAATGAGCAACTATTTGCACAACAAATGACGGTCCATGTATGATTATAGGGATTGGTTTAATCCAATTGAGAAATCATGACAGATCAATTAGAACTCTGAAAAATGTCCGATATATATTGAGTTTGAAGAAGAATCTCAACTATATGGGAGTCATAGAATCAAAGGGCTTTATTGTAAATGCAGCAGAATGAGTAATGAAAGTAATCTCTGGTACACTGGTGATAATGAAATGATTAAGGAATGCCAATAACTTGTATTACTATCAAAGTAATGCAATTATTGGGACAACAGTAGTAACTTCCAGTAATTATCAAGAGTTGAAAGCAATCAAATTATGACATATACGCTTGGGATATGCTGTCAATAAATGTTTGAAACTGTTGTTAGATCAAGGATTATTGAAAGGAGTGTAACTCCAAAAGTTAAATTTCTGTGAGCATTGTGCCAAAGACAAGCAGACTAGAGTGAAATTTGATACTGTAATCCATGATACTAAGGGTATTTTGGAGTGTGGAGTCCTTCCAAGATAGCTTCAATGACTACTTTATAATATTTATTGATGACTTCTCGCGGAGAGTATGGATGTATACAATGAAGACAAAATATGAAGTGTTGAGAGTTTTTCTCATATGAAAAAGATGGTGAAAACTCATACGAGCAAAAAAATTAAATATCTCCGCATAGATAATGGTAGAGAGTATAAAAGTGATTCATTTTTAAAATTTGGTCAAGATGAAGGCATTATTAGACACTTCACAGTTAGAGATATACCACAACAAAATAGGATATCAGAACGTATAAATCGGACATTAGTAGAGAAAATTTGGTGTATGTTGTCTAATGCTGGGCTGGGCAGACAATTTTAGGCTGAGGCTATGACTTATGCTTGTTATCTCGTTAATCGCTTACAATCAGCTACTATTGGTGATAAAACACCTTTGGAGATGTGGTCTGGAAAACTTGCTACTGATTATGATTACTTACATGTGTTTGGTTCCATTGCATACTATTACATTAAGAAATCAAAGTTAGATCCGATGGCAAAGAAAGCGCTCTTTATGGGAATCACCACTGGTGTGAAGGGACTTTGCCTTTGGTGTCCAAAAATAAATAAGAAAGTCTTTAGCAGAGATGTTACATTTGATGAGTCTACCATATTGAAAAAAGTAACAGATGAAATTGTTCAGCAGACGGATAGTATTCCACAACATGTGGAGTTTAAAAGAAGAATTATTGACCCAGTAATAAATAAAACAGATGAAGACACTCCTATGGTAGAGAGGGAGTCAGATGAAAAAGAGGTTCTAACCCAAGAAGCTCCACAACAATAAAAATTTATTGAAACAAATAGGTCAAGATGAGAGATTCGCAAACCTGATCAATTTGATGATATGGTGGCTTATGCATCCCTAATTACAAATGATGACATTTCTAACACTTCTATTGAAAGCTTTCCAAAGTTCAAAAAATGAAGAAGTGGAGAAAAGCCATGGATGATGAAATGCAGTCCCTTAAAAAGAATCAGACATGAAAGCTAGCTAATCTACCAAAGGAAAAGAAGACAATTGGATGCAAATGGGTATTTATGAAGAAAGAAGGATTTTTTAATAAGAACGATGTTAGCTACAAGGCAATGTTTGTAGCTAAAGACTATGCTTAGATGGAGAAAATTGATTATAATAAAGTATTTTCTCCAGTTATAAACATTCATCCATTAGAATTTTATTGACCTTGGTAGCATAATTGAATTTGAAACTCATTTAACTTGATGTAAAAACTGCATATCTACATGAAGACTTAGAAAAAGAAATTTATATGAATCAGCCAGAAGGGTTCAAAGTTGTTGAAGAAGAAAAATGGGTATGCAAATTAGAAAAATCATTATACGAATTAAAATAATCTCTGAGACAGTGGTACAAAATATTTGACAATTTTATGATGAGGCAAAAGTACACGAGGTGCAAATACGACCATTGTGTGTATTTGTGCAAGTTACAAGATGGATCTTTCATATATCTTCTCTTGTATGTTGATGATATGCTGATAGCCTCAAAGAATCAAGGAGAAATTGAGAAGTTGAAAGCTCAGCTGAATCAGGAGTTTAAAATGAAAGACTTGGGTGAAGCTAAAAAAATTTTAGGCATAGAGATATACAGAGATAGGAAGAGAGAAAAGCTTTGTTTGAATTAGAAACAGTATCTGAAGAAAGTACTACAACGTTTTGACATAAATGAAAAGTCAAGACCTGTAAGTATACCGCTTGCATCTCATATGAAACTCAGTACATCTTCATCTCCTAAAAATGAAGCGGAACGAGAGTACATGTCAAAGATTCCATATGCAAATGCTGTTGGTAGCTTGATGTATGATATGGTATGTACAAGGCCAAATATTTCACAAACAGTTGGAGTTGTGAGCAGGTGCATGCATGATCCTGGTAAGGAACATTGGCAAACTGTGAAATGGATTCTATGGTATATTCTGAACACCGTAGATAACAGATTGATATTTGAGCGGGATGAAAAAGATGGTCAATATATAATTAGATATTGTGATTCCGATTATGCTGATATTTTGAATAAACATCAATCAACTACTGGTTATGTGTTTACACTTGCTAAGGGACCGGTTAGTTGAAAGTCTAAGTTACAGTCAACAGTTGTGTTGTCTACTATGGAAGCAAAGTACATGGCAGTATCAGAGACTGTTAAAGAAGCAATTTGACTTCAAGGATTGCTTGGTAAACTGAGAGTTAGACAAAAGCACATTAAGATGCATTGTGATAGCCAAAATATTATTCATTTAGCAAAGAACCAAGTTTATCATGCAAGGACGAAGCACATCAATATTCGGTTTCATTTTGTACGTGAGATTCTGGAGGAATGTGAAATATTGCTTCAAAAAATTCAGACCACTGATAATCCTGCAGACATATTAACAAACGTAGTGACAGCTGTCAAGTTCAACTATTGTTTGAACTTGATCAATATTTTCAAAAATTGAAGATAAGCGTTTCACAACGCAATTGAAGATACTACTAAAAATAGTTCCTTTTAAGAGAAGTCTTGCAGATTGTAAATAAAAAAATAGCCAATGAGAAGATTTATTGTATTATGGCTATATTTCTATCTCACATTAAAAAAGTTTTATGGCTATATTATGGCTATATTTCTATCTCACATTATAATTTAGTTATAATTTATATAAGTTTTTTGCACTTGTATTTTTTTAACTATGAAATGAGGACTTAATTATTTGTATCATTATAACAAAACTAGTATATTATTATACTATAGGTCCACATTACTTTTGTTTTTCACTCCGGGGTAGGTTAAAATTTTAAATATATACAGAATTTAATGATTTTCATTATTAGTTTAAACTTTAAAGCTTTTCTAATTGTATATATTTGAATAGTGACATTAACATTTTATATTTTAGGAAAATTAAAATTTTGTATTCAAATTGAATATAAAAAATCGTTTTTACTATTTTTTAATTAATGGAATTAGTTTTTATTATTTTAAGATAACTAAATGAATTGAAAATGAAGATTAAACATTTCACGGAAACAATATGAAGGTTAAACATTGAAGGACTTTTGATAAAAATATAAAAAAAATTTTAAAAAAATAAATTTATCATATTTTAAAAAACATATTTAAGCTTATAAAAATATTATATTTTTATAATTTATTATAAATTTATAAAATTTATTATGAATTTATTATAAAATAAATTAAATATTCTTAAATAAAAATATTTTATTATAAATTTATTATAAAATAATTAAAATATTCATGATAAAAATATATATATAAAATGACAGGATTTCACTTTTTCAAAATTAAATATCTCACGGAAACAAAATGAAAGTTGCTCTTTGCGAATGCTCAAACCCAAATCAACAATGGGCATCGTTGACGGAAATAAGTAAAACTCCAGCGTAAAATAAAATAATTGCGGTGAGCGTGGATCGAACACGCGACCTTCAGATCTTCAGTCTGACGCTCTCCCAACTGAGCTATCCCCGCAAGACGAAAAGATTCACCAGTAGCTTATCTTTGTTAAATATTTTATGAGTAACTGATTAATTCAATATATTTAAGTTTAATAATTTAATATTAATTCAATATATTTAAGTTTAATAATTTAATATTAATTCAATATATTTAAGTTTAATAATTTAATATTAATTCAATATATTTAAGTTTAATAATTTAATATTAATTCAATATATTTAAGTTTAATAATTTAATATTAATTCAATATATTTAAGTTTAATAATTTAATATTAATTCAATATATTTAAGTTTAATAATTTAATATTAATTCAATATATTTAAGTTTAATAATTTAATATTAATTCAATATATTTAAGTTTAATAATTTAATATTAATTCCATATATTTAAGTTTAATAATTTAATATTAATTCAATATATTTAAGTTTAATAATTTAATATTAATTCAATATATTTAAGTTTAATAATTTAATATTAATTCAATATATTTAAGTTTAATAATTTAATATTAATTCAATATATTTAAGTTTAATAATTTAATATTAATTCAATATATTTAAGTTTAATAATTTAATACTAATTCAATATATTTAAGTTTAATAATTTAATACTAATTCAATATATTTAAGTTTAATAATTTAATACTAATTCAATATATTTAAGTTTAATAATTTAATACTAATTCAATATATTTAAGTTTAATAATTTAATACTAATTCAATATATTTAAGTTTAATAATTTAATACTAATTCAATATATTTAAGTTTAATAATTTAATACTAATTCAATATATTTAAGTTTAATAATTTAATACTAATTCAATATATTTAAGTTTAATAATTTAATACTAATTCAATACATTTAATTATAATTAGTTAAAAAAAAACTTTATTATGTGTACTTTATTGTCATTTTATTTCATTTATATAAATTTTTAAGAATGTATGTATTTTTATTTATGCATTTATACATGTAATATATATATATATATATAAACATAAAATATGTTATTATAAAAATGATTTATTTTTTCGTAAACAGATGCAACCTTATTATACATTAGCCTTTTATATTCAAACGATTTAATAATTCTAAATAGTCACCATTTTGGAGGGGTATTCTTAGTACAATCCATCTTTTGAAGAAAGGCTTGCAACATTTGGCTTGTAATGGTTTGTCTATTCGTTTTTGGACTGATTGGTGGATTGGAGATATGTCTTTAATTAGTTATGCTATTTTGCTAGTCCCGGAGGAGTATCTAGACCATTTTGTTGTAGAGGATTGGATTGGCTGTGGTTGGAATTTTGATGTCCTTCGCCTATTTTTGCCGAATGATATATTACTTTCGCTATTGGCAATACGGCTTACTGCTACCGATCTTGCTTCTGATTCTATAGCATAGTCCGCCACCTCCAGTGGTAAGTTTAGTGTTGCCTCAGCTTATGGTTTGCAAGTTTCTAATGCCCCTTCTATTCTGGGTATAGATTGGTCTGTATTATGGAAAATCCAGGTACCTCAAAAGATTCGAAGTTTCTTGTGGTTGTTCCAATGGCGGAAACTAATGACTAATGTGGAGCAGCAGAAACGGGACTTTACTAATGATAATTCTTGTGTGTCTTGTGATAGGGAAGAATCTATTGAACATCTCTTTCGAGATTGTCCTGATGCATCTGCTTTTTGGAGGGATTTCCTTGATGTGCCATCTTGGCATTTGTTCCGATTATACCCAGCAGATAAGTGGATAGCTTTGTCCTCTAAATTATGCTTTCCTCTACTGCTTGATTGTGATTCTATGGCTGTTTTTGCTATTGGACTTTGGTATATTTAGAAATGGCGTAATGAAAAGGTGTTTCAGGTGGATGTTCAGTCTCCACATGCCTTTAAACATCAGGTATTGTATTGGGTCAAAGCAAATCATGATGCTTGGTTCAATAGGCATAATGTCAGTCCTACGAGAAATGTTATTTCTTTTATTTCTTGGTCTCCACCACCGGATTCTTGGGTGAAGGTTAATGTTGATGGTGCTTCTAAGGGTAATCCTGGTCTTAGTGGTGCGGGAGTTGTTATTCGTGATTATCTTGGCAGATGGTTGTGTGGGCGTATTGTACATCTTGGCATCTGTTCTTCCATGATTGCAGAGCTGAATGCTCTTGTCTTTGGTTTACAACTTGCTTGGCAGCAAGGCCATAGGAGGGTTGTGATTGAGATGGATTCGGCGGATTGCCTTAGAATGGCCTCCGATTGTGGTGATTTCAGGCCCAGGTTTACCAATCTTCTTGGTCAGATTAATTTGCTGATTAATATGAGTTGGGAGGTTAAATTGTTGCATGTCTTCAGGGAAGGAAACAAGGTGGCTGACACTCTTGCTAACCTTGCGGTAAGGTCAACACAGGTTGATGAGTATTTAGCCGTCCCTCCTTCTATAGTTCGTGATGATTTGGAAGCAGATAGCTAGCACATTGTTTGGCCTCGTGTCATAAGGGTATAATCGGATATCCCCTCTTTTGTATTAAAAAAAATAATTCTAAATAGATAAAGGGAAAAGTGGGTGACATTGGTTGTCTTTTCGGCAATAACAATTCCTGATTGATGGTTTTCCCTTTATTTAAAAACTAACATTAAACATGATTAGTTAGTTATTTGGATGCCAATAAAAGCTTTGTTGTTGATCTTATGAAGTGTTTAGTCGGACTTCAAAATCAAAATCAAAATTGAAGTTAGAATACTTATTCATTATTGTTATTTATTTCCCTCTAAAATTAGAATAAAAAATTTACATATCCCATTTATAATAATACTCATTAAAATCGATGAGAAAAAATGTATATATAATTAAAAAATATAAATAATCAATAAATAAATGTATATTTTTAAAGATAAATGATATCTAATCAAGTTTTGTTGCTTATAGAGATTATCAAATAACATAAACCAATCTGATCCGGCTATGTCAGTTTAAACCGATTAAATTGACAGATTTTAGTCTATATATTTACTAGTAAAATTGATTAAATCATATAAAATCCGACCATTAATGATTACTTTTTGAAGAGTAAAATTTTTAACTTAATCGATAATGATCGGATTGGCCGACTTATAAATGCCGATCAATCCAACCAATGTACATTTTTAATTGCTAATCTCGTAGAGCATTTAGTTTAAATTTCAAAAATAAAATCAAAATTAAAATTAGAACTGTTATTTATTTTTATTATTTAATTCATTTTGAATTGAAATTTGGTCTTCTTTAAAATTATCTGTATTGTAATATGACATAATTCAAAATTAATAATTTGTTTTTTACTAAAATGATGTAATAACAATTTTAATATATGTACGTGAAGTGTTTTTATTTTAAAAAATCAAAAATTAAAGAAAAATATATTATAATAAATTAGTAACTAATAGTTTAAAGTTTTTTTTGAAAAAAATAATATAAATTAATTCAATTGATTATAGAAAATATATAGAAAAAAATATAAATAATCAAGAAATAAATATATATATTTGAATATATAAATAATAAAAGAAACTTATTTGTTTATGAGTACAAAATTTATTCATTCGTCCTTTTTCATTTCAAATATGAAAGTATATAAAATAAGATAACTATAAATTTACTTTTAAGTATATTTATTTAACGGAATGTATCAATTTGTATAAACTTTTGCAATGTGTACTATTTTTAATAATTAAATATTTTTTCAGTATCATTTCATTAATACTATCTGCATTAGAATTTAAATAATAATTCGACATAATTTTTTATATTTTTACTTATATGACTTATAGCTATCATCAATTAATATATACTGATAAGAAAATTAAATTAAATAATTAATAAAATAAAAAAGAAAATATACCATGAATCTCCTTTTTATAAAGAAATTTTAATTTATAAATTAAACCAAATTTCAAAAAATAAATAAACTAATAAATTACTAAATCTATAAAAATTTTAATAAAAAAAATTATATATAAAAAGGATTTTAAAGTTCGCATGCCCTGTCTTAGTTTTTATAAAAAATTACGAATTTATTGAAACAACTAGAAATTAAAAAAAAAAAAATATTTTGCTGCCTATTTAAATAGACCGAAAACCCTATTCACTATAGAAGGTTGAAGCGGAGTGAGAACGAGAGAGAAAATGTTACAATTCCCGGCGTTCATGACTCAGTACCCATGGTCGACGAAGACAATTCCGACTTCGTATTTGTTACCGTCACAATGGCCTCAACCCCACAGCGAAGAGCTCCTCCTCGCTATGGAAGAGTCCGATTTCGAAGAGAAGGTATCGATTGTTGTCTCACTTTAAATCTTTATCCGAAATAGATAGGAACCAAACTAGATTCCTTGTTTTTAAGTTGTTGACATTGACTTGACAGATCATTCGGCTTTTGATTTTGATGTTGTTTGTCAATTTTGATGTTATTTCTTTCATTTGCATTTCGAATTTCTCAATTTATTTATTTGTCTGTTCGTTCTTTTGCATAATAATTGGATAACTCTATACTAGATCTTTATATATCTTACGATGGGACTGCGACTCAATTGTTTAGTAGCAAAAAGTGTAATTTATAAGAGCAAATTTTAGGTTTGGATTCTGTTGGTGTGGGCAAATTTGGTCTTCCAATGTTTCATTTTTATGTATTTCACTATATTTATTGATTGTATAGAGTTTTTTTTTTCTTTTAATTTATTTTGCTATATACATTCATATGTAACAATTTGCACATTTTTTTTATTGTTTCCTTCATACAATTTAATCTTTTTTAGAATAAATCTCCTGTAAATAAGAAATGAATAAGGTAGAGAAAGTGGATGGTTAATGTATTTATGCTCATTTATTTAATATTTGCAGATTGGTATTTAAATTTTAATTCTCATGGGGAACTGGAAAAGAAAATTGTGGTTTAAGGGTTGCACTAGCATAGATAGCAGATGGTTCTGGTTTGCGATGGGACAATATAATTGTGGAGTCTTGCTTCATGCGAGAGCCTTAGGTGCCGTTGGAATCAATGTTTTAAATATCAGCCGTTTCGCATCAAAACGACCGATATTTAATGGAATTTAAGGGGCCGGTACGGGCTTGGGCATTATATGAATGGGATTTTCCAAATATCACCTTGAATCGCTTGCTTGTATCGTTGAATTGGTGAATCAGCCGGGATGGGAACATTTGAATAGGCAATGAAATTGTGCATATGCGGAATTAAAAAGAAGGAGAAGGAGAAGGAGAGGATGGATTTTGAAGGTTTTGCAGCTGAGGGAGGTGATGAAGAAGAAAAAGAAGAAGATGAACCGGGTATTAAATACACAGTGAAACCAAATTTCTTTGATGCTAAAGAAGAAGAAGAAGAAGAAGAAAAAGTACTAATAAATAACAAATAATAAATAAATATTAATAATTAATATAAAAAATAAAAAATAAATAAATTTTTAAATGATATTTTTTTATTTTTAATTAGTAAGTGATATATTAAAATTAATAAATTTGCAAATGATATATATTTTTTTATTTTTAATTAATAAGTAATGTATTATTATTAATGATTTAGCAATATTATTACGTAAAAAATATAAAATGTGTTTAATAATTATTAAAAAAAATTTATATATTTATATATAGTTTTTTTTAAATTATTTTTGATAATAATTACATCTTTATTATTATTATGGATTAATTTTAACATATATTATTAATTTATATATTATAAAAATATTTATTTTTTTATTTTATATCGGTCCGATTCATTCCGTTTTACCGATTCCGTTATTCGATTCGTTCAATTCTGCGATTGCAACTACATTCAATAGAGTGATAGACGATTTAAGACGTTTCATAAAGATTCAATCCGATTCTGTTTCATCAAGACCGATTCCGATTTCGCTACCGATTCCGCGATTTAAAACTTTGGTTGGAATTCTTCTAGTGAGGAAGTGGGACTGTTGTTATTGAAGCTTAGTAAGCCTTGAAAATTGAGGATGAAGATGTGATTATTGCTCCTGTGTTGCACTTTGAAGATGTGATTTATTGCTTTTGTGTTCCACTCTTGTGTTTAGACCAATGGCATTAATGTATAGATATGGGGTTTTAACAAAAATTTCGTCACGATGTCGAAACTATGAACTATGAGTAAATTGTTCTCTCTATGTTTTCTATATTTTCTAACTTCGCCTATACATGAGTCTCTTGTGCATTGTCGGTCCCAGGTCCGGATAAAAGAGGAGAGTTGCGGTAGGTGACAGCCAGTGTAAAATTTTATCACATCTCATGATATGAATTTTAATGATATTTGTACATTGACTCTATTATTCAAGAGGATGGGGAGTTGTGAAGAAGATGCGACTCATAGGATTAAAGCTGGTTGGATGAAGTGGAGACGTGTTACCGGAGTGTTATGTAACCGAAAGATGTCAATTAAATTAAAAAAAAAGTTATACTGCGCTGCAATAAGGCCTGCAATGGTATATGGTAGTGAGTGTTGAGCAGTGAAAAGATAACACATAAGTAAGATGTATGCTGCGGAAATGAGAATAATAAGATAGATGTATGAATATAATAAGATTAACAGAATCCGTAATGAGTGCATTAAAGAAAAAGTGAGGATAGCGCCTATCGAGGATAAGATAAGAGAGCATAGATTGAGATGGTTTGACAATGTGAAACGAAAATCTAATGATGCACCGATGAGAAAAAATGAACAACTTAAAGTAGGAATAGTTATTAGAGGTAAGGGTAAACCTAAACTAACTTGGACAACGGTTGTCCAAAATGATCTTACTGTTTTACATTTACCAGAAGAGATAGCTCTCAATCGAACCGAATGAAAAAAAAAGAAAGAAAGAGAATTCATATAGCCGACTCTAATTAATTTGGAATTAAAGCTTTGTTGTTGTTGTATCTCTTCCATATTTTCTAAACTTGCTGAGAGAAAGTGACTATTTTTTAGTTGTACGTTCTAGCTTATAGTCTTTGATATAGGGTATATCAAATTTTTGAGCAACAACATAGATTAAACTTTTGGTGTATGTTAATAGAAAATATAATATGTTTGTTTATATGTGCGCGCTTGGATTTTGCCATGCATTTGATATTAGGGATTGCAGTATGCGCTTGCACCTCTAATTTTCCTCGCTTCTTGCTTTCATATGATTTTCTATGTTATGTTAACATGATCAATATATGCAGTGCAATGAAATTAGAAAGACAAATAGCAACCTCCTAGTTATTGGAAAGACAGCTGTTGATAATGATAAAGAGGACTATGATAATGATGCCGACGACGACAATGTTGATAATGCAGAGGAATCTGAAGGAGAAGAATTTGAGCAAGAAACTGGCTGAAGATAGTTGCTTGCTACAATTCTCGGTATCTTGTTTGGAAAGTTTCAAATGTCAGTCTGACCTTGTGATGGAACTATGGTTTTGAATTTGTATGCACGCGAGTTTTATTAGTCTAATCCTTATCTGCAGGGAAAAAAATATTTTCTACACTTTTATAAATTTTACATGTGTGTATACACCATAAACTCTATTATCAACAGTTCTCCGTGATTGGTTTGTCAATGCTGCAATTTTTCTTTTTCCCTTTTCATTGTCTGTTGGTCACATATCTTAAGCTGAAAATTGCATGATTGTTTGGTGCTCATAGGCTAAAATTTCCCCTGTGATATTCATTCCTAAATATAGAAAATATGGAGCTTGGCATCTATGCCGAAAGTCTGTTAGGGAAATTGCATGATTTTCATTATGGTGCTGTTGCACTTAGTTGTAACATAAATCTTGTGTTGTAGCTACATGATTGGTTATGAAGTAGGTACAAGATCTTTCAAATAGTTATAGTTTTCTGGAAGATTGTTATAGGATCATCAAAACTCCATCTGTTCTATCTAATATTAAGCTATTAAGGTCTCTTCTTTTGAGGTTTGCTAATGCAAATTGAAAGCTACTAGAGCGCATCTTATCGAATCCTTTGCTACTTCATCTCATTTAGTGAATTTTAAGAGTTGCTGGTTCATCACTCCCAACACACTTGTTTTTCCTCTTTAAGAAAGCTTGAGATTTGTGCCCCAAATCTTAAATCATTTGGTTATTTTGGACATGAAATAAACTTGGAAGTTGGCAGTCTTCCCCATATGGTTTGATTTGTTAGTTGGTGGTGGATATGATAATTATGTGCATTATGCTTTTCCCCAATTATTGAGCTACTTTTCTCAGTTTCATACTCTTAAACAGGTCATTTACTTCCACAAGGTTGGATATAATTTGTGTTATGTAGTTTCTTCTGCAAATATGCACTTAAACTATAATTTCCTTTTTATGATTGGTTTCTCTTGCAGGAAAGTTTGGAGTTCCCTCAGTTTTCTGAATTGACTAATCTCTAACACTTGATATTTGGAGCTGTAGCACTCCATGAAGATAGCCTCCTTGGTTTGTCCCCATTGATAAAATCATGTCCCTTCATGCAAAAATTCACATTGGAAGTAAATGATCTTTGTTTTATACCTCCGAACTTTAGAACTTTAGGCCCGTTGTTCAGATAATTTGCAATTGCAAGTTGTTTGTAGAACTGCCGGCACATATTTTTTTCATCTTCTTCACTGGTTCTCCTAACCGAGGGAACTTCAGACTTTCCTGCAAGAGAAAATAATCAATAATCAGGATACTAAGAAATTATAGTTAAAGTGTTTACTTGCATAAGAAACTAAATAACACAAATTATATTCACCTTGTGCAAGTAAATATCCAGTTTAAGAGTCTCGAGCTGAAAAAAGTAGCTGGATAAGTGGGGAAAAGCATAATGCACATAATTATCACATACACCACCAGGTAACAAATCAACGGGAAGATTGCCAGTTTGCAAGTTTATTTCGTGTCTAAAATAACCAAATGATTTGAGATTTGGGGCACAAATCTCAAGTTTCCTTAAAGAGGAACAATTAATGAGTAGCAAGTACTTTAATCGGAGTGATGAACCAGATGAGATGAATACTGCACGAAATCGTTGAAGTAGCGGATAATTCAATAAGAAGTGCTCGAGGAGCTCTCCAGTTGCATTCACAAACCTCAAAGAAAGAGACCTTAACAGCTTAATATTGGATAAACCAGCTGGAGTTTTGATGAAACTATAACAATCTTCCGGAAAAGTAATAGTATTCAAAGGAAAGTGCAAGTATTCAAAGGATCTTGCTCCTGTAAGTTAATGTTGATATTTTGAACTCTCTTCCTTGTTGCAAAGGTAATCCATTTATCAAGGTGTTGACTAGAGGTTTCATACAAATCAAAACACTTTAAACTCATCAATATTTGAACAACTGTGCACGTCCAATACTTGATTTACCCGTCTTATAAATTGAATCCTCCCCCTTTTCAAGTTTTTCTCTCTACTTGTGGTTGGTCAGTGTATTTCGATCATTTAAAAATTTTAAAGAAGTGATTGATTTCCAGAGGTTTTTCAGTCTGTGAGAAAGGACACCAATCTTTGTCGCTTCTTCAAGTGTCAAGCGTGATATTATAGAAATAAGAATCTCATCTGGTAGTTGACTGATGCAATCTTCCACATAAGTTTCCCTCTAAATCACATCAAATGAAAGCAAAATCATCACATCAGAACCAATCTAATAACAGTTAGTGCAATGTTGAGTACCAAGTCTTGAAATTACCAAATATAACTAAAAATTCACATTAAACGCTGGCCAGAGAAATATTATGGCGACTAAAAAGAAAAAAAAAAAAAAAGAAAAACCAGCTCGGGTTGATAGTAATGGAGGAGAATAGAAAAGTAAAGAACGTTATGAAATTAGCCTAATTCTGAAAAAATAGCTTCTGAACTCCCTAATGTAATGAAGATTGTACTTATAGGATTTTTTTTTGAACCATATAGGATTTAAAACCATATAAGATTATATAATTTTATATTTTTTAAAAAATTTTATGAAAAATATATGTAACGTAAATTGTAATATAATAGTTTAATAATCTCTTTAATAAATTAATCTTCAACTTGTATTTTGTTTCTATTATTGTTATTACTATTTTTTTTTTGCTTTTAAATATTAGTATAAACTTATAGATTGGATGTATTTTATTAAGTATGAGTTAGTTGATAAATAATAAAAATATACTATATGTCTGGCTAAAAAAAATTTAAAAGAAGAATTTCTATAAATTTTTTATTTTTTTAAAATTATTTAATATATGAAAAAGTTCATATAATTTTTATTATAATAAAAACACACTATAAGTATGGTTGAAAAAAAATTGAAAATAAGACTTTCTATAAGTTTTGTAGTTTTATTTTTTAATTATTTGATATATGAAAAAGTTCGTGTAATTTTTATTATGTATATTTATTTTTATTATTTAATATAGATATACATTAAATTGAATAACTAATTTTTTAAAAAGGAAATATTTTTGAGAAAAAAGTGATAAAAGAAGATTCATTTTATTATGGTGGTCTTATTGAAACAACTCTTAAAAGAAAAATGCATGTCCTGGTCCTATTAATTAATTTGTTATAAATAATATCATCTATGAGTACTAAAACTACTAGCACTAGCAGCCTCTTTTTATTCCATGTTCAATTTTTTGCTCGTAAACCATTTGATCTGCTGCCATACCTCTATGAGTGTTTTTTTTTTTTTTTTTGAAAATGATATTCTTTTTTAAAAGCACAAGAAAAAAGAAGCAAAGAGAAAAGGATTCACTGCCCTACTTATTTTACCCTTTTCCTCAGTTGATCAATCCAGAATTAATTTATCAATTGATTCCCTGTGGACTGTTTATCTTCTTAATTGGCATTGGCCCTAATTTGTCGTCTAAAGCTCTAATAATAATCGAAAATGACCTAATTATAAATCTTATCCAAGTAGAGTGTCGCTATGCGGCCCTGTTATTGACTCTTAATGGGCTATTAGGCCTTTTAGGACCCAAACGATGTGCTTAAACCCTTAACAATAACTGGGTCTAATTATTCATCGAAAGGCCAAGAAAGGTATGCATATTGTCCACTTATTTCCTGTTTTTATTTATGAAAATGATATTTTTTATCGTATTTTTTAAAAATTTTATTTTTTTATTAAAATATTTTAATTATTTATTATAAATTATATAAAATTTATAAATTTATAATAAACTCATTATAAACTTTTTATAAACTAATAAAAATATAGTATTTTAGTAAATATTTTATAAATTTTAGTTTCGATAAATATTTTTATAAATATGATAAATTTAAAATTATTTTTATATTTTTGTCAAAAACTTATTTTATTTTAATTTCTTTGATAAATTCAAACTTAGACGTCTTGATCTTGCACCGATACTTTTGAAATAATAACAAAACTAACCACAAAAATAAATCACTTTTCAAAAATACTGAAATTTTTTTTATATTTTTTCAAAAATTAATGTAAAATTTTTAAAAATATTTCACTCCTTATTTAAATAATTTTTTTCTTTTTAAAATAATTATTTTCTCATTTCAAGTAATATTTTCCTACAAATTTTATTTTTTTAACTTTACTATTAAAATAAATATATTTTAATAAAATAATAAAATTTAATATTTTAAATATATTTTTAACTAATAAAATGTATTAATTTTTTATAAAAAAATTAATTTTAATTATAAATAATAAATAACACTCAAATAAATTTTAAAAAATAAAATATATAAAACTATATTAATAAAAATTATTAAATTTATTTTTAAACAAATTTTATATATACACATCAAAAAATGTTAAAAATATATTAATTTTATTGTGTAAATATTATATATATATTGTGTGTACATTATATAAATATTATATATATCGTGTATATATTATATTTATATTATATATTTATTGTGTGTATTGTGTATATATATTGTGTGTATATTATATATTTTTTGAATATATTGTATAGATATGTGTGTATATAAAATTAAAAAAAATTAAAAAAATTATATAAATATTATATAAATAATATGTATAAGTTTGATATATGTGTATATATTACAGTTTATTTTATATATATTATATATATTATACATATATCATTATTTGTTTTGTATCATTGTTTGTTTTATTTGTATGTTGTATATTTATTATATATATATTATGCTTTTTTGTATATATTAAGATTAAAAAAAATTTATGATTGAAAAATAAATAAAAATAAAATATTAAATAAACAAAAATTAAAAAATTAACAAAAAGCAAAAACAAAAGAAAAGAAAAAGCAATATTTTTTTACATAAAAATAAAAAAAAAAATCGTAGTTTTGAAACAAATGAAAAGTGGGCCTAGTTTTGAAAATCAAACCTCAAAAGTGGTTACACTGTGCATTGTTTTCTTTTTTAATCAACTTTTTATTGCAAAACATATAGCATGGCTTATGAATAACCGGTACATAATAAAATAAAGGTACATTTACATAATTATTCTAAAAAATAATTTTTATTATAAAAATATTAAAAATATTTACATTTTTATAAAAAAAATTAATGTAAAATTTTAAAAATATCTTATTTTTTAATAAAATATATTTTTTTAAAAATATATCTTCCCTTAATACAATCAATATTTTACTTCAAATTTTTATTTTTATTTATCAAATTTTATTATTAAATAAAAAATTATAATAAAATAATAAAAATTAATATTGTAAATTATTTTTATATTATAAAATCATAATTTTTTGTAAAAAAAATTAATTTTTAATTATAAAAAATAAATAACACTAAAAAAATAAAAAATAAAATAAAATATATAAAATACATAATGAAAAATCATTAAATTTATTCTTAAATAAATTTTAAATATTATACATAGGAAAAATAAATAAATATATATATATATAATTTTGTCATGTAGATACGTCGTAGATGAGTTGTAGATGTATTGTAAATATTGTATGTATATTATATTTTTGTTATTAAAATTATATATATTTTATGTAAAAATTATTGAATGTTGTATGAATATTATATAAATATTATGTAGATTTTTTAAAAATAAAAAATTAAAATAAGTAAAATTAAATAAATATTAAAAATATTATGTAGATGTGTTGTAAATTTATTGTAAATATATTGTTGATATGTTGTATATGTTATAAATATAGTTTATATTGTTGAGTGTATATTTTATATATGTTATGTATATATTTATTTTTTTATGTATATTAAAAATATGAAATTAAAAAAATTAAATAAAATATATAAATATAATAAAATAAAATAATGAAAAAAGTTACAAAAAAAGAAAAATCAACGTAAAAATGTTAAATTTGAAAAAAAATTGATATTACCATATAAATAAAAATAGTGATGCGTGGGACAATATTTCTCAAAATGGATAAAATTTTACCATGCCTGTTGTAATTATCTCTAAAATAAAAATAAATAAATGAAAATGATTTGACTAAAATTCTCTATGTTGTACCAAATATATATATATATATATATATATGTGCATTAAAGATATTAGCAAAGAATGTTATAAGTCATCAATGCATTGAAATTTTTTATATAACTTGTGTTGATATTTAAAAACTTAAGAAATAACATTATGTTTTATTTAGCCATTCGTATAAAATAATAAAACGTTATGCATAACTTGTTTGTTAGAATCCACTAATATGCGGAATGCTAACGGATTAAAATTTTAGTTGTAAGGGCCATCATTATATAATTTTTTTAATCACGCATCTAATCAATTTAAACCCAAAAAAAATGCAAAAGAGGAGTTTGTCAAACCGAATAGTTGAAGTAATAGGTTAAATAATTATAAAATTTTTTAAATTTTACATATTATATTAATTTTTATATTTTTAATATTTAATATTTATATTTTTTTTGTTTTTAAATATTAAATTATTTATTTTTTTATTAATATTTTCATCCTAAAAATATTAATCTACTATTTTGATATTATAAAATAATTTATTTACACTTTCTTTATATATTTCTTTCTTTATTATTTATTAAGTTATACTTATTTTTAATTTTATTTATATTTTTATGTATAATTTATTTTAATTTTATAAATATTATTTAAAAATAATTTTAAATAATATGAATAATATCTTTTATTATTTTACAGATAATTTATATATATTATTTATTTTAATTTTATAGATATTACTAAAAATTAATTTTAAATAATATTAATAATATTTTTTATTATTTTACGGACGATCTATATATAAAATAAAATTAAAAATAAAATAAACTTAATAAATAATAAAGATAAATATATATAAAAAAAATAAATAAGTTATTTTATAATATCAAAGTAATTGACTAAAAATTTTAGGATAAAAATATTGATAAAAAAATTAAATAGTTTAATTTTTTAAAAATATAAAAATATAAAAATTAAATATTAAAAATATAGACTGTCTAATATAATACGCAAAATTTAATAAATTTCGTAATTATTCATACTTAACAAAATCAACATTGAAGTAACGAAATTTTATTACAAAAGGGATAAATCCTAATCATTACATCTAAGCCAGTTCATCAATAGGAAACTCCAATCAAATCAGGTTGAAATTAGTTCTTAATAATGTTAGGGGATTTCTCTAGAGTATTAAACCTATAAAAAAAATGTTAGATCATAGGAAGCCAACCAATCTGCTGCAAAATCAGTATATATATATATAACAATAATTTGTCAATTCAGCTTCAGCAAATTCTAAATACCTAGCAAGAGAGAGCAGCATGAGCATTTTCCTCTGACAAATGAAGTCCATAACACTTTTGTTATCCGCTTCTACTTTCAACCTTCGGATTTCTTTGTTTCAAGTTAAAATTAATATTTGGAAAATACCTTATAATTCTGTTCCGGTGATTAAACATATTCCTATATTCATAATAAATCCTACAACCCAAGTGCCACTATAATCTCGAATTAGACTACATGCATCGGCATTTCATCTATTGTTCCTCAATAATCCATCTGAACTTAAAAGCATCCTATATTGGGAAACGCTCATCCAATCATTTTATCAATTTTCATCTTCTCTAGTCTCTTGATATATCCACCATTTTATATCGAAACGGTTGATATTTAACAAAAATTAAAAGTACCGGTATAATTTTAACCGTTATATGTATGAAATTTTTTAAATGCTAAAAATCATAATGAATTGCCTTCAAAATTTAATAAAACGGTAAATCGGCCGATATATAACGATATCAATTTGGCAAATCGGCGATGAATGAAAGTAAAGTTGCAGTTGCAGTTCACTTTGGTTTTCCAAAATTAAAAAAAGAAGAAGAAGAAGAGGGAAAGGATTGGTTTTCCAAAATTAAAAGAAGAAGAAGAAGAGGGAAAGGATTGTTTGATTTTGTAGCTGAAGAAGAGGCAAAAGAAGGATACAAACTGATTCTGAGAAAAAAAAAAAAAAGGAACTGAACCTAGATTCTAGTTTGAGCGTTATTTGAAGCTGGAGAAGAATAAGTAAAAAAATTAATGAATTTATCGGATTAATAAAAAAAATAACAATTGATAAATAATAAAAATAAAGTGATAGAAAGACACTGAAAAAAAAATATTGTAAGAAAAGTTGTAGCTCAGACGTGAGACTGCCAAGCTTAAATTGTTTTTCCCTGTTAAATTTTTTTTAATAAATAATCACGTGTTAATTGATTTTTTAAAAATTATTTAATCACTGTAGTAAACCATTTAATATTATTTATTATTATTATGAAATAATTTTAATATTTATTATTAATTTAATTCATATTTTAATAATACTTTAATATATTATTATTATTGATCAATTTTAATATATATTATTAATTTATATATTATATAAAATTATTTTTTATTTTATATCGTTTCGATTTATTTTATTTCACATATTTCATTATCCAATTTATCCGGTTTTACAATTTAAAATACGTTTGGATTTAAATCTTTTCAAACTAATTCAATACATTTTTATTTTACTGCAATTAATTTTAATTTTATGACCGATTTTGCAATTTAAAATCCTGCTCTTGCATTTCTTACTGGGGCATACAAAATTTGGGGTTGATCTACTGCATACGCCTGAGACAATCTCATGTATTTTTGAATGCCGGTCTTGAAATAGATCCATGTTTCTATCATACCATATCCTTTATCATATAATACAAAATGACACAGGCCGAGTATTACCCCCCTTCACATTGGATATCAACCAGGTTTGAATACCCCTTCATATTGGATATCGACCAGGTTTGAATACCACATGAAAAGAAATCTTGTCGAGCATCTTTTTTAACAAGCTTGCGCCAAAACCTCTTAGCTAGAGGATAAACTCTAACACCGTCTGGTGTCTTTGATTATACCTCGCACCCAGAAAAGCCAGCCAGGTGGCGTGCATTGGTTAGAAGTCGTTCTTTCAGCAAAAGCCAGAGAAAGAACTTCAAGTGACATACAGTAAGGTGCCAAATTATTCTCCACACCTTATTTTACTTTTGAAGTTATCAACACATAATTTATCCGCTTTAGCAAGAGACTAGTTGAATTTCATAAAGAACATTATTTGTCTCAATGTTTTTCACACACAGTCCTCTAATATTCCTTGGGTTGCAGATTTCCTCCCATCTAACAAGCCTGATTTTCTTGTTTCCATTTATATTTTCCCAACAAACTGTTTAATCTTGGCGGAGATTAACTGTTGTTTGCATAGCATAGGATAGGAAGCAACAAACTTTTAAACAATAATTATTTTCGTTATAACAATGAATCTGTTGGCAGTGTGATTCATCCCTATCACTGAAATGGCAATACTTTCAAGAATAATTATTTCTAATGTGACTATACTCATCCATGTATTTGAAATTTCATCTTTAAAACTATGAAATTTCACCTTTAAAACTCTGTGGCATTTAAAATTCAATTTCTTTCATCTACACCAAGAAACTTCAATTGTATTCAGTATTATTACTTTCTTTTTTTTTTCAACCTAAACCATATTTTTCTCTACTCTCCTTTTTCCCAAAGAGAAAATCACATTTCTCTGTTCTCCTCTTTTCTTTTACATGATATATTATTTTTTAAAATTTCATCTTTATTTTTTTAGTACATAAATTTTTTTATATTTTTATGATACATATTAAAAATTTATTAAACATATATTCAATATTTATCATATATTTATAATTTTTTTATTTGTATAGTATATTTGTAAATTTTTTGTCATAATATTTTTATAAATCCTACTTCTTTCCGTTAACTTTCGTAAATTTCCCTCTCACAATGTTTATTTCAACCCAATCATTCAGCCCAAATTTATGGAAATTCCATTACTTCGCTTGCTCTTTATCAGGCACATCGTAGCTGGCCCGCAGCTAAAACGGATTCCTATTCCCCTCCATTTCTTTACCTGCAAACAAGGAATACAAATAATTAAATTAAATAAACCACTAATACCGATTAACGACAAATTTTTTTGACTAAATTAAAAAATTAAGAAAAATTAATATATCGCTGTTGTATTAACGCCCGTTACAGAATCACAAACGGCGAAACATTGACCGGAACCGGCAACAAACTCACGAGGCAATAAAAGGATGGGGAAAAACAAAAACACGCAATCAAATAATTCCTTATCAAATTTACAATCCAGTCACACATCAAAATTTCATCCTCTTTTTTTTTAACTGTATTTTTTTCGTCATTATCTTATTTCTATAACTAATCCCAAATTTGAGAGAACTTAAATGTTATTGCCAGTTTCTGTTGCATAATTTAGGATTTCCCGGTTCATGCCATGGACAGCAGGGGACTCTGCCGTAATTTCTGTAAAAGCCGACGGGATATCCAATCGGCGGTGACCAACTTCCAGATCCTCGGTAATCGAAGGTATTGAAACGCGATTTGATTGAAGGGAGGTCAACACTCGAAGGAGTTGATGGAGGAGGAGAGATTTTTTTAAGCGATTTCGGAGGAGAGAGAACAGCTCTAATCTTCGAACCAGAAGAGCGCCGATCATATTCCTCAATGAGAGAAACCAATTCCTCATCAGATTTTATAGAAATTAACGTCTCTAAATCTCCACTGGGTAATTGACATTTTAATTCCACGGAATATCCACAAAATTCTCCAAGCTTAACCATAAGCTCTGTAACAATCAAAGATGATATTTTAGTTACTCTGAAACAGAATAAAGAATTCCTCTAATCAACTAACAAAAAAAGAATCGATGAACAAACCTGCAAAAGAAATAGAACGATCGGCGGCGAGAACTCTGGTGAGACCACCTACATATCGAAGTTCTCCGTCAGTGGAACGAGGAAGAATTTTACCGCCATAACTGCACAGAAACTTAATAGTCTCAGTACTACTTCTCTTTGATTCACTGTCGCACACCATTACTGTGGAGGAAAGAAAAAAAAAAGTTTATGGTCCGAAAATTCTTGAGAGAAGCAAGGAAATTAAAGGAGATTGTTTGCGTTTCAACCCGCAGGGGAAGAAAAAATTAACAGGTATAAATAGGAAAGGAGTGAAGGTGCAGGACGAGACGGTGACGTCAGAGGAGGACCCACGCGCAATGGAAAGTTTAGACCTTGTTAGGAAAGGAAAGGATGAAAGAAGGATGACCATAAACCGTTTAAAAAAAGATATATTCGGATATTTGCTTCTTTTTTTTTTTTTTTAAATTTTTGGAGAGAGCGGGTTAGGCCAATGAGATGGGGATCCGTGTCCGTGGCCCAAGTCAGAGAGAGGTTGGAGCCTGAAGGTAGGCGTACACTATGGGGTGGCGTACACTATGGGGTGTATGTTCTTTCTTGAGAAATTTACAGTGTACACATGTTTGGACTTTTCACTGTAGACGGATATGTGAATTTTTTTTTCAAAATTACGTAAAAATTGTTATTTTTTCTTTTTTTTTTAATTTTTGTAATTTCTTTTTTATTTTTTTACTAATTTATTTTATTTAAATTTTTTATTTAAAAAATTTTATGTTATAATTTTAATATGCATATAAAAAAATAAATATATATATAACATATATACAACATATATAAAATATATACTCAATAATATAAATTACATATACAACACATCAACAACACATATACAATAAATTTATAATATTTTTACATAATAGTTTTAGTATTTATTTATTTTTTATTTTTTAAATTTTTTATTCTAACAACATCAACACAATATTAATAATTTTTTTTATAAAATATACACAATTTAAATAATAAATATATAATATGCACATAATATATATAACATATCTACTATATTTACAGCACATCTATAATATATCTGTTATACATCTACATATTGAAATTGTATATATATTTTTAATTTTTTTATGCGTCTAATATATAAAATTTTTGTTTAATAATAAATTTAATTATTTTTATTAATATATTTGCATTTATTTTATTTTATTTTTATTTTATTTGAGTGTTACTTTTTTATAATTAAAAATTATTTTTTTTCTTTTTATGAAAAAATATAATTTTTATATAATAAAAAATAATTTAAAATATAAATTTTTATTATTTTATTAGAATATTTTTATTTAATATTAAAGTTTTAAAAAAATAAAAATTTCAAGTAAAATATTAATTATAGTAAGAAAAAAAATATTTTAAAAAAATAATTTTTATTTAATTGTGAAATGAGATATTTTTAAAATTTTACATTAATTTTTTATAGAAATATAAAATATTTTTAATTCTTATAGTATTTTTATAATAAAAATTATTTTTTAGTATAGTTTTGTAAACGTCCCATCTTTTTTTTTTTTTTGGTAAAACCGTAAAAGCACAGCCCACCAAAACCTTATTTATTTTTTCCTCCAAATCAAAATGTTTTTTAAAAAAAAAAAACATAATCAAAATACTATGAGAAAAAAAACATAATCAAAATACTATGAGAATTAAATGAAATAAAATAAAAAAAATCAGTAAATTAGGGGTAAAATGAAAATTCTAGTGGGTAATACAAATATTTATAATGATTATATATATATTAATAGTAAAAGTAAAAAATACCCCTCTTGATTCATTACAACTTGATCCCTTTAGAAAAAAATCTCTTTTCCTACTTATGTATGCTTAAGTCCTCGATATGATAGTAGTTTGTTTTGAAATTTGCTAGTTCGTGCCCAACAAAAAAAATTTAAAAATTGCATATTTGATATTTTTTACATTTATTTAATATTTAATTTGCAGACAATTTGGTCAGCAGATAAATATATTAAAAATAATTTTTCTATTTTAATTATTAAATTATTGGAGAATATATGTATAATATTTAATTGTGTTATAGTAGTATTATTTATTAGTTTTTTGCATGTTTGACCTATCATTTAAATGTTAGAAAATGAAATTAAAATTTGTTCTAATGAACAAAGGGAGAGAGCTTTTTTTTTAAGGATAGGAAGAGTTAGATTTCTATATTTGGTTTTAATAATCACCTATTCTTATAATAATATAATAGGTCGTGTCTTTATTACCTCACCAATAAAAGCTTTATATTATTCGCAATCATATGATTAAATAAAATCTTATTAATCGAACACAACTTACATAAATACAAACAAGTAAAAAGATATTTTTTTATTTAGGCTATCAAATATAATATATGCAAAATTTTACATGTGTAATTTGCTAATTAATAAATATTAGAAGGCAAAAGAAAAAGAAAAGTATAAATAACATTATATCATCAAACCTACGAAGCAGAATATATATACGACACATATATTACGATCTGAATTTATCCGATATTATAATTTTTAAAAATATAAATACAATACGAATAGAATATATTTATATATATGTGTACATGCATATATATATATATATGTTAAATTGTAAAAATATAATAAAAAATAAATATATATTTAAAATAAATATATATTAATTCATTTATATATATATAATTATACAAAAATAAATAAATCTTTAGTAGCAAAAACAGAAAATTTATATAATTAAAATTAACTATAATTATATAGGTAATAATTTAATAATCTATCATTTAAAAAAATTTATAATAAGATATATCTTAAAATATTATAAAATATATTTATGCCGCGTTTTGTGCGTATCTTTCCTATGTCAAAACAAATAAAAAAGTAAAAAATTAAGATATAAACATAGTTGTGTTCAATGCATCTTAAGCGATTATCTGTATCTAAAAAGTATTTGACATAAATATTTTATCATATTTAAAGTGTCAGTGCTACATAGCATTAAATTTTTATGGTCACATAATGTAAATTTTAATATTTATATTATATTCACAATGAATGATTTTAAATTATATAATTTATTTATAAATAAATTTTATATTTAGTATGGTATAATTTAAAATAAATGATTCAATTAAATTTCAAATAATTTATATTTGAAATAAATTATGAATTGAAAATTTATTTATTATATTTAAAACTTATACTCAAATAATGTTAAAAGACTTTTTTTAGATTTATTGTTATAAATTGATAATAATATATTTCTCGATTAGATAATTATTATATATAAATATTTTATTTTTTAATATTAAAAAATATATATTTTTAGTTTATATGAATTTAACTTATTGAAACTATTATAATTTTTTGTAATAGTTTTTAATTAGAATAATATTTTTTAGCATAATTTTATATGAAAATATTTAGATTTAAAAAATTTCACTTATTAGAGTATTATTTATATTTGTAGAAATATTTTTTATTTTGATAATAAATTTCACAAAAGGATTTATATATAATTATGATCAATTTTTAAAATTTTAAATGATTATTAAAAATAAAAATTTAATTAAATATTAAAATAAAATTATAATTATTGATGAAACTAAAAGAATAAGTATCCAAATTGGATATTTGACTTTAAAAAATTAAAAATCAATGATATAATTTTGTTAAAAATTAATTTTAAAATAGAAAAAATAATAAATTTTATGAAATTAACATAGTAAAAAAGTGAAAAAATTAAAAGAGCATAGTAAAAAAATGGATATAGGTTTATTAAAGGTAATATTATAAAGAAAAATTAAGGTCATTAATTTATGAAATTTATTTACATATTATATCTATTTTACTAGACTTTGGTTTACACTCATTGAGTTTTATAAATTTAAATTTGTAGAATTTGAATGAATAAAATATTTTATTTCAAATAAGAAATTTCTGGAATTTAAATAAATTTCATAAAATTTTATGAAATTCGTTTATTTCAAACAGGGTGTTAATTAATTTATTTTTTTAAATGATGGTGCCAAATGAAGAAGAAGTTTAATTTTTATTAAATTACTTTGGAGATGATACAAATTCCAAACGCATATGTACTTAATTCTACTTGAGATTCCATATTAAAATTCTCTGTGTTCAGGCTTGATGCTATGGAATCGTTTGCTAATACTCACAATCAGAATGAGATACCGCATAAAAACATGCATCTTGCTTGCGTGCCTGGTAGAAAATGTGCTATTAAGAGTGGAAAACAAGCTTTTTGAAATTCATAATAAAATTAGCAATTAACTTCTCCTAATTTTAATTAACCCTTCAAAATTAAATATTTATAAATAATTTTAAATATTTAAAAAAAAACTTAATTAGTTTATTTTTGTCTCTCAAATAAGAAACATCTACATTATACAGATTTTTGGAATATTGATTAAGATTTTTAAATTAGTTGAATAAAAATATAATATTATTTGATGGAATCATATAAATAAATTTATTAATCATTTATAATTAAATTTATAGTTAATTTTTACAAAAATTAAATTCATCGACGTATTCAAATAAATATAATTTTTTTTTATAATTTTTTATATATAAATTAAGTAAATTTGATTAAAGTCACTGATAGAAAGCAAAAATACATATATTCTTATAATATTACTCGTTTAAATTTAGATTAGCATACACTGTATAATATATTTCAAAAGGTATACACGCAACGCAATATGTAGAAATAGTGTTGAGGCATTGAAAATTAATAACAGCTGAACCTTTCTAAGACCGTAGGATATGTGTTGAATTAATTATCTAATCCAAAATCAAGGTCCTTTCAATATCTTCTATCAATCAAAAGACTAGGTACAAAATTTGAAGGAAAATTCGTCATACTCTTAATACAGATAAGACCAAGAAGTTGCAAGTAGGGTGATTGTACCCACTTGAATTTTTTGAAAATTTGGATTATTTTTTTTTAATACATATATACTTATTTTTGGGGTTCAACCAAAATTTCATTTTCATCATCAAACTTATTATTAATATTCTGAATCAAGTTTAGTTTATTTTGAAAATAAAGATAACAAAAATTTATTGATGAACCTCTAGATCTATTGTAATAAAATTTATCTTAAAATCATATGAGATCAAAGTTTGAATTTAAGTTATGGATAATTTTTTTTTTAAAAAAAAAGAAATATAATTTATAAATTTTTATTTTATTTTCTTATTTGATTAAATAGTAAAAAAATATGTTACTTAAATAATTTAAAATTTCAATGAAATTTATTTATAAATATAATTTAAATTTTATCATCAAATTTTATGTCATATTTTAAAATTTTAAAAATGTTATTTAAGTTTAAACTTTCAATCTTAGTAAAAGTCATAGATTAATTAAAAAGAAATTTGAAAAAAAAAATCATATTTTTAATATTATTCTATCTTATAAAATATGTATTAAATTAATTTTTTAATGTGCATGTTAAAAAATATATTATACCGTTGAGGCATACATAATATGACAGGCCCCCAAAACATATTCAAAATTGAATAATGCGAATCAATTACCTACCTTAACTAATCACTATGATAAAGAGCGAGTGAATGTTTGTTTAGTGACGAGGAATATAACTGCAACAGGGGGATGCCAAGTGAAAGAAGATACAACAGCAACATAACACGTGGATGTTGTTGTGGCAACAGTCGGCAGCACAATTACAAGAGAATCGGTTACTCTCATCAACATCATCATCCAGTGGCCGCCTAACTTTGCTGAATTTTTTTTAGGTCCAAAAACTGAACCATGACACCCTTTTAAACGGCATTGGCCTTTGCCACTGCAGATTCTTCATTAATGGTGATAGTGGCAAGAAGGCAATGATCCTCGAAGCTCGCATGTGTCCATGCGAAAATTACACAAATACAGCAACTATTGAAAATGAGTTTTTTTTTTACACTAACTATTGAAAATGACTTAATTTCTTTTGGATGTTTCTACCGTTTTCTTGGTTATATACCCTTGCAATAATGCTATGAGGAAAAAAAAATCTCTGCTGTAATTTTCTTTTGATGTTGATGGGATCTATACACCAAAACAAAACAATAATAAAAATATGCACTTCACAATTACGTTCTTGTCTAATGCAATTATATTTTTTTTTCTGTTCTCGAGTTGATAGACTGGCAATAGAAAGTTGTCAGCATTTTCTTTATTATACATTATTTTTGTTAGACCAACTTAACAAAAAAAAAGTTTAAGTTGCATTAGTTTATAATATTAAGCAAATTATGCAACAAGCATTTTATTATTGATTTTAATTTATTAAATAAGTTTTATTACTAATACTCTCTGTGTCCCACTCAATCATTATTATCATTTTTCACTAATATTAAAATAATCATTAGAAACTCTAAATTTTATTATAAAAAGCTCTTAATGGTTATCCTTTATTCATTTTAATATTTTTTTAATGGTAACATCCCACTCCATTAATAATAATATATAATTTTTAAAAAATAAAAATAAAAACTCTTACTTTCTCAATTTCACTTCATTATTTTAAAAATAATTATACATAAAAAAATAATTATTAATAATTATAAATTTTATAAAAAAATTATAATATTTTACTTAATTACTCATTTTAACTATTTTTTAATTAATTACTAACTTTATCTTATAAAGATAAATTTAAAATTTTATAATTAATAATTTATCAAAATGATAATTAAAATAGAACAAATAAATTTTTCTTATGCAAAACTTCAAATGAGAAAATACATTTATTTATTTATTTTTTTACTAAATTTAATGAATATAAAGAATATTTAATAAAATGTGTAAAAAAAGATAGCTAATATTGGTTATCGATGATAATGATAAATGGTAAAGCTGAAAAAAAATATTTCCTCTTTCGTTCCATTTTAAATATCGTATAATAAAATTTTTTTATTTCACTTGAATTATCATCTTTATAAATTTAAGATAATATTAATTATAAAATTTTAAATTTATTATTATGAGATAAAATTAATAATTAATAATAAAAGAATAATTAAAAAATAATTAAGTAAAATAATATAATTTTTTATAAAATTTATAATTATTAATGATTATTATAATTATTTCAAAAATATCACTTGAAGTGAAATGAATGGATGGAGTAATTAGTTATATTTTAATTTTACAAGTGATAATTTATAGTTTAGCTAAGATGGAGGGAGTATAAATTAGTTCAATTCCAGGTTCATTAGTTAGAAAAATTATTCACCAATCTGCAGTGCTCCCATGAACATCCAAAGTATCAGGAGTTTTGATCTAATTTCAGTTAGCAGAATGAATGGATCCTAAGGAAGTTGCCGAAGATCCATACATTTATTTACGATGTTTTAGGTTTTTGTTGGGCCATAGATTTACTTTAGGGCTTGTGTCTCTTTTACTGGTCACCATCCAGTCCATGTTCTGCATTATTACCACAGATGTTTGATAGGTAATTTGGTATTAACTATTAACTCCTATTAAGTTAACTAAGCTTGATGAATATTTTATCAATTGTTACTTCTGCCATGTGAAAATGCAAAGAGAAAGCACATTGACTTTGTAAAATTGCCGAAGGACACTAGATACGAGTTGTCCTTCAAAGTGTACTTTGTACTCTAGAAAATTAATGTGGGATGAATTAACTAAGAAGACAATCTTCTTATTGTTTTAATTATTAATTTATTTAAATTCTGCTAGTATAGAATATCAAAATTCATACAATTAAAATAATCCAACTTATTGACATATATGCGATGTCATCAATTATCTCTTTTTTTTTTGATAGACATCAATTATCTTTTAAATATACATTTAATGAGCATTGTCAACTTTAATTTGAAGATCTTACATATAGATTGCAAGAATTATCAAATAAGATTGAATATATAGGCTGAACCATTAATTCTAAAGTAAATATTAAAGTTGTAAACAACTGTCAACCAAAAAGAAGTTAATTACACAAATTTAGAGTAGAATAAAAAGTACTACATAATGAATTTACAAGGAATTTACAGAGGATTTTACTGGGGTATTTTAGTAATTACAAAATGTAAAAAATCCTAAACTAATCCACAGTAAAACATACCCTAAACTAGAGTAAAAAGTTACAGTTTCTTACACTAATTTTGTACAAAAAAAAAAGTGCACACATTTTTGGCCTGGGGTTCACAAAAACCTTTCAAACGAAACATGGAAATGTTGGAAAAGAAACGCCGGAATAACAAGAATAAGTTCTGGTTCTATATTCAGCAATAGCGACAGCAAGTGGGCTCGCTCCGTAGGATATATGTGGATCCAAAGATTTTCAATTTTCAGCCTTAACGAGAAAGGAACAGCTAGCGGTTCATAAACACGGATTTAACAAAGATTGACCCAGCCATCACCTGCACCTTTCAAAAAGTCGCACATGGATTGGCTCAACTTTTTTAATTTCTGAAGAGGAGAAATTTAGTTATATAACAAATTTAGTCATCACCTTCACCTCCCAAATGCAAGTTTGGCATGTGTGCAGTAGACTTTATGATTGTGATTTTCATATAGTAGAAGATGCAATCGGAAGAATCAAGATAATGGAAACTCAAGAGTCAAGAGAAGGCAATGGCTTTGTTTAGCTCTGGTTAGGGAAGTGATAGAACTGGGTTAAATTAACCTTGCAACTTGCAAGTGAAGAATCGTGGAGTTAGGAATTGGGAAATGTAGAAAAATAAAAAAATAATAAAAGAAGAAATAGAAGGCAATTAATTGTTACTTAATTCGCTGAATTGACCATTTGACTCTGCCAAATTTGACAATATTTGCTTAAATTAACTAAAATAAATATTGTAATAAGTTTGGCCATCAATCGTACAATGAAATCAACTAGAGGGAAAAATATAGTACAACAGCGTGCATGATAAACATTTAAATTTTAATTTAAAAAGATTTCGCATGGGTATCTGCACTATTTATTTTTTTAAAAATATATACTATATAGTAGATTTTTAATATTATATTAATTTTATTTTCTTAATTATATTATATTAATTTATTTCATAATTATTAAATTTCTAATATTTACATAAAAATAAAATATATAAAATTTTTAAATATTATATTTTAATTGGATATTAAATAATTATTTTAAATTAATTTTTATAAATTAAATTATTTTAAATTATTCACAATATAATATTTAAAAATAGTCATAATCAATTTAATAAAAAATAAAAAATATTATATGTAATAAAGAAAATATATTTTATAGAGTTAAAAATATTTTAAATAAATTAGAGATATAAATAGTAAAAAATATATTGTTTATTTTATTTTTAGTGTTAAAATTGCTTTAAAATAGAGGTTAAAGATGGCCTTTGAACCACAAAAAATGAAATAAAGAACTTTTCTACAGTATGTTTTATAAAAATAATAAAATTCTGTTGAACGAATTCTAATCCAACGATGTTTAATTATTTTAATATATCAAGTTTCTTAAATTTAAATGATGGTCAAGATTTTCAAATTTTATTCTTACAGATATTGAATCATTATTTTTATTAATGTAATTAAACATATTACTAAAAAATTGTTTCCTTGCTTATATGATAAAATAAATAAAAAATTTTACTAAATTTTAATTTAATAAATATTCAAATTATTTTCAAAATTAAAAGACGATTAGTTTTTGTACTCGTTTATACATAAAAATGATGGAAAAGAAAAAGAAAAGATCATTAGTCAGCGCAGAGGCAAATTAGAAGCTAATCGGCTTCTATAATAGACTATACAATTGAACAAGTGGCACATAGTAATAATAAACCTACGTAATCATAAAGTACACCATTGGTCTACAGAAGTGCTGAAAATAATTAATGAATGATCCAGAATTCCTAATTGATGGTCAACGAACCCGCTCAATTCAATTCAACAAACTATATTCACCAGTATTTGTTTCGATTCTTGTCCACTTCCACCGTTTCTCACCCCCAACATACGTCTTCGTTATCTCTATTCCGGTCACCACTTTCTGTAATGAGATGCCGCCGCCGCCTCTGTCCCTCCTCCTCCTCATCTGTTTTATCTGTCCCTGTTTTGCCCTCGACTTCCTTTTTAATTCATTCAACGCCTCGGACTCCGGCGTTATTCGCATCGGTGATGCAGTGGTGGATTTGTCGGTCATCCGGCTCACCAACGACACAAATCAGTATTCCTTAGGACGTGCCTTTTACCCAACAAAGATTCAAATGAAACCAACCCAGAATTCTACTACTATATCTTCCTTCTCCACTTCATTCGTTTTCTCTGTATTGCCGGAGATCGCCTCAAGTCCAGGCTTTGGCCTCACTTTTGTTCTCTCCAACTGGACTAACCCTCCTAATGCTCTTGCTAGTCAGTATTTTGGGCTTTTCAATAATGCGACCGTACGTTCTCAAGCTCCACTTTTGGCTGTCGAATTCGATACCGGGCGGAATCCAGAATTCAACGACCCAGATGGAAATCATATTGGGATCGATCTGAATTATATTGAATCTAGCAAGACTGAGTCTGCTGGATATTATAATTCCTCTGGAGGTTTTGTGCCTGTAACTATGAACAATGGGCAGAATGTCCGCGCCTGGGTAGATTTTGATGGTAGCAATTTCGAGATAAATGTCACTGTTGCGCCAATTGGGGTGACCCGTCCTTCTCGGCCTACTCTCAATTATAAAGATCCTGTGATTGCTAATTATGTTTCTGCTGAGATGTATGTGGGGTTTTCGGCTTCCACAACTACTTGGGTCGAGGCACAGAGGATTTTGGCTTGGAGTTTCAGTGATACCGGGACTGCTAGAGACATAAACACCACAAATCTGCCAGTTTTTATGCTACCATCATCGTCCAATTCTTTGTCAGCTGGGGCAATTGCTGGGATTACAATTGGTTGTGCTGCTTTTGTAATTATTTGTGCTCTTGTGGTTTGTAGGTTATGGCTAAACAGTAAGTTGGAAGAGGATGAAATTGAAGATTGGGAGCTTGAATACTGGCCTCATCGATTTTCCTATGAAGAATTGAGCCAAGCCACAAACGGGTTCTCCAAAGATCAACTTCTGGGTTCAGGAGGGTTTGGTAAAGTATACCGAGGAGCTCTCCCAAACAACACAGAAATTGCAGTCAAATGTGTGAACCACGACTCCAAACAAGGCCTTAGAGAGTTCATGGCAGAAATCTCAAGCATGGGCAGACTTCAACATAAGAACTTAGTCCAAATGCGAGGCTGGTGCAGAAAATCCAGTGAACTCATGCTGGTCTATGATTACATGCCCAATGGCAGCCTCGATCGGTACATATTCAATAAATCCAACAAGATTTTGAACTGGCAACAACGCCGGCAAATCCTGGCTGATGTGGCCGAAGGGCTAAACTACCTCCACCACGGCTGGGACCAAGTAGTGATTCACAGAGACATTAAATCGAGCAATATATTGTTGGACTCAGATATGCGAGGTCGGCTTGGAGATTTTGGTCTTGCAAAGCTGTACAGTCACAATGAAGTACCTAACACCACCCGCGTAGTCGGCACATTGGGCTACTTAGCGCCTGAGCTAGCTACAATGGCCGTGCCAACGACAGCGACTGATGTGTATAGTTTTGGTGTAGTAATATTAGAAGTGGCGAGTGGAAGGAAGCCGATTGAAATAGGGGCAAACGAAGAGGAGGATAGAGTGCTTATTGATTGGGTGAGGGAGCTGTATATTGAAGGGAAGGTGGTGGAGGCTGCCGATCAGAAGATAGAGGGAGAATATGGGGTGGAGGAAATGGAAACAATACTTAAGCTTGGGCTAGCTTGTTGCCATCCGGATGCCGAAAGGAGGCCGAGCATGAAAGAGGTAGTGGTAGTTCTGGTAGGGGAGGACGTGGCTGCTACACCGGCTGAGTTGTTGACGGAATTTGCTCGCGGCGATGACAATAATGATGGTGGTGCTGAAGCGTCTCCCAGCCAGCATTGACTAATGACTGCCATGAATAGTTTTTTTCCGCTTTTTTTCATATTTTATTTTTTTTCTCCTTCATCATGTTCAATATTTTCCCCCTCTTTTTTTTTTTCTTCTTCTCTGTTGTAAACCAAGGAATATACAAATCCTAGGAGGAACAAGAGTAACTCATTCAAGAATTAATTAATATTTTGTAAAATTAAAATTAAGTGCTGAATAAAATAAGTGATATAATATTAAAATTATAAAAATATTTAAATTTATATTATTTACTGTATCCAATGTAAATTTTGAATTGGAATTTTTTCTATATTATTTTAAGTTATTTTTAACTTAATTGAAATTTTAAAAAATATATTACTCTTTTGAGTTAAAATTGTAATTTTTGTAAAAAAAATTTTTTTTTAAATTATTATTTTTTATAATAAAAATTTAATTATTTTTTAATTATATTTTTAACATTAATAATTTAATTAATGAAGTGGGAGAATAATATTAATAAATTAATAGAGATTGTTTTTAGTTTATTTAAAATAATTTTATATAATATTTAAAAATTTTAATAATTTTTTAATATATATATGTGTGAGTTAAAGATGATTATTTAAAATAAAATATAAAATAAAAAATATAATTTTAAATATTAAATAATGTTATCAAATATTTTGTTAGATAGAATATCTGACCAGCACTATACTGCTATTTAAATAGATTAAATATAAAAATTTATTAGAGGAATTATTTCAAATAAAATGAATTTTATCACTTAATTAGACAATACTATTGTGATGAAATATTCGGATAAAAATTAATCCCTCAAATCTTTGTTTTTTTTTTCTATAAGAATTTTCAATATATTTAAAAAAAATGAAAATATGAGTATTTATCGATGAGGGATCTCCTCTGTCAAACAAAAAAACAAAGGGAATCTCCATTTTTATGTTTTATTTGTGGGATTAATTTCCACCATTAATATTAAAAAAACCTATGAATGGTTAGATAAGGTAATTACTGCCTTTTTTTTAGTATACTAACGAAGTCTGACCACGTGAAGAATTAAAATTAGAGTAGTGATCATTTGTCAAAACTGTGGACCGTGACAGTTTGGGATAAAAGTCTAGCTCAACACCAATCAAATGGGTACTTGTTTAAGCAGAAGTCTCTTTTGACTGGTGAGCATTTGATAATGGAGGCGAGCTTTCGGAGAATGCGATTGTGGACGTTAATTATTTTAGAAAAACATGCGTATGAAATGCTGAGTCTTTGATATTTTTAATGTTTTTGAAATTTATGACTTATAAATTACTCAAACTAAAAATAATAAAAGAAATGGGTTATGTATAATTTCTCTTTAAAATATTTAGAGTTATGCTGAATTGAGAATTATTAAGATTATTATTTATTAATTAAAAATAAATACTCATTCGAGCTCAAATTAATATACTCTTTTTTTCATATTTTTTAAATTATTTCTCATTTACTATTTTAATAAGTTAAATAGTATGTTAAATTTTTAGAATATACTTATTAATATTACTTATTATAATATATATATATAAATTTATATTTTTAATAAAAAGTATTAAATTTTAATCTTTATAAAATAAGGAGTGAACTTATAAATTTAGAACGGACGGAATAAATATTAAGAAGAAAAAGTCTTAGGCCGACATATTCAACTGCCTAGAAGAGATTAGATTGGTTATTGAAGTATTATGCAATTCCAAAATAATTTTACCAATGCAATAATGAAATATGTAAATATATTATACAAAAGAATTTAGTTTTTTTTTTTATCAAGAAGAATTTAGTTTAATGTATTGGGACAAAAAATGTCGCAGTCGACCTCTCGTTCAATTTCATATTGCAGGAGGAAGTTGTAAGGTCTAATAGGACAGGCGTGGACCGTCTGCCTTGGCCAATGTTTGTTTTGAGTTATAGGTGGCCAGAGATGATTCTTATGATTATGAACAATTCTTTGATATTTTCTTTTTGATTTTTAATTTCCTTGAAAAGTCATAATGAGGATAATTTCCCTTGATAAAGTCTTTTATATTGCGCACTGTATTTGTGGGCCAATTTTGGTTTGGTAAGAATAAATGATAAAGCAAGTAATTTAACATTAGAAATTTTGATTTTGACTCTTAAATTTTGAGTTTTATAAAACACCACCCAAGTGAAATAATTCAATTGCAAATACTAAATAATAAAGCTGATGACAGTCAAAGTATCCGTTTGTATTTAGTAGTGCAGGGATAATTACTAAATTATGAAAAAAGTTCTATAAAATTTGAAATATGAAACTTCTTTTAAATATAAAATATCACTATAGGGATAAATTATAATGATATTTTAAAGATAAAATTTGAGTATTTGATTATGAATGATATAAATTAATTTTTTAGGAGAAAATTAGAATTTCTTTTCGGACCGAACAACCATCTTTTCAGAGACAACATCACTCTTTTTGAAGGGAATAAATATGTGATTGAAACACATAAGAAAAACAAGAAACACAATGGAAGTTAACAAGCAACTGCAGCCATCATTAGTGGGCTTTCTAGTCCATGTACTGTATAATTAGAGCATTTGCTGCTGAAGTTCACTGTCTGTATTAGAGATAAATCATTCAGTAATTCTATCAGTGTTAAATTAGATCTCTCTTCTTGAGTAACAAACACTTTCTGTTTTAGATTCAATTGTTTGGATGAAGTTTGGTTCAGAAGCAGAGAAGAAATTGAATTTAAGAGACAAATGTCTTGTGACTTCTTCACAACATAGATAAGCTGTATTTTAGTAGAAAAACTGTTGCTTTGTGCAAAAGCAATTTCCTTTAAAATGCCAAGAATTGGGGTTATCCCAATTCGGCCCGCAATCAGTAGTAGACTGTCATGTCTGCAAAAAGATTTTTAGTTAGCATTTGATAATGATGAAGATGGTAATTAATTAATTAACTTAATTAATTAAAAGAACTAAACCTTAGAAAATCAAGTGAGGCTGGTCCATAAGGACCTTCAATTGATGCAGATATGCAACTCATATTATCATCATTTGAATCTAATTCTGATTCTATTTTGTCGTATAAAATACTTGTCCAGCCTCCCTCACATTTTATGGTAATAGACATTGTATGATGATCATCATTAGAACTAGAAGTTACACTGAAGGAATGCCACTGAAATTTTAACACACTTGGTGTCTTAATACATATCACACTTGTTGGGGTATATTTCAAGCCTGCTCATAAAACAGAATTAAATTATCATAACATAATTTATCTGTATAATGGTAATTAAGTAGAAAGGCCAACAAATTTACTTGGATCCTTTGGTAGAATAAGTTCCACAGCTTTATTTGGAAATACTCTAGCAGAGAGAACGCAAGTTTCTGGTCTTGATTGTACTATTCTCAGTAGCTTATCCAGAGCAAAGAGAAAGATTCCAGGGAAAACAGAATAAAAATGTCGGTCCCGGCATGAAACAAGAAGAATATTAAAAATACTGCATAAAGATGGTGTGTATAGTAAAAGATTTCAAATCTTTTCCTTCTTATTTGAGGAAGTGAAGTGATCCAAATTACAAGTCCTGTAACAAGAGTTATTTCACCAGCTAAGTAAATTCGCCCAGTTTTCTGCCATCTCCACATCTGTGGTTGAGAATCAAAAGAAATTATAATAAAGAAAAATAGAAAGGATAGTACTTAGATGTATATGGCAAGTTTACCTCATCTTAAATGTTGTGGCTGACACCCCGAATGAGCAAGGTACTACCACCGTGCACTGTGGCAAAAAATATCATTGAAGTTCCAAGCCAGATATGATATTTTATTGAAGCTTCAAATTGGATTCCAAGCAGGGGCAGAACTACGGGGTCATGGGGAGGCGGAGGACCCCCCTTCCCCGGTGCCCAGAAACTCTTTACAGTGAAAGTATGGCCGCCGGTTCCTCCCCTGCCATTTGAAGTTACAAAGAAAAAAGAGAGGAAAGGGGGCTGAGCTCGGTCAAAACGTAGAAGAAGATGAAAAGAGTTTCTGCAATAGCATAAAAATAAATGATAGAGGCGGCGACGGGAACGGCGGGCAGCAACACACCAACGGGCTACCGACCTCCCCCTCCCCCCCCCCCCCCCCCCCCCCCTTTTTAATGAACCCTTGCGTCCGCCGCTGAATCCAAGTAATTGAAATAGGGATAGGCCTCTTAAAACAGGAAGAAGCAGCAAAGCCAGGCAGGCTTCTGCTAGCAAACCAAATCGGGTTGCTACTCTTAGATACTTGTGCTGCCATCTGAAACAGCAAGCAACATTAGCAAGGATTTAAGAGATTTTACATTATTTTTTATCTATCCACTTTATTTAGGATCATAATAATTATAAAACTCACAAATTCAAGTTCAGTGATTTGATTGGCAACAACTTCTTGAAGTCATTAGAGATGCGGCTATAATAAGTCCATACTAAAAACAGAATGAAGAGGAACACAAACAATATCTATATGCTTGACACAATACCCACAAAGCTGCTTACTATCAGAGGATTTGAGAAACAAGTAATTGAACTCCTTGCTTGCCTGTCATCCATAGGAAAAGTAAGTAAATATAATAATAGCCAAGCATATTTACTTCCGAAATAATGATGATCCAATTAAATTGCAGAACTATATTACCTTCTTCTTCTCAATTTGGACAAAAAATTCAAGTAAATAAGTCCGATTATAGCCAGAGCAATTATAGGAAATGTGTATGCAGCAAAATTAAGACCTAAAATGCATTTAATATATTGTTAACATTAAATTATTAAGACTTGATTATAGTTTAAAGATGATTTCTTTTTTAGTACTCACCACAATACCCAAAAACTGTAGGCCTAGAACTGTTTTCAGCTGTTTTCCATTTTATTGCTCATAAATTAGTGGGTTTCAGAAGCCAAAGAGAAACCCAACCAGCAAACACCAATATCATCAGTACTTTGAGAATGACAAAAACAATAGCTTTCGGCATGTCTTCTTACCAAGTTACTTCATTTAGCTCAGAACATACTCGTTTTATAAAGGAACCTCAAGAAAGTTTGCAGCAGATAGCCCCACCACCACCTTCAAGCAAGGCCAATCACTTGCATAGCCATTCCATTAGGCTAGAAGAAGAGTGCACACAGCCCACCACCTTCTTTCTGAAGTGCACATAGTCGTCGAGCACCTCGCTAATTTTCCACTGTTCATCATATGATTAATACATTTTCAGCATTTCAATAATATTTTCCATTACCCATACAAGAATTAAATTGGCATCTGAATTTAGTTGGATTAATTATGGAAAATGATGAAAGAAGAGTAATCTCATTTCATATTAGATCATATTGATAGGTTGTATTCACTTGCACTCAATAAGTCACTTTCTGTCCTTGATTTGCAGCTTTGCGTTTCTGTTATGATAACCTTTTTAAACTCCAGAAAGTGGTTTATGAATCAAATAGTGGACAAATGGTCCACTCAAGCCTAACTTTACTGTCTTTAATATACTTATTCTGATTCTCCTCATCTTACATCATTTTGTCTTATGGATGGATGCTAATTTTTTTTTCAAACTCATTAGGCTCTTACTAGGATGAAACTTAATAATTTTACTGTATTAAATATGATAAGTTAATGTGTGAGATTAATAGATAATTCTACTTTTTTTTAATAATAGATAATTCTACTTTAATGTGACATTTCAGGATTTGACTCTCACTAACCTAAGTAGGCCAAACCGCAATTTAGGCAAATCAGAATAATTATGCAAATAAGCTGCGTTTGTGGGCCAACTTGAAATAGATTTCACATAAGGTGGAAGCTGAGGTCTGTTATAGATTTGAAAGACTTACGTTATATGGACAAAATAGGTCCTTATTGCGACTGAAGCTTTTTGATAATTCTTCCCTGTTGTATGGAGAGTGAATTCTGAAAACAAAGAAAGATACCATTTTCCAATTCCTACCGTGTTCTGTCTGGAAAGTGATTGATGAAAATGGATTTTTTTTTTTCAATTGAGTATTTCCAACCTTAGGTTTATTATATATTGGATAATGATATATATAAAATTCTTGATTACTCTCGGTGTAATTATTTTTTTATACACAAAATCAATCACATATTTTTAAAATTTTTTTAATGAATATGTCTATTGTTGATAAGAGTCTTGAGATTTAAAAGCCAAATTCCAAAAAGCACAAAAGAGAAAAGGAAATTGCCAACATTGACCAAAGAAAAAAATAATAATAATAAAAGAATTTTAGAGGAACAGGTTGATGATATATGATAAGTCAGTTGCTTTTCTTGGACCAAAACGAATTGCTTTCTAAGACTACTAAGAATAATGAAAAAACAGGAAAAAGCCATCTTATTTTTATATATATATATATATATATAAATAATAATAAGTATAGATGATGAAGTCTTATAACCCTTTCCTGGTAGTGGGTGTTGGGTTTTAAAGTTTTGGTCATTTTAGTTGGCTTTTTATTTATTTATTTGGTTTACTTTTAGTTGGCTGGTTTATCATCTGTCAAATGCCAAGGTACCACTAAATTTTAGTCTATTACATGACATATATATATATATATCATATCTATCAATTATTTTTTAATGAGAACTTTTTAAAATTTTTAAACAAATATTCATACTTTATTATAAAAGATAAGAAATGGAATTATTTCAAAAGTGAACATTAAATTTTAATTTTCATTTACAATAGATATCCGGCCTAATAAAAATAAATCTTATTTCATATGTTTAAAAAAAATTATTTACTATGTAAAAGTTATATCATAGATATCAAAGTTATTTCATTATTATCTACTAAAATATTTACTTTTTTACTATATTGACTTGAAAAATAAAATTCTGAATAAAGTTTTTTTTATCTATTGAAATCAACTTAGGAGAATTGATGCTTTAGCCTAATAAAGTGAGATTATTATTATTATTATTATTTATTAATCTTGGAGATAGAGATTTAAATATAAATCAATTATTAATTTATGTATTTAGTGTAAAGTTATGATTTTCTTTTATATATAAAAAAAATAGAAGGATGATAGAGTGTTTTACCAATAAGCATTAGGTTCAGTACTGAAGTTATTTTTAAGCATTTTTTCGGAAGTTATAATAAAAAAATAAAATTAAGTCAAAAAATTGTTATCATCAAAAAATAAATTTGTAATAATACTATTTATCTTTAATAGCTAATATCATTTTTCATCTATTAAACTTTCATCTATAACAAATATTTATTAGTTATTTAATTTTTTCAATTACATAAATTATATATTTATCTTTTTCCTTCTCAAAAAAAATCTAAAAAAAAAATCTAGAATTCTTAAATTGGGAATTCGAGTTTTTCTAAATTTCTCAAAATAAATATGCAAGTGTATGGTTCCCATAAATGGATTAATTAATTTAATTTTTTGATTTTCTTTCATCGGAGCGTCCAGCAGCATGAGTCGCGTCTGGACTCTGGCGAGGATATCTTCTTCAATTTGATTTGCTGGCATTCATCTAGAGAGAAATTACACTGCATACATAACTTTTGGCTTTTGCTACTCTTGTATTTAATTTCATAATTAAAAGTATTTTTTGTCTATCAATATCTTATATTATATATTTATATAAATTATAGACAGATGAATACTTAAATTCTATTTAGTGAGAGTTGAATTATGTTAATTCTATTGAGATTATTTTTTAAATACATTCTAATTAACAAAATTATTTTAAAAAAAAGAAACAGCTTGGAATTGTCTGGCCAAGAAATTCTCTCAACTTAGTGTTTGGTCAATCAAATTTTCAAAATTTTTATTAAAATATGAGAGCAATCCCTATATTTTATTAAAATATGGGACTTAATTTTATAATTACTGAAATATAAAAGTTTTGAATCAAACTCAAAGTCTAATAATAATAATAATAATAAACTAAAGTATAATTATAATTATATAATTACTAATAAATTAATAATAATAATTAATAATTAAATTGAACTCAAGTAATTAATAATTTTATTTAGATTCAAAGATAATTAATAACAGTATAATTATAATTAATAATTATATAACTAATAATAAATATAATTAATAATTATATTAATAATTATTAATTACTAATAATTAATAATAACAACAATAATAATTAACAATTACATTAAATTCAAATAATTAATAATTTTATTTGGATCCAAAGATAGTGAATAACAATATAATTAAAATTAAAATTTTATAACTAATAATAAATATAAATATAATTATATAATTGATATTAATAATAACTATATAATTATAATTAATTACTAACAATATAATTATTAATAATTATATATAATAAATAAAACTATATGTGACACATCCAAAATCCAATAGCCAGCAAAACATTGACAAAAGAGAATCTCCTTTTCTTTTCTTCTTTAATTATATTTCTTTCTTGCCATTTTTATTTTTGTGGCATTGATAGCAGCGACTCTTTCCATATGAAACTGCCAAGCAATTAACACCAAAATCTTGTTATCTTCGCTCTGAAAACAGACCCTTCTCTTCAATTGCCTATCTCTCTCGCTTAATAAATTTTTTTGTTGTAAGTTAAGAAGCAAGAGATGGAAGAAGAAATATCATAAATGTCAGCGGCGGCCACCAATTCTTCTCTCCCATATTGTACTAGTGCAACAAACATGTCGTCGGAGATTGTGGAGATTGGTGAAGATAGCAGAAACAATAGTGTTATTATTAATGATGTTTATATTGCTGTTGGCAAAGATGATTTAGATGTTCTGAAATGGGCTCTTGATCATCTTGTTTCTCCTGGCACTAAAGTTTTTCTTGTTCACGTTTTTCCACCTATGACATATATTTCTACACCAGGTAACACCTCCACCGCTTTGCTTTTGCATATTTATTTTGACTTTTTGTTAATTTTCTACTTGTAATAATTAATAATATCCTACAAAATCTTCAATGTTATTATTGATAAAAAATTTAGTTCAAACCACAAAAAATTAAGGATGAAATGTGTTTTAATTCATTTTGTGTTAGTAAATTGATGTTTTAATTGCTGATAGGCTAGTCTTCTGTTGAAGTAATTGACCATTTGAGTGGACTATGACTTGGGTAAACTTTGACATCATCAGCTGATTAATGCAGGGTGTGTGGATCTGTATCACAAGAAAGAAACTAGAAATTAATTAAAATAGATGTAATAAATTATTTTAGTTCTTCACTTTTAGTTAATGCTTGATGATGCACAATCAATCATAGATACGAAAGTTGCTAGTAGATTATATTTTATATGTAGATATACATATTAATTCAGAATTTCATTTGTAGGATCAAACATTTTTTTTGTCTAATAATGCCTTGACAGTTGGAAGATTATCAAAGAGCCAACTGAGCGGAGATCAAGTGAAATATTATGTTAATGAAGAACATAACAGAAGAAGAAACTTATTGCAGAAATACATTCGCTTGTGTAATGATGCCAAGGTACAGAGAGAGACATTATATTCTTGACTCTTCTCTTTATTTTTAATTAGTATTAATAATAGAAATCTTGAGTCCAATATGACAGGTGACAGTGGATACAATGATGCTTGAAAGCACTGAGACTGCCAAAGCTATTCTTGATCTTATTCCTGTTCTCAACATTACCAATCTTGTCATGGGAACAACTCGAGCACCTCGCTCAAGGTACATTCTTTTTGTGTTCATTGAATTTTAACAATTTGAGAAATTCGTTGTTGTTGACATCAATGGCTAAAAGATACATAATGCAGTCTTTCAAACCAGTGGACTAATTGATATGATTCCAGGTTACTAAAGAAAAAATTGGCAAAAGGAGAATTTGTCAAGAAAAATGCTCCCGACTATTGTGAGGTCACTATTGTTAATGATGGAAAGAAGATGATTGATAATCAGCAGGCAACAGAGGTAGTGCATCCATCTCTCTCATCTAATCGTCGAACACCAAGTATTGTTCGCAATTCTGAAAGGAAGTTTTTTGAGTGTATATGCTTTTCAGGCAAGTTCAACTAAAAGTAATATGTTGCTTTAATTTGTATATACAATTTTACATTAATTGCGTGATCAAAGCAACTTTTAAGGATATATTTGCATTATAACAACGCAGGATTACTATATAAACAGCACTGTGTACTTCCCTACTTAAAATTTCAATAAATGAAAATTTGTTTAAATTCCATTTGTGCCTCCAAATTGAGTAATTAACTATCTGTATCTAATAAAGTTTGTAGGAATAAAGTCAAGGATTCTTAAGATTTTAGATGAAAGAAACATGTGAAAAAACAACTTGCAATTGGCAAAAGGAAAGGCCACAGCCCAAAGCACCACTACTACAGCACAACCTAGAAGTTTGTCTTAGAAAAAAGATGTTATTAAGGCAACAACTCCTATTAATTACTAATATTAAGTATTTTTTTTTCAATTCAATTCAATATTTTTTTCTAGAATAATAATATATTTGAGTACTTGTAGATAGTAATGAGAAATTCCAATTGCAGAGAAAAATACAGTCTCCAATATTAATAATAACCAATATACAAAGAAAAAACATTAAAAATGAAAATTGGCTGCAATGTCTATTTTAGCATAATGCTTGGCCTTTTAGAGGTCGGGACAAGAAAGGAATTTGGCATTTAGATGATGTGTATATAAACCATGTTAATTTTTATTCAGCTTTTTGAGGTTTGAGAACTTCTATTTTGGAAAAAGATTGTCTTTCTACATCATTTTCAAAAGCCACTTGCATTGCGCGACCGTCACCAGCCCCTTTTTATATTCTTGTGCGTTTTAGCGCTGATCAATTGTGATTCTTCTACATTTTAGCGTTTCGTATGTCTGATTAATAAACTTATATTCTTTTGGAGAACTATTACTTTAGTAAATTACTTGCAGTTTTTACCAAAAGAAAAATACTAACCATCAATTCAAAATTAATTAAGGGTTCAAATGGTTATTCCCATATTCAAGTATTAAGAAATTTTGGTCATATTCAATTAATAAATGGAATAAACGATATCAAAAGTCACCATTTTTGTTTTTTTTTTGTTTGTTTTAATTTGATCAATCAAATAAATTTATAAAGTTTTTTATTTAAATTTTTATTTCTTTTTTAATTTAGATGTCATCTAAAAGTTTTTGCCAAACTGACACGTCACCTCAGTTGAATTATTCATATTTTCTTATTCAAAAAATTTTTATTTTTCCATTTTTGTACTAAAATATAATTTAATCAATTTTAAGTGAAACACATTTAAATTTATTCGCTTTCCTTTAATTCAAATAAAAAATTTTCCTTAAAAATAAATTTATAAATATAAAATCACTGATCGGATTGAAGACCCGTATGATGACAAGTCGCGCAAGCAGCAAGAAACAAACGGGCCGGTAATTACCAGCAGAACCCCTGAATCCAGAAATATAAATGGGCTTGGGGGCCAACCCGAACTCTCTTTAATCTAAGTTTTCGTTGACACAATCGACTCGCTTCTACGCTCAATAAAACTCGTTGCGGCCTACAACAGCCAACAGCAAATATCAGATCAAACCGATCCACGTATATTTTTAACTTCTCCCTCCGAACCATTTTCGATTATCGGAACAACTGCTCAGGAGAGAGAGCTCACAGAAAAAAGGGCAACATAATTCACGAGTGATTGAATTTGAAACCGCAAAACCCTAGCTCCACTTTGCTCAATCGCTTCCGCAATGAACGCTTGCGATCATAGATATTCCGACCCTGATTCTTACCGTCACCGTCGCAGGTATTCAATTTGCCCTCTTTAACCGGATCCCTACTATCATTTATTGTTTGTATATATTTTTTGGATTTGTTATCGGTGCTATTGTGGTTGTGTTCTCTTTCAGTGACCTGATGGGCCCACCTCCTCCGGTGGGACCCCCAATGGTGGGGGCATCTTATGGTCGCGGCGGTGGATCAATGTTATATGTTGGTCCTCCGCCGTCGGCTGTTGGAGGAAGAGGTGGCTCCAAACCTGTAGGTGGTTATCCTCCTCTGAAGCCGCCTGTTGGTAGACTCGATGTTGGCGGAGGCGGTGGCGGTGGCGGTGGCAGTGTTGTAAGGGGATTCAGTGGTGTTCGTAAGTCTAATGGTCATGCTGGGGATAGAAGACCTGATATAGCTCGTGCTGGTGGTGGAACGGGCCGTGATAATGGTCGAGGCGGACGACGTGGTGGGAGAGTTATGGAGGCGGTGGGCGTGGTGTTGTTAGAGGAAGGGGATATGATGGTGGCCGTGGTGGTGGGAGAGGACGTAGACATGGTGGGAGAGCTTCTAGAGGGGAACTGGATAATATTGCTCTTCCAAAGCAGGATTTTGGGGATTTGGTTCCTTTTGAGAAGAATTTCTACATTGAGAGTCCTTCCATTCAGTCTATGTCTGAAAATGATGCTATGATTTATCGTGCAAGAAGGGAGATTACTGTTGAAGGCATGATGTACCAAAGCCCGTTAGAATGTTTCATGAGGCTAATTTCCCTGGCATTTTTTTCCATTTATTCTAAATTTCTAATGTGTGTTTTTGATAGTCTAGAACTGTTATGTGATTTCCTAAATTTATTCATATGATTTCTCTTGTTAGATTACTGCTTAGAGGTGATTGCTAAGTTGGGTTTCGTTGAGCCAACACCAATCCAAGCTCAAGGGTGGCCTATGGCTCTCAAGGTAGAGATTTAGTTGGCATTGCGGAGACTGGTTCTGGCAAGACTTTGGCGTACTTGCTACCAGCTTTGGTGCATGTTAGCGCGCAGCCTCGACTGGGTTAGTATCCATCAACATTTTCATTTATTTGAGTTTGTTACCCTGTCCGTTGATTGATTGTTCTGTATCCATTATCCAGTACAAGGCGAGGGTCCAGTTGTGCTAGTATTAGCTCCTGCAAGAGAATTAGCTGTTCAAATCCAAGAAGAAGCTTTAAAGTTTGGTTCACGTGCTCGTATTACGAGTACTTGTATATATGGCGGTGCTCCCAAAGGTCCTCAAATTCGTGATCTTCTAAGAGGTATTTCAAGTTCTTTTAATTTGTATATGACTATGAATCCATACAGATTCGGACTTAGAATTTGTAATGATTCAGGATTTTCCTTATACCTGGTGTTGAGATTGTAATTGCTACTCCTGGTCGACTGATAGATATGTTAGAAGCTCAACACACGAACTTGCGAAGAGTCACCTACCTTGTCTTGGATGAGGCTGATAGGATGTTGGACATGGGATTTGAGCCTCAGATTAGGAAAATCATATCTCAAGTATGCTTCTATCTCCTAACTTCTTCTTTTAATGTGATGTCGCTTTTATTGCTAGTTATTTTTGCTGAGTATTCTTTTGATCAAGTAAACTGTACAGTTTATACTTTGCTGACTGTCCTTTAAATATTCCAATTGAGATATAGATTTCAAGGTAGCTTTTTTGAATGTTTTTAGTCTGTCCAATTTTCGCCTCTTAATATAAATCATAGGAAGTTCAGCTTATCATTGTTGGATCTTATTTGTAACTGTAACTAATTTGTTAACTATCTTCTAGTTGCCTAGTTGCATAGGTAAGCTTTAAAATCTTGAAATTAATGCCTCCTGTCACTCTCAGTTTAAATTGCATTATTAGCATGGATACTGTATGCTTGTCCCTGCAGTTCTATCTCCAAATAAAATGCTTCCAACTAATGATGTGAAATGATTTTGTGAATACTGTTTTTTGCTAGGTAATATCACTTGCTATTTTCTGCAGACTTTTTTTTTTTTGCAAATAATATTTTGTGTTCATCCTCATTGGTTTACCATTAATAGATTGGAATTTACATTCTTCTAATGAACTCCTTGGGAGCTTTATTAAATGTAATACTCCAAATTTTGATCAATTGAATATTGCAACATCTTAACCCTGGCAAACTCTCTATTGCTTTCTCCTTCATAATAAAAGGGAATCTGAATTGGGCCTTTTTGTCTCAGATCCGACCCGACAGACAAACGTTATACTGGAGTGCAACATGGCCAAGGGAGGTTGAAATTTTATCCAGACAGTTTCTGCGGAATCCATACAAGGTCTCTATCATAGTTGTCTCTCCATTCATTAGATATTTTCGTTTGAGTCCATTATCTTTTGCTTAAGAATTTTAGTTATATTGACCTGTAATTTTGAAACTGTTATGATCTTTAGGTAATTATTGGTTCAGCGGATTTGAAAGCAAACCACTCAATAAACCAAATTGTTGAAGTTGTAACAGAGGTCGAGAAGTAGAACAGGTTTATCTTCACAACCTGCTTCAGATTTAGGTTGATGTTTTAGTATAATGATAGCTGTGTACTACATGCTTTGTCCATGCAGGCTGATTAAACTACTAAAAGATGTGATGGATGGGGGTTGAATTCTTATATTCATGGAGACGAAGAAAGGCTGTGACCAAGTTACAAGGCAGTTGAGGATGGATGGATGGCCGGCTCTATCTATCCATGGTGATAAAAATCAGGTAGAACGGGATTGGGTCCTGTCTGAGTTCAAAATTGGTGGAAGTCCTATAATGACTGCCACTGATGTTACTGCTCGGGGTCTTGGTAGGATCATTATGTGATAGGAGGCATAGTACTTTCACTTAGATCTTGAATTTTGAAGATATGCAAGTCGGCCTGCTGCTATCCAGTTTCCTGAGAATATAATTTGTGGTTGGGTGCAAAAGGAGGTGCCATGATGCAGAATGACTGATTGCTTGTTTTGTAGTAAATTGTCAGGTAGTTCTTTGCTTAAAAGGACTTTGCCTGGGTAGGGAGGCATATTAGTATCTGAGATGCACTGTAATATCCCATGAAATGGCCTGCATTGGTACTATCTTATTCTTACAGTTCATGTTACATGGACATGTGGAGCACTGCCAATTGATATTGTAGGAACAGCAGTTTGAGATTTCCATGGCTGCCCATATGTCATGAAGGTAGCAGTACATTATCTAGGCTAGGTTGGGAACACCAGTACATTCTCTACGTTAGGTGGTTATTTTTTCCTTTTGTGGGGTTGGGGAAGGCAAGATAATCTAGAACTGTGGTTTCATCTGCTGCTGTAATTTGCATGAATTGCTTAACTTGGCATTGGTCCGATTATCAGGTATCTAAGTAACATAGTTGAAGTCATTGTTCCCATCCACAGTTATGGAGCTGGTTTGTCTCAGCAGCCGGGTTGACTTATAAATTGATTGAATAAAGATGATAGGTGGCAGTGAAGCTGCTCCTTATCCCTGCCAGGTTAAGGTGGGCACACTTATTTGATGAATCTGTTGCCTTAAGTTGGCTCAGATTGTAGGCGTGCAGGGATAAGGCAGATATTTTGTTATGTTTAGGACTGCAAATGAGTCTACTAATACTAACTGAACTGCTGCACAAGTTTGGTTGCTAATCCTTCAAAGGATTGTGAACATGACTCATTTTAGTTTAACCTCATGCAGGCTTTAAGTTGGCTGATTCTCTAAGAACGAAAGCCAACAGCCAGAGCAATCTCTTAAATGCTAATCAAGATTTGCTATTTCATTAATTGTCTCAAGTGAAATGAGCCAATCTTGGTAGCTTCATTATCACTCAGCCCTAAATTCAACACATTTATACGTTTGTATGAACCTCATATATAATTGTTTTAGGCTTGACTTCTTTTTCTATTGATTGTAGATGTGAAGGACATAAAGTGTGTGATCAACTATGATTTTCCTTCCAGCCTTGAGGATTATATCCATAGGATTGGTCGAACTGGTCGTACAGGGGCTAGGGGAGCTGCATATACCTTTTTCACCCATCGAATGCAAAGTTTGCTGGAGATCTTATCAAAATCCTACAGGAAGCAGGGCAGATTGTCTTCAGCATTGTTTGCATTGGCTCGGTCAGCTGGTTCTAATGGAGGTAAACACTCGTTTATGTTTATTATATTCAAGTGAAAGATATATCCAAGGATGATGTGTATCATTTATTCAATTTTTGGTGCATAGGTTATGGGGGTAACTTCCGTTCTAGAGGACGAGGAGGCTATGGCAATCGGGCATTAATTTCAGGATCAAATACTGTTCCTCTTGGTGGAAAGAAGCCTTGGTGGTTTGTTATTGAAGATGCCGCTGAATTCTCTTAGGGTAGCCCAAGAAACAAGCTTTAGATTAGCATATATAAAGCCTACTATTCGGCGGATGCAATTTGTGTATTAGTACATTATGATATCGGATCATCCTATAAAACTCAAAATATTATTTCGTTCTTAGTGTTTGATTTAGTTTTAAGTTAAAAGTCTTTTTTTTAAGGAATTCATAAAATATTGTCTGATTTTTTGTTTTCACTGATTCCTTTACCCTTGCGTTAGAAGGGCGATCGGTCAATTTAATTAGCCGAATTAATTAATTCTTTAATGCTATTTAGTTGTCGACTGAAATTTGGTAGATTATGGTGCGCCTTATATAAAATGTTTCAAAAAAAATAATTTTTTAAAAATTTAATTTAGAAATTACAAAATAAATTTATTTTTTTAAAAATAATTTTTTTTAGAAATTACAAAATATTTTTTAAAAATTAAAAAAAAAATTGACTTCCTAAAAAATAAAAATACTTGCAAAAATATCTAATTTTTTTCTATTTCAAAAATATAAAATTTTCTTTTCCGAAGTATATTCTTAATATATATTTAATATATTAAAAATATATTTTATTTTTAACAATATATATTAGATATATATTTAGTATATTAAAATATATTAAAAAAATATTTGTAAAAAAAGTTTACTATGTAATATCCTCATATAATTTTTTAATTGTATTTAGAGATCCAAACACAAAATTCAATTTATTAAAAAATAGAGATATCAAAATGGATCATGACACGTGAATACGATATACAAAATATATAAAATTAATAAGTTAGTGTTGACTTTAAACTGATTAATGTCATAAACACATCAATCATTTTATAATACGATTTTGACATATGAACCTGCTATAATTTGTTTAACTAAAATGACATAGTTTTTATATAACTCAAAACTATATTATTTTATTATTATTTATTATAAAAAATAAAAATAAGTATTTTATATTTATTATATTATTATAATTTTATTATTATATAATGTATTATTATTTATTTATAAATATTTAATTTAATTTTTAGCTATTCTTATTAAAAATTTATTAATTTTATCTAGTTATTAAATTATTTTATTAATTAATTAATTTAAATTTAATTTTTTATGAATTTTAAAAATTATTTTTTAAATACATGTTAAAAATTAAATAATTTTTATAATTTAAATAATCTAATATTATATATTTTATATCCAATAACATTTTTTAGTTTAAAATTTAAAATAGAATTTACAAAAGAAAAGAAAATAAAATATTTAAAAAATTTTGTTATAAAATTTGTATTGAAAATTATATATTATCTGCTTAATATTTTTTCATATTAAGTTCTAATACTAAAATATAATACACATTCATTATTTATTTTATGTTTATTGTGTTATATATTTTATTTTGTGTATTTTTAAAAAAATTTTAATATATTTATATTTTAAAATTAATTTAATCATAATTTTATTTTATGAATAATTTTTTAATTAACTATTTAAAAATATAAATAATTTTAAATTAAAAAAATATTATATGGACTAAATGAATCGTATTGAATTATATAATTCGTATATAATTCGTTTAAGTATTCATATTATCGTTTAATTTTTATATCATGTGTATAAATATAATTAATAAATAGATCATATTTATATTAACTTCAATCATATTATTAAAATGAATCAATCAGATACGAATACGATTCATAAATTCATTTTGACACTTTGGTTAAAAGGGTTGGTTTTTACTGTTAATTTTTGTTAAATGTTTAATTATGTCATTGAACATATAAGGGCTTTCAGATATTTGGTCTTCGTGTCTGAAAACCAAGAGACCAAGAGCAAATCTATCTTACCATCTCTAAAATGCCAAAGCGCCGCCGTTGACATCCAAAACGATAACGTTTCTTTGCACGGTTTGATCCCATCGGGGCAAGACAGTAAAACGGGTCTACGTAGATTCTTTCTATATAAACACCCCAAACCCTAACTTTAGCTTCTCGGTAACAGCTCGTTCATTTCTCCTGAGAGCCGCCAAGTGCACTTGTTAGAGCAAAGAGGGCTAGAATGACCACCCGATTCAAGAAGAACCGGAAGAAGCGCGGTCACGTGAGCGCTGGTCATGGGCGTATCGGCAAGCACAGGAAACACCCTGGAGGTCGTGGTAATGCCGGTGGTATGCACCACCATCAGATCCTCTTCGACAAGTACCATCCTGGGTATTTTGGAAAGGTCGGTATGCGATACTTCCACAAGTTGAGGAACAAGTTCTACTGCCCTATCGTCAACATCGACAAGCTCTGGTCAATGGTCCCTTGACACGTAGCCTTAATGATATGTTTGAATAAGTCTTTTGTTAGTTTTTTATTATTATTCTTATTTGTTTTAGTTGCTGCATATTAGTCGGATTATTTCCTTGTATTTAGCTAAGCTGTTAATTATTGCTGCTATTTAAGCTCATGAATAAAACAATCAAAGGCATCACAGGAAATATAACATTACGTTTCAATTAAACGTAGAGGCCTTGGTTTCCTCAATTAAACCTTGTTCTTGCTCTTAGTTTTCTTAATCTCCTGATTTTCCAATATAGGTTCCAAAAATAAGAAGCAGTTCATACCAAAGTGGTATCAGAGCTCTGGGATGGACCAGAGAGTGGAGCAATTGGAGCAGACAGTTCAGTCCCTCTCTGGAGGACAGGAAGGAATTGCGAAGAGATTAGAAGAACTCTTTTCCCAATTAAACGTGAGGATGGATCAGTTTGCTACCCAATCTTCTCCAGGGAAGCGCACTGAGCCTGAACCGCGGACTCCGGAATCCAGGATTAAATCCAACGATTCGGTTGCTACCTCTTCTTATGCGCCAAAATTGGTCAAACTGGATTTCCCACGTTTTGATGAAAAGGAAGACGCCACGAGCTGGATTTGTAGGGCGGAGCAATTCTTCCAATTTCATCGCACCCCCGATGAGGATTGAGTGGGCATCGCCTCTTTCCACATGGTTGGGGATGCTCAATTGTGGTACCAATTACTGAAGCAAGAGAATCCTGCGGTCACATGGGAAGAATTCAAAGATGGATTCTATGCACGATACGGACCAAATCAGCTCATTGATTTCTTTGGGGAGCTTTCGAAATTGCAACAGCAGGGTACAGTCCACACTTATCAGGTGCAATTCGAAAAGCTTTTGGCCAAAGTGGGGCGATTGGCGCAAGATAGACAAGTCAGCTGTTTTGTCAGCGGGTTAATTCCATTAATTCGCACTGATGTTCAGGCCAATCGGCCAAAAACATTAGCAGAGGCAATCTCACTTGCCCGTTTGTATGAAGCACGAAATACAGCTTCGGGGAAGGGGCTACCAACGCAAAACCGACCAGCAACTCAGATGGTTCGACCCCCATCTCGGCCAGCCTCTGGTGGTTTTGTCAAACGGTTGACATGGGATGAGCTCAATGAAAGGAAGCGTCTGGGACTGTGTTTTAAATGCAATGATAAATTTGGCCCTGGACATAGGTGTAAGAAGCTCTTTTCAATTCAAGCAGTTCTTGAGGACAGTGATGATGACATTGACAGGGAAATAGAAGAGCAGGATTCCGCTGAGAAGATTCCGGCCATATCCCTACATGCAATTGTGGGATTTGAAGGACCAAAAACAATGCGGCTAGGCGGAAGGGTGGTCACATTAGATGGAATGGTCCTGGTAGATTCTGGCAGTACTCACAATTTCATAAGTACAGAGTTCGCTAGAAAAGCTGGATTGGAGCCAACAGTTAAAAAGAAATTAAAGGTACAGGTAGCCTCTGGTGAAGAATTATCAAGTCCAGGTATTTGTAACCAGACTGAAATTTTAATTCAAGGAGTCCCTATAACAGTTGATTTATACATTCTGCCATTAGAGGGATATGATATTGTTTTGGGAACTCAGTGGCTGCGTACTTTGGGTCCCATTGTATGGGATTTTTCTAAGCTTTTAATGGCATTCAACTTAGATGGAAAGTAGGTACTCTTTCAAGGCTCCCAAAATCCTCCAAATCAAGCCATCTCGGCAAATCAGATGCAGCAGCTGCTCAAACACACAAAAAGGGATTTTTGTTGCAAATTACGAGACCAGACTCAACCACTCCACAAATTCCAAACCAAAACCTAGAAATCCAAGATCTCTTAAACAAATTCAGCATGACCATGACCGAACCAGTGGGATTGCCACCACAACGCTTCCATGATCATAAAATTCCTTTAAAAAACCCAGAACCTATTTCAGTGAGGCCATACCGATACCCCCATTACCAAAAAAACAGAAATTGAGAAAATAGTGGCAGAAATGCTTGCGACAGGAATAATTCAACCTAGCCAAAGCCCCTATTCTGCTCCTGTTCTGTTGGTCAAGAAAGCGGACTGTTCTTGGTGAATGTGTATCGACTACAGGGAATTAAATAAAAACACGGTGAAAGATAAATTCCCAATACCTGTTATTGAAGAACTTCTAGATGAGCTTTCGGGTGCCCAATATTTCACCAAGCTAGATCTCCGTTCAGGATACCATCAAGTAAGAATTCATCCTTCAGACATTGAAAAAACAGCACTCATGAGGGCCATTACGAATTCCTGGTAATGCCCTTCGGCCTCACCAACGCACCATCAACCTTCCAATCACTTATGAATGAGGTATTCAAAAGGCATTTAAGAAAATTTGTGCTTGTCTTCTTCGATGACATACTCATCTACAGCAAGTCTTGGAAGGAGCACATTCAGCACTTAGAAACTGTGTTTTCAATTTTACAAACTCACCAATTATTTGTTAAAATTGAGAAATGTCAGTTTGGCACCAGGGAAGTTAAGTACCTCGGCCATATTATTTCTAATGGTGGAGTCTCTGTAGATCCAGAAAAAATTGCAGCCATACAGAGTTGGCCAAAGCCTACATCGCCAAAAGCTTTAAGAGGATTCCTGGGACTTTGCGGGTATTACTGAAAATTCATACAGCATTTTGGTAAAATTGCAGGGCCCCTAACCAGAATGCTAAAGAAAGATGGTTTTAACTGGTCAACCACGGCTGAAACGGCATTTGCTAGTTTGAAGGAAGCAATGACAAAGGCACCAGTTTTGGCTTTACCGGATTTCTCTAAAAAATTTATTGTGGAATGCGATGCTTCTGGCTCAGGAATTGGCGCCGTACTGATGCAGGACCGGCCAATTGCATTTTTCAGTCAAACTCTACATGGTAAACATCTTCTTTTATCAACCTATGAGAAAGAAATGTTAGCTCTTGTTATTGCAGTACAGAAGTGGAGATCTTACCTTCTTGGGCAAACTTTTGTGGTCAAGACTGATCATCAAAGTTTGAAGCACCTCTGGACTCAAAGAATTACCACGGCAGCTCAACAAAAATGGTTGTTTAAGTTGATGGGCTTTGACTTTGTTATTCAATACAAAGGGGGAAAAGAAAACGTGGTGGCTGATGCTTTGTCCAGAAGAGATGAGAAAGATGATGGGGAAGGGCAAATTTCAGCAATTTCTTGCCCAATCCCAAATTGGATCGATTCAATTAAAAAAGAGGTCCAATCCTTACCTTTTTTACAGGAGAAGGTGAAGCAAGTTCAAGATGGCGAGGCTCTTGGACCATGGAAATATAGAAATGGCATCTTGTTGTTTAAAGGGCGGATTTATCTGTCAAAGGAATCAGCTTTGGTCCAAGAGATCATTAACCAATTCAATTCCAGCACCCATGAAGGATTCTTTAAAACTCTTCAACGAATCCGGTCCAACTTCTACTCACCAAATCTCAAAGAACGAGTGAGAAGTTTTGTACGAGAATGTGATGTCTGCCAAAGACATAAAGCAGAACACACTGCTCCAGCTGGTCTCCTTCAACCTCTCCCAGTTCCTAGCCGAATTTGGGAAGACATTTCAATGGACTTCATAGATGGGCTGCCAAATTCAAACGGTAAGACAACGATATTTGTGGTGGTGGATAGACTTTCGAAGTATGCTCATTTTGTGCCCACCTCTCATCCCTATACTGCTGCCTCTGTTGCACAATTATTTTTTGAAAATATTTTTAAGTTGCATGGGATGCCAAGAACAATCGTTTGTGACCGGGACCCGGCTTTTACTAGCCAATTCTGGAGAGAACTATTTGATTTAAATGGAACCCGGTTCAACTTTAGCTCCGCTTACCACCCTCAAACCGACGGCCAGACCGAGGTGGTGAACAGAACACTAGAAATGTATCTCCGATGCTTTACTAGCGCTAAACCCAAGCAATGGATGAAGTGGCTATCTTGGGCAGAGTATTGTTACAATACAAGTATCCATTCGGTTACTGGAAAATCTCCTTTTGAGGTTGTATATGGTAGGCCTCCTCCTACTTTACTCACTTACATATCAGGTACTGCCAAGGTAGCAGCAGTAGAAAAGGAATTGGGTGATCGTGATGTCATGTTGAGGGAACTCAAAGAAAGAATTCAGCAGGCGCAAAGCAGAATGAAGCAAATATACGACTTGAAGCACCAAGAACGTGAATTTGCCATAGGAGACTTAGTCTATCTTAGGCTGCATTCTTACAAGCAGCGGACTCTTGCGGTGCGAAGGAACTTCAAACTGTCTCCTAAGTATTATGGGCCATTCAAAGTCCTACGGAAAATTGGTGCGGTCGCTTATAAGTTAGAGCTGCCAGCAACAGTGAAAGTGCATCCTGCATTCCATGTCTCACTCCTTAAGAAGCATATTGGAGCTGGAAGTGGAGTACAGACGCAATTGCCACAGTTTGACGAGGTTGACGAACCGAATCCACAGCCTGAAGCAATTCTAGATAGCAGAGTGAGAAGAAACAGAAGTGAAGTCTTGATTCATTGGCGAGGTTCATCTCCCATGGAAGCAACTTGGGAAGAGCTTGAGCAGGTTAAAAAGCAGTTTCCAGATGTCTCTCTTGAGGACAAGAGAATTGTTTAAGAGGAAGGGAAAATGACACGTAGCCTTAATGATATGTTTGAATAAGTCTTTTGTTAGTTTTTTATTATTATTCTTATTTGTTTTAGTTGCTGCATATTAGTCGGATTGTTTCCTTGTATTTAGCTAAGCTGTTAATTATTGCTGCTATTTAAGCTCATGAATAAAACAATCAAAGGCATCACAGGAAATATAACATTACGTTTCAATTAAACGTAGAGGCCTTGGTTTCCTCAATTAAACCTTGTTCTTGTTCTTAGTTTTCTTAATCTCCTGATTTTCCAGTATAGGTTCCAAAAACAAGAAGCAGTTCATACCATCCCTCAGGAAGTGAAAGACAGAACTGGCAAGGACAATTTGCCTGTGATCGATGTCACCCAGTTTGGCTACTTCAAGGTATTGGGCAAGGGTGTGCTACCAGAGAATCAGCCGATTGTGGTAAAAGCGAAGCTGGTATCCAAGATTGCTGAGAAAAAGATAAAGGAAAATGGTGGAGCTGTTCTTCTTACGGCTTAAGTTTGTTTAATTTTACTTGGCGAAACTTTTGAGTTTTAAATTTTCAATTAGTTAGAGTTTTGATATTAATGACTAGTTTATTATTATTGTTGTTCTGTTACTTTTTGGTTTAAACGGATATGAATTACTTTGCCAGTGTTTAGATCTTTGGCTTTGCATATAATCTATTGAATTGGTGATCTTTTAGATGTTTTTCATGCATAGATTGTTTGAAGTGCTCTTTGAGGTGGTCAGATAATTCTGACTTCTAGCTTTGTCTAAAGTGATCTTCTTTGCTTTATTCTTATCAGATTGTTCGTGTCGGATGATCTAATTCTTTTGTACCTGAGCTTATAAGTGCTCAAAGATTTAGCAATTAAAGTGTGGTGTAATCATTTTCAAGTTGGGGGATTTGTATTTTGTTTACGAGTTTATATGAGTAAGTTAAGGATCCTGTGGATTAATGGATTTGGAATCTCAAATTTACAAAGTCCTTTCTGAGATTAAGGAACTTGAAACTTTACATTTTAAATTAAAAAAAAAGGATATTAAGCGAAAGATGGAAATAATTTGAAATAATGGGTAAGGAAAAGTACTTGAAAACGCAACATGAATTATGAGTAGCCATGGTTAAGTTTGTCTAATAATAAACAACCTCATTCCTTCCTGATTATTGCGGACACTCTGATAGTGCATATATACTGTAGTAATAAAATATTCTTGAATTCTTAGTGCATTTTGGTCTGGTCAGGCTGAGGAACACTGGCTTAGCAATAAATTTATCTTGCAAATTCTTTTCTTCAAAGAAAAAGAAGCATTTTCAAATACTAAAGAGAACTGTGTTCATTGAATTTGAAGGAAAGCGATGCATCGAGTCTTTATACAATTTTTGTGGGTCTGTTTTATTAGGAGGCCCAGTTTCTGTCTTAAAACCCATTGGATATTTATTTTCAATCTATTTCACTTTATTGTTAATGGAATCATCGAGACACTTACTCAATCCCATATACATTTTCTTTTAAGAAAATTATGTGATATTAAAATTAAATTTAAAAATTGAATTTTCTTAAAAAATTGATTTTTTTTTTAAAAAAACTGTTTTTTTAAAATATTTTTATAAAAAGCACTTCAGCTTCCCCTTTTGCCATCCATAAACAAATTCCAAAATTTATATTATTGCTTTTCCATTTTACCCTTTAGCCTAATAAAAAAGACATATGGAGCCATTTTTAATAATGGCTTTCAAGATGAAAAATCCCATTTGAGATTTGGCACAGCCTTATCCCTCGCTTTTGGCCGTACAGTTATCAGCCTTATCCCTCGCTTGTGGTCATTTTTAATTATTGACTTCAATTTCATTGACCAATGAACTAAAAAGAAGTAAGATCGCAAAACAAAAAAAAAAAAGTCTAAGATCACAAATAGAAAGTTTTGTACAATGAAAATGACAATGACGGCCATAAATTTAGAAAAGCAGAGTTCCAAACCAAGGTGGGTGAGACTTTGAAGTCAATAATTAAAAAAAAAAAAAAAGGCAGGTTTGAGAAGAAAAGTTCGATTTTTGGCAGAGGCGGAGATAAAGGGGGTCCCATGGGGCCCTGTTCTCCCCTCAGTTAAAAATAAAAAATTTTTAGGTATATTTGAGAATGAATATTACATTGGTTGAGATGGAACAGCTTGGCCTTACTATGTGAGAGCACGCAACTTTAATCCACGCTCCCAACATTTTTCATCCTTTTTTTCCAATCTTTAAAACTGGGCCTTTTAATCAAGCCCATTACAAACAAACAAGATTTGTCAATGACTCTGCCCATTACAAACAAACAAGAATAACTTAATTGTGACTCTTTCTCTTCTTTCTCACGTTTATTCTTCGTTAATTCCTTTTTCTTTCTTTTTTTTTTCAGATAACAGTTTCTTCCTTTTTCAATTTCATTCTTTCACCGATTGGCACCAGCAAGGCAGCGGCAACAAGTTAAGAATAGGTACACCACTTACTTTTAATCTCATATTTATTTTGTTGCAATTTTTTTATCTTGCTAAAATGAATTGAAATTTGAAAAATAATGAATTAAGAAATTGGCTTGAATACTTGAGGACATTATAAATTTGAAATGTTTAATTTGATTTTGTAGTATGAAGTTTTTTTTTTTTGAGAAAAGTAGTATGAAGTTAAATTGAAATTATTATTTTTTTGTAGTTTATAATCTGAAATTTTTTTATTTCTTTTATAATTTGATATTTTTAATGTTTAGTATTTAAGTTGAATTGGACCCCCCTTATCTAAAATCCTGGCTACGCCACTGATTTTTGGTGATTCTTTTCACGAGATTTCTCTTCGAAAACTTTTGTTTTACTGCAGAGATGGCAATAGATTTCATATACACAAAAATTGATGAGTTTCAAGATTTTGGGCTTCCAATTTATATTTGGAGGAAATTGCATACTATACACATAATTCAAAATTGCTGAATCCATATCTTCGTTTTTTCATCTTTACTTTTATAAGCGGTGTTTTTTTTTGTTTTTTTTTCAATTTTTTTATTTATTTTTTTTATTAATAATTTTTATATCATATTTTAATTTACACATAAAAAATAAATATATAAATAATATATATAATATTTACATAACATATATAAAAATACACATAAAACAAAAAAAATATCTAGATAACATATACTAAATATTTATATATCTATCAAATATCTATATAATATCTACATAATAAAATTAATATTTTTTTAAAATTTTTGTTATGTGTATAATATATAAAATTTGTTTAAAAATAAATTTAATACTTTTTATTAATATATTTTTGTATATTTTACTTTTTTTTTAGTATTACTTATTTTTTATTATAAAATTAAAATTTTTCTTTTATAAAAAATTATAAATTTGATATGCTGAAAAATAATTTAAAATATTAATTTTTATTATTTTATTATAATATTTTTATTTAATAATAAAGTTTAAAAAAAGAGATGAAAATATAAGTAAAACATGATTATACCGAGAAAAAAATATTTAAAAAAAATTATTATTTTGGTGAACAGTGAGATAATTTTTAAAATTTACATAAATTTTTTCTAAAATTGTAAATATTTTTATTTTTGATAGTATTTTTAAAATAAAATTTATTTTTATGGTAGTTTTATAAATATCTCTTATATTTATATATACAAGTAGTCCAATTGTATTATTAATTTTATTTGATGATAAAATTTATTCCTGAATGTTTGACCATTGTAATTGTATTTCTAGATTAAATTGTAAATTTTTTTATAAATGTACTAAAATAAATTAATTTAAATACTTTGGAGCAGCCCTTTATAAGTTGCATGAGCAAAAGTTGAGAGCCTATTGGGAATATATACAGAAGGTGAGCTTATCACTTATTTTATGTTGCAATTTGACTATTAGATTATATTATGTCGGTGATTTAATTTAATATCATTGCTGGCTTTGCTTGTCGTCATCGCAGTATTCATAATAGTATTGAATGTGTCATGTAAAATTTGGCTTACTACTGTTTACATTCTGCCTTGTGTCTGTGCATTACCACATAATAAATTTCTATTTTGTTTTTTTTAATGATCTGTTTTTTTATTCATTATTAATAGGAAACGGAATCAAATTTAAATAAATGCTCAGTTCAAAAAAAAAATTAAATAAATGCAATGTATAAATTAAAAATAAAATTATATTTTTTTAAAGAGAGGGGCTACTTAAACTCATTTAATATGATAAATTAATTTAAATAAACATAAAAATTAATTTAAAATAATTTTATAATTCAAACAAAAAAAAAAACATTATCATTGCATTAAATTTATTGATGACCCCGCAATATTACAACAAAATATTATATTTGTTGGAAGAACACCAAATAAACTATTGTCTATTGTGCGCTATTGAATTGGTTCTACTAACTATGTTTATGCCAATTCATGGTTGATGAACCATAATAATATATTAATGAAGACAAATTTTTTATTCAAAGTATTAAATTCTCTTTTTTTATTTAACTAATTAAGACTTTAATTTTGAATTTTCCAATTCTAAAAATGGTTATATCAATATATATTTATTAAATATATTTTTTAAGCAACTAAATATTAAGATGGGTTCGCTTGTGAAAAATTAGAGTAGCTTTTTAGAAAAATTTTCTATAGAAATAAAAAAATAGAAAATTTATGTTTGGATAACATAATTTTCTTAAATTAAAAAATATAAAATAATTTTTAATTTTTTAATTGGTTTTGAAAAATATTTTTAAGATGTTATCTGAAAATTTTCAAAATCTTCTTTTATAAATAAATAAAATTTCCTAATATGAAAAGAGTTTTCATATCGACGCCAAAAAATAATATTTTATTTTTATTAAGTGCACATATTTTTAAAAATTTTTATAGAAAATAAATACTCTAATTTTTTTAAAAAAACTGAAAATAAAAATAAACTAATATTTTCTATAAGTAAAATTTTGAGATGATTCAAGGGTTTTTTGCCTGTGCTCTTTTGAATTTAGGCTAAACTATAGTCCAAATTCCTAGAGTAGATTTTGCATTATTTTAAGACAAGATTGGTATCATTTTTTTTTTACCAGAATTGAAATGGAAATTCATTACACATAACATATATCAATCAAGTAAGAACAAAGATTTTAGTTTTCTGGAGTTATCTAAAATCCAATCATTCTTAAGAGCTGCTTGACACAAAGCAGATGCTATTCAATTTGCAGTTTTGTTATAACATCTAGATACAACAGAAAAAACACAGTTAATAAACCTTTTAGACAAAAATAAGATATGGAAAATCAATGTTTCAATATCCCAAAGGGATGTAGAAGGATTCTTAAGGGCTTGAATGAGAGTGAGGTTATCTGATTCGAAAATGCAGCAAGAATAGCCAATTTTCAATGCTTCCTCTACTGCTATTAATATAGCTTGTATCTCGTTTCTTAAAAGAGAAAAAGAGTCAATCAAACAAGCCACACCATTGAATAGAAGCCCCTCATGAGATCGAAAAATTACTGTCATTCCAGCTTTCTTCTTAGAGGTTTTAAAGTTGCCATCTATATATATTAACTTTTGGTCCAGCCTACAGAAGGTGGAGTCCAGTGATTTCTTCTCCTTAGATTTGTTTAAACACAGCCGGTCCAACAAATTCTTTTACATTAGCTTGAATGAGATTGGTATCAAAATGACCTTTGCCTCGCCAGCTGCAAATTTATACCAAGGCCGGCAAGTGGATTATTAAATCAAAAACTAATTGATTCAAACTGATTTTTAAAATTTTAAAATTTTAAAATTTAATTTTATTCAAAGTTCAATTAGTTTGAAAAAGAAAAGAAATATACCCATTTATTTGTTTATTTGTACCATCATTAAAAAAGAGAGAATGTGTAAAAATACTTTAAAGTTTATGCGAATATACAAGTTGGCCTTTAAAATTTTAAAGTTTATGCGAATATATAGAATGACCCTTAAAATTTTAAAAGCTAATAAATTAGTATCTCTTTTAATAAAAAATTAATTATCATTAACTATGCATTTAATTTTTTATTAGAATATATAAATATATTCCTTAAATTTGCTCAAAAGTATAGATTGATATTTATTTTTTTCTCAATTATATATTAATATGATATTTACCTATTAATAAATGAATCAAACATATTTAAGAATATTTTTTAAAATATCCATTTTTTATAAATTTTGCTTTTAATTTTCAATTTCAAGATTAAAAATTATATTTTTAAATTAAAAATAATTTCAATTGATTAATTATAGGATATATTTTTAAAGCTAATTAAAATTTTATATTTTTAAAGTAAATATAATTTTAATTAAAAATTATGAACAAATTAAAAAAAGATATTTTCAAAATATTTTTATTCTTTTTATATTTTTAATGAAATCTCTTAAATATATATGTATATATATAATATAAATTAATGATATTAAATATTCATTAGAAGAAGTATTAAATAATAATTTTAATTAAAATATTATTTAGTATAAAATACTCTTAAATATATTTGATTTATTTATAAATATATAAAAATATTATTTTAATATATAATTAAAAAAATACAGTGTCAATCTATATTTTTGCATATATTTAATGTCTATATTTACACATTTCAAAGAAAAATTAATGCATAGTTAACGATAATTAATTTTTTTATTAAAAAATAAGTTAATTTATCAGCTTTTTAAAATTTTAAGGATCAATTCGTTTATTCACTCAAATTTTAAATATATAATGAGAAAAAAAAATTTAATGATTAATTTGTATTTTCACACAAATTTCAATAGTATTTTTATGCCTCTTCCGGAGGGAAAAAAAAGTCTTAAGACTTGTGGACAGTTTCATTAGATGTAGTTTTGGATAATGTTTATGGTAAAGTTAGTGAATGAGTAGGATCATACGCATACACAGCCTGTTTGATATTCGAACTTAGGAAAGCAAACAAAGATGGTACAGCCTCAAGCCCGACAATTTTCTATTAGATCTATTCGCCCCTCAATTATTTCCCCTCTTAGATTTGGTTTAAGTGAAAACAACCACCATATATAGTTTAAAAAATAAATAACATCTGTTATCAAATGAAGATCATCAAAATTTAAAATTTTAATTTATCATATTACAAGACAATTACTGATATTAAAGACTTTTAAGAGATGGAAAGTTATTTCTTTAATCCCAAAATTAAAACTCTTTATAAATTCTCTAATATAACTTTACTTGCCAATTAACTAGAGTTTGATTGAAATATAAAAAAATCATTATTTATTTTCAATACTATAACTTAAAAAAGGGTTGGTTCTCCTTTCTTAGAGGAACTTAATGGCTTTTCTTGCTGTGCTTGAGCACTAGTACCTCTTAGTGGATTTTACCGTTTATTTTTTCCTTTATAAAAATTATATTGTCACTTATTATAAGTATATGAATTCGTAAATTGATTATATGATAGTTGCAATTCCACTTATACTTGCATCTTTCTGGACCACATTAGCTTATTACAGTCTTATAAAGTGAGAGATTGATTTTCTATTTCAAACCCACTCCACCTAGTGGTTGGGTTCTCTACAATTTATAGATAGTGAACATCAATAAATTTGTTCTAAAAAAAATAAAAAAATTAAAAATTGAAATGTATTCCCATGTCATTTTCACTTGGACAACGACCTCAACATAATATAATATTTCATCTTTAAAAAATTTAATTTAGTTAATTTTTCTATTTTTAATTAAATTAATATAATAAATACAATTGTATTATATTAGAGAAAGCTATTTTAGATATGACAAAATTATTTTATTTTATTTTATAGAATTTGCTGTTTACCTTTTTCAATGGAAGATTAATAAATATTAAATAAAATGAATAATAAGTTTGATAAACTCAAAAATAAGGGATGATTTATTTTAATTTAGGAACACAAAATAATTTCTTATTTAGAATTCTAATACATTCGTTGATTGTGGTGGTCGTTGAATTATTGTCAACCTTGTTGAAATTTTTTTTTTCAGTTGTGTCTTGATGATAAGTGAACTTCGGATATATTTTGCAGAGTTCAAATTCGAATTTAGGTTCGGCTACTTGTAAAATAAATAGATAGGATCGAGTTTCAATAAAAAAATTATAATGTTTGAATTAGAATTCGATTTATCTATAAATTAAATAATGAAAAAATATTATTTATCTGTAAAAGTTTATCCCAGTTCATAGGAGATAGAGATTTTACCACGGGTAACACATTTTGTGTGCTGCTAGCCTAAACATACCCTGAGAACCGTACCAAAATTCTATGTTAACTAAGGAGTTTGATTACAAGTAATATCAGACTTGAATCGGATAGCACCAGTATTCACAAGCTCAAATGGAAGCTTAAATTGGGATATGGTATCATGTGTATGACTCTATCAACATAAAAAAAATTCTATAAGAAAATTCAGTTAATTACTTTATATTTAAGTTTTATTTATATATCTAAGAATAATTTAACGTATCAATCATAGACAAAATGAAAATGAATGTTTTATAAAATTTCACCTGTTAATATTGAGTGAAATAAATAAAAAAGGTAGCCCTTTAAATGCCCGTCCAGGATGAATATAGGCTGCAAGCTTTACATAAACGAGGTGCTCGTACTGTTTACCTTAATGCGCCTCTCCAATTGTCATTGTATTCCATAATACGACAATGCCAACTTAAATAAACAAATTATATAAGAAAGGAAGGTCTTGTCTGGAATTATAATGCATCTATTTATTTCTTAATTGATTGCAAACAATATTGCTTAAATTATTTACAAAAAAAAAATCTAGCTTTTTATGCAAAAAAGATTTTAATACTATTTTAAACATTATCGACATTTTAAAATTTAACTAAATCTTAAATTTAATTTTTTTAATTTTAAAAATGACTCTAATTTTTTATTTAATAAAATTAGGATTATTTGCAATTTGAGGCTATATAGATACCATTCTTTGGATTTGTGTATTTTATTTAATGGGACAAAGCAGGAAAAGAAAAAGGCAAGAAGACAATTTTTATTTTTCGTTTTCAAGTTTAGCAATGAGTTAGTTATTATGGACTAATTTTCTAATATTTGTGTATAATAGAAGCAGGTGGGAGAGGATGAGTCAGTTTTGATTAAAAAGTAAGCATCATTATGGAGTGGGGGATGCCAATTTTGGTTCCACCATCAAAAGATGACAATCCAAAGTACTTTAACATTTATAGGATGAGATAAATATCATTAAGTTTGATGTCATTATGTTGCTATTACGATTACTAAACCAATTAATAATTACAATTAACATTTTCACAAAACATTATCTGTTTTAAATGTCTTTTCATATTTGATTGATTCAGAATATTTTTGTTGCTTGTGAGAATCACTTTATATGTATTTTGTTTGTGAATTGTGATGAGCTTTTTATTTTTTTATTGATATCAATCTATTGATAAAAGAAAAAAAATTAAATAATTTAAAAACTTTATAATATTATATTTTTAAATGTTATATCAAAATAATTTGAAAATAAAAAAAATAGAAATATCTCAACTTGAAAATTTTGACTATAATGCACGGCGGAAAAAAAACGACTTTTTTGTTAATTTTTTTAGCAAATTGATCAGGATATAGATTTATTGCTAAAATAAAACACATACTTTTAATTGAATTATAGACTACATAATAAACGAATAAACAAAATATATACAACAAAAAAGATAAATAAAATAAATCAACAAATCACCAAAAGAGATCATATATGGGTTAAAAAGATAAAATTTAAGTATTATTAAAAAATAAAATAAAATAAAAGAGAATAGTTCACAGTTCATCTAAAAACAAAATTTGATGGTGGAAGGATAAGTAAAAAGGAAAAATAATATATATATATATACGTTGTTAATTATATTAAAAGATTTAACAGTGTTACACATTTTATTATGTTATATATACACACTTTCAATGATCCTAATATTTTTTTTGGAAGAAAAAAATAATTGAGATCTATAAATTTATTGTATTTAATTTTTTATTTGTTAGAGAATCTGATTAATTAATAGAAGAAAATATATTGATTGATAATATCAATGAATTGGCCGACGCATTAAAGAGTGATTGTGTTTTAATTTAATAATAAAATATAAATATGCACTCTGTGTTTTTCATTGCAAATATGTATTATTATATAACATGCATTTAAATGAAAGAATATAGAATTTTCTCAAAAAAAAAAGAAGAAGGAATATAGAATAATTACATGCATACATAACATATGGTGAATATTCTAATTTATGAATGTTTTATGGATGAGTTTTAATTAAAAAACAATTAAGTTTTTTTTTTATTTTAATTCATTTAATATGTAATTTTCTTTATAAATTAGATAAGTATATATTATTATTTTTAGATTTATTGACAGGAAACTATCCTTAAATTATAATTACATTTATAAAATTTATAATTCAAATTATTATCTGTCTTTATTTTTCTTATAATTTAAAAAATTTAATAAATAAAATAATATTTTTCCTGTTATATCATTAATAATATAATAAATATATTTAAATTTATTCTTTTAAGACATTAAATGCATCTTAAAAATAAAAAAATAAAATAAAATCGATATAAAAATAAAATAATCACAAAAAGGTGGCATTTTTTATTTTGAGATGGATATAGTATTTCTTTAATTACCTGTTTTCAGTTGCAACAAATTGAAGAGATTTGGTATTTTAACGGGATGACAGCTGTGAAGAGATTATATTCCTATCACATAATTGCAAATGTGAACATTATTGAAAATTTAGCAGCTTTCACATGTAATTATGTGAAATTCTTCATCTTAAATTTAATAGATATGTGATTATTCACCCATCTATTATTATTCAATAATTCAATACTTTTCTTAGTAAAATTTAAAAATATAAATATTAAATTTTTATTTTTAATATAAATTTTAAAAATTAGTTTTAAAAATTAGCTATTAAAATTAAAGAGTCAATTTTTATATTAATTATATTATGTTCTCATATTTAATAGATGTAAGGTGCTTCTACCATTATAGGATAGTTTAACAAATTAAATTGGATAATAAATTTTATTAATGAAATTACAGTTATATAAACTTAACTCCCTCAATCATAAAGTGGTCAAAAATATATATTGTTTCTGTTTAAATTTTGAATTCGAATTTTTTAAATTTTTTTTCCGTATATATATAATTAGTAAAAAAAAAAAAAACTCTCTCAACAAGGTTTGTTACATTCCCCTCTATGTTAAAGATGATAAAACAAGATTTTCTAATTACATTAGTTAAGACACAACAAAATTATCTTTTCTATTTTTCTTGTCAATAATTTAGGAAGACGCTACAATTTCAATATATTCACATTTTTTTCAAGAGGTATGTAATTTTATATATGTTACTTATTTTATTTCATTGAAATTGTCGTATTTAGTTCATAAATATTTATTAAAAAAATTATTAAATTATCTAAATATTATATAAAATTATTTTGAATGGACTAAAATATTATCTATTAATTCATTAATACTAAGAAAGAGAAACTAATGCAATAAAATAGGCACTCCTCACCGAATAGACACCCCGTTTATCAAAGTGCCACACAAGTTTATCCTCCCTCTCCATAATACTTAACGGCATAGCCAGAATCAATCGCCAATCCCGAACCGAGAAAAGGTTCATAATTTTATCAATATCCCACCTCCGCTCTCCTGGCAAGAAAAGATCACAAACTCTCATAGCGTCAAGTATAAATAAATTACCATCATCCGAAAGGAAACTATCATCCTTAGGTATCCACGGACTAGAGTTAACATATATCTGCTGCCCGTTACCAACCCTCCAACGTGCACCCAGAGATAACACCTGTTTAGAGAACAATACACTTTTCCAAACAAAGCTTTGAGCAGGATTTGCTCCAGCCGTCAAAAAATCCCCCCTTGGAAAATATTTAGCTTTAAATACCCTATACAGAAGAGTGTTGGTCTTGGTTAGTAACCACCACCCTTATTTCCCTAGCAAAGCAGTGTTAAAACACCTGAGGTCAAGAAAACCCATCCCACCTTAGGTATCCACGGACTAGAGTTAACAAGAAAACCCATACGTTCCGCATTTTGCAAAATAAGAGAAAGTCCTTCAGCAACAACCAAAAACAGGTATGGGGAAATAGGGTCGCCTTGACGTAAACCTTGTTTAGGCACTATAGGACCAATTTTAGACCCATTTACATTAACCATATAACTAACTTGAGTAAAACACATACGCATCCAAATAATCCACTGATCAGAGAACCCCAAGGCAGAGAGCATATTAGTCAAATAAGCCCAACTAACCCGATCATAAGCCTTAGCAATATCAATCTTCAAAGCACAAGCACCACCATCCCCCCGATTACGCCTCTTAAGGCTATGAATGGTTTCAAAAGCAAGCATAAAATTATCGGTAATCAATCTATCAGGAATAAAGGCAGATTGATTAACAGAAATAATTTTTGGGAGAACATCTTTCAATCTATTAGCCAAGACTTTTGACACAATCTTGTAAAGAACATTACACAATGCAATCGGGCGAAAGTCTTTAACAAACTCAGGGGAAACACATTTAGGAATAATGATCAACAAAGTATTTGTCAAAGAGGAAGGCAAAGTACCTTGTTGTAGCCAAGACCGACAAGCAATGCAAATGTCTTTTCCAATGAATGACCAACTCTTCTGGAAAAAAGCTGGGTTCAAACCATCAGGTCAAGGTGACTTATTCGGGTCCATAGCAAACAAAGCAACTTTAAATTCCACATCTGAAAAAGGCCTAGTCAAGAATTCATTATCAAGAGCATCAATCTTTGGTTGAACCAAACCCATCACCGCATCATCAACAGTATCGGATGGACTAAACAAATCCAAAAAATAATTAAGCACCAATGAATGCAAATCAGTATCAGTAGATGTCTAAGAATTATCATCTAGCCGAAGCCTTTCAATACGATAAAAACATTGACATTGCTTAATAGAATTATGGAAGTACCTCGAATTACGATCACCATGCTTGTACCAAAAGATTTTAGCTTGCTGCCGATGGCGAATATCATCTTCCTCCAAGATTCGGTTCCACTCAAGCTTTAAAGTCATAGCTGTGAGCTGGTCCAAGGTACCATCATCAGCCTGTAATCTGCGTTTCACAAAATCCCGCCTCTGCCATCTACTACGATTTTTAGCACGTCCCCAAGAAATAATATTCTCAACCAATTTATCACTCCGAACCATAAAATCCAAACCAGACAGCTGAGACCAAGCATTGCGCACAAAAGGAAGTAAATTATCATCAAGAAGCCAAGAATTGTCAAACCTGAACTTCTTAAAAGGAGCCATATTAACTGAACTGACTGTGTCCAAAACTAATGGAGAATGATCAGAAATAGGAGCTGCAATTACAGTACAAAGGGCATCCGGAAAACGATGACTCCAAGCAGGATTAGAGCAAGCTCTGTCGAGTTTCTCCTTAGTGCATTGATTAGAATTTGGCCTGTAAACATACGTAAAAAGAGGGCCAGCACGGGGAACATCAGCAAGATTTGAATGAATAAGAGCATCTCGGAAACCATTAACAAGCCAAGCTGCTCTAGTCGGACCCCCATCTTTCTCCACAGTTGCCGCAATATCGTTATAATCACCAATACAGAGCCACGGTAAACTGTCTCTTGCAGCCATAGTTCGAATAAGATTCCATGAGTCTTTACGTCTGAATGATTTAGGATAGCCATACAGTCCAGTTAACCTCCACACACCAGTTGGGTCATTAATAATGCAATCAACAAAGTTTCTGGAATAACAAGAAATAGATAAAGGCACATCACGCTTCCACATAATAGAGAGGCCACCACCAATCCCAACACAATCAATCGAGAAGCAGAAATCAAAGTGCAAAAGAACCCGCAGCTCCTCCATGCGAGTACTATGGGTCTTAGTTTCAATTAAAAATAGAATTTTTGGTTTATAGCTTAGAGTGAGATCCCTAAGCGCCCTTACAGCCGGATCATTGTTAACTCCCCGGCAGTTCCAACTGATGACTCTCATGGATGTCTGTCGCTCCCAATAGAGGAGTCGATCGTTTGCTGATTGTGAAGGCTAGATGATGAATCCAAAAAACCAGAAACACCATTAGCAGGGGGACCAAACTTAGCACGATTTTTTAGTAACGTCAGTATAATCTAAGGCTTCATCTTCACCAAGGCCCATTTCACTATCTTGGCCCACATTGGACCGGTCTGTATCCATATTGGTAGCACCCACCCTAACTTTTCCCTCCACTGCAGAATTCAAATAAGCGCCAGCAAAGGAAGCCCTAAACGCATGCGCCGGAATTAAGGGACACAAGAAATTTATTTTAAAAGTTAAAAAATATAAATATAAACTTTACTTATCGTAAAATTATATCTGTCCAAAATTTTCCTATATAAAATCTAAACATGGAAACAGAAAATGAATTTTATTTATTTTGTTTTTAATTTTTAATTCGTTTTTTGTTATTTCTTTTTCTCCTTCATCCCCTTTTTCCCAACACAAATTCTATTCATTAATTGGATTAAAGAAAAATTATTTTGAGAGAATTTCTCTTTTTATTAATGTTTATTTGTTTTTGAATTTTAAATTGTGAATAATGTATATATATTTTGTATTTTCATAGATTACAGTATTATGAGTAATTTATCATACACTCAAATATAGCAATTATTAATAAAAAGTATAAATTGTAAAATACATGAATTTGCACTTCTACTGTCATATTATATATGAAAATAAAAAAGCATATATTATACATAAAAATAAAGTTTCCTTCTATTGTAAAAACATACAAAGTAAGTAATATTGTCAAATTTAATTACAACCAAGTATTTAATTTGATACCATATAAAATTAAGAATTATTTTAAAAAAATCAATTTTCAAACACATAAATAAGAAGCATAAATGCCGCAAACTACCAAAAACGCAAACAGTAGTTTTGACATTTTGGCATGTGAAAAGGAGGTTAGATTTTAAGGTGATGGATGAAATATTAAAAGTACAAGTCCTTATACTAAAATATGAAAGATGTTTGGTTGTCCTTATCATGCAAATATCAAAAAATTTCTTATTGACCCTAATATATATGTCCACTAGCACAAGCAGTCCGCCTTATCACAATTCACACCTACTTATCTTATTTATATTACGGTCCATTGATAAGCCCCTAAATTTTATATAAACGCTCTAAAATATCTTTCTCAACTCAATTTGTGCCTTATCCTCTTAAAACTTACACCTTGGGCTTGCAGTGAAATAAAACAACAAGACAACAAGAAATGAAAATTTCAAAAAATGAAATAATGTAAAAATAAATATATAGTCGTATGTAATTATATAAAAAAAAGCCAAGTGGGATCTGTGCACCTGGTTCCTCTCCCTTGTATATATTAACTCCTACTCTCTGATCTCTCTCTCTCTCTCTCGCACACCGTAGCTATCTCTCTGGCCCCAGATCACTGTCGCTTCTCGCTCTCACATGTTCTTTCTCGTTCGTCATTTTCATGGATATCGATACATTTTTTCTATGTAAAACCTAAAAAAAAGGATCACAAAAAAGCGAATAATAGCAAAGAAAGAAAGAAAATAAATAAAAATTAAAAGAAAGATTTCTCTGTCTTACTTTATTTTTTAGTTTCTTGAAGCTTCTTTTGGAAGAGATATATATTAGAGTGGAAGAGAGAGAGAGAGAGAGAGAGTGAGAGTGTGAGTGTGTGATAGAGTTAACCAAGAGAATTTGCTGTATGTCAGTATATTGTATAGAGACTTACCTTGGTGGAATTGGCGAGCTTGCAAACCCTCTACAATGGCCTCAGCTCCGAAAAAGACGACGCCTCCTCCTCTTTCTTCATGTTGCGCTTCTCAAACTGACTCTGTTCCCACTCGCCGCCAAGCTTCTACAGCGCCGTCATCTGTGGTGGCGAATGCGGTTCAGGATTGGAGCGATCGTCTCCGCGACGATCAGCTTGGCGAGAAGGCTGCCATCGCGTCTTTGATTCGCCCTGTAGATTCACTTCCAGAACCTTCCACAAATTCCACCACCAAAGGTAATTAATCTCTATCTTTTTTTTATCATTGCCTTTCTGTTATTTACTTCCTTATGATAAATCAATTTTGCTGTTTCTTTTTTGGAAGCCGCATGTGTTTATGCAGTGGCCGAAATTGAAATGATCCATTATATTTGTCTGTTGAGGGTGGCTATTCAAGATATTCAAAGATCGGTTAAGTATTTTGTAAATTATTAAATATTGTACCATTGGTTTGATTTTTGTGAATTTTCTTATTCATATATTAATAGAGAGCAAGATTTGGTGGTGCATGCTTTACTATAAGAATAAGAATAGCCATGTGTTTTTCAATTCTCCAATTTTGATTTTGATTGTGTTAGGATAAGCATTGGATTTTCAGTTTGGTTCATAAACTCAGTAGATTGAAATGTTCATGCATCTGAAATTGTTTACATAGAGTTTTCAATTGTGTCAAATAAACCTAAATGATGTTTTAGTTGTGCTTCATTTGACTTGGAAATTGCCATTTGATTTTACGTTTTAGAGTAAATGTTGCAATTCCTTTCTCTTGGTTGATTGATCCTCTTTGTTGTATTGCTCAGCAGGCATCCCAGTCATGTTAAAGGCCCAAACCCGTCATCCTTTGGATCCTTTATCTGCTGCTGAAATTTCTGTTGCAGTGGCTACTGTCCGGGCTGCTGGAGCCACTCCTGAGGTTGTGCAATGTGTTATGATCTTTTTTTTAATATATATATATATATAAACGATTATTTGTTATGTGTCCTTGTACTGATTTTTTGTTTTCTACGATGAGCTAATTAAAATTTCCCTTTCAGGTCAGAGATAGCATGCGTTTCATTGAGGTGGTTCTTTTGGAACCAGATAAACATGTTGTTGCGATGGCTGATGCATATTTCTTTCCCCCTTTCCAACCATCATTACTTCCCAGGACAAAAGGTGGCCCTGTGATTCCTACAAAGTTGCCTGCAAGGAGAGCTAGACTTATTGTTTACAATAAAAAGTCAAATGAGACAAGTGTATGGATTGTGGAGCTATCGGAAGTTCATGCGGTAACTCGAGGTGGACATCATAGGGGAAAAGTAGTTTCATCGCGAGTTGTTCCAGATGTTCAGCCTCCAATGGTTTTCTTCTAATCCCTTGCAATTTCTTCTAGCTTTTGCCATTCTTCATGTTGTATTTAAGAGGCAATGAAGATTAAAGTTGATCATTTGCAACATTTCTTAACACTGTCAGGCTTGTGTCTCGAGGATATACTCATTAGAACATTTTCAACAACACTTTAACAGTAGATGCTACATCATTCAAAATGAGTGAAATATGTCCATACTCTGTGACACTTACAATTGATGCGGTCCCAATCTATTTTTAGTTACGTGGATGGCAATATATGTGCAAAATTCTGATTCCCTTCTTCATTGAATTTGTATCATGAAAAGATTCTTCCCTGTTTGAATATGTTGGTTAAAGGCCTGATTTAATGTGATAATCATTGAGTTTTTCTGTCAGCAGAGTTCTACAAATTAATTTCTTTTATAAATTTGGGCAACCAGTATAATGCAAGGACAGTTTGTTGGATTATTTATGCTCATGCAGTCTCATTTGTTGTTATTTTGTTCTAATTATTTCCTTTTTCAAGCTAGGATGCTGTTGAATATGCTGAATGTGAAGCTGTTGTAAAAGACTTTCCTCTATTTAGAGAGGCAATGAAGAAAAGAGGTATTGAAGACATGGAACTTGTTATGGTTGATGCCTGGTAAGATAGAGCTAAATAAGAGGGATTCCTTTTCAATTGTGCAGGAAAGTGCTATCTTATCCTGTGCTTTTGTTGATATTTTGGTGTGCATATTTACGCTGCAGGTGTGTTGGTTATCACAGCGATGCTGATGCTCCCAGCAGAAGACTTGCTAAGCCCCTTATATTCTGTAGAACTGAGAGTGACTGTCCAATGGAAAATGGTTATGCACTTCCAGTTGAGGGCATCTATGTGCTTGTAGACATGCAGAACATGAAGGTGATTGAGTTTGAAGATCGTAAATTGGTTCCCTTGCCTCCAGCTGACCCATTGAGGAATTACACTCCCGGTGAAACAAGGGGTGGTGTTGATCGAAGTGATGTGAAACCTTTACAAATAGTTCAGCCTGAAGGTCCAAGCTTTCGTGTAAATGGTTATTTCATAGAATGGCAAAAGGTAAATGCGATTTCTTAATCTGACTATGTTTTGTTCACATTAGTGGATTATGCTGAACACTCTGTTTGTGCTCGTTGTTAGTGGAATTTTCGTATCGGTTTCACTCCTAGAGAGGGTTTGGTTATACACTCTGTTGCATATGTTGATGGTAGTAGAGGGCGAAGACCTGTGGCTCACAGGTTAAGCTTTGTGGAGATGGTTGTGCCTTATGGAGATCCAAATGAACCTCATTACCGGAAAAATGCTTTTGATGCAGGGGAAGATGGCCTTGGTAAAAATGCACATTCTCTTAAGAAGGTCTGTGATCAATGTCAATCAGTGTGCACTAGATAATATTGTTTATTGCTTGATCATAATGAAACTACCAATTGCAGGGATTTGATTGTTTGGGCTATATCAAATACTTTGATGCTCACTTCACAAACTTCACAGGAGGTGTTGAAACAATTGAAAATTGTGTATGCTTGCATGAAGAGGATCATGGAATTCTGTGGAAGCATCAAGACTGGAGAACAGGTTTAGCAGAAGTACGGAGATCTAGACGGCTTACAGTGTCTTTTATATGTACAGTCGCTAATTATGAGTATGGATTTTACTGGCACTTTTATCAGGCAAGTTCAGAATCATCATTTCCCTTTTATGTATGTGCTTTTGCCTAGTATTGTAGCAGTTGTCGGAGCTTGTTACTTGTAATTGGTGACTATTAAGCGCTCTAGAATGCATAGGGTGGCATGTGCTTGTAGCAGTTCAATTCATGAATTACTTAAATAGCAGAAATTGGGTGGAGCCTATTTTTAAGTGTAGATTGTTGTGATGCAAATCTTTTTTTAAATGCTGCAGCTATCTTGTTTACGCCATCACAATGTATTGTATGCTCATGCTCTTATGATTATGATGACATTTAACTTTTTTGTTGTTCCAGGATGGAAAAATTGAAGCTGAAGTTAAACTTACAGGGATCCTCAGCTTAGGAGCACTGCAACCCGGAGAGACTCGAAAATATGGTACAACCATTGCTCCTGGTTTATACGCACCAGTTCATCAACATTTCTTTGTTGCCCGTATGAACATGGCTGTTGATTGCAAACCTGGTGAAGCTTTCAATCAGGTAGGCTGCAAAAGCTTCTAATCTTTGTTCCTGCACAAATTTGTAAATGTGGTGGTTTTTGAACAGAGTATATATTTATTTCGGTAAAATCTACCTGAGGTAGCACAGCTTGGGATGAGTTGGACCTTTATAAATTAGGGCTAGGGTTTGTAGGAATCAAGAATTAAGGCTTGAAATTTATTATGGAAGATCTGAATGACTTTAGAAAATTAAAGAAAAATAAAACAAACTTCATTGCTAGCATCGTACTTTCTTGGAATAGGAGTGCATCAAACCACTCAAAATAAAGGGCATAAATTGCTGAAATTTTATTGACAGAAATCTGCAAATATAGCATTTTAAGCATGGGTATTTGTAAGACCCAAACCACTGGTAAACTTCAAATCCAAAATTAGTTCTATTCTATCCCTCTGAGGTTTTGGACTCCCAAAGAAAACTAGGAGCAATAATGCTACAGGCAATAAAGGCTCAAACTAAGATCTTAAAATTAAAGACATCCTAGAAGATCTGTAAAGATTGTCTAAAAAATAAAGAAATTACAAAGTTTCCCCTTGGGCTTAAAATACGTGACCAGCCACTTATGTAATTAGACATGTAAATATAACTCTAAATATACTATATTATCTAGAATAAATTCTAGATATTTCAATTAATTTGAAAAAGATGATGATTGAGTTCTCCTGTTGTTTATATTTCAATTATTATATTTCAATTATCTTATTATTTCTTAGCCCGCCCTTGTCATTATACTATATATTTTTCTTCATTTTGTTTTTATTTGCTAGGTTGTTGAGGACGTTAAAGTTGAGAAACCTGGGGAGAATAATGTTCACAATAATGCATTTTATGCTGAAGAGACACTGCTCAGATCAGAATTGCAAGCAATGCGGGATTGTAATCCTCTGACAGCTCGCCATTGGATTGTAAGGCATTCTTTCTGGTTGTAGAGCCAGCAAAAAGCTGGCTCATTATTGATGACTAATATAGTTTTTTGCTTTGTCTTTCGTTGGAATGCCTTATGTTGTATGCAATTTATTCCCTATCAGCTTTTGTTTGGTTGTAGCGTTGGATCATATAAATAACTATTGGATGTTAAATGGAACTAATTTAATTATTTCTCATTTGAATGGTATCAACTGAGTCCATTTTAAAAGAAGCATCATGAACAAATCCTTAGTTTAGAATGGAATATTCCATCTCGGTGTGGTTGCTAAATGCTTCTATAAATAGGTAATGCCAGTGGAAGGTTTTTTTCTCCTTTTTCTTGAACAGGTCTTCATGTGTTGACCCATGACCTTATATTGTTATTTAGCTAATAGTTTTTGTCCTGGTGTCTGTCTCCTTATCTCTAGAACGACAATTTAATTTGAATTTCTAGGATGTTGCTGGCTCTGTTCTTAGTTTATTTTGTGTACTTGGCGCATGGATTAAACATAATAAGAAATAATGATTGTAGATGGATGATGGTAATGAATCATGATAATGATGGATGGTAGAGTTGTATTAGTTGTTGGACTATTTTTTGTCCCCAAGTTGGTGAAAATAGGGGAAGTATATTGTGTCTAAAACTCTAATGGGCTTTAACTGTGGTTAACTTGGGTTCTGAACAGCTGAACCCAACTTAAGGGATTGTAGATCGGAATTTATGATGCATGTATCAGACAATTGGTTTAGGTATACCTTTTAATCCTAGTCTAGCGTCAGCTTAGCACAGCTTGAATCTTTTCGTGTATAGAATAACAGAACTGGAGAGGATGCACTCAGAACCAGCGGTGGAACCAGAAATTTATTGAGGGGGGGTCAAAATTTACCGAGCAGTGGCCGGCGGTGGCTATCGGTGGGCCAGCTGGTGGTGGAGCTGCCTGCTGATGGCTTGGGGAGGGAAGGGATAGAGGGAAGAAGGAGAGGGGAAGAGGAGAAGAGAGGCTGCATTTTACGCAGCCCCTTTTTTTTATTTTTGAACCCCTGGCGAAACGACGCCATTTCGCCAGGGACTAATTTATAAAAATATATATATATATATATTTACAGCGAGGGGTTCGTCTACCCTTCGCTGCACAGGTTTGCAACTCAGCCCCCTTCAATGGGGGGCTGAGTTTAGCTCCACCGACGGCCAAAATAAACACCTCCTCTTTTGGCCGTTGGTGAGGGGGGATCGTATGACCCCACACGACCCCATAGTAGTTTCGCCCCTGCTCAGAACCTTTTTTGTAATTAGGATTTCTTTTATGCTCTTGTTTCAATTTTTCTTTAAATTTTGTTAATATATTCTTAACTACTTATATCTATTTCCCAGGTGAGAAATACTAGAACTGTCAATAGAACTGGACAATTAACGGGGTACAAACTGGTGCCTGGTTCAAATTGTTTGCCATTAGCTGGTCCTGAGGCTAAGTTTTTGAGAAGAGCTGCTTTTTTAAAGCACAATCTCTGGGTTACACCTTATGCACACAATGAGATGTTTCCTGGAGGAGAATTCCCTAATCAAAATCCACGTGTTGGTGAAGGACTGTCCACATGGGTGAAGCAGAATCGAACTATGGAAGAAACTGATGCAGTTTTTTGGTTAGTTGACATATCCTCTCTTTCTTTCATACAAATACTCATAAATATATGTGTTAATACTGGTGACTGCATTCAAAAATAGTTCGCCTCTGAATCAGTGTACTTAGATGTGCATAAGTTGTACTCCTAGGCTCTAAGCGAGGGGGTTAGCACTTTTAAACCACAAAGGCAAGCAATTTTCAATGAGGCACAAGCTTACTGCCTTGTGGAAGGGTGAGAGGCGCATAAGATGCGTGGCTGTCTAAAATAAATCCCAGAAGTTTAATATTTTATTATTATAAAATAAGTCTTTATACTTTTGAGGGTAGTTTCTTGTACACCTTTTACACTTCTTTTAACTTAAACACTCAAAGAAATTTAGATTTCTAGAGCAATTAGCAGTTTATTCAAACAAATTTCCTGCACATGCTTTCTTCAAAACTTACTTTGTCAAGAGTGTTTATAGTCCTTGTCTTGCCTTTTACTATTTTTAGCTGTTCTTCAGTTTTATCTTTTTCTTTAATTTTACTCCTTCCACTGATTTTTAGTTATGTCTCTTCCTTTTATTTTAATCCTTCTACGGATTCACAGTAGTTTAAGTCCCTTGTATCTCTACTCTCTCTCCCTCCATGTACATCTCTAGTCTCTCTTCATATATTGCAGACTTTTTGTTGTGCTTCTTTTTCCCTAATTTTTGTTCTCTTCTTCTATTGTATGTGTTTGTCTCTGTCTTTCCTCTTCTCAATTCAAACAATAAAAAATGGTAGCAATATTTTGTTTTATTCTAAACAATATGCTTGTTTGTTTACATATGCATTGTGTTTAGCTGTTTTAATATATTATTGGATTCTTTGAGAAATTTGCGACTCGTTTTGCTCAGGCAAAGCACCCTGTATCTTAGGCAATGAAAGGATCTATTATCTTGAGTGTGCCTCTCGCCTTTGACTGCCTTTCTCTCAATCACAATGTGTGTTTATCTTCATTTTTATGTTTTTAAGTCTATGCTTGAAATAGTGAAGTTGGAAAGTCATGAATATCGGAAGCTATACTGGAACTTAGTTTTTTTTTTCTTGTTCAGTAAAAGTGAATATGAAGTACACAGTTTATTAACAAATGATAGAATTTGGTCTATTTACGTTGAATTCCATAAAATTAAATTTGTTGGAGTAAAATGAATATTTACATTATGACAAACATGAAAACATGGAATTCTAAAATTTCAAAAAAAAAAAAAAAAAGAAAATATGGAATTCTAAATGAATTCCACAAAAATTTGGTTGAATTCAACCAAATAAGTCCCAGTTCTTTATAGATTCTTGCCATGTGATCTTTCATACTCCGTGTCATAGTGCTTAATAAACTTTAATGGTGATACAAATTGCAGCATGGATTTCACAGGCTCAAACTATCATGAACTTATTAATGGTATATTGCTTTTTATGTCCTTGAAAGCTCAACAGCTAGTTGCAATTTCCACAAAAATAGCTATGAAAAAAGAATGATTGATGCATTTTCTTGCATGCTATTGTTCTTTTACGTTTTAATGCAGCATGAACACCAAGCTTTGTGTCAGTTTCTCCAACACATGCCATTTCTGATTCTCCTTGCTGCAGGTATGTATTTGGGATCACACATGTTGCTCGGTTGGAAGACTGGCCAGTAATGCCGGTAGAACGCATTGGTTTTATGCTTATGGTATTCACTTTACTGGTATCTTTAGCATTTGTATGCATTATTTTTATTAAATTATTAAGAGCATATTCCCTTTGATGATTTTCTATGAATCTGATTTATATGAATCTAAATTTACTGATTTTTTTTTTTTTTGAAAAAATTAAAAATGCCAGCCGCATGGGTTCTTCAACTGCTCCCCTGCTGTGGATGTCCCACCCAACACATGTGAATTGGATGGAAAAGAAACTGATGTCAAAGACAATGGCATAGCCAAGCCTCTTCAAAATGGGTTGCTATCAAAGCTCTAAAGTCAATTCCACATGCAAATAAGACTCCATCCCAATCCAGTGCCATTAGCAACGACTAAGCAAATGAATCAGATAATTGCTAGCGGTCTTTTGTACATCATGAACATCAGGATTAATTTTGCGAATTTAGTGTGCCTTTTTATTTGATTTGAATTTTTGTTTATGTGCTTTGGATTTGAATTTTGAATGCTGTTTAGGTTTTTTTTTATATCAAAATAATAAAAGAATGTTTTTGCTTTATTTTATTAAATTATTATTATTAGGCAGAAGCAATTCCAGGTTTGTCAGTCTTCTTAATCTTGGCATAATCGATAGCGACTTCGGGTCAAGCAAAGCGAAGCGAAGCGAGTGACCGCAAGCTTTGATTATAATTTTATTAAATATTGATGTTATTAAATATTGATGCATTGAGCGGAATCAGAAGGGTAAAATTTTTAAATAAAAAAATTATGAATAAATTTATATTTAATTTTATTTTTATATTAAATAATTAAATGATAAAATTTTTATTATTTTTATTTTAATATATAAATATTATAAATTATATAAATATAAAATTAATTATAGTTTTATATTATATAAATATAAGTATATTAATTATATATGTATATAAATATATATATATATTTTTTTATAAAAAATATATATATATATGTATATGTGTGTAGGAGTCAAGAGGGGTCAATGGATTATCCATACCTTGGTTCTGTCCCTTATTACATATATATATATATTCTCTAATTTTTAAGAGAATTATGTCCCTGATTACTAAAGTGATATATATATATATATTCTCTAATTTTGAAGAGAAGTAAAATTACTGTTTGCTTCTCTTTTTCTCTTTTTACCCCCTAATATATATATATTAAAAAAATAAATATTTCTAATTCAAAAAAATAAATATCACTATTTAGTGTTTATATATTACATAAATAATATATACATATTTATTTGTCTTTTGTATTGATTAATTAATTTTTATGCGCACATATTTTTTTCACAAGTAAATAATTACGCAATTAATTATATAATTCATCAAAATTTTATTTTAATTAATAATTTAGAATTTAGAAATATTGATTCAAATATTTAAGAAAAATTAATGAATTTTTAAAAAAAAAATAAATGATAAATAATAAAAAAATAAAAAATTATATGTGAAATGTGATAATTGAACATAACCATCTATCTATTTTAATATTTAAATGAAAAATAAAATCATGGATAATAATTATATTATATATATTAAAAAATAATTTTTTATTTAATAACAGTGCTACTTATTCTGAGGCACTAATCTCATTGTCATCTCCCCCCCCCTACGGTCCATGTGGAATAATTGTCCACTGTCATCCTTCTTCTTTTTCTCCCTTCCACGGCCTTTACCCAAAAGTCGGAATCACAGCCACAAAGAAGTTATTGGTAAACCAGCATCATGTTCATATCCCACAAATGAATAAATAAACTATTATCACCATTGTTTTCCTCTTATATTTATTCTCAGCCGTGTCAGTCCAACGGAGGCAAAATTCTGCTCCTTTGCAAATTCTAGATTTCTCAATTCTTATACGAGTACGAGGTTATGTTATTAGCCTAATAATAATAATAATAGGAAGAAGAGCAAAAATAACAAGAAAAAAAAAAAAGAAGTTTAAGAATGGCTGCTGGTGCTACGCTGACTTCAGGCGAAGAAGAGAAGACTCTCCAAGAAGAGCTGACTCTCCCAATTTTACTTGCTGATCGAGTACTCAAATCTGCCCAAGAAGCAGAATCTTCTAAGCAAGATTGCTCCGACCTAGCTAAACAAGTTGACCGCCTCTCTCAGATGCTGCGATCCACTGTCCGTCTTGCTGCCACCACTCCTTCCCTTTACCACCGTCCTCTCCACCGGATCGTCTCTGACATCACCAAAAACCTCGATCGTGCACTTTCCCTCGTTCGTAAGTGCAAACATATCGGCGTTCTCCGTCAGGTCTTCTCCATTGCCTCAACCACTGATTTTCGCAAGGTCTCTAACCTTCTGGAGTCTTCTATTGGTGACATGAAATGGCTTTTGTCGATTTTCGAGTCCGATGGAGGTACTTATCTATCCCTTCCTCCCATTGCTAGCAACGATCCTATTCTCGCTTGGGTCTGGTCTTATATATCCACCATCCAGATGGGTCAGCTCAAAGACCGAGTTGATGCAGCTAATGAACTTGCCTCTCTAGCCGCGGTCAGTGATAGAAACAAGAAAATGATAGTGGAAGAGGGAGGAATTTTGCCTTTGTTGAAATTGCTGAAAGAAGGACCCTCCCCTGAGTCGCAAATTGCTGCTGCAAATGCCCTTTCCAATATTCCAACTGACCAGGAGAGAGTCAGGGCGATTTTTGACTCTCTTGGAGTTCCGATCATCGTTGGGGTTTTAGGGGATTCTCCAATGAAGGTTCAAATTGCGGTTGCCAATTTGGTGGCTCGCATGGCGGAATTGGATCCATTTGCCCAAGAAGAGTTCACTAGAGAGAACGTGGCTCGGCCTTTGGTATCAATGTTATCCACTGACTTGGACTTGCAAATTACTGGTACTCAGTCTGGAAAAACTAGTATTCATTCACTAGTTCAAATGAATAAAGAATTAGCTTATAAAAATATAAGAATCAATCATAGTCATTCTTTGAATTATCATTCTGATAGTAGTAGCCATGGTAGTTCGCACAACAGGAAGGAAAAGGAGATGGAACCGCCTGAGGTGCAGCTTAAGCTTAAGGTTAATTGTGCAGAGGCATTGTGGAAGTTGTCTAAAGGAAATTTATCAACTAGCAGGAAGATCACAGAGACAAAAGGGCTGATTTGCTTGGCTAAGATTATTGAAAAGGAAAAAGGGAAGCTGCAATTAAATTGTTTGATGACTCTTATGGAGATCACAGTTGTGGCAGAGTCCAATCCTGACCTTAGACGAGCAGCTTTTAAGACCAATTGGCCTCCAGCCATGGCAATATTGGATCAGCTTTTAAGAATAATTCAGGAAGAATGTGATCCAAATTTGCAGATTCCTGCTATTAGATCAATTGGGTGTTTGGCTCGAACTTTTCCTGCTAGGGAGACCAGAATAATTGGTCCTTTGGTTGCTCGGCTTGATGACAGGAATGTGGATGTGGCAACTGAAGCAGCTATTGCACTGGGGAAATTTGTGTGTCCGGATAATTTCAATTGTTCTCAACATTCAAAAGCGATAATAGAGTTTGAGGGGGTTCCACCTTTGATGAAATTGATTCGAAATGGTGATCCAGCTCAATTGCATGGTCTAGTATTACTATGTTACCTTGCAGTCAATGTTGGTAATAGCAAGGCCCTTGAACAAGCCAGGGCTTTGAATGCTCTTGAAGGGGCTGCTCGTCCTGTGGCTGCTCAACATCCTGAGTTGAGGGATTTGTTTGCCGAGGCTATATACCATCTCACTCTCTTTCAGACTGGAGCTCATCCTCACAGCCACAGGCAGTTTACATCATAGCGAGCACACCATTGATTGAGGATCCAAGACATTTAATTTCTGAATGTAGTTATATATCTTGTATTAGATGGAAAATCACGAACCAGAGCAAAAAATTGTTGATGAAGAGAGGTTGTTCTACAAGAACGAGTGTAAATTCCGGAACTTACATTGTAATTCATTGCACGTTGTTAAATGGCTTTTTTTTGCCATTTTTTAGTGAGTTCCAAGCCTTTTCATTTTGTTATGATTTGCAGTTTCCTCTCTCTCTCTCTCTCTCCAACAAACAACCTTGTTTGTTTTGCAGCTCTGAAGAAGTCTCTGCATTTCTTTTGCTTATTACTCTCTTCCAACTCCATTAGCTTGAGATAAGTGATACTCATCTGTATGTTAAGTTCAGAACTTCTATAATTTTGTTCTTTGCAACAATGGTTTGAATGACATGGTGACTCAGGCTGTGGGTATTGGCATCTGTGGCCCAGATCACCTAAAAAGCTACAAGTTTGTTACTTGCCTGACTGCCTGAGCCCTGGCGCTGAAGGTTTGAGGTTAATGTTCTCGCTTATTATTTTCATGTATGAACTTATTTGATCTGAAATGTACTCTGCTAAGGTTCTATCTTTATATATATATATATATATTGCTCTCATGAATTCACTATCATTATTTTGCAGTAGTATTTGTTTCTCTGTCGTAGTATGGTTTTTGAACTGTACATTTAATTTTTAATTTTATCAACACATAATATTTCGTATTCTCTACTATTCCTAATTTCATTAAATGTTTAATGCCTTTTTTATAGTTTATTTGTAATCTGAAATAGGGTTCTTTTAATTGTTTGTAGAACTGATTTCTGTTTGTTTTTATGGAGTAATCTGACAACTAAATTTTCTTTTACGTTTGGAGCTATTATTTCCAAGTCTTCAGCAAATCTTTTTACTATCTAAATCCGACAGAATTTGGTGGAGATCTGACAAGTTTTATATTGCACCTTTAAAGTCTAAATCATTCACAAAACCCTTGTCAAGAAATGGATTAAACGCATATGATCAAGTTATGGCTTTAAGGTTATAAAAAATAGAAGAGGCAATTTAGGAGTATTTGATTTAAATGTGTTGTATTGAGGGAATGCTGGTAATCCTGATTGAACTATATAACAGTCTGCTTCACATCTCGAATGTGCCTGAATAACTATGGAATTGGTCATCCCTGCTAATTTTTTTTTATTATCAGTATTCCAATTATTAGTTGATAGTACTAAAAATGACCAAGAAACTCTGGATTGTAGCATACAAGTTGATAAATCACTAGTTCCATGTTTAATTTAATTTTTTATCAATAAGTTGCATGTTTAATTTTGATAATTTCTTTTTCAGGGTAACATATTCTAAATAATTTTTTAAATAAAAAAAAAGTCAGTTTTTGTGGCTGTAATTGATAACAATTCTTTAATTTGATAGGTCCATAGCCTCCTCTATCTCTTTCTCTCTCTCTACACTGTGAGGTAGAATTTCAATAAAAAAAATCTAAATTTTTAGAAGCAGTACAAGAGAGGAGCTTGGCTTTGCATGCATGTAAAGAGGCAGCAGAATTGGCGTTATCAACTGTTGTTTAGTGTTCTGTTGTTTTCTGCAATGGCTGCTACGTTGACAACTAACGTTCCAGGAGCTTATAAATAAAGGGCATTAAATTTTCTATCATGTTTCTAACAGTTTCCTTGTGTCTAATTCTTGCTTATCAGAGCTCAGTCACATCATAATCATATGATCGAATGCAGTATACAGACATAAGGAACTTAAGACTCCATTTGGGATTGAATTGCTTCTTTTCTGTGTTATTTGATCTAATAGTTAATACTATAGTTGTGTATGGATGACAGAATAATGATAAGTGTATTTTTTTTTTTGTTAATAGATTCAAAATCGATTCTCATTAAGTATAAATATTAAAAAAAAATAGTTAATATTGTAGTTTTGAAGTTGTAATACTCTTCAACCCCACGTTACATTAAGTTATCTTACATAGGACACAATTTGGGATTGAATTTGCAAATCTTTGATTACAAACGACGATGAAACATGCAGGAATTTGGAAGCTAGCTAGTTTGGCCACCGCATTACCAGTTGCTTTCTTGTCCTTTGTGGTTATGATACAAAGTCCAACTATTAGATTGGTGATCTGATTATGTGGAGAGAGACCACCCGCCAATGTTTTTTCTTCTAAAGAGAAAAGTGAAAAGAGGTTGTCGAAAAGGAAGAAAAAAGCCAAGCAAACACGGCCTTCTTTTCCCCCACCAAATGAAGGGAAATGGATTTTCTTGAAGCTTCTTCCTCTGGATTTTTATGGCCAAACAACTATCCTTTTGTGGCTCGTATCTTTAATTTTCTTATTCTTAAATTATTGTCCATACGTATACATGACAATGGGGTATAAGTGATTATTTATTCTTTTCGTGTTAATTATTAATTTGTGTTAAATCTAAATTGATCAATTAAATTTTGATTTTTTAAAACTCAAATTTAAACCGTTTTATTCAACAGGTCTAAGAAAGTTTTTAACCGAGTATTTTTTTTTGAGATCTTGTTCAAACTAAAAACATTAAATTTTACAAAAATTATTTTTTGAAAAATTAATATATATATATATAACATTATTAAATCAATTGCCATGCCACAGTGGAAAAAGTATGATGGAGAATATATTGATTAGTATATCATAATAAAATTGTTAAATTTTTATTGTGAGGTATATTCAATTACTATTTTTTATATATATGTATTATTTCTGAAAAAAAAAGACAATCAATTTGAATTCAAACAATAAAGTGAAAAGGGTGATAAAATTATTTTTACTAAGTTTTAACGTAAGTGCATATTTAAAAAATTAAACTCGAGACCTCTTATTAAGTTTAAATAATCTCTTACTAATTAATCAACATGCTAGGTGGTTCTTTAGTTTCCATTTAATTCTTTGAGAAAGAAAGAAAAAATTATTTACTGTCAATGGAAGTTAATATGAGTTTCCATAAATAAGTATGAAAATATTTCCAAAGCAAAGTGGAATACAGAATTGAGCCCATGGTGTGAGTTTATGTTAGGGCTTTTTGCAAAACTACACTAACGGTGTCTAATTTTTTTTTTTTTTCAATTTTACGTTAAATATAGTATTTGATTTCAAAAATACAAGAAAAAAAAAACGTTAGTTTTGCATCTAATTTCGTATACATAATTGGTGCAAATAGAAATAGGGCCCACGTACTAAGTAATTTAAATAAACAATGCAAAAAGTGAGTTCATACAACGATGGTCCTACCCCAAATATATTTTAGTCAAATTTTTATATGAAATTATATATTTTTAGATTCCACTCACCCAATATAAGTTTTATAAGTAAAAAAAATTAATATAATATTATTATTAAAAAATAATTTACAAAATTTATTATGAAATAAAATTATTTAAATCTTAAATAAAATTTAAAAATTTATAAAATAGTTATTATTAGATAAAATTTAATTATTTTTTTCAGAGAATAAAATGATTTTGTAATTTTTGTAAAAAATTTATGTTTATTTTTCATAAAATAAAATTTTAATATAAATTTAGTTATATATTTTGTAATATTTTACATATACTGACATATGAATAAAAATATATAATAGTTTTATATTTTTATTCTAATTTAACATGTATATATTAATAATATTGTTTTATAAATTATATACCAATATATAACTAAATATATATCACTTTTATATTTTTTTTTTAAATTAACTAGTACATGTAACATACTTCGTTCTTTAGTTAAAATGTATATAATATATACCCATATATATCCACATATAACATTCTTCAGTTAAAGTATACGTAACATATATTTACATATATCTACATATGTCATTCTTCAGTTAAAGTATATGTAGTATATGTAATATATACCTATATATATCAATATATATCATTATTTAGTTCAAGTATATATAACATATACTCATATATATATATATATCATTATTTAGTTGAAGTATCTATAATACATACCTACATATCCATATATATATTTTGTTATTTAAAGTAAATGAAATATATACTCATATATATTTACAAATATCATTATTAAATTAAAGTATATGTAATATATACCTAAATATATCCGCATATATTATTTTTAATTAAAATATATGTAATATATACTCATATATATCTATAAATAATATTTTTTAGTTAAAATATATGTAACATATATCAACATATATTTATTATTTATTAAGATATATAAAGTATTTGTAGGTATATAATAACTATAACTATATACCTATTGTCTTCAAAAAAGAATATCAATGTGCAACTCTTGTATTATAGTATTTGTAGGTATATAATAACTATAACTATATATATCTATTATTTTTCAAAAAAAAATATCAAAATGCATGCAATTATAATAGCTTAGTATATAAAGATATATATAGAATATACCTATATATACTTATTGTATTAGAGAAAGAATATCAATATATAACTACTATATCTTATTATATTGGCCTAATATATCAATTGCCCTTTAAATTTGACAGTTTTGGTTATTTTGCCATATATACTTATATATTTATCATATTGCCCCCTGTACTTGTCTATTTTATTTCAATAGACGCCTAACAATTATATATTGATTACTTTATCTATTGAACTTGTCTATTTCATACTCAATAGATATCTAGATAAAAACAGTGCAACAATTGCATGTAAGTATTTATTTAATACAAAATATATAAGTATAATGAGAAAAATGACCAATATATAATTATATAAGTGTCAATTGAAATAAAATAAACAAATACAGAAAATAATTAATCTGACAAATGCATAAATATATGGGGCAAAATGACTAAAACTGTTAAGTTGGGGAGACAAATGATGTATTAAGCCTATTATATTTATATATATACTAACTACAACTACATATATTTATTTTTTAAAAAAATATTAATATGCGGCTGTAATATTTTAGTATATGAATATATATATAACATATATCTATTGTCTTAGGAAAAAAATATTACTATGCTGCTATTATATTTTAGTATATATAAGTATATGCTTACTATAACTATATATATCTAATTTAAAAAAAATAATGTCAATATGCAATTATAATATTTCAATATATGAATATATATTGAGCATAAACTTACATTTATTATTATTCTTTTAAAATATTCATTTTAAATTATATATACACGTATAAAATACTTTGTTAAACTATTTTAGTGTATTCTTTTACAAATTATATATATATATTTATAAATTTAATATTTTGTGTAATTTTTTATTTTATTTAAAAATATTTTTATTCATACTAAAATACTTATGAATTTATAATTTACAAAGGTCATTTATATAAAAAGTTGTTATATTGATTCTTTTGATAGGAAAGTATAAAATAAAAAAACATAAACAATATCGAAAGAAAAAAAACCAAATAAATTTATTAAATAAAAAATTTAAAACATAATAATAATAATAATAATAATAAACAAGTAATTTAACTCTTCAATGCTAATTTTATTTCTTTTTTCTATGAACTATCTCTAATAAATATTTAAGTCCTTAAAATAAATGTCAACTAAAATTAAAATATTAAATTTAACTATTAAAAGAGAATTGTCTCACATTAATAAATATAAATAATACAATGAGAATGTATGTAGTTAAAAGAGAAAAACTCTGAAAGTGAGCCAAAATGGTAGTAATATAAAATAATATTGTATTATTGTAAACACAAAAGATAAAAAATGATATAAATAAAAACATGAAAAGTTAGAAATGAAAAAAAAAATAATTAAAATAGTATATAGTATAATTTTGTCGTAATGTTATCGGTCCACAAACAGAATGGAAGTCAAAAGCAATTGAAAGATTTTTTTTTTTATTTTTCAAACTTAAAGCTCTCAACTCAAATCCCATTCTCCCATAATATTCAGGCCTACGAGTATTATGATGGGCTGGACTTGGATTTAGAGGATGCATTACCTTTCATAAATAAAACAAATTAAAGTTCTAAACAATTTGAGTTCGAATTTTGGAGCCGCTTCAGTATAATTGCTTTTAATAATTATTAGAGTAGTTCATATTTGATATTCTACTTTTTTTTAAAATTTTTATTATTTAAAAATAAATTACAACACTATATTAATTTACCTTTTTTATTAATATAATTCTAATATTTGACTTTACAATAATTAAACTTTAATTCTTAAGGTCGAATAATTAACTATTTTCTACTATATCACAAACACTAAACCACACCAATTATATTGCTCAAAATTAACAATTGGTCATAAAATGTTAATATTTATATGGATAAAGTTATCTAGTTTTTTATTATCAATTAAAATTAAATTCTCAATTGATAATTCTAATAGTTTTTAAGAATTATTGGAGTGTTATCTTACAGTTCTCCCAGGTCTAGTACTAGTAGTACCATTCATATACTTAATTAATTAACCACAACATTAATTTAATAAATTTTCAGGGATGTTAAATTAATTATATGAATTCAGCAGACAAATCTAAAAATTTTAATTTCTTGTAAAGTTTGTCAACTATAAGCAATAGAATAATGGTAGAGAATCATCATTGAGAATATATAAAATAAGGAATAAAATTTCATGTCCTACCTAACCTTCATAAGACCAAATTCTTAAAACAAAATAATCCAAAGAAAATGAAGTTAATAAGAAAGCCGTCTCTTATTTCTTAAATATTTGCAAGAAACAATCATTAATCATCTCATTACAAGTTTTTGTTTGCTCAGTTTACGAAAGAGGCAATCAATACAGACATGGAAGCACTTTTAATTTTTTTAATAAAAGTTTTCTTGAATTAAGATCTTTTTTTGTTTAAAAAAAACAAATTCATTAGGTAACTTAATTATCTTTGATCAGAAGCTACAAGAAACTTTAATTTTAAGGAAACACTTGATGTTCTTTGTGTAATATAAGGGTCTTTGCTATTTCTTGTTTCAAGTCATTATTATTACTGTTAAGTCTAACAACAAGATTTGTTAAGTTTCTACCACTATTTGCAGGGCCTCAATATAAACATAGCCATAGACTTTGACTAATGAGATCACTCATCTACTTATTTTTCTCAAATAATATTAAACATATAGCAGATAATGTTCCATTATTAAGTTACTGGTTTGGTAACTTCAAAAATATAATCATTGCTAATAATATGAAAAAATGTTTAGAAAAAAGCTTAATTTCAATTAATATATGCAAGTTTAATTAGTGTTGTCATAGTTTAATAGTTTAAAGTCATTTTTACGTCATTGGTAAAAAAAATTTAATCAGATATGATGTTCGGTTTTGCTTAATTCGGACACTAAAAAGTGTCTAATTGTTGAAAATATTTCTCCTTGAAAACTTTAATTATCTCGAAAGCAATCTGAATTTTGAATTTGTAAATTCAGTTGTTCCATTAATGAAAAACCATATGGACATTTCACTTTCATATCTTACATATAATCCAATCTTATTTATGATTTTCCACTTTGAATTAGTATATTTTTATAGAAGTATTTGAGATTATTATAATTTCTTTTAATTTATTTTTAAATATCAATGGATGATTAATTTTTAAAAAAATCATTTTATCATGGAAACATAAAAACGCCAGTTAAATAAGTGAATAATAGTAAATTAACTAACGAGTCTCATTCCTGCGGATTATATTTTTTATAAAATTTAAAATAATTTTAAAAGCTTAACGAATAAATAAAATAATTCATTATGCATTAAATTCAAAATTATTTTCTAAATAACTATCATAATAAAACTTTTATAACTAATTAATAAATAATATTAATTATTAGTATTTTGTACCAACAAAGCCTTCAACAATCAAAAGAGATTTAATGAAAAAAAATATTACAAGACTTGAAAAATTAAGAATAAACATTTAATTATAAGGAAATTATGAAAGCATCAGAACAGTTTCAAAAACTGATTAACAAAAAACAGGATAGATGAAAATATGAAGACAAATTATTTAAGTTTATGGTTATACTTATACATGCGTTTAAATTATACTTAATGACAAACTATTTTGTAGTTAACATTACAGTTTGGTAATTAAAATTTATAGAACAAGACAAAAGGACTTATTTTAATTATAATCCATATATATGATCGACCTATTAATTTTGGAATATTTTCAATTTATAGATAGCTTTTTCGTTTCACATTCACTAATTGTATATGTTAATTATTTATTAAAATACAAACCTAGACAACGTAATCTGCAACAATATATCATTCAAACCTGGACAGGCTATAAAAGAAATTATTATTTAAAACGATCATAATTAGAACAGTGAAGTTATGTCAACTTTGATTCTTGTCTTGCAATCATAATTAGGAGGAAAAAGAAAACTTTGTAGAAAATGCTGGTTGGCAAGCTTAACGACTGTCTTGTACATATTCCATGGCTTAATTTAATCTAATTCCTAAATTAACGTATAGATATCTTAATATTCGTTTTGAATAGGCAGCAGTGGACATAAAGAGTTAAATACATGAAAAAAAAATAAGATTAGGGTTTAAAATATAGAGTTTAATTGGGAGTTAGAGTTCAGATGAAATACTAGCTGAATTTGATTCTTTATATTTAAAAAGTCAAGAAAATAGATCTCCATTTTACAATTTCTTTATGTCGTTGTTTCCCACTTTTTCTCAAAATTGTTTGTAAGTTGATAAGTTCGTTCTAATATTCATTGCAGAGCAGAATAAACGGCACCGCATCTCTTCCTGCTATGAGTAAAAATAATACTATCAAATGCAGCTAATTATTAAAAAAAAAACACCTAAATAATAAAAAGAGTTGGACTTTCAATATCCAACTCATAATTCTCCAAGCTTTTCTTGTTCCTATTCCTGAATGCTGCCTTCTCATGAAACCACTGTTTATCATAATCATTTTATTATCTCGTACAATGAAAACCTCATTTCACTAAACTAATTAAATTAAATTTTTTTTATCATCAGTCAATTTTAATATATCATATAAAATTCATCTTATTAATGTGATAAAATAAAATTATTCATGCTGAAATGAAAAATTATAAATTAAAAAAAAAAACTTCATTTTCTTTTGATAGAAATATATTTTATTAATGGAAAAAGGGGAAAAACATATTTGTGAGTCTAACTACCCATGCCATTAGGCATACCCAATATATCCATAGCCTAAAAAAATCTTCATTTATGATATGAATCAATTCTTTTATTAAATATACTAACTCTTAACTATTTTCCAGGTCAATAATGTCTAGTTTTTAAAATTTTTAATTCAAGTCAATAAAAATTTTTACATTTACTCTATTTCAAATCAAGTTCGACTGAATATTATTATGCTTGAATTTTTTTTATTGTTAATTAGTTTCTAAAAAATTATTTTATTTGTAATTATATGCATGTATACCATTTGATATATATATATATAACATATTCCTCTAACAAAATACAAATATTGAGAAGTTTATAATTCAAAAAAATCATATATTTAATTGGATCCCATTTGGGCAAGTTTCCTATTACATGCTTCAGACTAGAGACGAGCATTGTCCAAATTGATTGGGTTCTAGAAGTCGGCCAACTAAATTATAATTGATCGATCCAACTATTATTAATTGATTCGATCAGTTTTATTGAAGCAGTTTTACAACTATTGACTTAGTTTTAGTGACTTAGTTGTAATTGACCTAAGTTATACAACTATTATATATTAGCTTCAATTTATTGACTTATATATTTCCTATTAAAAATCGATTTTATCGGGTCCGATCAGTTTTATTAGTAAAAATATAAGTCAATAATTTAATTTATTTAAATTGATATGATCGATTGAATTAGTTGGATCGGTCAATTTCTAGTTATTTGGTTATCCCAACTTCATATTCGGATTCAATTCAAGTTAAAATTTCAGAATTCATGCCCTATATGTTAACAAGTAATAAAATCCCTATCTCTAATGTTTGTGCATAAACCAAATATACTTTTTTTGGAAAAAAAAAAAAGAAAGAAACATATATAACTCATATTAAATAATTTGAATTGTATAACTTTTTTAAAATTACAATAAAAACACTCAAGTAGTAAAACGCTAAAGTAATAATTTGTGGCATATATATCCATTAACCATTGAAGCTAATATATTAGTGTTATGCCCTCATATAGAATGTTTTTAGTTTTCAAGAAGTATGCTTCCTGAAAAATGTGGATTGTTTTTATAAGATGTTTATTAGTTCATTTACAAATTATTTGAAATAATAATTTTAAGAATTAACAATACTTTTTTCATTTACGGTAAAAGATAATAAAATTAAGGATAATTTTTATTTGTTTATCTCTCCATACACATTTTTTTAATTGAAAAGTTGAAAATTAATGGAATCCCTTTTAAGTAAATTCAACTTGTTAAAGAAAAAGAAAGTTGAAAGATTTTTCTTTCTGTAAATTTAAAAAGAAAATGAATGCCAAACAAAAAAAAACGTTACCTTCTAGAGAACTTCAACTTTTCAAACTTATAATTTCCAGCGCGTCAAACAATGCCTTATTATTATTACAAAAATGATATATAAATTAAATTGATTCGAATTAAAAATATTTTATATATTAATTGTATTAGAAAAATAATTATTCTAATATTGTATTAAAGATAACAATAAATATAATATTAGAATAGTCATTTCTTTAATGTAATTAATGCATAAAACACTTTTGATTCAATTTAATTTATTTAGCATTACTCTTATTTCATAAAGATTGTCCGCTATTTTATTTTGGGATATTTTAAAATAATTATCCACTTTTATTTATAAAATATATTTAATATATTTTTTTATTTTATCCTCTAATAAATTCACATTTTAAATAAGAAATTAATTATAGTTTAAATTATTTTTAAGGTAAAATAAATATATAAATAAGGGTAAAAATTAAAAATATAAAAATTATTAAAGTATTAATTATATTTTTTTAAAATTTATAAAAAAAAAATGGATAATTTTTATAGGAAGGAGGGAGTAATAAGTTACTATTACCATGAAAGTCTCCTCTCTTTATTTACGAGCTTTTAATCTTTTTCCCAGACATTCTCTAGTGGCATATTAACCTATTACTAATTACTTGGATCTCGAATCTGAATGAATAAATGTAAGGAAAAAGGAGAAATAACTCTTTAAGTCAAACATGGGGATTTCTGACCCTTCTTTATCTTTTGGACAGCCTACTAATGAAAATCATTAATATATTAGCAGTAAAATCATTATGAGTATTGTGGTTTAGAAGGTGAATATATAAGCAAAAAACGGATGTAGTATATAATAAAAGAAGATCATCACAATAATTAGTCATCTAATCAGATTCATGAACATTAACTAATTGACTTTGGACATTTTCTTTTATAAGGCACAATAATGAAATTGGTGTCGGTGTAGTAGTTTTTCTGTAGAAATGTTTCCACGAGCTATCATTACATTACATATAAAGCATACCAATTGCCGTTGTCGGACCTCGTTTTTTGACCAAAATTTGTCAGACCCTTATGAAATTTTGTACATTAATTTTCTTTAGAACTTATGTCTTCTTTTTCTGCCCTTTTTTGTTTCTTTTTTTACCTTTTTTTTCTTTCCTTCGGTCGTGGTACTTTAATTTCTTTTAATTGTTTTGTTTAGTTCATATATTTTAAATTCCAATTGTTTGAATTCATTAATTGGAAAGTTATGGCTTTGTCGGCATATGATTGTATAAGGAATAAAATATAAGCAGCAATTGATGATTTTATTATTTTCGTATTATTACTGCTTTGAATTATAATGGTAATTATTTTTTCTAAAACATGTAATAATTAAGAAAAAAATTAATATTAAATTTGTGATCAAACTAAATATATATAAATATATCATTGGATTAAACTAAAAATGAAAATTCAATATTTTAACTTTGCACAATTCATAAATTCTCATATTCTAAAACATAGAAGAAACTTATTTTACCACACTGAGATTCATGGTATAAAAAAAAAACTTATTACATTTTAAATACAGTAGTTTATACATAAAATTTAATATGTATATAGCTGAACTTTCTCTAATTATATGTAAACTAAAATAAAAGAATTAATAAACAAGAAAATGCAGTGTTTTGAAGTTATTTAATTATCAAAGGTTTTTTAAAAGTTTAGGACTATATGATTTTGACAGAAGTCATAACATATAAAAGCATTACATATATATAAGTTAAGAGGATTTAATTTCGCAATCACCTCTTATACTTTCCCCTCTTTTTCCCTTTTATTCTTTAATAATGAGCTTTGTTTGACTTGCTCTCTCCCCTCTCATGTTATAACAATTAGTACTGTGAGGGACAAAACATAGTGTTTGATGAGACTCGTTATTATCATACCTCTTTATCATTTACCATGTCCCTTCTTATGATCCCATTGGAACCATTACAGCCCCGGTTAATGCAAAATTTTTGAGAACTATGATGCAAAGATTAAAAAAAGAAAAAAGTTGTATTAATATTGATCATTGTCTAATTTAATTTCTCTCCAAATTTCAAGCTGCATTTCCGCCTAATTAGCTTTCAACTTCTTTTTTTTTATATTAATTACGTGTGGGGTGAGAGTGAATTCAAAATCTAAGCGAAAGTAATACAAACTCCTATCATCAAGCTTTATTTTAGTAGTTGATTAACTTTCAACTTTGATAGATTAATAGTATTTATCATATTAGTTTTTTATTAATTTATTATTATGGGTATCAATTTTCTAATATAATGTCACATTGCAGTATAAAAATACATATTTTTAATATAAACATTGAAATTTATTGAGTCTATTTAAATGAGAAGTATCATAATCATAAGTCTATTTACTTCATGTAATAATTATGATTTCATTATTTATATATTGATATATAATTTGTTGTAAAAACGGACAAGATAAAGCGAACACAGCTAAAATTTTGAGAAAAATAAAGATAAAAGAGACACAGAATTTATGTGGAAAAACCTTAAACGAATTAAGGTAAAAAACCACGGTCAATTTTCCTCACTGCCTCTCTCTTTGGGATATGAAATATGTTTAACATCCCTTGCCTATTTATAAGCAAGGGAAAACGCGTAGCAGAGGAGAATTTCATTTTGTCTTTTTTTTTGTTCAAAAAATTTGGCGCCTCCAAAGAAATTCTAAAATTGCTGCACCTTCAAAAATTTCGGCGCCTGTATATTTTGATTTCCTTGGTCAAAGTTTGTTGGCCAAGGAAACTTTGTTGGCGCCCACAATCTCCCACTTGAAGATTTGATTGAGTATCAATCATATCTTCACACCATTCTTTCTTCCTTGTCTTTCCATGCTGCTTATGCTTCCGTCAGGCCACTAGAGGATCGACACCAAATAAACTTATCAGTCTTAACTGCATTTGTCAAAAAATCTGCTAGGTTGTCTTTCGTATGAATTTTCTGCATATCCACAATGCCCTCTTCCACTTTCTCACGAACGAAGTGATACTGGACTCGTATGTGTTTTGATTTAGAATGAAAAGCTGGATTCCTTGCAAGATGCAAGGCACTCTGACTGTCACAAAATAGAGAAATTTTCTCTTGTTCATGCCCGAGTTCCTCCATGATTAGTTTCAACCAGACTGCTTCCTTACTAGCTTGCGTAGCTGCAACATATTCTGCTTCTGTTGTTGAAGTTGCCACAACTGACTGCAGTTTTGATAGCCAACTTACTGCTCCACTAGTAAGAATGAACACATACCCTGTGGTAGACTTACTTTTATCAAGATCACCTGCATAATCTGAGTCAACATATCCTCTGACAAGAAAATCTGATCCTCCATAACATAATGCAGCATCTGAGTTTCCTTTAATATATCTTAGAATCCTCTTTACAGTACTCCAATGCTCTCTACCAGGATTTGCCATGTACCGACTTACAACTCCCACTGCATATGCAATGTCTGGTCGTGTACAAATCATTGCGAACATCAAACTCCCCACTGCTGATGCATACGGTACTCGAGACATTTCCATCCTTCCTTCTTCATTGCTAGGACACATACTGGAGGATAATTTACAACTAATAGGAAGTGGGGGTAGAAATTGACTTACAGTCTTGCATATTGAAACGCCGTAAGACCTTATTTAAGTAATTCTTCTGAGAAAGCCAAATCTCCCTATTGTTTCTGTCTCGGTGAATTTGCATCACTAGAATCTTGTTTGCTGGTCTCAAGTCCTTCATTTCAAATTCCCTAGCCAATTGTGCCTTCAATTCTTGAATATGATCTTTGTTGGAGCCTGCTACCAACATGTCATCTACATACAATAGCAAAATAATGAAATCACTTTTATCAAACCTCTTGAAGTATGCACAAGGGTCTGCATTAAGTCTGTTGTATCCAAGGCTCATGATGAAGGAATCAAATCTCTTATACCAACACCTCGGCGCCTGTTTTAAACCGTATAGAGATTTGTTCAACCTATAAACCAAGTTCCGCTTTCCTTTTTCTTCAAAATCTTCTGGCTGAAGCATATAGATTTCTTCCTCAAGATCTTCATGAAGGAAATTTGTTTTCACATCTAGCTGTTCTAAATTTAAATCAAGTGTAGCACACAGTGCCAAGACTACACGAACTGTTGACAACAGAACTACAGGAGAAAATATTTCGTTGAAGTCAATCCCTTCTTTCTGAGCATACCCTTTTATCACCAATCTTGCACGATACCGCTCCACCTGATCATCACTATTTCTTTTGATCTTATAGACCCATTTATTGCCAATAGCTTTTCTTCCTTGCGGTAATGGCATAAGCTCCCAAGTCTTGTTATTATGCAGGGCTTCAATTTCCTCTTGCATTGCTGCCATCCACTGAGACGCATCTGAACTACTCATTGCTTCCTGGAGAGTTGATGGTTCTCCTTCTTCAGTTAGAAGACAATAAGCAACATTACTGCCCATAACATAATCCTCTTGCCAGACTGGTGTATGTTTTGTGCGCTTTCCCTTTCCAAGCTCTGACTCTTCAGACTCAGTTTGCTCTTCCTCCTCCTCGTGCTCTGGTTCTGCTTCAGAAGAATCTTCTTCTGTGGACTTCTTTTCTACCTGTATCATTGTAGTCTCTGAATTTTCTTTCAGAGTGCTATCACCTTCTTTTTTTAATTCATCTTCTAAAAAGAAAACATCCATGCTGACTATAACCTTGTGGGCAGTGGGCTCCCACAGGCGATACTCCTTTACACCATCAGCATATCCTAAGAACAAATACTTCCTGGATTTTGGATCCAACTTCGTAGTTTCTTGGGCATTGTACATCACATACACATGACTTCCAAATATATGGAGGTTTGAATAATCCACTGGCTTCCCTGTCCACATCTCCATTGGAATCTTTAGATCAATTGCTGTAGATGGAGACCGGTTAATCACATAACAGGCAGTGTTGACTGCTTCTGCCCAAAATGCCTTATCAAGATCTGCAGCTCCCAACATTGCTCTTATTTTTTCTAACAGAGTTCTGTTCATCCGCTCTGCTACTCCATTTTGTTGTGGAGTGTACGCCGTAGTGAACTGCCTTTTGATGCCTTCTTGTTTACAAAAGCTATCAAATTCATTGCCAGTATATTCTCCTCCATTATCTGACCTTAAACACTTGATCTTACTGCCTGACTCAAGTTCAACCCGAGCTTTATATATTTTAAAAGTTGCAAATACATCTCCCTTGCTCTTTATAGGATACACCCAACATCTTCTGGAGTAATCATCGATGAGGACACAAAGTACTTCGCTCCTCCTAGTGACGAAACTGGTGCTTGCCATACATCAGAGTGGACCAATTTCAGAATATTCGTGCTTCTAGAATTGGATATGCTGAACTTTAGTCGATATTGTTTGCTTGTTGTGCAATGCTCACAAAAGGGTAATGACACCTTTGTAAGGCCTGGAAGTAACTTTTTCTCAGCAAGAATTTTCATACCTTGTTCAGACATATGTCCAAGCTTTTGATGCCACACCATTGCAGATCTTTCACTCGAACTGTTTGAAGCAACAGATGCTTCTGCTTCTTGCACAGTCTTTCCCAAAAGCATATATAACTTTACAACAATCTTTTCTCCTTTCATAATTACAAGCGCTCCTCGGCTAATCCTCGTGATTCCTTTTCGAACTTTGATAGTACAATCAAGATCATCAAACTCTCCCACAGATAACAAATTCTTCTTCAGACCTTCCACATGTCGCACTCCTTGAATAGTGCGAACTGTACCGTCATACATCTTCAATTTGATGAATCTAATGCCTATGATCTTTAAGGCATTATCTTCACAACTATACACAGATCCTCCTAAGATAGGTTCATAATGATGGAACCATTCTCTTCGCGAGGTCATATGATAAGTTGCTCCCGAGTCAAGAAGCCACACATCCGTAAATTTCTTCCTGCTCTCCGTTGATATTGCTGCTTCACAACACAGCACGTTTCCATCTTCTGAAGTACTTGCCACGTTCCCTTGAGAATTGGAATTCTTCAGACTCCAACAATCCTTCTTCAGGTGATCTTTTTTGCCACAGTGGTAGCATTTAAAATTCTTCTTACTCCTTGATTTTGATCTCCCATGATTGTGACTCCCACTTGGGCCACGTTTTGTCGATCTTCCTCTCATTACCGTCAAAGCTTCCACTTGTTGTGAACTTGCCTGCTTGTCCTCCCTGTTCTTCCGCCGATTCTCTTATTCCAAGATAGCAGATGATATATCATCAAAGACCAGAGAATCAGGCTGAACATTAGTTGTCAAGTTGATGACGAGTTGATCATATGAATCAGGTAGACTTTGGAGTAGAAGTTCTGCACGTTCTTGTGACTCTATTTTATGATCCAAAGATGTAAGCTGAGAAAATAGAGTATTCAAGACATTAAGATGTTCCGTCACTGAAGTAGATTCTGACCTCCTCAAGGTGTAAAGTTTCCTCTTAAGGAAAATTTTGTTATGTAATGACTTGGCCTCGTACAGTTTGATGAGGTGATCCCATATCTCCTTTGCCGTTTTCTTTTCTGCTAAGCTGGACAAGATCTCATCTACAAGTGCTAGATAAAGGTTTGCAATAGCATTCCCATCCATCTCGTTCCATTTAGTATCATCTGTGAATCCCTGCGGCCTTTCACTGATTGCCGCTAGACAACCATCTTTTCGTAAGATAGCTTTTATCTTTAATTTCCACAGTGAGAAATTTCTCTCGTTGAACTTTTCACTCTCAAATTTTGCCGCCATCGCTTTTATCTTCAAAAAATTAGCTCCCACTATTTTCACGTGAACAGTGCCTCTACTACAGTACCCCGCTACAGTATTCCTGCTACAGTACCTGCTACAGTGCTCCTGATTATAGGCTCACTTGATTGGTGCTTTATGATCAGTAATATGCAATTACTTTTCAAAATTTCTGCTACAGTACTATTCAAAAAAATAGTGATGATTTACTATTAACAACTTTCGCGTTTTTACGCCCGTTTTTAAAACGGATCACACCAAAAAACTCCACGTAATTTTCTCTTCCTCGTGGTATATTTGGTTTTTTAAAATACCACAACTCTGATACCACTTGTTGTAAAAACGGACAAGATAAAGCAAGAACACAGCTAAAATTTTGAGAAAAATAAAGATAAAAGAGACACAGATTTTACGTGGAAAAATCTTAAACGAATTAAGGTAAAAAATCACGGTCAATTTCCTCACTGCCTCTCTCTTTGGGATATGAAATATGTTTAACATCCCTTGCCTATTTATAAGCAAGGGAAAACACGTAGCAGGGGAGAATTTCATTTTGTCTTTTTTTTTTCAAAAAATTCGACGCCTCCAAAGAAATTCTAAAATTGCTGCACCTTCAAAAATTTCGACGCCTGTATATTTTGATTTCCTTGGTCAAAGTTTGTTGGCTAAGGAAACTTTGTGGCAAGAAAACCGAGAGAATAACGGGGGTCAAGAATATTAGTACTAGTAACCAATCAGTTTCAAATGTATGAAACACACCATAGATTGTGACTATAAAAATGGATATCGCATTCTTGCTTTTAGCAAATGCAAAAACTTCGAGGACCAATTTTACAACTAAATTATAATATATATATATATATATATATATATATATAGGTCATGTTTATCGATCATGTGGGGGACAGTGAGTATTGTCTATTTTGTTCAATGGCGATGTATAAGCATCTACTAATAAATAAATATATAATCTTTATATATATATATATACATATATATATATATATTACTTACCGCCCATTGTTTATATGTATTATATATTTAAAGAGAATTAAATTTTCTCACCTTGAAAAAAAATTGTATTATAATTCATCAACCAAAATAAATAAATAATTAAATTACGCAACCATGTTATCAATTCTAAATTATATATGTAGGAGATTGACAAATTCAAATAAATTTAAAATGAATATGTAAAACTAGTGACATAGTGAAATATATGTGATTAATGATGGTTGTGATTTCTCAGCTAGAACATTTTGCTCCTGCACTCAGCTGAAAATGACATTAGAGTGTATATAGTTCTGAATCTTCTAATACTAGTTAGGACCCCCCACTAGTTAGGACCCCCACGATCGAGATCGACCTATATACCTTATTATTATTATTATTATTATTATTATTATTATTATTATTATTATTATTATTATTATTATTATTATTATCATCATTGGGAGGCAATATTGGTACAATTTTTTCAAAAGATTTCTGGTATTTCTATTTTTATTTAATTTTATTTTTGGTGAACTATAATCTCTATGTATTCTCGTTATGTTTATTGTTTAGGGGTGGACATTCGATCGGTTGGTTAATTAACCGACCGAATTAATACTTAACTGAATCCTTCTAAATATATTTTTACTGAATGAGCCGACTAATTTTAATTTTTGGTCGGTTATGTTAATTGATCAATTTAGTTGGATTGATTCGGTTAATTTCTCTTTTAAAAGAATTACTTTTTTATTTTGTAATAAAAAATTAATATAATTAAAGAACTAAATAAAATTAAGTCTTTTTTTAAAAAAATTCGATTAACGGTTAATAGATAAAATTGAATTAATTAATCATTAATCAAACTGAAAATTAAAATAACCTAATTTCTCCATCGAATTGAGCATAGTTTAATATAGTTAGTTAATCAAACCGAATATTTGGTCGGTTAATCGATTCTTGTCCACCCCTAATATTATTAGAAAATTTCTCAAAAAAAACTTTAATGTTCCATAATAATTTTTTATTTATTTCAAAAATCACTTTCAAATTTTAAAAATTAGACAAGTATCTTTTATATTTATTTTCTATTAACTCCATTTTGAAAAGAGAAAATTTTCAATATTTAAAAAAAATATAAAAATATATATGATAAAAAAAGAGAATGGTCATTTATATTATGAGAAAATATATATGATAAAAAACAATAAGAAGAGTATTTATAAAAACTTAATCGAGAAATTGGATCTCTCATTTATATCATGTATATAAAGCATTTGTTTACTCCAAGTTTAGTGGAGGTACTTAAATCGATTGATAAGTGCAGACAATGGTCAAAGTTTAGTGGAGGCGCAGACATTATTTGTTTTCGATGTCTTGGGTACATGTTTGGAGTAGTCTCTCTTTCTTTCTTTTTATTTCTTTTTTTCTTTCTTTCTTTTTCTTTCTTCTTGTTATTAATAATAATAATTTTTATAATTTTTCTTTAAAAAAATAATTTAGCCATTAATTGACCCACTACCACTAGCTATTTCTCTCTCTCTCTCTCTCTCTACTAAGTACTAACCAGTCTCTTTCTTTCTGTCTAGTGACGTAAACAATGATGATGGTGATACTGATATTTGGTTTTTACGAATCATTCCTCTTTCCTTTTTGGTATCTTTCGCATATTTACATGAAACTAAAGAAAATTTTTTAATTTAATTTGTCTAAAACTTCAAAACACTTATATATTAGCTTAGTGGCTACTGTATACAATGTAATTTTAAATTAAAAAAGTATTGAAATTGTTTATTAGCTTATGATGAAGTTAATTTTGAGTTAAACACAGAGTTAATTACTTGCAGAGCTTAATCAATTGAAAACTAATAAGGCACCAGAAGCAACCAAAGATGATTAAATGAGTACAATTGTAGACCTGAAAATATTGGTAAATCGATAGAGTTGGCTCATGGGGTATCTGATCTCTCTCTCATCAATAATGGAGAGGACAGCCAGCCAATTTTAGCCTTTTGGAGGGACTTGCTAAAATGCATGGAGGGCCTGTACTCGCTGCTGTATCATATGCTACGAAATCAGCATCTTAGATATTAGTTTTGGCCCAGATAATCTTCTTAATTATATTTCTGCCACCGCTTCCAATTTTCTTAATCAAATACGTACCCCACCACCTACCATTTATTATTCACTTTCAATTAATGTTTTCATTATTTAAATATATTTAATCACCAGTTTTTTTTTTTTTTTGCCTTGATATATATATATATATATATATGGAAAATATAAATATAGCTGCTTCAACTATCGGAAATGACTTCAAGAGTGTTTTGTTAGGTAAATTAAGTTTTTGATCATCTGAAAATTAAAGTGGTTATTTAACTTTGAAAGATGGATAAAGACAGCCATGAAAATATCATCATAACTGCAAATTAATAATAATGATAATTAGTTACACAACTATAGCCAAAGATTAAGACCACAAAATTAGTTTTCACTCTTTAAATTTTTCAATAATAAGTACGTATATTATTTCAACTGTTCTGGAAACAAATTAATGCACTTGTACACCAAATAGAAAACACAGATAATAATATCCAAAAGAAATAGCAGCTTAATGTTAATTAAAAAAAAAGAAAAAATAATATTTTTTCAGAAAATTTAGAAAAGAAAAATCTCAAAACCACTCCTGTACTATCAACATCATTTCATGTAGTATTTTGTTTAGAAGAAAAAAAAAAGAGAGAGAGAGAGAGAAATTAAGGTAGTAAAAGAATGAATTTACAGTTCATATCTGGTGGTGGAAGACATCAAAATTTGCTGCTGTTAGATCTTCTGACAATGACGTTAACGGATAGCTACTGAAATCTACTGAATTCTGAGTGTGATGATGAAGTTGCCCTGTCGCCCCATGTTCCCATGGACTCATTTTCAATCCTTCCGTCTTTATTCCGTTCGCCGGAAACCGAAACACCGATGAATCTATTTTATTATCACCATCCCATGATGAGAAACCTGCTACATTATTATTGTTTATCTGATATCCAGCTGTATAGTTGCTTATGTTTGAACTGTTACTCGAACTTTCTTTAGCATCATTCAAGAACATACAACTCATTCTGGAAACTGAATTGTCAGAGAAGTCTGTCGCGCTCATGCCTCCTCCATGATCAAAGCTTGTTAGACTCGGCATTGAAGAAAATGCAAAATTCGAGCTTGTTTCAAATTGGTTTTGATCGAACTGTCTAATATGACTTGGTTGCTGCAGATTATACTCACCTGCAGTGGGCAGCTCAAGGCTTGTGGATGACGAGAAATCGAAGTAGTATAAAGGATCATAGGCTTGCTTGTTGAGGAATTGCTGATCTCTTGGATTTTCTATTAATCCATTGCTATAGTAATTACTATTGTTTGTATCCATTGTTAATGCATTGTTAATGAGAACTGCTGGCTCTTGCGTTGTGAAGTTTGAAACAATTGGTATAGCTTTATTATTATTATTATCTGGACAAATCTTAGTCTTCTCTTCTTTTGCTTCTTGTACTTCAGTTATTGGCTTGTGAGTTGATGGGTCTATTCCTTGTTTCATAAGCTTCTTTTTCAAGCAAGAATTCCATAAATTCTTTATCTCGTTATCTGTTCTTCCTGGTAACTGTGCTGCAATTTGAGCCCATCTGCAATTCCCAAATCTAAATTAATAATTCTATAATTTAATTTATATATACCCCCAAAAAAACTAAGATTATATAATAAAGTTGTTAATTATAATTGAATTGGATTAATACCTGTTACCCAAAACTTCATGAAGACTGATTATAAGATCCTCTTCTTGCTGTGAAAACATTCCTCTTTTAAGGTCAGGCCTCAAATAATTAATCCATCTAAGTCTACAACTCTTTCCACACCTTTGCAAGCCTGATTAAGGAAACGAATCAAACAGTTAAATTAATTAATTGTAAACAAATAATTAGACCCAAAAAAAATTTAAAGATTAAAACTATAAGAAATAACAAATTACCAGCAAGCTTAGGAACAGAACTCCACCAACCAACACCAAATCTAGTAATGTAATTGTACAACTTTTCATCTTCTTCGGGTGACCATAACCCTTTCCTTAATTTTTGCTTCAAGCAGCAAGAATGTCTTCCCATATTCCTTTTGTCTTTGTCTTAAAATTAAGACACTATATAGAGAGAAAGAAAGAACAAATGCTATTTAGCTAAACTTGAAGAAGCCACTGAGAAGGGTCACTGAACGTTTTAACACCCTTATATACATAATATATGTAAATACCATATGATTTTAATTTATTTATATACAAATAAAAAATATATGAGAAATGGGTATTTTGTACCTAAATATAAATATATAATTCCTATAATATTGTATATGAGAGAGGAATTAATGAAGAAACAATTTTTATAATGATTTAAAGAGAAGAGGACTTAATCATACTTAGGATCCAAGTTATGGACAGAGAGAGAGAGAGAGAGAGAGAGAGATAGGCTGAGGAAGGTGAAGCAATCAAGTGGTTTTTACGCAAATCCAGTGCCGCTTTTGCATTTGATTGGATTGGTTTTTAAGATATCTCTATCTCTAGAATTTCTTTTTTAAATAAGTAAAAAATGAAAAAAAAAATTGGGTGATTTAAATGAGAATATTAATAACAATAATAAGTCTATAAAACGTGTAGTCAGTCATGAGTAAGAATACAATTAGAAATTTATGTCATCAAATAATAATAATAATAGTGTAATTTATGGGGTTGCCTTGTAAGTTAAACCTCACGCTTGCGCCTTAATATTAACATTGTAATTATTAATTGTTGAGATATGTTATTTTGCAAATTTATAAAAAACTCCCTTGAAATTTTTTTTTTGGTATAAATTCACTTTGATCTCTCTCTCTCTCTATCTCAGATATACTATTGTGTCATATTTACTAAATGTTAATGAAGTTTTTAACCCTTGAAGATGATTTTTGTCGCTAATGTTTTATGTACTAATTTTTAAACTACTTTGAAGATAGATATTTATCAGTAATTTGTCTTTAATTGAAAATACATATAAAAGCCCCAACGTGTAACATACCTAACATTTGTAATTTATCTTTTTTTTTGGTGCTATATAATTTATCTATTTTAACGATACAGCCTTCATGCTTTACCATTTTCTTTTTTTTTTTTGGGCATAAGAATTGTATTTTTTTAAAAAAATAATATTGTGCGAGGAAATAAGTTATAATAAAATATAATACAACCACGGTGTGAATATATATTTTTTCTAATAAATTTTTACATTAGTATTTTTTTTCCTCTTGTTCCGTTGAATGAGTCAAATTAATTGTTGGAAATCTTTTACTTGAATTGTATATAAATGTCTATTTGAAATAATGAAATATTTAAATTTAATTATTTTACATTTAAAATTTTATATTCGAAATATAAATCAAATTATTCAATCATTTCATATTCACATCCATCAAAATCGAGTTGACCCATTAGAAATTTAAAAATTTGATCACTGGAATAAAGTTCCTTGAAAATGCTAAATTCATAGTTCCATTGGCTTTTATTGAATTTCCAATGTATTAGTTGGACTTATAGCACTATCAATTTTAGTTTGTTCTAATTTCAGAAAAAAAAAATTATTTGATGTCTCACTAAAACTTAATTAGCACGTACCACTATAATTTAAGATTTAAATTTTTTTTTAATGACATGGAAATTTTCCTTTGAGACTTCGATTAAAAAAATAAAATTAAATAAATAAATCTTATTTTGAAGATCATCAATAGAAAAATGTTTATTTGGACCAACTATATATATATTCCATTAATAATAAATTACTAAAAAAATAAATTTAACAAAATTAAATAATTTTTTTAGCTACATGTATATGTATATATTCCATCTAGAATAATGACAAGATATTTGATTAAAGAAACACAAACAGTAGTTTTATGACTATCAAAATTTAAATAATGATAAAGATAATAAAAAGAGGCTTTTTCTGAGGGAAGAATTACAAGGAATTTAGATCATAAAATTTTTTTTAATTTTTGTTGTCGCCTTTTAATTATTTTTCACATGACAAAGCTATTACCTAAAATAGAAGCCTCCGTTAAATAGTCCCTTGCTTGCCAGTTACTGTAAGCACCCAAGTACATTGAATTAAATCATGTACATACTTTCCACTTCTTCTTTTTTTTGTTTTTGAGTGGAAACTTTCCACTTCTTTAATAATAATAATAATAATTTAAATGATATTTAATCAATTTAATATTACAAGATCAAAATTTATTTAGTTTAGCTGTTAATTGTAATCGCGATAAGTTATTAGCTCATAACGGATAGCTAATTATATTATTGAATATTTTATAAATATTATAAATTTATTGAAATGAATAATTATAAAAAAATTAAATAAATTTAGTATATAATTATTAAGAAATAGCCTAAAAAATTAATAGCTACATAAATTTTTTTTATCAAAATCAAGAATTATATACTATACTAAAATTGCTCTAGAAATTAATAGTAAATTTCCACTGAAACCATCTTTATTTTTTATTTTTTAATTTATTATTTTATTATTTCTTTTTGACTTTTATTTGAAATATTTTCTTTTTTTAACTCAGAATTGTTTTCTTTTTTTATTCTTTATTTGATTTTTCTATTTGTTTTTTATTTTTTTTATGCTTTTCATCTTTTTATTCATTTTTTATTTTTATCTTTATTTTCATTAACTAAAATAAAACAATCAAATAAATTAAATGTAGTCTTTTTTATTTTTATGGACATTATAACAATCAAATTTAAATGTAGTTTTTTTATTTTTTATTATTATTTTATTTTAATTGTTATATTGATAATATAAATTTAATTATCTTAAAAATAATTTAAAACTATCATGTTAATAATTATAATTGGATTTGTAGTTTTATATTATTTGATTTTATTTTTGATATATTTTCCACCTATTTAAAGATATTTTTATTATGCTAATATAATTTAGATTTCAATATATTTATTTTTATATTACTTTTTTTTATTCATTTTTTTAGATAAATTAATAATTTTTTACCAAAAAAATTAAAAAGTTTATTTCGTTATGCCTTTTTATATATTAACATATTTTTCATATAAAATTCATATAAAAGTAAATTTAATATAGTTACATGATATATTTTACATTTTTAAATGGGTTAACACAATCATTAACTTTTAGCCGTATATATAATAAATAAAATATAAAATATAAAAATAATAAATATATGGAAATCTAAAAAATAGAAAAGATCTACACCTAAATTAATAATTTTTAATTAAATAACTGAATGATATATTAACTTTTTTTATTTTTATTTATTAATAATATTTAATATCATGTTAGGTAATATTAATAATAAATTATCACAATATTTCTATTTTTATATAATTTTAATCAATGTATTTAATATTTACTTTTTACTTTTTTAAATTTTATTAAAATTTTGCATTAAAATATTTATTATTTATAGATGTTAAGAATTATTATTTTATCTTGTATTTAATTTTTTAATTATATATTAAATTAATTCTCTTTTTTTATTTAGTGTATTAAATATATATTTTTTATTAAATTTTATATTAATATATATTTTTAATTTAAATTATAAAAAATAAAATAAAATAATTAAAAATTTTAATTATATTTATTTTAAAGAATAATTATTAAATAATTTTTTTATTAACTAAAAAATATTAATTATAATATTTTTTATAAATAAATTTATATTAAATATTTTTTAGTCAATAAAAAAAAAATTCAATAATTACTATTAAAAATTACAACAATTAGCATTTCTCGTAATCAACCTTTATCAGCTTGCACAATAAATTATATAAAGGCGGCCGACACCAGTGATTCAGAGAAGCGTGGGCTCCATGCATGAATAATATATTTTGACTAGTTTTGTAAATTTCTTTTGTAGGTGCACTATATATATATATATATATATATTATTGGACCAAAATGATAAGGCTTTTCTCTGACAATTGTCAATGTGGCAGAAAATATATAAAAATGACTAATCAATTAATGAAATTAATTAAGTTTAATTTTTGATTAATATTAATTTTGTATATATTAAATTTGTATTAAACAATTACAAATTTAATACACCATTATTTAGTTTTTTTTCTCTTTTTCTTTATTTTTTTTCTGACACTACAATAATTTTCTATGACGATGAATAAATTATTACTTTATTTGTAAAATATGAAAATTTATATATTTATTTATATTATTTTATTGAAATTACATATCACAAGAGAAAATGAGGGAAAAAATAAAAACATGTATACATTCAATGCCTTGACAAGATATAAGATTTGCCAATTTTAAATTAACAGTGCAGTGCCAACACAAAAGCCAACACACGGGAGTGAGGAGACCCACATAACCTTATTTTGATGCCAAGCTATTTAGCCGTGACAGCTTGCTGATTAAGATCCTTAATAATGCTATTAATTGATCTGGCTTTTTAATTCAACTCTCGAAATAAATATGCAGTACATAAATATAATTATTGACAATTAATATCCCCATTCCCAAAAGAAGTAATAGTTTTCTCTTTCTTCTCTTTTTTAAATTTTTTTAAGGGGAAAAAAAAAACTTTAATGGCTCGTTATGTACTTTTTTCATCACAAATTAATAGGTGTATTTTTTCATTTTAAAAAAAAATAAAAAATCAAGTATTTTAATTAAAATATATATTTTTTATTGTATTCCTATGAGATATATTTATTAAATATTTTTAATAAATAATATTAAATATGAATATAATAGAAATTTAATATATTAATTAAGTTATAATTAAAATGATATATAATTGAGTTATAATTTGGAATAAATTATATAAAAAAGTATATAATCAATTTGGGATGAAGGAAATATTTGAAATCTTTTAATACTAAAAAATTTTGAATTTTTATTAGAGAATTTCAAATTTGAATTCATATTTCATCTATATAAAACAAATCTTAAGCAAGAAATTAAGGATAATTTTTTTTAGAAAAGAAAAAGAAATGAAGTGAAAATTGTTATATAATGAAATGACGAATGTAGCTTGTAGGCCATTGCATAAAATTAAAGAAAGTGAAGAGAGTCCATAAATGGTAGGAAATAGCGAAGATATGCACAATAATTCTTGATGTAATTACTAATTAGCATGCTCTTTATGCATTTTTCATATATGTAATAATACATATATATATAGTTAAAATTAATGCAATGATCGTGTCATGGATTTTAAATATACGGCTTAAAATTTTACACGAGTATGGATCCAAAAAGTTTTCTTATAAATAAAGCAATTTAATGCAAAACCTTTTTGCATTGCACGAATGGAATATTTGAAGAAAGAAAAAAAAAATACACTTTTTTTTATAATCATTTCGATTACTCCCTCCGTCTTAAATATTTATCATTTTAAAATTTTATTTTTTTGTAAAATATTTATTTGTTTAAATTTTTTAAAAAAGGTATTTATCATTTTTTCTCCTTTATTTTTGTACTAAATATTACTGTTAATTGCTTTTATCTATAATGGAATTTAAAAAATATATATTATACTCTTTAATATGTTAAAATTATAACAATCAAATGATTTTTTAATTTTAAATGACTTATATTTAGAAATGGAGAGAATAATGTTACTTATTAGAGAAGAAACAATTCACGAGCAAACAAAGACATCTAAAACGTGCATTTTATTGAAATTTAAAGAAGTTGAAAATAAAGCAGCTTATTAGGTATCTCAACTACCAATTTTTTAATAATAAAAATTAAATGCAAATGGTGACATAACTAAAACAGTAAATTTACCACATTCATAGCAAACTTCAATTTTCAAGAACCACCAAATTTTTTGTTAAGGCTGTCTGTTCAATAACCTCATGATAAGAACAATTTTATTTCTTTTTTCTTATTATAATAAAAATCTATTCACTCTATATATATTAATCTATTTTCATTAGATAGCTTATGCATGGTATAACATATAGATATTATAAAGCAGTGAAGTAAATGATTATATTTTCTTTAACTTAATAAACAATGTTAATTTAATATTATATTGTAATTGAATATAATTCTTCAGTCATTATGAATTATGTATCTTCAAATTAGATATTATAGAATTATAGCAAATTAAGTAGTAATTTCAGTAAAGTATAGTATATTGGGTTTATAAAAAGTGAAACTTTAAAATACAAAATAAAATAGGTTATTTTGAATTATAGTAAATTAAAGATAGAGCATGTTGAGCTTATAACAAATTAGATTTTATAACACAAAATAAAATAGTTTTTTTTTGGGTAAGGGTACTTGCATAATCAAATGAAGGTAGGGTATATTAAACTTATAATAAATTGGGTTTTACTGTACAAAATAACCTAAGTTATTTTGGTTAAATCATCTTTTTAGTTATAAACCCATTATATTTTTTTATAATCTTTAGATGTGGATGTGTTTAACAAATATATCCTTATATGCGCATACTAAAAATTTTGCATTAGTTATTTTAAGAAAAATGATAAGATTTGTAAAATTCTCCATGAAAATTTTTTATAAATTTTATTAAAAAAAAAAACAACGTCCTGTCTCTTTTCGTTCCAAGAAGTAAGCATGAAGTTGTAAAATCTGTCATATAAAATTTCTAATATTTAAGTATTAGAGTATATGAAATTTCAATTTAATTTCTAATGTATCTTGATAAAACAATATGGCATATATATATGAATTCATATTAAACTTATTTACTTTATAAATTAATTCAAAATATTGTTCCTAATGTATTAAATTATAAAGAAATTGGACACATTTTAGACTTAAATTAAATATCAGGAAATCTTCAAGGGAAATGAAAGCATGTGTTTTTTTTTTTAAGTGTCATACCATCCAATCCCAAATGAATGGAGAATAACATTGTATTATCTCCCTTCCCTTTAAACGGAGGATGCGATATTTTTTTTATAAGGGCAGGGTAACTTACAGTTTATCTGGAGAGTTCACCTAGAAAATAAAAATAAAAATATTAAGAGATTATACCATCCAAAATCATAATTTAAAACTCTTGTTTATCTCACATTTAACTTGTCTCTAATTATTTATCGTTTTAAAAAATTGAAATATTAATATTTGTTAAAAATTTCACTCTTTTATCTTACTAAGCATTTTGAAAAATATTTATTTTCAATATTAAAAAAAATAAAAGCACTTAATAACAAAAATCCAAAAAAATATTAGAAGTTGAGCTCCAATGATTGGCGGCATTGATGGACACATCCATAACCGACAGTAACACGTAAACATTTAAATAAATGAAAAATATAGATACATATATATAAATAAAGTCTTCGAAAATACGTAGCCATCTTTACACACCCTATCTACACAAACGCTGCCCTAACTTTTCTTTTTCTGTCTTTAAAAATAATACTGATACTCCCTCCATCCAATAATAATAATAATATTTTTTATCTATTTTAAAATATAATTTTATTATTTATTTATATTATAATTATATTATAAATTAACCAATATATTTCTATTTAATATTTTATTATCAAAAAAATTTATATTTAATTATTTATATTTTTTAAATTATAATTACCTTTCATCTAATTTAACTATTTTTATTTTTTATTTTTATAATAACTAAAATTATTTAGCATAAATAGAAAATAAAATAGATAGTTTATAGTGAAAATATTATAGTAAAAATATTATTTATTAACTAAAATTTTTAAATATATATAAAATAAGTAGTGAAGTAATTATTTATAATTAAAAAGACAATAATATCATCCTTTGCGGCTCCACTAGTGTTCAGTGGATCCTATTTTACACATCATCAACTTGAAAATTTTACTATTATTATTATTTGATTTAATTATATATAAAAGGAAAAATATTTAATATATTTAAACTCAAATTTTAAATAAAAATAATACTCCTTTATTTCTATTAAATTATATTTTAATAATTATTATTGTTAATTTTATATCTATTTAAATAGATTATTGAAATTTGACCATGGAAATGGAATTATTACAAAAAAAAGAAAGAAAAAGATTATTACATTAATAATGATGGGACATAAGATCTTCGGTCACACGTGAAAAATAACTTGTTAGGATGTGATACTCATACTGGTACATACAGTGTTTCAAAAACCGTTTTTCTCAAATATACCCCTTAGTTTTCAAAGTAATTACTATAATGGACCCAACGGATCAGTAACGAGTAAACTTCAAGCTATTGCCTATTGGCTATTGAATTAGTTGAAGAAAACATGGCCGTCCAAAAAAAAATCATAAGAATTTAAAAGTAATATTTAATTTATTTTAGAAATAACAGTTCAACCTTCATGCATTAAGAATTCAGAAAAACATAAAATTAAATGCATAAAAAATAACATGAATTAAATAAAAAAGCCACTAACTCCTCCCCCTCAATCTTTTTTACTTGATAAAATTATAATATTATCCATATATATTTTTTAAAACATTTCATATATTTTTATAACATAACATTATCCATATATATATATAATTTCAAATAATTTTATTCTATTATTTTATTCTTATACATGATATGATTTAATAATTATTTTATCATGTTAGCAGTAAGTTTCTATAATTTAGAATATTTTAATTAGTTATATTATTTTTATATTCAATAATAGTTTTAAAAATTTTAATATAAATTAATCAGCGCCCATAACTTTTACAGATTTAGATATATTTATTTTTATATAATTTTGTGTTTTCTTATATGCATAAATTATTATAAAAATTAAAATTATATTTATAATATGACCAAAAATATGTTTTTTTTTGTTCTAAAAAATTAGTACTCATAATCAATAATTTAGATTTTCTAACTTATAAAAATTACGTTGGCAATAAAATCATTTTTATATATAATATGACCAAAAATGTATATATATAATATATATATATACATGCATACATAAAATTTAATCCACTGGCCTATACCATGAAAGTTTTGGTACCCAAAGTGCATTGGAGCAAAAACCTCCATTCAGCCTCTCACCGTACAAGTGTAGACAAAAGCTATTTTATTGTCATTTCGTCAATTTTTAGAGTGGGATTTAGTACGAGAATGAGAATAAATTATTGATTTATTTTTTCCTAATATCTCAGTAAATAGTAAGTAGATTGAAAAAAATTGGTCAAAATAATTAAATTATTTTTAATTATTGTGATATTGTAATTATTTTTAATAATAAAAATTTAGATACTAAAATAAATAAAAAAATTCATTCATCATAATAATGAAAATAAAAAAATTAGATACTATTAATATATTTTTTCCTAAAAAACATAAAGTGTTTGGATTCTCATTGTCTAATAATTAAAGCTGATTAATGAAAAAGTAATAGAAAATATATTTAAAAAATAAAATAAAATAATTATGTATTTAAAAAATCAAAAGCTATTTTTTACTGTTAAAATAAAATAAATTTAATTTTTTAATTATGAATATATTTAAAACTTTTAAATAAAATATATTTCTCTTCAAAAAAAATAAAATATATTTTTAAAATAAAACATAAACACTTTTTTTTCATACTCTTATAATTACAATATCTCTTAATTTTTAAATAAATAAATTTTAATTTTCTCAAAAAATTTAAATTAATTTTTAAATTTTGAAATAAAAATATTCTCAGTAACTATTAATTTTGATTTCAGTCTTATTATAATTTAAATAGTTTTAAAAAAAATCTAATTCTATTATTTAGAGTGACCAAAACAAAAATAATAAATAATTATTCCGATTATGATTTTGTTTTATTCTAATTCTAGTTTCAAAATTTGAACCAAATATCATCTTAAATTTTCAATTATACGAAACACCTAACCAATTTTCTTGTATGCAAATCCAAATAAAATTATAATGTTGGTCAATAATTAGTTTTAAATTAATTTTCTTAATTTAGAAAATAAATATCATATTTAAATAATAAATAATTTGTCTATATAAGTTAATTACTAAAAGCAAATGGGATTAGTCATTCAATAATCATTATTTAAATTTGACTTCACCTTAACCGCATTTTAGAGGTTAGCTAACTTCAGAAACTAATTGCTTTTAACGCTATTATATTATGATTAGAGACTAATAACCACTTCAATAATATTGATTAAGAAAACTAATTGTAGAGTACGAAGATTTATAATGTGTTGTAAAAGTCTTTTTGAGACATGAAATAAGAAATCTCTTTTTTTTTTTTTTGAGAACTGACTGGAGTGAATAAAAAGTAAAGTATTTGTATTTCTAATTAAGTTGTTGGTAAAACAGTTTTTTTTTTTTTGTTGGATTTGTAATTAATATGGACTCTCGAATAGTTATTTTTTCAAATGAATATATGTGAGAATTAATCCTCTAAAACAAAACTAATGAGATGGGCCTGCAAATCCCATCCAAAACCCCAAAAAAAAAATGGATTAAAAAAGAAAACGAAGGATAAAAGAAGAATGATGTACTAATTATTAAAGCCCGCTGTAGGCGAAAAAAATCTAATTGTTTCTAGAGATTTTTCAAAATTATCTCAAAAAAATAAAAAACATTTTTAAAAATATTTATTTTTAAAAAATATTAACTTTTTCAATTTTTAATTTCAAAAATACTTATTTTTTAGAGGTATACATCTTATATACGAAAAAGATTTTTTATTTTCAGATATATGCATATGTCTAAATATAATTAATATATCATATAATGTATCAAAAAATATAAAATATTTAAAAAATTAAAAAGGTGACATATACTTAATATAATTTTTTCTATCATTTTATTTTTCCATGATTGTTTTTTATGCAGCCATCCAAATAATTAATAATGTGAAGCATTCCAAAGCATGAGATATGAAAGCAGTGGTTGCTTCTTTGGAGTATGCAAAACCACATAATGAGATTAAACACAATTCTACATGTAAATTAAAAACGGTCCCATTTCATTTAGTTGTTATTAATAATATTAATTAATTTTAAAGGTTGCTTATGCACAGCACCGTTGTTGTTAGGTTGTCATAGTTTTTTTTTTTTGTCACAATATTAAGAGTCAAGAGAAATAAAAGTTTGATAAAGACTATACTTTGCCAACTAATTCAATTAATTCTTAATTTATTTGCTTGTTATTTCAACCAATTTCTCATATACACACATATATATATAAGTTTCACTCATCAATCTATAGCTCCTTATTTTTAGTCAATATCATCTTGTTACCAAATTTGTCCTAGCTGTTTATAATTGAGTTAGCATGTCTAGCTATTTTATATATTATATCTTAATTTCCCTTTAATTTATAATTAAGGAAATTATAATTTTTATAAAATTAATTAGCTAACTATTTAGTTCATTTTGAATTTATATATTGCACATGGCACCGTTTGAAACAAATCATTTATGTAAACATTAATATAATTCAATTCAATTTCATTAATAAAATGTACATTTTTGCATAAATTTAATTCATTATAATTCTATTGTTCGAAATAATTAAAAAGTAAAAAAAAATTGATTATTTTCTCATTTCACTTTTATATATATATAAAATATTTTGTAATTTAAATGAGAATATTTTAGATTTTTAGTGATAGACTTTATTAAATAAAATGAATTCTTTCATTTCGAATATATTTTAATTATTAAATTATTATTTTTAACTCAAAAGATGAAATTGAATTAATTAAATATAAAAATTGACAAAATAAAATTGAATTGAAAATCTTAAGATAGTAATATGTTTTATGCAAGTTTACAGTCAAGTGAGAGAATTACCATTCCTTAATCAATTTAAGAAAAATATGTTTATTCTACAATATAAGAAATCAGAAACTCTTATTTAAATGAAATACGTTTGTATAATGTGGATATACACAGAATAAAATTAATTTGCAGAATCCGTGAAATTAGATTGGTGAAAATATTTCACCCATGCATATGAAGATACGTATTGGAACATTTCAGATACAGAGATACTATACTCGTAAAAGCACGGTTTGATTTGGAGATGAAATCAAATTAACTGGTCAAAATTATATCAAAATCGAAATTGATCGATGTGGACTGTGACCACTATGATTTTTGTTTTAATTCTCAATTGAATGAATTTTAAAAGTAAATTCGATAGTTCAAAACTGAAATTATCTGTTTAAAACGAAGATATTTTTTTTATAAAGTATCAAATCTTATTTTATTTATCTTCGTAAAATTTATTTATAATTTCAGGCCAAACAATAGAGGGTTTGGTTCTGCTGTGGCTGCACCCAGAACCGGAACTGCCTATGTCTCTGCTTACCCTTGGATTCAAAACTTAAACTTCAACCCTTGGATTCAAAACAGACAAAACTTAAAATTCTTTATAATTAGAATTATAATTAATAGTGGATATATGTGTGTCAGCAAATGGGATTCATTAAGATGTGGAAGTGACAGTCTGACGTGGCCAAGTGAGAATGTCGAGAAGAAGGCAGTACGATGCATATCGATACTATGCGGTTGATTCAGTCTCATCCATATATAATCATAACATCAGCCAACCAAATTCTATATTATATTATATTTTAAATCTACAAGGTAAAACAACCACAAAGGATTGATTAGGTATGTAATTAGCAGAGTATTCATAAAAAGTACTTAATTTAAATTTATTATTTTTAATTTTTAAAAATACTCCAATTTATTTAAATTTAATTATAGTTATATATATATATATATATTCATCTCAAATTTATTTAATATTATCTATTTATTATCTAAACCCGTTTAAATATAAAAATCAAAAAATTATAAAATTTAAAATATAAATTATAATTTTTTAATTAAATAATTATAAATAAATATTTAATATTAACATAATTTTATCAAAAATAATTTCATATCATATTATTTTTTAATTAAAATAAAATATAATAAATATATAATTAAAATTTTAATAAAATATAATTAATATATAATTAGATTCGGATAATGGATATCCAATCGTATATACTCGAATTCGATCTAAATTCATTACGGATAGTAAAAATATTATTTATACTTGTTTAAATTTATTTATAAATTATCCATATCCTATATAAACGGATTGAAATGAATTAAGTATCCGAAAATATTTGATTCATTATCATTCCTATACTAGATTGGAAAAACTTCTTGAATGTTGAATTTTTATTTATTTTAAATTTATGTAAGTAAAATATTTATAATAAATTAAAAATTTACACGCTTGTTTGTTGCAAGTATCTTGCAAATATGAATATGCTCCTGTTGTCTATATAAAGTGGTATTATTAATTTGATTTTTTTCTAACATTATTATACAATACATCTAATCGATTATCCAAAACCTAAGATATTAAAAACATATATATATATATATATATAATCAACCACCAGATTTGCCACGTACATATGCCCATGTGCGGCGGTTGAGTTATGTGCTCCGCGACATAATGATGATCAACTACTATTCTCTCCAAATATACCTGTAAAAGCACTTGATGCTCAATTGTTCAAATGAAATCCCATGCTTCATTTAATATTTTATTTGACATATATATTTTAAAAATATTAACTACAGCCGCTTTAAACATTAATTATTCAATTATTTTTTTATTAGTTAAAAATATTTATTATAATATTTTTTTAAATATTTATAATATTATAAATAAATATATAATAAATATTTTTTTAATAAATATGAAAAAATTATTAAACAGCTAAATTTAAAAATGATTGTAATTAGCATATTTCAATATATATATTTTTAATATAAATTAATTAAAATTTAATTAAATATAATCCTATAGTTATTATAATTTGTTAATAAAATTATATGAATAATCAATTAAATTTTTAGATGTTACTCAGAATCGAGATATTAACATCTAATTATAGATTATTAGATTTTATTATGCTTAAAGATATTATGTTTTAAATTAAATAAAACATAAATATATATGAATAGTTTTATCAAATTCACACACACACACGCGCGCGCGCATAGGTGATCTTGTCTTTGAAATATTTAGTTGCTAATTGGCAGAAAGAAATAGGGAAATGTACCAACGTAATTAGAAAGAGTAAATGTGGTTGTGGTGAGTGTCATATTGGCTTGTATTGTACTGTTCTTTGATATTGTTTTATGTTTATGCTTTTTTTTTTTGAATTTTCTTGTATAGAAAGCTCTTTGATCTTTTTCCAATTTGAATGCCTTTTAATTTGGTCTTGTGAACTTATCCAATACTGGTGGATTGCTGGATTTTCGTATTACAAGCAAAAATCTTTGTGAATAATAGTAAATAGGGCATAATTGTCTATTCAATATACTATTTTCCATGAAATAAATGATTTCCCAAGTAAATTTTATTTTTTAATTTTTAATTCCAATTAAATGATATTATAAATTAAGTTTCATATTTAATTTTTTTATTCTGTATAAATACATATGCTGTTCAACTAAATAATAAATGATTTATAACTGAATTAAAAAAATTCGCAAGTGATATACAATCTTTGTTTATAACTTTACCACAACAATTGAATCTAAATAATCAAAATAGCAATAATCTCTCTTACCTTTGAATTGAATGATTGAGACTTTTTTTTTTATTTTTATTTATTCTTTTCAAGAAAATGTTATCCACCAAAATGATGGTTTTTTCTTGGATACATATAATTCTCTCCTCGGTTCATTTTTTAACATAAAATAAATTTTCATTAACAAATCAAAAAGTATATCTTATAAATATAAATAAAATTATATAATTTTAAAGTACACAATATATATATATAACTAATAAAGTTACTGAATTTTTTTTTAAATTTCTTCGAACAAATAGTGAATAACGGCAATATGCCATTGGCAATATGACTTTTAACGAGACACTTATTTCATCTGTTATTTATTACCTTCTATATGAGAAGAACACTTTCGTTAGAAAAATGACAAATAACCTTAATTAGAAAATGACAAATAATCTCTATTAGAGAAGGACAAATAACCTTCAAGCAATGAATGATAAATTTTTAAAATAAAAACTTAAATTGTATTTATTTTTATAAAAAAATATGAAAATAATACACAATCGCTAAATTTTAAATTTATATTGATCTGAAAATTATTTTAAAAATAAACTACACAAACAAATATGCAAAACTGAAAAAATAATATTAAAATACAATAATAGATTAGAAAAAAAGATATGAGAGATTGTCGTCTGTTAATAAACTGACAATAACCCCACTATTAAATTATGAAAAAAAAATCTATGAGAGTTTAGAGGTAAATGAGACAATTCAGGTTTTTTTTTTTGTGTATTTATTTATTTTTCTCTCCTCCGTTCTTATATAAGAACATATTACTCTTAATTTCGAAATTGAGATAATAGAAATACAGTTAGGATATGTATTATTTAATTAATCGTAGAATAATTGAATTGAAATTTTAAATTAATATGATTGATTATTTTAATATGATAAAAATGTATATCTGTTTAATTATTTATTTATGTAAAAAGAAAATTTTTAAATACTTTTTCAACTATCTAAAAAATTACTCTCTCCATCCCAATTAGATAAATATAATTTTATATTTTTTATTCATCTCAAATTATAGTCTACTAATTATCATTTTAGTAAGTTATTAATATGTTAAAGCTTTACTATATATATATTTAATATTACTTATTAAAAATATTTAATAAATATATCTCATACTAAAATATATGTAAATTTATTTTTCTAGCAACAATAATTAGTTTTTCTTAATTTTTATATTTTATAAAATGTGATTATCAATTAAGAGAGGGTGGGTATTATAGTGCATTTGGTTGCACAAAAATTTTAAAAAAGTTGACTAAATAATTCTATTTAACTAAAAATATTATGTTTATTTGTAAATGATCTATGTAAAATAAAATGTCGGATCTACTAAACTTTACTAACCAGTTGGTAAAATATTTTACTTAGTAGAAGTATAAAAAATATTTCACCGAAAAAGTGGATTGAGGGATCCGCATATCAAAAGATAATCATATCCTTATTTTAAAATATGATAAAATAAAAAAGAGATATTATAAGAGTAGTTTAGGTATTACTTAAACTTTTCGTATAAAGTTGGGTTGTAATTAAATAAATTAATATTTTTTTAATATATTTTTTTAGTATCTTATTGCATTTTTTAAATATAATAATATAATATTTTCTAATAAAATACAATCTCTGTAATATATCTCTATAAAATATATTTTTAATAATTTACAAAACGCACTGTTAAAAAATTAATAATTAATATATTATTTGATTATATATATATATATATATATATAAAAGTTAACTAAAAATATATTGATTTAGTAGTGTTTCAATTATTGGGAAAAAAGGATTAATTGGGGATATTCAATTAGATATTACTTTTGAAACAATTAGAAGTTGTGCTAGATTCAATTAACTGAATAATCAGGTAGAATAATATTTAGTTATAATTGAGTGGACCCATTGAGATTGGGTTGATGATAAAATCAAGTAAAGATTATGTCCACTTATCCTCTCCACTTGTGTGTTTGTTGCGTTAATAAGGAACAATGAACATGCATTCATGCTTATTGTCTCGATTAATAATAATTATTATAAATAGCCTAAAATGCATCATCATCGTCAAATGAATTTTCGAACCACAACGTATCTTTAACCAATCGATAGGTTGAAATGTGTAACATCTCAATATATCAATGTTTTAGTCAAGGATTATGATTGAGGCAATCGTGCGTGTATTTGTATCTTACGATAATACAATACACGCTTGCTTAATGATAATAAGGGAAATCTCTAATTTGAACTATAGCATAAAATTAGAACTGAATCTTAATTTTTTTTATATAAAATTATAAATTTTATTTTAAATTTAGGCTAAATTATTTTTTTTAATTTAGACCAAAATTAATTATTCTTAACAGATTTAATTTGTATTTTAATTAAATATCAGAGTTTAATTTAGACTTCAGTTAAATATTAGGATCTAAATTAAATTAAATTTTTAATAAATTTATGATATTTATAATAATTTTAATAATTTATAATATTAAAAAATAATAAATAATTTATAATATTAAAAAATTATAATTTATTAAATTATAAATTATAATATTAAAAAATTATTTTAATATCAAAAATTTATTTATAGCCTCTTATATTATTTTAATATAAGAGGCTATAATTTTTTAATATTTATAATTTATGATATTAATAAATAAATTTTATAATATTATTAATATTATAAATTAATATTTATAAATAAAAATATAAAATTACAATAATATAAAATATAAAAATAATGATTTTTTTTAAACTCTCTCTTCTTTGTATATATATGTCACTCAAAATTTCATCACCACACAACCAACATGATCACCATAGTCGCCTGTCTAAAATTTTATTACCACACTTAGTCATCTATCAGCAGCTATCGGCCCTTTTAACACGATAATCTTTTTAAACTCAATCACACAATATACAGTAACTAACATATCAACATACAATAACTAACATATCACGCTCATCATCAAACCATATATTATTGCATTGTTCGTATGATTTGCTAGTGTAGTTTTTTTTTTTTATAATTTTTTATAATTTATATTTTTAATACTATTTATATTATTTATAATATTATAATTTTTTTATTTTTTTATTATGTATTTTGTAATTTTTGTTAATTTTATATTTTTTTCATATTAATTTATAATATTAATAGTCTTATAAATATTATTTATTAATATGATAAATTATTAATATAAAAAATTGGCCCTTATATTAAAATATTTAGTTATTAATAAATTATAATAATTTTTAAAATTTAAATGATTAATTATTTGATAAAAGTATAAATGATTAAAATTATCATAAATTAAAATATTATAAAATTGCTTATCAATATTAGAAATTATTAATTATTAAAAAGTTATTTATCAAAAATTAAGTTTAATTTCGATCATGATATTTAACTGAAATATGAATTAGACTATAATATTTAATTAAAGTTTAAATTAGATTATGATGTTGACTCAATTTAATGATTTCATTAAAATATTTTAATTTGGTCTAAATTAAAAAAAATCTTAATTTAGCCTAAATTTGAAAGAAAAAATTTTAATTTAGTTAAAAAAAAATTTAAGGTCTAATTTTTTATTTTATGCTATAGTACAGTATACAAATAGAATATTTATACATAATAATAATAATAATAATAATTCTCAGGAAAATTTTCAAATTAAAATTAATTTAGTTGAATTTATGAATTTTAAGAAAAATCAAGGGGATCGTAATCTTTTCATTAATTAATCTTCTCTCATTTATTACAGTAATAGTAGCTGGTAATTAATAATTGATAGTGGTCAACTAATAGTTAATGAGAAATGTTAGTTACAATTATTTTGAAAAGTGATTGTTAAATAATCTCTTATATTAATTAAAAAATATTTATTATAATATTTAATGAGAAATATTAATTACAATTATTTTGAAGAGTGACTATTCAATAATCTCTCTTATATTAATTAAAAAATATTTATTATAACATCTAAAAAATATCGTGTTTAATAATTTATCTCATATTGATTAAAAAATATTTATTATAATATCTAAAAAATATCATGTTTAACAATCTTTTCCAGATTGATTAAAAAATATTTATTATAACATCTAAAAAATATCTTAATAATAAATAATTAATTATAAAAAATATTAATTACAGTCACTTTAAAAAATAATTAGTCATAATCTCTCCCATATTAATTAAAAAATATTTATTATAGCATCTAAAAAATATCTTAATAATAAATAATTAACCATAAAAAATACTAATTACAGTCATAATTATTGTTAAGCATTTAATAACCATTAAATATTAATAACTAAATAATTATTTTTAACTATTTAATTATAAATAACATTCACTAAAAATAAGAAACTATAATAATAAAATAAATTTAACCGCAACTCTTTTAAAAAAAAAACTACACTAAAAAAATTTATCGAAACACCTTTTTTTTTTTCCGAAAAAACGAATGTTACGTATGATATTATTGATTTTGAATGATATGTATATTTTCACATTCGTGAATGAAAATATAGACTCCATTCTATTTCATACTCTTTTTATTAAAAGAATAAGATATAAAAATATAATAATATAAAAAATAGTATCCGAACGCATTTCGTAATAAGATTGACAATTTTATTATGATATAAATTAATATATTTTTTAATATAAAAAGCTAAAATTTCTGTTCAAACTCTCCTACATGCTTAAATCAAACGCACAGAACCAAGCTAAATAAAAAAAAATTTGGAAGTCGCCAAAACACAATATAGCCCAGTATTGATTTTTTTTAAATAATAACACAATAATGACTTGACATAATTTATGACAAAATTATAAAAAAAATTATTCTGACATACGAACCAATATATTCTCTAAATATATACATAACTCAATATTTCAAATTCTTACACGTGGAGACAACTAAAAAAAACCCTGTACATACTTGTATCCATCTAGAGTAAGTCGAGAGTTCGATTAATATTAATATAATCTGTGTATTATTAATACTCACTTCTTAATTAATATAAATTAATTTAATAAAAGTATACTTTTTATTTTTTATTTGCGGGAATTAATATTAGACCTTACAAGTAAAATGGGCCAATTACATATATACAGTGTTATGTAAAACTTACCAAAATAAACCCCAAACGCTCCCATTAAAAGAAAAAGTGCGAATCAACTTAAGAACAGATAATTAGACCTCAGATTTTTTATTGTTTAATTTGCAGAAAAAAAAAACAAATAGTCAACAAAAAGTAAATTAAACACCTAAACCAATTATTAATAAAGAATTTAGATAAAAATTTTATCAAAATAACAAGTTATAGTCTGATGGTTAGAAGCATATATTATTCTCACTTAAAAATTGAATTCAAGCCTAGATATTTTTCTCTATGTCACATATAATTAATATTAAAAAAAATCATCTTGATCATGATTTTAGAAAAGGTTATATATATATATTGAATTTTAAATTTAATAGGAAGACTAGCCAAAACTTATATGAATGGAAAACATGATATATACAAACTTTTTTTTTTGGTTAATTTAGCTTCTACGAGGATCCAATATTTTATTTATAAAGCTGATTTAGACTATTGATTAAAGTCATACAAACTCATTGATAATAAATACTTACAGATTTATTATGGTGATAGTACATATCCTATATGGACAAGTGATTCAATTTTTCATTTCTTTTTCTCTAATGGTAAAAGAATTATAACATGTAAAATGCATGTAGAAAATTTGATGGTAACCTATTTAAAATATTTTTTTATTAATTTATAAAATCAAATAAAAAACAAAATTTACCCTTTTCTCTTGAATTTTCAATAACATTCATAATTATTAAATAATATACTACCTAATTTTGCATAGAATGATGAGATTTTCAAATTTAAATATTAGTATTGGGATTTAAATTGATAATATAAATTGACTAAAAGGTCAAATATAGTCTTAAAGAAAATTCTACATTGGATTAGGTGCACACACCCGACCAATAATAAATTGCTAAAAGAGTATTGATAATAGAAAAAAATAATTGAATTTATTTAGTTTTTATTAATTAAATATTTATGCATCAGGTTTAAGGTAAATTTTTTTAATATTAAAATATTTGTAAGATTTCAAATTAAATCTCAAAATTTTTTAATCAAATATATGTATATGTTTTTTACAATAATTCTTATATTTTAAGATATTATAAAAAATATAAAAAATCCACATACAATGTAAAGGCTTACACCTGATTACATAATTTAATTAATCACAGATTATTATTTAATAACTGGTAATGGATAAAATGTTTGATTTTTGAAAAAAAAACATATTTTGGTTAAAATAAATCTAATCTCAGACTTTGAGAATATCTTGTGTCACGTTGATCTTTTAGCAATACATTGATAATTTGATATAGCATGCTGATGAAAATTAGATATCTCACGAGTTCATATCAATAGTATTTTTTTTAAACGGTAAACTAGTCTATGTAAAGGCGAGAGCCAAAATCTTTCTCTCTTTTTTTTTTTAAGTATTTTTTGCTCAAAGAAATTTTTATCTAAAATTTTGCAGGTATTAGAATTATATTTGACATTATGCAAATAAATTTATAATTATAAATAGAAAAAAGTATACAGGTGTAAAAATTAAAATAATAAAAAAGAATACAAGTAGAAATGGGTGATAGTGATGGGCCTGGAAACTACTTTTCTATAATAATAAAGGGAAGTGTCTTGTTTCTTTTTTTTTTTTGGCAAGGGAAAAAGGTATTATCTTTGGAGCCTCTCCCTGCCATCAATCTTCGGCGTCCTCCCAGACTTTTATTATTTTTCTGAGTTTAAATACTTTGGTCTTTTTTTTTCATAGATTTTTCTATCTATTAAAGTGTTGGAGTTTTTCTTTTCGGCCATTGCATCTCTTCATCTAGCCGGTGTTCTTTCTTAAAAAAGGTTCCTTAATTAGCTTTTATAGGTTTTATGGTCCTGGTTGTTATTATATTTCTTTTTTTGTCCTTTTTTTGGATCCCCACACCAAAGATAAACAGTTCTGGTATTCTGGTTTTTATCTTTATATATATATATATATATTTATTTATTACTGGCCCAAAAAAAAGGGAGTAAGTGTCATTTTCGGATAGTCACAATCAACCAACAATAAAGCTTCCTTTTCAAGAGATTATCGTCACCAAATTAATCGTGAAAGTTAAGCTCTCGAAAAAACATTTTTTTGGGTTGCATTTTGTTGCCATTATATACTGCTACGTTAAAAACAGATATACTTTGTTTTCATTACTGATAATATAGTATAATAATATATAATATAATATAAAACTATATAGTTCGGTATTAAAAAAAAATTTATTATATTTAAAAAAATAATATGGTTTGATATAATTAATTAAAAAAAATTTTAATTTAATTTAATAATATTTTAAAAATTTTATATGTTATGAAGATGAAAATTTATTTTTTAGTACATATTTAGTGTTTAAAAATTTTATTTTTAGATATTCTTAAAAGATAAAATTATAAAATTATATAAAATCACTAAATTTATAATTTAAAATTTTGTGATTTTGAAACAATAAAATTATTATAAAAAATTATACTATTAAAGATAAAAATCAAAATAAATAAAATTTAAACTATATCATACCATATTATATCATAACAAACCACGAAACAAACATTGTCTTAATCTTAGTTTGTGCCTCAAGTTGTATGAGGTGACAGTTAAAATTTGTAATAGATTATTGTCAAGTGAAACAGCCAATGCATTAGATTTTAATATTATTTAAGGTAAACATAAAAATTAAAGTGCCCATAAAAATACAGTTAATTGATAAATATTTTACATATAATAATTGGGATATCAATTTAATTCTGATTACCATTTTTAATATTTTAAATGATTAAGATTAAAATTACTTTTATGAATTTTAAAATTTCTTTAATCTTTATGGCTATGTAATTTTTTTTTGAACCTAATATAGTTATTATAAACATAAATCACAAAACTGACCATCTACAACTCACATTATAAATTTTTCAAAACCAAATTAATCTCAGTTAATATGTATAGTTTAGTGATCGACTAATTCATAAATAATTCATTAATTCATATCATTTAAGTTTTTAGCACACCATAATTAGCTGATTTTGGGAGCATATTTATATATAACATTAAAATATACTATAAATAATTCATTTTATAATAAGTTTTACATAATACTGAAATATAAAAATATATAAAAGAAATAAAAATGACATCGTTTAATGCAAACAAATTTAGAAATTAATAATATTATATAAATATTTGACATTTGTATTGCCTCAAAAAAAAAAAAATGCTTGTATGAGGTGCACTTATTGTTGAGAAGTAAAAAGGAAAATACTACTGGAATAAAGAAATAAACTTTAATACTTTTAACACACACATACTAGAGTTGTGTTAGTGTAGTTTTAAAAAGAAATTTATTAAATTCAAATATAAAAAGCTAAATAAAATAATATATAAATATAAATCTTTAGTTATGAAATAAAATAAATTGTTTGTTTTTATTTTTTTAAAATTGGAATATACCATGCATGATATTGATGTATTGAAAATTGATAGATTAGTTTGCTTGAATTTTTGAAATATTATTATGTGAAAATGCGTATAGACTTATAAAAAAATTGCAAAAAAATGCTGTACTAATTAATAACCTGACCTATCCAAATACATAAAAGTTATCAGAAAATATTAAAATAAAATGTAATATGTTAAATGTTAAATTAATTCTATATCTATTATTTTGATAAAAATTTTATTATTTTAAACAATTATTTTTTTAATTTTAATTACGTATATGCATATATATATTAATATGGGTATTAATATGGGCATTTTAAGTTTAGTGACTTTTTTTAAAGAAATTAATTAAGTTTAAAAACTAATTTAATTAAAAATTATAAAAAATTAATGGGTTCTATATGAACAGTGACTGATATGAGTGCGACATTGTGGAGGAATTCTTGTTTCCCCGGGAATCGGCTGTTGTACCTTTACCTCTTTTCTCTGCGCCATCAACTCTCCATTCTAAACAAAGCCAATGTTTTATTTTTAATCCCAAAGTACAATTTAATTTTAATTTTGGCCACCCGTCGAGGTCATCCAAGCTTCACATCCTACCAGCCTAATACAACTTATGTTTGTATTGGCTTGTGCAATTCACAGAAGATAATGCAGGAAAATGGTTCCCTGCACTATGAATTCCTCATCGATCCGCTAATTTTAAGGTTATAAAAAATAAATTGTAAATTCTGTTTTAAACATGAATTACTCACTGTACATATCCTTAAGTGAATTGAAAATAAAATCAATAATACAACTCACGTTTGATATCTAATCAGTTACAATTAATAATATTTTTTAAAATATTAAAATTTTTATGATTAAAATATTACATATAAATTTGTATAAATTAACTATATAAGATAAATATTTAAAAGAGAAAGTTATAATTCATCTAAATATAATTGATGTGATAAGATTTAAGAGATGAATTTATTTCAACATAACAGACTAATAAATTCTACTCATGTCTATACTATAATGTAAAGATCAAACATTGATAAAAGGAAGACATGCATCAATGGGTCATGGGGGTCATGGCTCGTACTCTTCCTTGCTAGAGAAGGTTATTATTAAATGAGTGGGATGTGTCTAATCACATAATTGCATTATAGTTAACTTAAAATATGGGCTAATAACTTAGTGTCAACTCTTGTATTAAGATGTACAATTCGAAGATTCCTCTTCGGTCCCCCTTCAGTCCATCACTACCTTTTTTCTAAGTCAAAAGTTGCAATTACAGTGCCTTGAGAAGAAAATCCCCACACAGATAACCCTAATTAAAGGTTCATGTCCCCATCTCATTACAATTTTTTTCCCTGATTTGACACCAATATATATGTACAACTGCGATACTCAAGTATTTTAATTTAATTTCAGGTCCACATGCCCTTACTTTCTTATCCATATTAACCTTTATTTTCTTTCAACTCTAGTTTTTATATTTCAATAAACCAACATATATATATAATCATAAGTTCTTTATTTCCTAGAAGAAGAAGGTTTGGAATTTCTTAGTTTTTGAATTAGGACATGATCACTAATGTACCATATGTGTCTTGATAAAGTGCTGACCAATATGTCCAATTCGATCGGTATCATATAGCCTTTAAAATCTTTATTTAGGATATAATGCTACCATACTTGACATTTTTGCAAGCCGACATAGCTTTGTCTCCGACTATTTCTTTATACTAATAACTTATTTTTATATTATTGCATGATGGAAAAATAATAGGCATTTTTATTTTATTGTTTATATATAACTGCTTAATTTTTGTAAATTAATGTATATTTTAAGTAATTATTTTATTAATAATTACGTATATTATTTAAAAAATAAAATAAAAGATGCATAATAAAAATTATCTATTAATTGTTTATGTTATGAAATTTACATGCGAACTTTACGAATCCAATACTCTACTTGCAATATAAGTTTTCTTGTAAAGCAAAATTTATTTTCTTCCTTATATTTAATTATTATAAGACGGGATTTGTTGCCTAAACAGGGTGCAACAAATTTTCAAGGTGCTCTCTCGTACGTGTACTATAAATTAAAAGGTTGCCAACTATACTATTAAATATTTCATTATCATAATTATACATATTATGAATGTAAATAATTTGGTGATGACTTGTTAATCTTTTAATGGGAAGACTTTGATCATTGTCCCATCGAAGGAGAAATAATAGAAAAAAGATGCTTAATGTTCATACAAAGAAATTCAAAAATACAGATACGAATATCCAATGGTAACCTTCACATAAATTATAAATTCATGTGCTGTTCCTCTAATTTATAAAATATTTAGTAATTTTTGGCTTTATTAAAATGCAATTGGATGATTACTTTATAAAAAATTCTTTGGAGAATGAAGACCGAGCAAGTTTGTTTTTTTTTTTAAATGGATGCCATATATTTTTTTAAAGGAATTTAAAAATAGTTTAAGATGTGCATTAGTTGAAATATTAAAAGTTGATGGTCTGTATACTCAAACACTTGTCTAAAATGAGAACGAGATCTTCTAGTTTATAAATTTTTTAGGTAAATACACGATTATAGATTTTTTTTTAAATTATTTTTTCTCTGATTAAAAGCATCTCACTTTTTGTATTTTTAAATAACAAGAAAAAATTAACTAATTATATTTTATTTACAAAGCATATGTAACTTTGCCACAATAATAAAATTTATTATAAATATATAATTAAGTCAAACAGTCGTAAAACTCTGAGTAAATAAAATGAAATACTACTTTTTTTTTAATTTTTATTTTTACTGTATTTTTTTAAAATTCACAGATATATACATTTTTTTAATATTTTTACAACATATTTAAAAATATACTCAACATATACCTAACATTTGTCATATTTTTTATAAATTTTTAATATATATAAAACATTTTTATAAATTTTTAGTATATATATAGTATTTTTATAGATTTTTTATACAGTATTTTTGTAATTTTCTTTTTATTTTTTAAGTTATTTTTGTAAATTTTCCAGAAACTTAATGTACGGGTAAGAAAGATTTATTTGACTCCTTCCTGTTCATTTTTAATTACTTTTTGGAAATACTCTGTATGAATTGAAAATGTTTTATTAATCCTTTCCCAAACACGTCCCTCTTTATACTCCAATTCTTACTTTTCTTCCAGCAAATGTACATATTCTCTCTTTTACATTACATTTCTATTTTATGTTGAATTAATAATGGCATTTTCTGACACTCAAAAACATATATTACATTCAATTTGTATTTTTTAGTGGATTCTTTCCATCCGCCGTGCATCATGATTTTTATGGACACCATCACCATCACCATGATTGTGACCATGGACATGTCCATCATCAACATCATCATCATAACAGTCAAGTTATTAAGCCTTCAAGGAACATTATAATTTGGCTCAGGTTTTTGCTCGTTGCAATTTTGTTTTGGTTAAATATTTATGAAGTTTTCGAAATTTTGAATATTTTATTGATTAATTTTTATATTTTTAATATCTAATTTTTTATATTTTTAAAAATTAAATTATTTAATTTTTTATCAATATTTTCATCTTAAAATTATTATTCAACTAATTTAATATTATAAAATAAATGAATATTAATAGAAAGACTAAACAGTTTAATTTTTAAAAATAAATGAATGTAAAATTTAGATGTTAAAAATATAGAGACTGATTAGTGTAATACGTAAAATTTAATAGACTTTATAATTATTTAGCCTTTTCTTTTTAAGATATTTGAACTCATTTGAGTTTTAATTTTTATTTTTATTTCTTTTATATATACATATCATTTCTTTTCTTTAAAATTTGAATTCCTTAATTTAATTTCTTACAAAAAAAAAAAAAGAATGAATGAATCATGGTAGAAATAAGAAATTTCAAACACAGTTTATATTGAGAAAGAAGAAAGCAGTAGTTGGTGGAATGTTGATGTATGATAGGGGATGTCACACAATTTGGACTGATGTCTCCTTAAATATGTTTGGATACTTCAACATTCCATTATTGGATCTGATGGACCGTTGAATAGCTTAAGTATAAATTTGATGTCGAAGGATAATGTACCTTAGTCAATACTGGCCAAATGACGAATTTAAAGCTTTTATCATATCCTTTCTGAAAATTTTTTATTTTTTTCACAAAAGCAAGAGTATGTATAAGCTATTATTAGCTTTCAAATGTATTAAATTGGAGTCTCAATCAGAGTTAAATTTATTAAAAAATAAAGAAATTTTTTTAAAAAAAAAAGTATTATGTGATTTCACGCTGTTTGAAATAGGATATTAGTTTTGCAAGGAAAAAAAAAGCCCTATTTCCGAAAGTATGAACTTCGATTAAAAAAAAAACTCAAAATTTTGCTTTCGAACTATTGTTTGGAAATGATAAAACAAAACTGAATCAAACTTAAGAATATGGGCTTTACCATTTGAATTTGGACTAATATATGGGTCATAAGAGAGAGGCCTTTAGCCGATTGTAAACTATTTATAAGTGTGTTTAGCTTATTTTTGGGTCTCGAGAAGGGGCCGCCAGGCTCACGGGAGATTTTGACAGTAGGTTCATTACGCCGAAATCATGGGCTGTATTGGGTTCTTTACTTGAACATTTATATAACCACTTAAAACAATAATTTTATTTTAAAAATACTAAAAATATTTAAAAATATTTTTATTTTTATAAAAAATTAAAATAAAATTTAAAAAATATATTATTTTTACTATTTTTTTTCAAGCATACTTTTTCCCTCACTACAATCAATATTTTACTTTAATTTTTTTTTTCAAATTTTGCTATTAAATAAAAATATTATAATAAAATAATAAAAATTAATATTTTAAATTATTCAGCTATAATTTTTTATAAAAGATAAATTTTTAATTATAAAAAATAAACAATACTCAAAAAAAGTAAAATATATAAAAAGATATTAATAAAAATTATTAAATTCATTTTAAAATAAATTCTACTTATAATACAATAAGAAATAAAAAAATACATAATTTTGTTACGTAAATGTGTTTTAGATATTGTGTATATGTTATGTTTTGTTATTTAAATTGTATGTATTTTATGTCAAAATTGGTGAATATAGTATGAATATTGTGTAGATATTGTGAGAATAAAAAATTAAACAAATAAAATTAAATAAATATTAAAAATATTATGTAGATGTGTTGCATATGTAATTTATATTATTGGGAGTGTATTTTTTATACATTATATATATATTGTGTATATATTTATTTTTTTATGTTTGTATATTGAAAATATAACATTAAAAAATTTAAATAATAAAATAATAAAATTCAATAAAAATACAAAAATAAAAAAATTCACTTGTCAAATAGTAATTTTAAAAAAAAAATTGACGTGTTCGTATAATTGCAAACTCAAGTTTTTAAAATGTGTACAGTATAATATTCTACTTTTTTTCTTTAAGGAAAAAAACTACATAATTATATATGAACTAATATCGAGAAAGTAACTCTAGAAATATCACTAAGGAAGATTAATTGAAGTGAAGTAGGAGGATAATCATGCCAAACAAATTGATCCTGCTGATTAAAAGCTCGATTTGCCATCAGCTCGATTTGCCGTAAAGTTTGCTGATGCGTTGCCTTCACGGAACACATGAGTAATTTTAATGGTCCAATTTCTATTCAATAAGTTCTTGATCCTGGTGATCAAAACTGTATGTGCTGGTGATGAAGGGGACGTCCCAGAGTGGACATTAACCATACTAAGATTATCAATCTGAAGGTGAATCTTTAACCAATTCATTTCCCACGTTGTTGTTAAACTCAAGTAAACTCCGCAGAGTTCCACTTGAAATAGATTACACACTCCAAAATTTGATGAAAAACCTTAGATATGAGTTTCATAATGAAATCCAAATTTGTAACAATAGTTCATCAATTATTAATATACGTTCTTTTTGTGCTCAACCAATTGCTAGTTTCCATTGAAATAAAACCAACTCATTGAAAGTAAGAATTATATACCTTACGAACAAACTTATGGGCAATTAGGATATGAGAAGCATGACATGACCATGCCAATTGCCACCTCTCATTGATATTATAAGTGTGTGTATAATCATTTGCAATACTAATGAATCAATTGTTAAGAAATGGTAACTCCGTAAATAATCTTGGCTATAACTACATCGCTTAAATGATAGCTTAAATGATAGTATATGGATATAGTTAGGGCTGTAATTGAGTCGAGTTTTAAAAAGTTTAAGCTTGGCTCGTTATAAAATAGTTAAATTTAGACTTAAATTCAAATCGAGCCTGAGTCAAGTCCGAGCTTGTATCGAGTGAGCTCATATATTATACATCTTAAGTTTGAACTCGAGTTTAATTTAAATAAGTTTAATGAGCTCAACTAATTTATTTCAGTTTTTATTTTTCAATCATATTTTAACCCATAATTTGGTCTAAAAATTTTCCATACGCCACAAACGTTTATGGCTTAGCTTATAAAATTTACATTATAACCACTTGATGATGCTTGTAAAAAAATATGAGTTTATAAATATTTAAAATATTAAATAATTATCTATTTATTTTAAATATTTATAAATAGTTAATAAAAATTTAATATATTTAATAAAAAATAACTTATAAATAGCTGATAAAAAATTAATATATTTAATAAAAAATAATTTATATAAAATTATATTACTAAAAATATTTATTGGACTAAATAGGGACAATATAGTACATTACCTTACCAAACTAACTTATAAGTTAAATATTTATAAATATTAAAATAATAAACAGATACCCACATATTATTTTTTCAATTTATAAGTTGAGTTTATAAAATTATAAAATTATTTAAATAAACGTATCAATTTAAATTTTGGTTAAATAATTATAAAATAAATGAGATTTTGCATATTATACTAGTCAGTCCCTATATTTTCAATATCTAATTTTTGCATCCTCTAATTTTTAAAAATTAAACTGTTTAGTCATTCTATTAATATTTTCATCCTAAAAATATTAGTTAATTATTTTGATATTATAAAATAATTTATTTATTTTTCCTTTATATATATTTTTCTTTGTTATTTGTTAAGTCATGCTTATTTTTAATTTTATTTATATTTTTTATACGTAATTTATTTTAATTTTATAAATATTTTAATAAGTTATTTTAATTTATATATATTTTTATAAAGATAAAAATAGTATTAATTTATATATATTCTTACAAAGATAAATATATTATAAAATAACTTATTTGCTCTTCATTTATATATATTTATCTTTGTTATTTATTAAGTTTATTTTATTTTTAATTTTATTTTATATATAGATCGTTTGCAAAATAATAAAAGATATTATTTGTATTATTTGAAATTATTTTTTTAGTAATATCTATAAAATTAAAATAAATGCTATATATAAATTGTTTACAAAATAATAAAAGATATTATTCGTATTATTTAAAATTATTTTTTAATAATATTTATAAAATTAAAATAAATTATATGTAAGAAATACAAATAAAATTAAGAATAAATATGATTTAATAAATAATAAAAAATATATATATAAAAAAATAAATAAATTATTTTATAATATCAAAGTAATTGACTAATATTTTTATGATGAAAATATTAGCATAATAACTAAACAGTTTAATTTTTAAAAATTAAAAAATATAAAAATTAAATTTTAAAAATATAAAAACTAACTAATATAATATATAAAATTTTATGAACTTTATAATTATTTAACCTTAAATTTATAATTTTTTTTTTGAAGCTGTATTGTAGGCTGTGGCTTATGTTTTGTAAAACGTCTCGTCGTTTAACTTCTTCGCACATTTCAGTCGGACAGCCTGCTGTTTCCTATTGAGAAAAAAAAGCTGTTGTTTCCTACATTCTAAACGTTGCCGTTTCAATACGCTAGAAAGTAAAATCACGGCTCTGCTACTTGCAAGTTTGGCCTGGAGGCCTAGATTCACCTTCTAGCAATAACTCACGCGCTGAGGGTTTTGCAAAATGGGTGACACACCAAGTGGCGCGTCTCTGCCATCGACGGGAACCGACGCCAAGAAGCGTCGTGTAACTTTTTTCTACGAGCCCACGATCGGCGACTATTACTACGGCTAGGGACACCCAATGAAGCCTCATCGGATCCGCATGGCACACACTCTGATCGTGCACTACTCTCTCCACCGTCGGATGGAGATCAACCGGCCCTTCCCAGCTGCTCCTGCCGACATCCGCAAGTTCCATTCTGATGATTACGTTAAATTTCTTGCTTCTGTGTCTCCAGTGTCTCTTGCGGACCCTGCGCATAGTAGGCATCTCAAGCGGTTTAATGTTGGGGAAGATTGCCCCGTTTTCGATGGTCTTTTTGGGTTTTGTCAAGCTTCTGCCGGTGGCTCGATTGGGGCGGCCGTCAAGCTCAGTCGTGGTGATGCTGATATTGCTTTGAATTGGGCTGGTGGGTTGCAGCATGCTAAGAAGAGTGAGGCGTCTGGGTTTTGTTATGTTAATGATATTGTGCTGGGGATTCTCGAGTTGCTCAAGGTTCACAGGGTAATAGCTCATTTTCCTTATATTTCCTGTATTTGGATATCTTAAGATAGTGTTTTCACTTGTTACCGAGTTTAATTCTCGATTTTTGAACTCTTACTACTTGAGTACTGGTTCCTGTATCCAAAACTTATTTGCCCAAAGCAGTATTTGCCAAATTTTAAGACTATAAGTTCCGTTAGTATTTCTGAGTTCCATAATTTTCTGTGCTTGTGTATACATGCTTGTTTGGGTTTAAAGAAGATGGAGGGTGGCAGTTGAATGGTTGCACTCGGAGGGCGGAGTTTACAGTTACGTGGCAATAATATGCGGTGTTAATATAAAACTTCGATTTTGGGCATTAGCACAAATTTTATGGGTTAAATTTAGTCAACCGGTTACGTGTTCGTGCAAATGTACATGAAATGCATTATTTTTTTTTTCATATTTCAGGAGGATTTGCATGAATAGCTGAAGTCATTTTAAAATCTGAGTGTTTTTAATTTTGGCTGACAGAATGTTTTCAATTTTAGCTGAGAGAATATATTCTGATTTCTGTGTTTAATTGACCATTTTACCTCATGATTTCTTGTTTGATCACATCATTTTGTACGCCTACTGAAGCAATTTTGTTTAGGGACCCTTTTAATCCTTTATCCCTGTTTATTTTTCAATGTGTATGGAATCAGAACTGTTGCATGTGACAATTGCTTGATATTTTGCTGAATGTTTTGTTTGAATTTATCGAGCAGCGTGTCCTGTATGCTGCTATTGATGTCCACCATGGAGATGGTGTTGAAGAGGCATTCCATACTACCGACAGGGTCATGAAGTATCTTTTCATAAATTTGGAGATTTCTTTCTAGGGACAGGTCACATAAAGGACACCGGTGCTGGGCAGGGGAAGAACTATGCCCTAAATATTCCATTAAATGATGAGATGGATGATGAAAGTTTCCGTGGTCTGTTTCAGCCCATTATCCAAAAAGTCATGGAGGTTTATCAGCCTGATGCAGTGGTTCTCCAATGTGGAGCAGATTCATTGTCTGGTGATAGATTGGGGTGCTTCAACCTTTCTGTGAAAGGCCATGCTGATTGCCTTCGTTTTCTTAGATCTTTTAATTTTCCTCTGATGGTGTTGGGTGGGGGTGGGTATACTATCAGGAATGTTGCCCGTTGCTGGTGCTATGAGGTTTGTCAATCCCTTCTTTTCAATGTTCCCCTTGTCCTTCTCTATTTCAAAATTTTTTTTATCTCTTTTAATTGATTGGTGGCTTTGTTACTCTGCTGCAGCCAGCAGTTGCTGTTGGAGTGGAACCTGATAATAAATTGCCTTACAATGAATATTATGAGTACTTTGGCCCAGACTACATGCTTCACATTGAACCATCCAGTGTTGAGAACCTAAACTCACCCAAGGATATGGAGAGAATAAGGTGATTTTGGATACTAAATTACAGTTATCACTAATAATTTACTTTACATTTGCATTTCAAATTTGAAAAAATGTTCGAATAGTGGCACTAGGAATCCTTGATGAATTAGTGAAAACAATTACATTATGATTCTATTCATTGGGATATGGTGGTTCTCTGTTTAATAGTAAAATGATTTAATCCAAAATGACATTCATGCTTTGTGCTCTCATTATAGTCAAGATCACCATGGTGAAATGGAGTGGAATTTGTTCCCTTCGCAGTTGAAGCATGGAACATGCCTATGCTTACATTGAGCTCTGCTGGTTCTTGGATTTTTCATGGGATTTTGCATGTTGCAAATTGACCCATGTGAGCTCAAGGGAAATGCATATTACATAATCTGTTCTTCAAAATTCAGAACCTGTTGGAGAACTTGTGAATCAGATTTGAACTGAGATTGAAATTTATTGTTTAATTATCTCTGTCCCTCTCTCTGTGAAATTTTCTCTTTTATCCTTATTTGAAAAGATATTATAGGTCATGTACCTTAGTACCCATGCTAACGACTAAAAGAGCAGAGGTGGACACATGGTTTTAAATCACGGAATTGGTCTTAGTGAAACGGAAACGTACTGAATCATCACGAAACGGATTGAATCGGCTAACCTATCGTAAATGCATTTTAAATTGCGGAATTAGATTAATCGTATAACGGAATCAGTGAAATAGAATGAATTAAACCCATATAAAATAAGAAATAAATATTTCTTACCATATATAAATTAATAATATATGTTAAATTAATAATAAATTGCTTTCAATTTCTTTTCTTTTCTTCTTTCTTTCTTTCTCTTATTTTATTTTTATTTTAAAATTTTTAATTTTTATTATTTATTAATTTTATTATTTATTATTATTTATTAATTATTTAAAGAAATAATTGCTTCTTCTTCTTCTTATTCTTCCTTCTTCAGCTTCAATGAAAAAGAAAAAACGATCAACAGTTTCACTGGGTATTACCCAGTTTCTCTTCTTCTTCTTCAGCTGCAAAACCAAAACCATCCTTTGCTTCTTCTTTTTCTTCTTTTAATTTCACAGATGCAATTTGAAAATCTCATAAAAAAAATGGTGAATCTCATATCAGGAGTGCCAAATTCTGATAAAAATTAGTCGTTCCAATATGAAACGGCTATGCTCTTTCACCACGCCACAAGTTCCTTCATAAAATATATACAGTATAGAGCGAACAGTTCCTTAGTCCACTTATAAGTAAATAGATATGGTCAATTTGCAGCAATCATCACCTAGTTTTAGGCATGGAGTGTAATCAATGCTTCATAATAATATAACACCAACTCTTGTCCCTTCACAAATAATTATAGGATGCTACTTTTGCATAATTTTTGAATTACTCTAGGCTTGGAACTGTTATTGTTTAACAATAGAGAATGTGCTGTGTTAAGTTCAGATTAATTGTCTTTACTTTATAAATATTTAACATAGGAAGGGTTGAACTGGTTTGCATTGATCAAAAAGGCGTCTTGTCTTGTGAAGCTCTTCATCTTCTTTGAGAAAAGAGTATTCTGCAATGTGAGATGAACTGTTTGCCATTTGAATTTCTAATGAATTATATAGTTTATTTTCTTATCGAAATCTCAATGAATTTCATTCAAATGATGCCTATTCTTACTCGGAGGAATGTCTAATCAAATGAATCTGCGAGATAAAGTCGTGCCCCTTAAATCTTCTCTAAAAGACTTGCTGCTAACACATTGGCTTAACATTTTCTAGAGGTGATATGTGGTTTGCCTTGCTGAAAAAATGAGTATTTGGAGTTATTCTTGTTGGTGTGATGATCTTGAGTGCTGTCCTCTGTACAGTGTCAGGCTGGGGGATCCTTAGTCTGCATGACACATGGGGAAACATTGCCTTTTCCCAATACACACATCTGTTCGTGCACTTCATTGCTTAACCATATCATGTAAGGGAAATCCAATGGACTGCTCTTCATGCACTTCATTGCTTAACCTTATCATGTAAGGGAAATCCAATGGACCAAAAAAGCCATCTCATGCAAAGAAGTGTGACCAACCCAGGAGGCATAGATATAATGCCTGTTAGAAATTAACTTTGTTATATTTTATGCATTGGTTCATATTTGTCCAACTGTATCTGGCTTTTGCCCTGTTGTTTGATGATTTTCTGACATTCAACTTTGTTCAGGAATATACTTGCAGAGCAACTCTCTAAATTGCCTAATGCATCCAGTGTTCCTTTTCAAACTACACCGGCCACCATTGAAGTTCCAGAAGAGGTTGGCAGGCAATGACTAACAAACCTTTAGTTACTTCATCGATTTAATTTCTTGACCATATGTCTCTCTCTTTGTTTCTCCTCCTTTGTTGGGGATTCATTTGATGCAGGTTGATGAAGACATAGATTGAAGACCTAAGTGACACATATGGGATGGTGAGGATTATGAGTCTGATCCTGATGAGGATGAGAAGCTTCGACCTAGAAGTTTGAACAATGATAGTCAGGCTGTGATAAAAGACGAAATGAGGTAATAATTGTTCAATTTTCGCAATTGATCTTGTAAATCAACACACTTTTGGATGATGATTTTTATGTATGTACACTAGAAAACAGCCACAACTTGTGGGTCTCGCTCAGACGATGGTTAACAGTCATGCATACAAAGTGACTGCTACCAAATGGAATTGGGCCTTGATATGTAATTACTTCATCCGCTTGTTCAGTATATCAAATTTGGTAGTTATTTTCTTATAAAATTATTTGAGAACAAGAGAGAGACTGAAAGTGATTACATATATAGAATAGTCAACTAGAATTGGTACATTGTCCTGTTATACATTTCTAGCCTGGCTTTTAACTTATAGATTTCTGATTTTTATTCAGAGATCATTCGAATGAAATGGAAGAAGACAAGAAAGAAGAGCATCTATGATTTTGATGCATGGGATTGTGTATTCTTGTTATAGTGCATCCGATCTTGTAGACTTGGGTTCAAGAAGATAGCTCATACGACCAGGCCAAAGGACCGTTCCTTTTTCTTAATAGACTTCTGATGAAGCACAGATTAGGAATTTACAAACAGTTTTTGGGGCTCTAGAGGGATTTGGCGTCTAGGGATTTGAAGCGAGTATTCTCTATTGTTTGAAAAGTGTATTTTCATAGAATCAGACTTGAGATTTGTAAAGGGAATATAAAATACAATTTACTTTAATTTTCCCCCTCCTCTGATTTTCGGTCTACTGAAGTCACACACTGTCTCAGGCTCAAAAAAAAAAAAAGTTACACTATGTCATTTATAATTGATATTTCTTTTATGAAAAAGCATTTATTTTTCACTGCAAAAAAGGGCGGTGAAGCAAATGCTATCCATTATTCACCTTTGTGTCCACTCCGCAATGAATTAATAGATGGGATTTTGTTCCATTAAAAGCGCATCTTCATGTGGGCTTGATTAGCTTTTTAAACCGGGGAAAATTACATCCTTTTATTAGTTTTTATATTTTTATTAGAAATACTTTAGAAATTTATAATAAATTTATAATTGAAAATATAAATTCATAAATTCATAATAAATAATATTTTTATCAAAATATAATTATCAAATCTGATTAAGTTCTTTTTATAGGCCTGGGCTGAGGTATATGATTTTTATCATTCATTTTTTTGAGCTTTCTATAAAACCCAAAAGTTTTTTCTAAAATACTGTAGATATAATTTTTTAAAAAAAATTTAAAAAATTTGTAAAATTATAAAAATGCCATACATCATCGTATTTGTTATATATATGTTTTAAAATTCTTCATAAAAAAATATAAAAATTGAGTTTATTTGCAATATTACTTTATAAAATAATATATTTAAGAGAAAATAATATAATTTTATAAAAATTTCTCAAAAAAATTAAAAAAAATTATTTTGTAATAATTTTATATGTTTCAGATATATTTTTATATATGCTAAAAATATACCATGTATATATTGTGTATATATTATATTTTAACCTTTATATATTATATAATTTTTATATATTACTTAATTATAATATATATATAATAGATATGTATCTTTTAATATTTATATATTGACTAATTATAGTATATATGTTATAGATATGTTACAAATATATTACATATATGTTACTGATTATTTTATGTATATTATATATTTATTTATTTATTTATTGTGTATAATAAAAATATAATAATAAAAAAAATTATTTATAAATAAAAAATATAAAAAAATTAAAAACATTACAATAATTTGAAAAAAAGAAAAAAAATAAAGAAATGAAAAAAAAACGCAAGTCGTAATATTGCAAAAAAAATTTGCCCGCCGTACTTTTGAAAACACAAACTCAAAAAACATATTATGTGTTATTTTTCCCCTTTTTTGTTTCAATGAAACGACGTCGTATATTCTCATTTCGCCCTATAAATGTGCCGTGGTCTGGCAAGCGCCACTGGCCACTCCTCCTTATCTGTCGAGTGCAGAGCAACTGGGAACTCGAAGCTGAGCAATGCTAACCTCACTCCAAATACGACCGTTAATCCCTTATCCAATTCAATTTTCCCACCATACCTTCGCAATAAGCCTGAAATTCTCTCTTAAAATCACTCCAAATTCTCTCCAAAGCTTTCCAGTAGTAGTCAATTCTCAACAAAACCCACCACTCTGATCAAGCCCAAAACAAAACCCACGACGATCGCATCCCTATCGAAGACGGCAAAATCATTTCTAAATTCAAGTCCAGATACAATTACATTCGTGTTCTTGAAGTCTCTCGAAAAGCCGACCATCCTCTTGCTAGCTCTAGACTCCTCCTTCTTGATGCCCCTGGAAACATCCACAACATTTCCTTTCGCTTCAAATTACTCATGGACACCTATTTTGATGTTTGTGCCACTTTGCCTCCCATTTTGCCTCCCGGACCTGTGGCCATTATTGGCTTCGGGGCGGGTTCAACTGCTCGTTTGATACTAGAGTTGTACCCAGAAGTAACGGTTCACAGATGGGAACTTGACCCATCTGTGATTGCAGTGGGAAGAGAGTATTTTGGCCTGGACAAGCTTGAAAAGCGGCACTCGGATAGACTTTTTATTTACATCGGAAATGCATTGACATTAGCATCTCATGTTAAAGATGGGTTCTCAGGGATCATTGTTGATCTTTTCAGCAAATGTAGTCTGATACCTGAGCTTCAGGATCCAAATACTTGGAAAGAGTTAAGAAGGGGTTTGAGGAAAGGAGGCAGAATCATGGTGAATGTTGGGGGCCATTGTGTCGAGGCAGAGGATAAGAGAAGAAACGGTGATGTGATTATAGAGGACACTTTGAAGGCAATGCATCAGGTTTTCAATGATCCTTTTGTTATGAGGCTTGGAAATCGAAAGGATGATAGCTCGATTGCTCTTACTGGTAAATTGACAGATCTTGATGCATGGAAATCGGTGCTTCCTCGGTCAGTCAGGTTTTACGTTGATATGTGGGTCTTGAATTGTGAGTTTTACATTGAACAAAAGGTCAAATTTTTGTTTTGATTAAAAGCTACATCCATTAGGTAGTGATGTATGGCTTTCCTGATTTTCAGTATGTAATCTTTTTGAAAATATAAAAATAATGTTTGTAAGTCAAGATTGTAATCTTATTAGGTGAGGTTGTTCACCTAATTATAATTTTTGACCATTGTAAATCTATATATTAAAATCCTAATATGATTGAAGTGGTCTTTCTGCTCTTCTTGTCTTCGTCTGCACCTTCTTCCTTTCTTCTTCCTTTGTTGCTAGTTGTTATACAATTCTTTAGCATGCCTCTGTTTACCTCTGTTTTTTTTTTGATAAAAACTTCAATCTGTAACAGTGGGCACCATTTAGCTGTTAGTAGTCTGATACATTTTTAGTGACTTGTAATTGAACATGTGGAAGGGGAAGGGGTGTTTAATTTGGAATCTTATATTGCTCATTTTGTATTTGTATTTATTCCTCTATGAATCTGCATTATATGTTTATTCATACATCGCTTATTGCACCAACATTTTTATTTTAGATCTTGGCCTTGTATTGGGTTCTTATGCTAATGAATGTAGATTATGTGTACTCAAAATGAAAGGTTCTTCATTGTGGTTTGTTCAAACACTAAAATGCTGCTTGAGCTTTGTTTTTATTGTAGTTTATCGGATACTTCTTGTATTTTCTTTTTTTGGGTTGTTATGTAGCATCTCAATTGAATTGAGTGTCATCTTAGTTATTAGCAATTGCATGCTATCATGTTGCTTTCTACTTGGAACTATCTTTTGCTTACCATTTAAAGCAGGTGTTGTCCTGTTTGCTAACTCTGCTTTTGTAACCGTTTACAGAATTAAGCCTCATTTATAAATGAATTGGGTATTTTTCTGATCGTGGATGCAGTGGGGTGAAATTTATTTTGTCAAGTGTTGGGGAACGGCCGCCTGGGTGTACTTACTTGGGCTATTCTGGGGGATAGCTTCTCTTTATTTTTGGCTTGGAGTTAACAGTTCTTGTTTATGTTCGCCTTAAATTTTAAACCTGTTGCTATCAATGCAATGGTCATGGCCATGTGAAGTTCTTAGAAAATTTATGTTTGGTTTGCCGAGTCTCAAACAAAAGGGGGAGGATTTTGCTGTTCTTGATTAAGCACCTTTGCTACATGGTTTTGATTTGCAATAATAAACCTACTCCATAAGCCAAAGCTCCAAAATAGGATTTTTCATCTGAAAACAGATTGGTGTATTTTTCTTTATATTTTGCATCTAAATCTAGTTATTTTAAATTTTGTTATACATAAAAGAGAATTAGCCCCGGCCCCAGGAACTAAAATAAAGTCTCATATCCAGATGTTGCTGATTTTAATTGACCATCTTTTTTTAATAATGAATCGAGAAAATGATATAAAAATTTATAGGATCATCTCTTAAAAATTGAAGCTATTTGATTAATCAAATCTAAAAATTAAAGTTTATAATCAATTTAATTTTTAACTTTTTTATTTTGAATTATTTGAATGTAATTTTCAAAAATAAAAATTAGTTTGACATTGAAATTAATTTTAAAGTTTCAATAAATAATTTCCAAGCCTTTTATGTTCATTTTATTTTTTTAATAAAAATTTTTATATATATTTCTTCAGTGCAAATATTATTATGTCAAATATAAAATGTAAGTAACTTAGGAAGACAAAAGAACATTTACAATGGGAAGAGCAAATATCTTTTTATTTTTCACTAAAATATCACATAAATATTTAGTGAAATACAAATAAAATCATTATTTTTATTAAAAAAAAATTTAAATTTTTTTTATTAAAAAATTATTTATTTATATTTATAAATTTTATTTTATTTTTTTAATAAAGTGCTGACATTTTTGGCAGCCCTTTATTGGTTGGCCAGCAAAGTGAGAGGCTTTCCACAATGGCTGCCCGAAAGCCTCTACACTTCCAAGCAACGCATAATAAACTGGTTCGAAATTTTAAAAATCTCAGTGTACTTGACTCCCCAATTAGATCTTTTCAAATTCCCATATACCTAATCTAATATATTCTGCTGCATGTTACAATTATTCACGTGGTTGACGATCTTAGCGATCTTGAAAGTTGAAACTGACCATAACAAGTAACAAACCCATATCATTCTCAATTTCATTTTCAATTTCAGGTTTGAAGTTATTACCACTAACATGGCAACTTGAGTTGTGTAAATTTAAATGTTGATTCAATTTCCATTGCTTCTCCTCGAACTCGCAAAGTCCTATCAAACTCTATCCAGAACCAAGGAGTTACATGCTTTAATCACCACAGCCTATCTCTCACTCGACTCTTTTTATGCCACCGAGATTCTAAGATTTTACGCTCTGAACAATGACCTTAGCTCTGCTCGCTACTGTTCGATAAAACTCCTCAACGCAGCGTTTTCCTCTGGAATTCCATGATTCGAGCTTTTGCCTGAGCTCACATATTTGATGAAGCGTTTTCGCTGTATGCAAAGATGCTAGCAACAGAAACAAAACCTGACAACTTTACTTATGCGTGTCTTATACGAGCCTCCAATGAGAACTTTGATCTGGATGCTTTGAGACTTATACACGGTGGAGTAGTTGTTTCTGGGTTGGGATTGGATTCGGTTTCTTGTTGTGCATTAGTGACAGCTTATTCAAAAATGGGCCGCGTCAATGAAGCGAGCAAGGTGTTTTCTTCAATTTTTGAACCGGATTTGGTTCTTTGTAATGCTATGATTTCTGGTTACAGTTGTTATGGGTGTTGGGGTGAAGGGTTGCGGTTATTTAATGGAATGCGAGAAACTGGGAAGCAGCAGCCAGATGTCTTCACTTTGGTTGGGCTCATCTCGGGTTTAATGGATTTTAGCCTACTGGGAATTGGCCAAGGGATTCATTGGCTCTGCTTGAAAAGTGGTTTTGATTGCAATGCTTATGTTGGCAGTGCACTAGTAAGCATGTATTCAAAATTTAAGTTCATGAATTCAGCAAATGGTGTTTTTATCAGTTTATGTCAACCTGATTTAGTTGCATGGTCTGCTTTGATAACGGATATTCTCAGTCTGGTGATTATAAGAAGGCGCTGGTATTCTATAGAAATCTGTATTTGGAAGGTGAGAAGGCAGATCCCATTTTGGTTGCTAGCATATTGGTGGCTGTTGCCCAATCTGCAGATGTAGGGCCTGGTACTGAGATACATGCGTATGTTCTTCTACATGGATTTGAATCTAATGTCACGGTTTCTTCAGCTCTTGTAGGCATGTATTTGAAGTGCAGGTTTTTGGAATTGGCAATTCGTGTCTTTGAGAATATGCCCAATAGAAATATTATTTCCTACAATTCGGTAATTTCCGGTCTTGGTTTGCATGGACTTGCAGTTCAGGCTTTTAAACTGTGTGAAGAGATGCTAGAGAAAGGGTTGAAACCTGATGAATCTACATTCTCTGCTCTCCCTGGTGTTTGTTGTCATACTGGCCTTGTCAAAGATGGCCAGGAAATTTTCAGGAGAATGATGGATGAATTTTGCATCCTACCTAGAACGGAGCATTATGTGCACATTGTAAAGCTCCTGGGAATGGCAGGGGCGTTGGAAAAGGCATACAATTTCGTCTTGTCCTTGGTGCAACCAGTGAATTCTGGAATTTGGGGGGGCATTGTTATCGTGCTGTGATGTTCATAGGAACTCAGAGTTGGCGGAAATTATATCCCAGCAGCTCTTTGATGCTGAGCCCAGAAAAGGTGCTTACAGAGTTATGCTTTCTAACATTTATGCAAGCAATGGGAGATGGGATGATGTAAAGAAGACGAGAGATGATATAGCAAATGCTGGAGCAAGGAAAATGCCTGGCATTAGTTGGATTGGAGGTAGTTGCAGTTAATCAATAAAATTATAAATAAATGATTGGAGATCCTGTTCATATGAGATCATGTACATGAATCTTTATCTAGAGGTAAAGCTACTACCCATCATAAATTCAGGATTAATCATTTGTATCCTGAGTTCTGTTTTTATGCTTCCTACATCTGTTTTTCTCGCATTGCTCCAGTTACTGATACATGATTAAGGCCACATACATACCATCATATAGCAAACTTTAATTAGTGGAAGCATGATATGTTTTTCCAAATTTCATTTACAAAGATAAAGTTGTAAATTTTTTGAACTAATTCCTTTTATAATTGAAGAGTTTCCATACTTCACATATGATCTTGTAGCTGGATTATACTTGTCGTGTGAAATTGAGTTGTATAGAAGTGGTAATTTTGGTCTTAGTGATATGATGTAATACAATGCTTCTTTGCTCATGGACCATGGATTAGGACCATAAAAGTTCAACCTTTTCAGGAATATGATCTAACTATTTGCTACCTATTTATTTTTATAATGACTATCAATCTCAAAATATCTTATGCATAAATTTCCCCACATCAATAGCAATCAGCAGTAAGAAAGACAATACATGAATACATGTATAATGACAAGTTAAAGACTTCATCCAATACATGAATACATGTATAATGACAAGTTAAAGACTTCATCATCAGTGGAAAAACTTGTATTATTTGTCTGAAATAACATAAACATTTGACTAGATACAGCTTTATTCTTCAGATGTCTCTTTGGTTTGGTAGCAAGGGTGGTCACGAACTATTGAATTCAAAACTGCCATTGTGGTGAATGATATCTTTGGAATGTGTCTGATCTTGTAATTTTCCTTCCCACCATCAGGTTTCAACCTTTCAGCATGTTCATCAAGTAAAGGCAGCAGTTTCAACTGCTTCAAAGTAGTGACAGATTGCAAACCTTCAGGGAGCATCCTAAGACTTAAACAGTTGTGGAAGTGGAGGTATTGTAAACTCGGCAGTGCTCCCTCTTCGAGCTCTGTCCAATCCTCAAGAACATGAGAAGCAATGGTGAGAACCTCAAGCTTGGAAAATCCACCGGCTTTGCAGAATTCTTTCCCCAGATGTTTTGCATCATAAGCTTGCCACAGGGTTAAAATTTTCAAGTTGGGAAGAAGCTGAAGAACTGGTGTTGGGTTCTCAGATAAATGAGAGAAACCTAGTCTTAGCTTTGTAAGATTTTCCATGGAGCCAAGCCAACTAGGTACCTTTTCTAGGAGACCCTCCAGGCGAAGTTTCCTAACAAGAAGTGGAGGTGAGAATGACTCCGAGAGCACTAGATGTTGCTTCTCTAATGCATATTTTGCTTCTAGAGACAAGCAAAGAAGACCTTGCATCTTCATCATGGAGGCATATAGCTGACCAGCGTTCTCTTCAGTTATATCCATCATTCCCAGTCTTCTGAGCTGGGTCAACTTGTCTAATTCTTCAGCAATGCCATCCCCAGCATGGACACCAGTGAGTGTCAAGAGGTTTCTTAATCTACCTATCCCTTTTGGTAGCTTCATTCCACTAACATTTATACTCTTGAACATTTTGAGATGCCTTAGTCTTACAAGACTTAGGATCTCAGATGATACTGCTGATAAATTTCCACACCATCTGATATCTAAAGTCTGCAGTGCCTGCAGTCGACCAAGTGTTTCTGGAAGCTCATTTATGTTGCAGTGTTTCAAGCCAATATATGTGAGGTGAATCAGGGCTCCTACTTCTTCTGGTAAGCTCTTGATTTTGGTTTCTTCTAGATCTAGCACCCGTAAAAATTTTGTCCATGTCAAATCCAGCCAATTTCCTTCAATATGATTTTGATTCCCAAACAAGAATAAAGACCGAGGTCGGAGATTGTTCTTCCCAATTTTTCTAGTGTCTGAAGTTAAAACATGGCGCGCTGTATGAGGGATGGTCACATCTGAATTAGTTTGAGTAGTTATATAATTTTTGTGAAGGAGCTTGTGATAAGGAGAAGAAACAGTGAACTTAATTCCATCCCCAGGGTGTTCATCTTTCACTTGAAGCATTCTCCGGCTGACCAACTCATTTATATTTTCTTCTGCCACATCTTCTAATAATTGTCCTGTTTTTTCTTGTATGAGACCTTCGGCTACCAGCAACCGAATCAATCTCCCCTTGTGTATATAGTAGTTCTTAGGGAACAGGCAACAATACATCAAACAAGATTGAAGGTAATAAGGTAAATTATTGTATTTTAATTTGAATGGAACAGAGGAATATGCAGAAGATGTCTGTCCATCTTTCTGTTTAGCACGTTCTTCCTTATCACTTTCGTTCTGTTCTTTCGATTCTTCAATGGCAGTGGCAACAGAACTGAGTGTCTGTCCATCTTTCTGTTCAGCATGTTCTTCCTTACCACTTTTGTTCTCTTCTTTCGATTCTTCAATGGCAGTAAAAGTAGAACTGAGTTCCATACGATCACCTCCCTTTCTATGAGATTCTTCCTTGTTATCTTCTTTCTCTCCCTTCTCTTCTTCTGTAATGGTTGAAACGTCAAGTTCCTTCATTCTGTGAATGATATCAGCAAGGTGAGACTCGCCTTCCTTTCTATGAGATTCTTCCTTGCTATCTTCTTTCTCTCCTTTTTCTTCTTGTGTAATGGTTGAAACGTCAAGTGCTTTCATTCTGCGAATGATATCAGCAAGGTGAGACTCACCTTCTTTTCTATGAGATTCTTCCTTGTTATCTTCTTTCTCTCCCTTTTCTTCTTCTATAATGGTTGAAATGTCGAGTTCTTTCATTATGCGAATCATATCAGCAAGGTGAGACTCTATCTTCTGCAGTTCACTCTTGAAACATTCAGTCAGGGACAATCTATCAGAACCAATTTGCTTATCCATCTGAATAATGAATTCATCAACCTGTTCATCTATGGCTGAAACTAAATTTTTAAGTTGGTTGACCCAAGTACAAAAAGCATTATCACTTTGTGTATTACTACCTTTAACACCGAAAAACCCGCTAATTTCCCTGAGAGAGCCTTTGATACTTTTAATTTGATCATTGAGGCCAGAAAATGTCTCAGTTTCTTGAAGTAATAGAGACTCCAATCTCTGTAGGAAGAACTTAATCATAGCCTCTGCCATTTCTGGAGAAGAACTTGTTTTCTCTAACTCAAAGGATGGAAGATAAAAATATTTGTTTAGAGCTTTTACATTGAAATGATCTATTTTTATGGTCATTGTCAAGGCCGGCCTTCAGGTCTACGTGCTCTTTCCTTAGCCAAGTTTAAAGTTTAAACAATTATTTTTTAGTTGGCAAGGCTTGGAAATGCGACAAATGCTTGCTCTGATTATTGACTTAATTGATGGAAGCTTCAAAGCATGATATGGATATGTAGGTAAAAATAAAATGGTTAAATTAAATAAACTAAGACAGTTGGACTTTAAGGCCTATGTCCGTCCAGAACCAAAGTTGAAAAAAATTTGCACCAAGAAAATGTTGGAATTGGTGAAGTTACCTTAATTTTTACGCTTTAAATAAAACATAGAATATACATATTGCTGATGGCTCCGGAGCGGCCTGTGCTTTTCTTTCTGGCTCTTGCACCAAGGCAGAAGGTACCCAAAAATTACTATGGTTGTGAGCAGTAAATATGTGCATGCAGCAGAACCACCCAAAGCACTTGAGGCATTTTTTCTCCTCTCAGCATTATGTTTTCACTGATGGGTTTTATTTGTTATTTACTTACTACCGTCATTTGGAAATGTTTCTTTGATCGATATTCTTCCTATAAAGAGTGACCGTTGTGGGCGCCGCCAACAAAGTTTGTTGAAGTTTCCTTGGCCAATCAACTTTGACCAAGGAAATCAAAATATACAGGCGCCGAAATTTTTGAAGGTGCAGCAGCAATTTTAGAATTTGATGGAGGCGCCGAAATTGTTGAGCCGCAAATTTTGATTAAAAAAAAAAAGAGAAAGCCAAATGAAATTCTCTTCTGCTCATATGCGTTTTCCCTTGCTTATAAATAGCAAAGGATGTTAAGCATTTAGGCATCCCAAAAAGGAGAGAGGCAGTGAGTATTAAAGGAAAAATAGAGAGTTATATTGTAATTCCTATTATTTTCTTCTAATAAAATTCTTCTATCTTTGTCCGTGGTTTTTACCTTAATTCGTTTAAGGTTTTTCCACGTAAATTCTGTGTCTCTTTTATCTTTATTTTTCTCAAAATTTTAGCTGTGTTCTTGCTTTATCTGGTCCGTTTTTACAACAAGTGGTATCAGAGCTGTGGTATTTTGAAAAACCAAATATACCACGAGGAAGAGAAAATTACGTGGAGTTTTTTGGTGTGATCCGTTTTAAAAACGGGCGTAAACACGCGAAAGTTGTGAATAGTCATAAAGCAACCAATCAAGTGAGCTGAGCACTGTAGCGGTACTGTAGCAGATCACTGTAGCAGATACTGTAGCGGATCACTGTAGCAGAAGTACTATTCATGTGAAATAGTGGGAGCTAATTTTTGAAGATAAAAGCAATGGCGGCAAAATTTGAGATTGAAAAGTTCAACAGGAGAAATTTCTCACTGTGGAAATTAAAGATAAAAGTTATCTTGAGAAAAGATGGTTGTCTAGCGGCAATCAGTGAAAGGCCGCAGGGATTCACAGATGATACTAAATGGAACGAGATGGATGGGAATGCTATTGCAAACCTTCATCTAGCACTTGCAGATGAGATCTTGTCCAGTTTAGCAGAAAAGAAAACGGCAAAGGAGATATGAGATCACCTCATCAAACTGTACGAGGCCAAGTCATTACATAACAAAATTTTCCTTAAGAGGAAACTTTACACCTTGAGGATGTCAGAATCTACTTCAGTGACGGAGCACCTTAATGTCTTGAATACTCTATTTTCTCAGCTTACATCTTTGGATCATAAAATAGAGTCACAAGAACGTGCAGAACTTCTACTCTAAAGTCTACCTGATTCGTATGATCAACTCGTCATCAACTTGACAACTAATGTTCAGCCTGATTCTCTGGTCTTTGATGATATAGCATCTGCTATCTTGGAAAAAGAGAATCGGCGGAAGAACAAGGAGGACAAGCAGACAGGTTCACAACAAGCGGAAGCTTTGACGGTGATGAGAGGAAGATCGACAGAACGTGGCCCAAGTGGGAGTCACAATCATGGGAGATCAAAATCAAAGAGTAAGAAGAATTTTAAATGCTACCACTGTGGCAAGAAAGGTCATCTGAAGAAGGATTGTTGGAGTCTGAAGAATTTCAATTCTCAAGGAAACGTGGCAAGCACTTTAGAAGATGGAAACGTGTTGTGTTGTGAAGCAGCAATATCAACGGAGAGTGGGAAGAAATTTGCAGATGTGTGGCTTCTTGACTCAGGAGCAACTTATCATATGACCTCTCGAAGAGAATGGTTCCATCATTATGAACCTATCTTAGGAGGATCTGTGTATAGTTGTGAAGATAATGCCTTAAAGATCATAGGCATTGGATCCATCAAATTGAAGATGTATGACGGTACAGTTCGCACTATTCAAGGAGTGCGACATGTGGAAGGTCTGAAGAAGAATTTGTTATCTGTGGGAGAATGCGATGATCTTGATTGTATTATCAAAGTTCGAAAAGGAATCATGAGGATTAGCCGAGGAGCGCTTGTATTTATTAAAGGAGAAAAGATTGCTGCAAAGTTATATATGCTTTTGGGAGAGACTGTGCAAGAAGCAGAAGCATCTGTTGCTTCAAACAGTTCGAGTGAAAGATCTACAATGGTGTGGCATCAAAAGCTTGGACATATGTCTGAACAAGGTATGAAAATTTTTGCTGAGAAAAAGTTACTTCCAGGCCTTACAAAGGTGTCATTACCCTTTTGTGAGCATTGCACAACAAGCAAGCAGCATCGACTAAAGTTCAGCATATCCAATTCTAGAAGCACGAATATTCTTGAATTGGTCCACTCTGATGTATGGCAAGCACCGGTTTCGTCACTAGGAGGAGCGAAGTACTTTGTGTCCTTCATCGATGATTACTCCAGAAGATGTTGGGTGTATCCTATCAAGAGCAAGGGAGATGTATTTGCAACTTTCAAAATATACAAAGCGCGGGTTGAACTTGATTCAGGCAGTAAGATCAAGTGTTTAAGGTCATATAATGGAGGAGAATATACTGGGAATGAATTTGATAGCTTTTGTAAACAAGAAGGCATCAAAAGGCAGTTCACTACGGCGTACACTCCACAACAAAATGGAGTAGCAGAGCGGATGAACAGAACTCTATTAGAAAGAACAAGAGCAATGTTGGGAGCTGCAGATCAGATAAGGCATTTTGGGCAGAAGCAGTCAACACCGCCTGTTATGTGATTAACCGGTCTCCATCTACAGCAATTGATCTAAAGACTCCAATGGAGATGTGGACAGGGAAGCCAGTGGATTATTCAAACCTCCATATATTTGGAAGTCCTGTGTATGTGATGTACAATGCCCAAGAAACTACGAAGTTGGATCCAAAATCCAGGAAGTGTTTGTTCTTGGGATATGTTGATGGTGTAAAGGGGTATCGCCTGTGGGAGCCCACTGCCCACAAGGTTATCGTCAGCAGGGATGTTATCTTTTTAGAAGATAAATTGAAAAAAAAAAGGTGATAGCAGTTTGAAAGAAAATTCAGAGACTACAATGGTACAGGTAGAAAAGAAGTCCATAGAAGAAGATTCTTCTGAAGCAGAACCAGAGCATGAGGAGGAGGAAGAGCAAACTGAGTCTGAAGAATCGGAGCTTGGAAAGGGAAAGCGCACAAAACGTACACCAGTCTGGCAAGAGGATTATGTTATGGGCAGTAATGTTGCTTATTGTCTTCTAACTGAGGAAGGAGAACCATCAACTCTCCAAGAAGCAATGAGTAGTTCAGATGCGTCTCAGTGGATGGCAGCAATGCAAGAGGAAATTGAAGCCCTGCATAAGAACAAGACTTGGGAGCTTATGCCATTACCGCAAGGAAGAAAAGCTATTGGCAATAAATGGGTCTATAAGATCAAAAGAAATAGTGATGATCAGGTGGAGCGGTATCGTGCAAGATTGGTGGTAAAAGGGTATGCTCAGAAAGAAGGGATTGACTTCAACGAAATATTTTCTGCTGTAGTTCGGTTGTCAACAGTTCGTGTAGTCTTGGCAATGTGTGCTACACTTGATTTACATTTAGAACAGCTAGATGTGAAAACAGCTTTTCTTCATGGAGATCTTGAGGAAGAAATCTATATGCTCCAGCCAGAAGGTTTTGAAGAAAAAGGAAAGCGGAACTTGGTTTGTAGGTTGAACAAATCTCTATACGGTCTAAAACAGGCGCCGAGGTGTTAGTATAAGAGATTTGATTCCTTCATCATGAGCCTTGGATACAACAGACTTAATGCAGACCCTTGTGCATATTTCAAGAGGTTTGATAAAAGTGATTTCATTATTTTGCTGTTGTATGTAGATGACATGTTGGTAGCAGGCCCCAACAAAGATCATATTCAAGAATTGAAGGCACAGTTGGCTAGGGAATTTGAAATGAAGGACTTGGGACCAGCAAACAAGATTCTAGGGATGCAAATTCACCGAGACAGAAACAATAGGAAGATTTGGCTTTCTCAGAAGAATTACTTAAAGAAGGTCTTACGACGCTTCAATATGCAAGACTGTAAGTCAATTTCTACCCCACTTCCTATTAGTTGCAAATTATCCTCCAGTATGTGTCCTAGCAATGAAGCAGGAAGGATGGAAATGTCTCGAGTACCGTATGCATCAGCAGTGGGGAGTTTGATGTTCGCAATGATTTGTACACGACCAGACATTGCACATGCAGTGGGAGTTGTAAGTCGGTACATGGCGAATCCTGGTAGAGAGCATTTGAGTACTGTAAAGAGGATTCTAAGATATATTAAAGGAACCTCAGATGTTGCATTATGTTATGGAGGATCAGATTTTATTGTCAGAGGATATGTTGACTCAGATTATGCAGGTGATCTTGATAAAAGTAAGTCTACCACAGGGTATGTGTTCATTCTTACTGGTGGAGCAGTAAGTTGGGTATCAAAACTGCAGTTAGTTGTGGCAACTTCAACAACAGAAGCAGAATATGTTGCAGCTACGCAAGCTAGTAAGGAAGCAGTATGGTTAAAACTAATCATGGAGGAACTCGGGCATGAACAATAGAAAATTTCTCTATTTTGTGACAGTCAGAGTGTCTTGCATCTTGCAAGGAATCCAGCTTTTCATTCTAAATCAAAACACATACGAGTCCAGTATCACTTCGTTCGTGAGAAAGTGGAAGAGGGTATTGTGGATATGCAGAAAATTCATACAAAAGACAACCTAGCAGATTTTTTGACAAAAGCAGTTAACACTGACAAGTTTATTTGGTGTCAATCCTCTAGTGGCCTGATGGAAGCATAAGCAGCATAGAAAGACAAGGAAGAAAGAATGGTGTGAAGATATGATTGATCCTCAATCAAATCTTCAAGTGGGAGATTGTGGGCGCCGCCAACAAAGTTTGTTGAAGTTTCCTTGGCCAATCAACTTTGACCAAGGAAATCAAAATATACAGGCGCCGAAATTTTTGAAGGTGCAGCAGCAATTTTAGAATTTGATGGAGGCGCCGAAATTGTTGAGCCGCAAATTTTGATTAAAAAAAAAAAGAAAGCCAAATGAAATTCTCTTCTGCTCATACGCGTTTTCCCTTGCTTATAAATAGCAAGGGATGTTAAGCATTTAGGCATCCCAAAAAGGAGAGAGGCAGTGAGTATTAAAGGAAAAATAGAGAGTTATATTGTAATTCCTATTATTTTCTTCTAATAAAATTCTTTTATCTTTGTCCGTGGTTTTTACCTTAATTCGTTTAAGGTTTTTCCACGTAAATTCTGTGTCTCTTTTATCTTTATTTTTCTCAAAATTTTAGCTGTGTTCTTGCTTTATCTGGTCCGTTTTTACAACAACCGTGTGGTATTATTTAAATCACTATTGTTATTATTTTCTTTCTGTCTAATTATATTGGTTGTTTTAGTATATCATTTATGCCCATTTTGCTTGACAGATTCTTTGCTGATTTAGTTTGCGACACAAGCACATATCTCTGCGGTCATCTATTTATAATCTTAGTTTATTTTTTCTAAGCAGTATGCAGATGCAAATTGAAGCCCGCGTATGATAATGAGAATCTTGTAACACGCAATAGTTAAGTCTATTCCTGCTATCCTCTTTGGGAGCAAATGATCTTTGGTCTTGTGCTGGGTGGACTGATGATTATAGGCTCCGTAATTCATGGCCCGATATAAGAGAATATCCATTAACATGAACGGACTAAATGGCCAGAAATGCCCTAAATAAGTTTTCACCGACTTTTTTATGATCAAAATTACTTGTGCAAACCAAATCCCAAAACTCATGAACACAGATAACTAAGGTTTTGGTAGATAACTCTTGGCTCTGCGATTCTGATTATCGCTCCCTCATTTCATGTTATCATCAGAAATGCTAATGAAATTAGAGATGTTCATTGATGAACTGCGAGAGACTAGGCATTGTGATGGCCAATGGATTTACAGCAATCGCCAAAAGTTTTTGGACCCTTGACGGCTCTCAACTTTGAGAAAGCCAAATAGTGTAAATTCCACTGCCAGATATTGCTATGAAGATTTTCTTTTCAGGCTTCACCTCACTGGAATTCTGAACTATTGTTGTGCTGCAATGTTAAAACTCTTGAGTTTTATTGGGAAAGCTTTCAGGAATGACTTCTTATTCGCCTCCCTCCTTATTTCAATTTTTCTTGTAGTTGTTTGGAGCTAACTTTACCTACGGCTGTCCTGTCAATTGTCAACCATTTTAGTCAAAATTCTGAAAAGGTTTACCCTGTTGCTAATATAGCGTGGTAGTAAGTGAAGTCCCTCTGTCAATAAGAATCAGAATCTCGATAGTAGAAATAAAAATCAGAATCTGGTTTACTGAATATGGAGAGGTTAAAGGTCGGCCTATTGAAAACCTCGCACTACGAGTCAGTTCTCATACACAAAAGGATGAATCTCTAGTATGATTAGTACTGCAAAGAAAAAAAAATAAAAGAATAATTGTTCCTCTGAAAAGGAAAAGATATCAAACTTATAAACTGTTCGCCGGATGGGGATATGTCATGCTTTCGGATGGGACCATTTTCAATTTTTTCATAACTTACCAAACCAAATGATCAGCCTGAGAAAACTGTCACTGGTTGTTGCAAGCTAAAGAACTTGTAAGCTTAATCCCAATCGAATAATGCTTGTTTCCATGGCATTTACCAGGCATACGTAACTCTTCCATTTCCCTACAAATAGATCCTACAAAATGCTCACACAGCAAAGAATAAAACAGGCGGATGAAAACAAAAACAAAAAAAAAATGAACTCATAAAAAAGGATCATTTCTTCATACAGTCCATTAATGAAGTTCCATGTACACTCAGACTGCATATATGGAGGGTAACGACAAAGCAAATAGAATGGGAAGTACAATTTCTGCTCATTTAATGGGGGAAATGAACAAATAAGTGACATGGCTCAATGGCATTTCTGTTTGTAACGTAATGTTCGACAATGGATCCTTTTGTTTATCAATCATGCCGCTGTTAACTCTTAAACTTGGCATCGTTCAGAGTTTATTAAAATATTTTAGCAATGGAGATACTTAACGTCAGCTAATATTTTTGTGAGCTTAAAAGTGAAATTGCATATGTTTCTTTTGATAAATTCTATTATAAAACTTGTTTATGTCTCTACTCATGAACTAGATTAGTCAGAAATTCTGATTTAAATTATAATATTTTTAAAAAATATTTTTAATTTAAAATCATATTCTCTAATTGACTTGGTCCATTAATAGAGACATGAACCAGATTCATATTAGAATTTTTCATTTCTTTTTAGGCATCAAAGACGTTTTAGTTTTTTTTAAATTTGAAGCAATACGCATAAAATAAGGCCAACAATAGACAAGCTACCTTATGAATAACAAAAGTTTTTCCAGTAAAATAAAGCATGAAAAATTAGGGAGAAGAACAAGGAACAATTCGTTTTCCATCTAGAAATACTCTTGCATGGAGTAATATTAGAAGTGTGTGCAATAAAATCCAAATTAATCGGAGTTTGCTGATGGAAATATTTCAATGGGAAAAAGGACAGATCAATATCCAACATTTTACGCTCATTTGATATGCTAATTAACGAAGATACTCTCAATAGTCAAAGGCACAGAATTTATATCCATGATTCATCATCTGATCTTGTGTACTTGAAAAGGAAACAAATTAAACTGTTAGATAGAGACTTTGATGGAGTTTTATAAAGATGTCTTATGCATTTGACAGTATGAGTTGCTAGATGAAATCATGGACTTTGGTTTCCCTCAATATACTGAAGCAAAGATTCTTAGTGAGTTCATCAAGACTGATGCTTATAGGATGGAAGTTGCTCAGCGACCTCCAATGGCTGTAACAAATGCTGTGTCCTCGCGCAGTGAAGGGATACGGTACAAGAAGAATGAAGTAGGTTGTCTTTTTGTGCATGTTGCTGATTTTTAAATTACCTCATTTCCAGCATATTATGGAAGTATTTCTTGTCTTTGCTCAGATTTTCTTAGATGTGGTTGAGAGTGTCAATATACTTGTCAACAGCAACGGGCAAATAATACGTTCAGATGTTGTTGGGGAACTAAAGATGAGAACATATTTGAGGTGCATGGCCATTTTCTTCAAAGTAAATTGTTTTAATTAAATATGCAATTTATGTAAAAGTTGCCTGTTCTTATGGATATATGCTGTTTTAAATTGGTATTGGACATACTTCATACCACAAATTTACAAATTTAAAAATTAATTTTAGAAACTTCAATTCATGTATGCTGGTTGATTATGTTTTTTTTATTCTGTATTCCCATTATATTTGCAGTCAAGTTGACATTGCTTTTATCAGATGCTTCTCAAATGGTTGCTTTTGCAAAACATAACACCCAAAAAAAACATAAAAAAGGGAGGAGTCTGTAAAGAGCCTAATCCTTGAGCTGCTAAATGGTAATTGACCATTTCAGAATTCACTTTAAGTTCAAAATATGAATTTGCAAGTTACTGGAAATTCCAAGAGAGTGAGAACTATAAGATAAAAATATTAATAGACCAACAAATTGCAAATGAAATAGAATGGTGGCATTTATGACCATGTAAGCCAGTCTATTGAGATGTATAAAGCCATAAAATACAAAATTATAGTTTTGTACTTTTACTACTTTCAAAAATTCTTGTTTTGCAAATAACTTCCTAATAAAAATAGTTTCATAAATCCAATACAAAGTTCATTATTTTTTAGCTTAGTGGGATTGTTCAAAACATTTCTGTTATGGTGAGAAATCAGAACTTTGTTAAGTAGAGTACATGAAGAAAAGCAGGAAAAAATTTAGAAGACAAATTATTTTCTATCACTTAAATTCTAGCTTAATTCCTATGTATTAATTTTCCAATGTTCCCAATCCCTTCCCCGGACCCTGCGCATGCCGGCAACGTTAGTGCACCGAACTGTCCTCTCATAATAAATTTCTTGTTGAGATGGCTTAGGTCAACATTCTTCCTGTTATAGTCATCTTATTCTTTTTTATTAGTTTTTACATTATAACATTTTATGATGGATTGAAATTGACTGTGCTTCCTTTGTTGTCGTGGCATGCCTGAATGTAAGCTTGGCCTAAATGATAGAGTACTTTTGGAGGCTCAAGGTCGAGTAACGAAAGGGAAAGCTATTGATCTGGATGATATCAAGTTTCATCAGTAGGTTGCCTTACATCTCACTTCTTTTACTTCTCTTATTTTTTGGTGTTCAACATTATTGTTTTGATGCACTTGTACAAGCATGAACATGTGTGTGCATGCACACATTTTAAGCATGTGGTATATGAATGCCTCCGTGTGTGGATGCACAAATGTATCTATGGTGACGTTTGCATATCACTGAAGCTTGGTTTATAATAATTCTTACTGGCTACTCCATCTACTGACTTGCTTTTCCCCTTTCTATCTTGCTAATTTTCTCTTCTTTTTCTATTAGGTGTGTACGCTTAGCTAGATTTGAAAATGACTGAACGATATCCTTCATACCACCAGATGGAGCTTTTGATTTGATGACATATAGACTGAGCACTCAGGTTTGTCTTATGTTTTATGCAGCTTGTATCTGCCACCGCTCTGTTTGTGATGCTTTATTATTTTGCTTTTCACTTTTGGTGGGCAAGGCAGATGATGATGTATGGGTTAGATGCTTGATATCCTTGTAGTATATTTGTTGGCTCACTTCACTCATCAATATCCAGCCATTTTTGGCTAAACACATTTAAAGCTTCTGACTTCCAAATTTTAAGGTTTCAGGTGAAACCTCTCATTTGGGTGGAAGCTCAAGTTGAAAGGCATTCTAGAAGTCGAATCGAGATGATGGTAAAAGCTAGGAGTCAGTTCAAGGAACGCAGGTATATTTCAGCTATACAGAAAAAAAAAATATGGCCAAAATGGTAGTGGAAATGAATGAATCTGAAGATAATTTGAAAACTTGCTTTCTGATTGTTATTAATGGTTAATTTTCTCCAAAAATTAGCAATCAACTGATCTTCTGGAATTAGTCATCCATTTTGATTTTGGAGAAGAAATTGGAATGAAAAGGATGGGAGGCATGATACAATTCCCCTTTTTTGGCATATGCTTTAGAAATGTTGTTCCTGAAGTCACAGCTTAGGGGAACTTGATTCCTAGGCACATTGAGCTGTTCCTTTATGAAATGCACCTGGTTTCTTTATTTCATTCGCTTCTCTTTGAGAACCATGATCATTTTCAAATTTTACTCCTTTGTTGTTTTGTGTCACAGCACTGCAACTAATGTTGAAATTGAATTCCCTGTGCCATCTGATGCCACAAATCCTAATATTCGAACATCAATGGGTTCCGCTGCATATGCCCCTGAAAATGATGCTTTGATCTGGAAAATTAAATCCTTTCCTGGTAATAAGGTGGGATTTTGTTCAAAGTTCCATGGATGCTGTTTTCCATGCCACCATAATAGCAATTTATATTAAATTGTGAAGTGGTATACTTTCATGTTCTTAATCTCATTTGTAAATTATATTGTTAGAAGTTTGTTTTGAGGGCAGAGCTTAGTCTTCCTAGTATAACAGCTGAAGAAGCAAGTCCTGAGAGAAAAGCTCCAATCTGCATTAGGTTTGAGATTCCATATTTTACCGTCTCTGGGATCCAGGTACGTGATTCTCTTCAAATATTCACGTGTATAATTTGTCTCACCTTAGACACATATAGGAGGATTTCTGATTGTTTATGCGAGTGATTAATTGTTCAATTACTAATGGGAAAAGGTTAATTCTGAGTTAATAATAGATATTAGATTATGAAGGTTGAATGTGGTCTCTACACACTGCTAAAATAATGTATTCTTATCTTGTCTTATGTCTTCATATGGTTTTATGTGGTGTTATGTATCAAAAGACAGAGCTGCTTTTAAATTTTCAGGAAAGGACCAAAAGTCTCAATGACATTGGTTCAAGCAGCTTTCAAATTCCCGAGTCCTAACTACCTATATTATAAGATATAACCTTGACCATCAAGCTATTATCTTATAGCAATGTCACAGCCTACAAAAGTGTGACAACTTTACTAATTATGAGCGCCTGTGATTAGCCCTCCTTCAAGGTTGTTGGCTGGTGTTTATATGGAAAAGCATGACTAAATACACATTTCAATGGCTGATCTGGTAACCAGTGCTATCGAGGCTCTTCATGCCTTGCCGCCTTTTCTAATCTTATCACATTACTTCACTTTTTACATGTGTTTTTTCTAATAAACTCGTCCAGTATATTTTTTGTTTGAATTCTCATTGTGGCAACAAGTAGTCTCAAATCCGACTATACACACGACCTTGGGATTTTGTAGGTTCGTTACTTAAAGATCATTGAGAAAAAGTGGATACCAGGCTCGACCGTGGGTCAGATACAAAACGATGGCTGGCGAGTATGAATTAAGACTAATGTAAGGGTCCATTAGTTACGTTGCTCTTTTTTTTTTTTTTCACTTGCGTACAAAAACTCAATGGATCCAATTTTTTTTCGGACTCCACTCATCGCGGGAGTATTAGTGCACCAGGCTGCCCTTCAATCGCGTAAATATACATAGGCATGGAACCTGTCGACTAATAATGGTGATTACCAAGTGAAGGTTTCTCCCAAAATTTTGGTGTCTTATAAGGTTTCTTTGTCAAGTTGTTTTTCTCTACCATTTTGATGCACTGTTAATGTTGTTTTGATGCTTCCATTGTTGTACATGACAAACGGGCAATTACATTTTTTTTTTTTATATAATTATACTGTGGAAATTAAAATATATGATTTTTTCCCGTCATGTTGATACCCATTTTCATAAATTTTCCCTTTAATTTTCTTTCACCTTAATAAAATTTCAATAAAAACGAGAAAAATGTAATAAACAAAATTAAATTTGAAAATTGATTGATGAAAAATAAGTTTAAATATCAACATAAGCACAGATGCTCAATTTTGGTATTTGAATTCCTCAGTCCTCGCCAAGCCTCGAAATTTTTGCTTCAAATGGTGAAGGAAACTTCTGGTTATTCAGGGAACACAAACGAACTCCATCTTTATCAAGACAATATACAATTGGTACATTGAAATAACTGTTGGTGAAACAGAAGAGCTTGGAATTGCCCATCAGCATTCCGCCACTAATTTGAGTGCTGGACAATTTTCAAATTAGATCTTAATAATGGAATTGTAAGAAATTGATGTTTGATGACCAAATTTGGTAATATAAGTTAAGAATCTCTGTAATTACCTGCAGTAAATAGATAAATCATCGATTGGAAGATATTGAAAGATGATAAAGAATTAGTTGAGAAGGGAGCAAGGAACAATAGCTTTCATTTTTTTTCATTTGATTTAATAATATTCCAACATTTTGAGACTATCTAGACAGCGATATTTTCTAGGGAAAAGGTGCGTATATACCTTTTAATTTATTAAGTGTGTATAATTTAGTCCATTTTTTTTTCTATTCAAATAAGTCTAAATTTTTTTAAAATTAATTTTTAAACTCTTCACTTAACAATAAATTTAAAATCATTATACTATAGAAAGAATGTACAGATATGACTCTAAATTTATCACGCAAGTATAATTTAATTCTTATTTTTTAGGCTCAATTATACTTAAATTTTTAAAAAATAACTATTTTGATATAACTTTACATTTTTTTAAGGCTCAAATATGTCTAGATAATGGTCAATTTAATATTTTCCTCTTATCATTAGTTAAGCAATAAAAAAATTAAAATAATAAGATTCTTCTCCATGTTACCTTATTAACATCCTTTGATATAAAATTTATAATACTAGTGAGCCATTGAAAATAATAAATTTATAATTCATGCACACATAAATAATAAAGATAAAGTTTTTATATTCCCACTACTTATATTTTCAAATTCAAAAAGAAAAATAAAACAAATAAAATAAATAAGAGACAAAGAGTGATATAGGGTGTAGAGAGATTTATGAATTTTTTTTATAGCTCTAATCACCATATAAAATTCATAAATAATTCAATCTTCTCTATTTTAAGTGACAAAATCTAAATTCTTTTTTCTATAAAATTTTGTTCCTGTCAACTCATGATGACAATAAGGATAATTGATGATCAGGCTAAGAGCATCAGCAGAAAATATGAGATATGTACGACCGATAATCTTTTGCCTAAGTTATCTTTTGCTCGCTTCATATTTGGCTAAAAATTTAACACATGGATTGTGAAATTTTTAGGAGATTACTTGAGTTCTTTGAAAGTTATCTACGGTGAAATTGTAAAATTTCTTCAGCAAAATGAGAAGAAATGAAAATAACATATGTTTCTATTCTTTATTTTTCTCAAACCCTTTAAACAATCATATAATTATAGAAAATTAAAATAAAATTTTATAATTATGAATAAATATGTAGCTTTTTTGGTAATTAGACACCATGGTTTCTTTTTTTTTTCTAATAATATTTAATTATTTTATGTGAGAAAATAATTTTTTATTTTACGTGGGGTTTACATATTCTTTAAATTTAACAATATTAAAATTTTTATTTGCTCAATGATCAGAATAGTTATTTTTATAAAAATTTATGCATAATTGAGCTAAAAAAATAAGGACTAAGTTATACTCACACTATAAGTTTAGGATATATCTATATTTTTTCTCTATAAAATAACGGTCTTAATTTTGTAGTTAATTGAGAGGCTTAAAAATTTTATTTTTAAAAAATTTAGACTTTTTTGAACAGAAAAAAGGACTCAATTATATATGTGTGATAAGTTAGAGAGCATATTTACACATTCTCCCTGTATTATTATAAGAATGTGAATCATTTTTACTAACTTAAAATGGTTTAACAGTTCAAAAAAAAACTCAAAATGGTTTAACAATTCTAATGTCTTCAAACGAAATTGTTTTATCAGCTTTTCAGAATTGAAGGAGCATTTGTTTTCAGTTACTTTATGAGAATTGACGTGTATAAGTTTTGTTATATTTTAATAATTCTGTAACATCAAAATCTCAAAATTATAGAAATGAATTTGTTTTACTATTTTTTCTTTCAAATCATTTTATAGAAAATCATGTAATTAAGTGATTCTGTCACATTTTCCCACGTTTCAGTATTTAATTTAATTTTACAATGCCTTCACCTGATTTGTTAGTTTTATAGAAATTAAATTTATTTTTATTCTTTTTAAGACATTTTCTAATAAATAATAATTCATGCGAACAGTTCTGTCACATCTTCACACATTTTAATATTCATTGATATTTTGAAATATTATTAATGCAAATGTGTAATTTTTCGTGAATTTCAATACGTTTTTCACACTTTAGAATTGCTTAATTTCTGAAAATTTTACAAGAATGATTTTTTATCTAATCTTTTAATACCGTAGGTCTAACAAATTTTTGTTAGTAAAATATGATACAGAAGTCAAGGGAGAGTGTGGTTTTGTATATATTATTTTATTGTTTTTAATATCAATGAAATCACATATATCTTTTGTTTATTTCAAAACTTTATATCCACGATTAAGCAAAAAAAAAAAATATTATAATCCTCTCTTCTTTATGTATTTTCACAACTATTATAAATCACTTGAACATTATATTGTGGTTTTCGATTTTTCAGTGTATATATTATTTTTATTTTATTTTATTTCTTACTTCGATGATGTCGTCTATCTCTTTTGTATATATTATTTTACTTTTTATATTGATAAAATCTCCTATCTCTTTTATGAATTTTCATAACTTTATATTCATAATTAAGTAAAACATTTTCATAATATTGTCTCTTGTATATATTTTCACGACCGCTACAAATCACATGAACGTATATTGTCGTTTTCGATTTTTCATTTCCTTTCTCACCTCGATGATATCGCCTCTCTATTTTATTTTTTATATCAATAAATTCACATATATCTTTTGTGTATTTTCAAAACTTTATATCCATAATTAAAAAAAAAAATCATGATCCTCTCTTTTCTATATATTTTCATAACTGTTATAAGTCACGTGAACATTATATTGTTATTTCCAATTTTCCATTATATATATTATTTTATTTTATTTTTTACTTCGATGATAGTATTTTATTTTTTATGCCAATGAAATCACCTATCTCTTTTATGAATTTTCATAATTTTATATTCATAATTAAGTAAAAAAATTTCATAATCTTCTCTTTTGTATATATTTTAACAACTGTTATAAATCACGTGAATATATATTTTCGTTTTCGATTTTTCATTTTATTTTTCGCCTAAATGTTATCGTTTATCTTTATATATATATATATATATATTATTTTATTTCTTACCTCGATGATATTATTTATCTTTTTTGTATATATTTTTCTTACCTTCTATTTATAAATAAGCAAAATTTAATAACCTTCTATTCTATATATATTTTCAAAACTATTACAAATTACTAGAATATATTTTCTTATTTTTCATTTTTTATTTTATTTCTCACCTGACATCGTCTATTTTTCACAACCGTTACAAATAATGTGAATATATATTGTCGTTTTTTATTTTTGATTTTATTTTTTACCTAGGTAATATCGCTTATCTTTTTTTATATATATATTATTTTATTTCTTACATCGATGGTATCGCCTACATTTTTTGTATATGTTTTTATTACCTTCTATTCATAAATAAGCAAAATTTAATAGCCTTATGTTCTATATATATTTTCAAAACTATTATAAATCAACCAAATATATTTTATTTTTTTCATTTTATCTCTCACATTAAAGATATCGTCTATTTATTTAATATATATTATTTAATAACCTTTTTCTCTTTTGTATATATTTTCAAAACTATTACAAATCACGTGAATATATTTTGTCATTTTTTTATTTTATATTTTATTTTTCACCTCGATGATATCGTTCATTTCTTTATATATATTGTTTCTTATTTAGATATGATATCGCCTATCTCTTTCGCATTTTCTTTTCCTAAGTAAGCCAAATTTTAGCATTACAAGTCTTATAAATTTGCATTGATAGAATGTAATACAGAAATCAATGCAGAGGGTGGTTATGAGATTAGAAAGATTGAAAAGTTGAGAGGATAGTCGAGCCCCTTAATAGAAGTTTTCATAGAACCACAAACTTATAGTCATTACGTGGAATAAATGAGGTAATTTGCTATTTATTTTTTATCCAAATTCAAAATTTTTTTTTTATATATATATACAAAGACTATCCTCATTGAAATAAGGATAATTTGGCAATCGATGAGTTTTATTTTGAATTTTTTTTCTAAGTTTAGAATATTTTTTTATATGAAAATTTTTCGTATTAGAATCTCAATTATCTAATTTAATTTAATTGTCCGACTCACAAAAAATTATATAAATATATTATTTTCTCAATTTTATTTTTTTTGTTTTGATGATATTAATTTTTTTTACTCAATTTTAATTTTTCATTTTATTTCTTACCTCGATGATATGGTTTATTTCTTTTGTATGCATTATTTTATTTTGTATCTCGATGATATCGTCCATCTCTTATTATATATTTGCATAATTTTCTATTCGTAATTAATTTTATTATTATCATTGATAGAATATAATATAGAAATGAATGCAGTGTGGTTATGAAATTAGTAAAGATGAGGAAGTTGAGAAAGGATAGTTAAGTCTCTTAATAAAAGTTCTGATTGAACCACAAACTTGTAGTCATTATGTGAAATAAATGAGGTAATTTGCTTTTTAATTTTTATCCAAATTTAAAATATTTTTATATGAAAAGTACCATTATTGAAATTCTAATTACATAATCAAATAAAATTTTGATAGTAGTAGTCTTACAAAATTTGTGTTAGTAAAGTCTGATACAAAGACAAGGGAAAGTGTGGTTATGAAATTGATAAGATTGAAAATTTTGAGTCTCCTAAAAGTAGTTTTGCCGGAACTTATGCTTATAGTCGTTCCATGAAGTGGATGAAATTTGTTTTCTAAGTTTTATTCAGATTTGGAATTTCTTTATACAATCTCAATTACTTAATTAATTTAAATTACATATTTAACTCATAACTATTATAAAAATCACATTTCTTTTATTTTTTTTTTATTTTTCATTTTATTTCTCATTTCCAAATTACCGATCTCTTTTATATACATAATTTTATTTCTATTGCGATGAAATTGTCTCTCTTTTATGTCTTTTCATAACTTTTTTTTTAAATGTATATTTTCGTAACCTTTGCCTCTATATATTTTCACAATTGTTACAAATAATTAATTTGACATATATTATCAGTATCGATTTTCTATTTTATTTTTCATCTTGATGATATCACTTATTTCTTTTATTTATATATATTATTTTATTTTTTACCTCAACGATATCGTCTATCTCTTTGGTATATATTTCATAACTTTTTACTCAAAAATTAAGCAAAATTTAATAACCTTCTTTTTATGTATATTTTCAGAATTGTTATAGACAGTGACAGAATCATAAATAAAATGTATAAGGGATAAATTTTTTAAGTAAAAAAAATTATAGGCGATTTGAAAATAAAATTGAACATTTAATATTATAGTAAAATTTAAATTTTTGTTATAAATTTCTAAAAAAAATTCTATCAAAATTTTATATTAGTTATTAAATTCTAAAAATTTATTGAACTTTTTACATATATTTTTATTTTAATTATTGGATCTATTAATTTATTTATAGTATTTCATTAAATAATATTTAAAATAAAAATATTAATTTTATCCAATCTATAACTAAATAATAAGATTCTAATATTAATCTAAATATCTAATTATAAAACCTTAAATACCCACTAATTAAAATAAAAAAGAAATATATGATAAAAAACCAGTATATATAATACTTTATATATAAATACATAATTATAAAATTCTAAATATTCACTAATTAAAAAATATATATAATAATAAAAGTCAATATATATATAAAATACTATAAATTTTTATAAAAATATTATATATATAAATATCTAATCACTAAACTCTAAATACCTGCTAATTAAAAAATATATATATATTATAAAAAAAAAGCCAATATATATAATGCTATATATATATATATAATTTTCATAAAATAATATATATACAATACTATATATATAAATACTTAATTACAAAACTCTAAATACCCACTAAGTAAAAAATATATATAGTAAAAAAAGTTAATATGTATACAAAATACTATATGTATAAAATTTTTATACAATACTATATATAAAATACTATTAAAATTTTATAAAAATACTATATATATAAATATCTACATATGAAATTCTAAATATTCACTAATTAAAAATATATATATAGTAGAAAAGCTAATATATGTATACAAAATACTATATATATAATTTTTATAAAATACTATAAAATTTTATTTATATATATGTATATAAAATTCAATACAAAACACTATATATATGTATACAAGGTGGGAGGAGGGGAAATTGGGGTATATTGCTCCTCCAGGACCACCCAATAGACTCCCACTACAAGATTCATCATATATAGCTATGAAAAATATTATAGTTAAAATAATAAATTATTATAGCTAAATGATTTTGCTATAAAATTTTAATTCGTAGCTTGTCATAGCTATAAGTGGCGTAACTAAAACTTAGCTATAAAATTTATAGATTTCATAGCTTCTTTATTTTGTTTTAGCTACATATTAAAATATAAAGTAACTAAAAAAAATTAGACATTTTGCTATTAAAATATTTCGTTATAGTAAAAGTTATGAATTATTTGCTATGAAAGTCAAATTGTATAGTAAATATTAATTATTGTAAATATGTCAAGTTTTTTCTAGCTAGAACTTATAAAACTTCCACCATCTCCATATTTATTTTCACCAAACTGTTGACTTTGTTACCACTTGTTGGTACTTGAGAGCTCACTTATTTGATAGATTCTTTATAAGTCTTGTAAAAGAATATACTTGTTGACTGAGCTCCATGTTTCAAATGAAATTTTAAAATAATAGATTAATGGGTCTCTTCTACTTATATATTCTTCATTAAATCTATCTTGTTTGATGTGAGATTCCTCTTGTAATATTTAAATAACATCAATTAGCTATGATATGAAAATTTTATAGCTATTATCCAATATTTTTAGCCACAAGTTAATTTTTTATGGCTAATAATAAAAATAATTGTTATAAAAATTTCATATTCATAGTTAAAATATTTGATTTATTACTAGACCAAAAATGTCATAGCTAAAGCTAATTATTGCTACGACAAATAAAAATTTAAATAAAATTTGAGTATTTATTTTGAGATTATTTTTCATAGCTAATGAAATTATAGTTAGCTATAAATAATGTATTCTATGGTTAAAATTATACATTAGTTATCATCAAAAATTTTATAGCAAATATTTATAGCTAAAAATAATAATTATTGTAGTGCCCCCCTCCCTCTGCTTATAGATCATGTTAGTGTGTTTTGTCATTTTTTAAAATTTTTTTATTTCTTATTTTGATGACATCATTTATCTATTTTGTACATGTTTTTATAATTTTTTATTCATAATTAAGCCATTTTATTTTTTTTTGTATAAATTATTTTTTCAGAATTGACCGGATATCTCTCCATCGAGTTATAGTGTAGCTGCATATTTAAGACTCAGACTTAAAATATCTGATTAAGTTAAAATAATTTCTTATTAATTGACATATGCGATCGGTGGTAATTAAGCCAAATTTTATTAATATTACAAGTCTCATAAATTTGCATTTATAGAATATAATATAAAAATCAATTCAGGGTGTGGTTATGGAATTAGAAGCTTTTTGATATATCTTTTAGTTTTTAAACAAAATTGTATGAAACTTACACAACTTTATTTCTATGAAATGATCCTTTTATAGATGAATAATAACAAATAATAATAATAATAAAAAAACAGATTAATCTGGTATTAGCTTATCAAATAAAACTCCTTGATTTAGTTTTACAAAATTCTAATTTTCTCCTGTGACTTTTTCTTAATTTTCTGCAACAATTGAGATATATTTTCCACAGAAAGCACAAAATTATAGTCATTATATAGAATAAATGAGGTAATTTGCCTTTTAATTTTTATCCAAATTTAAAATATTTTTATACAAATGATACTCTTATTGAAATACGAGTTACATAATCATCTGACTCAAAGTTGACAATCAATGAGGTTTATTTTGAATGTTTTTTCTAAATTTAGAATATTTTTACCTAAAAATTTTTCTTAGTAGAATCTCAATTATCTAATTTATTTTAATTGTCTGAATCACAATTATTAAAGATTACATAGATATATTTTTATCTCAAATTTATTTTTCATCTTAATGATATAGCTTTCTTCTATTTATATTTTCAGAATCTTTTATTTATAATCAACTAAAATTTAATATTATAACTTTTACAAATTTGCATTGGTAGAATACAATATTGAAGTAATTATTTTAGCCATTTTACTCTTGAGAGCATAACTTAAAATAACAGATAATTTTGCAAAAACCAGAGAAGTAAACAATGCTTAGAGCAGTTTTCAGAACTCTAATTCAAGTAGATGTGCATAATGAAGGACCTAGAGGAAGGATTATATGGCAAAACCCTCAACTGACAAATTGGAGTTGCCTAGCAATTAACTGGTGATCTTTAAGTTCCTCATGATTTTTTTAAGTTTCAATTTTTAAAAAAAAAAAATTTGCGGAGAGGCTTAAAATAATCATGAACAAACAAATATACAATTATATGCATTGCAGAATCATATATTTGAGAGCAAAATTGATAAAACTTTTGCTTTATTTGTCCGCTAATTACAAGAACTGGAACATCCCTATATTAGTCTCCTCATCTCTCCCTCATATGTTGGTAGAGATTGTCAATACTAATGTTGGACAATCTCTTAATCAACAAATCGATATTATCGTCTCTATCCAACATACTTATTCTAACATATTGCAGGCCGACTCCGAAGTGTTTGCCGCTTCTTGTCAATATTTTGTTGGATCGTAGAAAACCTTCGCAATCCTCGATAGGTTCTTCACATTTCAACCAAGCAAAAGCTGCACAATCATATATTTGGTAAGAATATAAAACTTATTGCATAGTGTACTCCTATTAATGTTAATAGTTAGCAGATTTTACCAGGTTGAATCTCAGAGAACCTTCCGCGAAAATTGCAGAAGTCAGGGGAGAATTCTGGTATGCTGAACATTCCACTGTGTTTCACCGCTGCCCTTAAGAGTCTCCACCTCTCTTCCATGACGTTATAGGCAAACTCGAAAAGGGACTTAGTCTGATTGGTAGAAGACTCACAACTGTCAGACACCACTTCTAATACTTTAGCTGCCCGCACCTGTGAGTCCCTTGACACGCCTATGCTGCCGAGCTCTATATATTTTATCATTCGTTTTGCAACTTGTTCATCCTTAACAAGAGCCCAACTACCAAAATGTTCAAATGAGAGATGTTAGAAGTTCGAATATGAAATCTCACAGTTTTGAAGACAACTCCAGTACCATTGGGCTAAAATTTATTGGTTGGAAGAGAACATATTGCAGTGTGATTAGGAACTTACCCAATTCGCATTCCGGCATGTCCAGTTGTCTTTGAAACGGTGAATAACATAATATCATGGTCAGCAGGGGATGAAATGGGGGTATACTGAGGCCAGTAGTAGGCAAAATCATGCACCAAAATACCCCCGCTTCTATTCAAAACAGAATGTCTGGCAAATCCATCAGGGTTATTAGGAGATGTCACTAGCTCAATAAATTGCCCTTCTTTTGTGAAGGTTGTGGCATCGCCTTCCCACTTGTAAAGTCCAGACTTGAGGCAATCTGTTATTGCAGGATAAGACTGCATCAAATTAACACAGATATTAGATTTAGTAAAGGCTAGCACCTGCATAGATTCGATAGAAGGCCACAAATGATATACTCACAGAGTAAAATGGGACTGCAGATACAACACTAATAGGTTCCTCTGCATCTTGTGGAGCAAGAGCATATAACACAGCTTGAAATAGCTGTGTAGAACCTGTGCCTACCACAAAATGTTTGTCCTCAGTTACAGCATTTCCTACAATTTTATGAAGCCTAACAACTTGTCTAGCAAATTCGGGCACCAAAAACCAGCAAGGATTCCGAGGATCAGAAAAGTAACTCATTGACTGCCAGCCAGGGATTACAATTGTAGCCTTGTCTCCCATTTGTTGCCAAAATCTCTCGTACATGGTAGGATCACCACTACATTAAGCAACCATATTAAAAAAATTAGGACCTCATTAAATGCATCACATTGTTAATTACATATAGGATCTTCATTTTCATAATTAATTGGTTTACAATTATGATTCAATTTTAATTCAGCAATTCTTGCTGTTCTGCTGATAAATTCATAATAATTGTACAGTGGCAAGTATGTGAAGACAGAATTGGTAGGACCCTTTTAAAATGATTAGATGAAGTGTAGATGCATGGCTAGTTAACATAACACCATATCAGATATAATCTGTGAATTTGTGCTGTTGTTTATTATTGACCTACTAAGCAAAGATCCAGTTATAATTGGTATGTGCATATATATCTCCATAGGACCCACAAAGTGGTAGACCCACAAAACCACAGATAACTGCCCCACTTTCCATATAACCTAAAAAGTGAGCAATACCTCATTACTGATTACTGATTAAGCTACCAAAGCAGAACACCGACAAGTGACAACTCATATGGCCCCCACGGACACGCATCTACTCCTTCTGACTTCAAACAAGTCCTAGCAGTGCACTATGGGCTCCTCCAATCTGCTATTAGCTCAATATATTTAATATGCAAAATTTTAAAAAGTCTTTATGTGGAGTTTTAAGGGCCGAAAGGCAACCCAACTAAGCGTTCTAATGATGGTGCTGGTCAAAATGGCACTAAACGAATCCACCATCTATGGTTGCAAAACAATTTTGTGACAATATTTTTATTATTTAATTTTTGGCACTCATTCACCCTTCAACATGGGAACAGAGAGATGACAAAAACAGTCATCAAGTACATGAAAAAGGCTGCAACAATTACATTACATTACATTTCACCTCTCCAAGGCAAGTTTTTAACATATAAATCAGAATCCAAGTATGAAAAGTCTAAATTCTAAAATAACAAAAGGATCTGCGTGAGTTTGTGACCTGTCTTTGTCTATACAGTGTAGTCCCCTGAGGTAAGCTTGCCCTCAATGCACGTTATGGAATCCCAATACAGATTCCGTATTAAATAAATCATAATAATTATTATTATTTGGAATTACCTTTTATGATAATGATATTTCACTTTTGCCCCTGCCTTCAAAATTTATAACTAAGGACAAAGAAAATGCTAATTTTGCTTAAATAACACCAACTTCAAGATACTCATACTCCATGACTTGTCAATCTTCAAGATTGAAGAAAAAAAGTTAAAAGTATTTCTTTTGCACTTACTGATCGAGATTAATCACTCTGTTATTGTCTCCGCCAATGGAAGTAGCTGAAGAAGAAGAGGGGAAGGTGGTAGAGGTGGAGGAAACAGAGAGATGAGTCTGCTGCTTCACTATTGCCTCCCTCAGGTCACCATCATCACTCAACAGTGGCAGCTCACTTCGGTTTTTCAGGGAGAGCCTTATGATGAAGCTCAGGTTAATCGCGATTGACAGGATTAGCAAATGGTTCACAGTGAACACATTGCAAATGCTTGCCATTTTTCTCAGAGAAAACAGAAAGGAAACAGATTTGAGTTGTGAGAAATGAAGAACCCAGTAGAACGCTAAATAGAAAAACTCAGAAGATAAACACAAACTCCAATTGACAGATGGGTGGTGATGAGGAAGCAGTTACAACTATCGATTCTTGCTATTTGGGCTTATGGATTATCTAGGGAAGGAGCCTAAAAATTTTTGAACAACCTTTGTGTCATTCAAGAAAAAGCCACACAGAGCAGGTAAATGAGAAAAAAAATCACGTGGGAGATATTGAATGACATTAAAGAAAACATGGAAGGACTCTAAAAACCCATTGAAACCCATAGAAATCAAAGAGATTCCTGGGTTTCTAGAGCCTTTTATTGCATGAAAACTTTGAGCTTTTACTAGAAAACAACAAAATTTGTTCTTCTGCTTTAGAAAATTAGTAGAAAGAAACTTTCAAGTCATTTGGATACGCCCTTGAAAATTAATAATCAAAACCAAATAACAAGAGAATACAATCAATCAGTATTTAGTACGTTCTTGAGGTTTTTGAAATGTAAAAAAAAAGGGCATAAAAATTAAAACTGGCACTTCATGATTTTGGACCAAGAAAAGAAAATAAGAAACAAAAACACAAATACCCAGAAATGTAATTCGATGAGGATGGGGATTAATACGCGTTGGCGGGCTTCGCTCTCGAAAACACTTCCGACAGAGAAATTTTTCTCAAGAACCAAGAAATTTTCCGTGAAAAAATCGCAGTTTTCCCTACGCTAGATCTCGAAAGAAAAGGGCACTATCATCAAGTGTGTAGATTTACTGTTACTTTTCCTTCAGAAATCCTTAAGTACCGTGCTTAACATATCTATGTAAAATAAATTTTAATATTTATTTATTTTTTTTAATATCAAGTTTATTTTATAATTTTTTATTTTTTATAAATTTTTTTATTAATTATATATGAGAATAGAAACATTTAAAATATAAATATAAATAATACATATTTTTAATCACGCACTATGTTTTAAATTTTTAATAGTTTATTTTATGTAAATTAAGTGCATATAAATAAAAAAATTAATTATGTATATATACATTATATAATTGGAAGCACGAACGGAAAGGGAAGGCTAAAAGCTGCTATAACCTATTCTCTTAAAATCAAATAATAATAAGTGTCTAAAGCTAAAACCTCATACTTTTTTTTAAATTATATATATTAACAGAAAAAATATTTAACAAACTCTAATTTAACACTTAAATAAGAGTGATATATATTTTTTGCTATTAAATTATATCTTAGTGATTAAAAACTCATACTTTGATCTTGGCTTTTTATTTTTTTATTTTATTTTTGAAATTTCCTTTTCTTTTGATCTTCCTTTTTTTTTTTAAAAAAAAAGTATCAAATATTTGCTTTTGAAAGATGTCTTGTCACTATGGAGATGGGAACTAAAGGAGTCTTTGCTTTGGACTGATAATTTGCATTATATTTTTAGTTATTATTATTATTATTATTATTATTGTTATATTTCCTAATTCCTAGTGTGAAATAAACCTTTTTTAGCCATTCTTTTCATTATATTTTTAAAATTTATATAAATGATTTTAAAACATCATCAAATTGTATAGCCCTGTTAATTGTCTATCTATCTGCAGGGATGAGAATCTATTCAATCATGATCATAATTCATAGTGAACCATAAACTAGACCATAAATTGACAGTTTAATTTATAAATAGAATTAAAACAAAAAAAAAATCAGTTTCTAACCGAAAATAAGATTGAGTTATAAAAATTCGATTCATGTTAATGATTTTTGGAACAGAAACTGTTAGTTTAGGTTTTGAACCATGAAAAAAAATAAAAATTAATATATATTTTAAAAAATATATATTTTTAATATATATGTATTAATATTATATATTATATATAATATTAAGACATATATTAATTTTAATTCATATTTATTAAAAATATATAATTTTTAGTTAAAAATTAAAATTTTAGAGTTAATTTTATAAATTTTTTCTTACACTTCAATTTCAATATTAAATAAATAAAATAATATAGTTAATTACAAGTATTTATAATAAAAAATTATATCTTAAAAAATTTGTCATTATTATTATTGCTATTATTTATTATTAATAATTATTATTGTTAATTTATTATTATTTAATAATAAATATTATTTAATTTGATTTTTATTGTTAAATTTATAAATTAAGTGTTTAATTTTATAAAAATATTATTAATTATAATTATTTTTATTAAAAAAATAATTATTAAAATTAATTTAAACTGACAGTTTAAATTAAAATCGAAACCAATCTATTTTAAAAAATATAAATATTAACAAAATTAGTTAATCAATTATTAACTATTAAAGTTAAAATTCATAATTTTTATAAATATAAATTGCAACCAAACAGCAGCTATAGTTAAATCTATCTCTATCCCCATTTTTTTCATAATGATTTGAATAAATAAATTTTCGGTATTTAAAAAATTATAATTTAAGATCTCTCAAATAAAATTTTCGGACTTTGCTCGTGGAAAAAAGTTGATAAACTAATAGTTGACATTTTGGCTGTACCAAAGACACTCTCGAAAAAAATAAATTAAAAAAATGTACTAAATAGACTGCTTAAACTAATTAATATTAATTGAGTTTTAATTTCTTTATTAAACAAAAGCATAATATCAATATGAGACTGTTGTAATAATAATTGCCAATCTCAACGGAAAAGCCATGGAAAAGTTGTTTTGGTTTAATCAATGAAAGTTTCATTCTGACAAAAAAAAAAAAATACTCCTTCCATATTATTTATATAGAAAAAATAAAATGGACACAAAAATTAAAAAAATTTTACTTTTTTTATCTTTATTTACTTAAATATCCCTAAAAAAATATTTCTCAAATTAAACTTTTAAGGCAAGGGTATAAATAGTATTTTGTCTCATTTTACTTCCCAAAATTTATTTAAAATGACACACTTTCTATATAAAAAATACACCAAAAAAATTTTTTTCTCTATATAAATGATACGGAGGAAGTAGTAATTACCGATTACCAAGCAAATGGATATATACGTTGACGTTTGACTACAATTTATTCGTACTTAGTTGTCTATTTATTAAAGTACAATCATCACGAAATAATAATAAAAAAATAATATTTATTATATTAAATTAATTTAAATTAAAAATATTTACTCATTAATTATATTAAAATATAATTATTTTAATTTTATATTTATAATTAATACATAAATATTTTTAATATAATTAATATATAAATATGTTTAATTCCAATCAATTTAATTCATATAATATTTTTAATAATAATAATAATAATTAACTATTTTCAACTCTTTCATAAAAAACCATTTTCAACACTAATTTATAATATATTTATTTAATTATTTGATACATAGCAAAATTCAGCAACCAACTGATCATATTTAGTTTGAATAAGAGGGTATTTGGTTTAGCTGATTGAGGCAGCTGATAGCTGTTTCAAGTCAATCAGCTAAAGAATAGGTGTTTGGATAACTTTTTTATCAGCAGCTGTTAGCTGTTTGAAAAAGCTCCTCCTCCTAACTTTTTCTAAACAGCTGCTGATAGTTTTTTTTATTTGACAATATATTAACCCTGAATTATTAGATAATATTAATATCTGTAACCTTTAATTTAAACTTATAACGTGTGATTATTAAAGTATAACGATATATGCCAAATCAATGATTTATACGTCAATCTTTTATATATATATTAATTAATCGAATCTATGAGGATTACAATATATTTTACCAAAAAGAAAAATCTACTAATATTTTTTTCGAAAAAAAAAGCTACCAATAAATTTTACAAAAAAAAAAGGCATCAATCTATTTTTATTGTAGCTGGTAGATTATATTTTTTAAATTTATTATAAATATATTTATTATTCAAATTTTCAAAATTTGAGTTTATTTAAAATTATACCCTTATTGGTCATTTTACACAATAACAACAACAGCTTACTATATTTTTACCAAACGCTCATTATTCATCAGCTAACAGCTATCCGCAATAGCTACCAGCTATCATCAACAGCTATCAGCTACATAAAACCGCTAAACCAAACAGGACCTAAATGATTAATACTAAAATCTTAAAATCTTATATATAGGCAAATTTTGAGTTTATTTTTTGCGAGTTTTTATAATTTGGTCATTAACCAAATGGATTTAAAATGTTTCATTACTGTTACTCGTAATGATATCTCTTTGAAATTTATATATTCACTATTTGGTGGTGGCTGGTGGTGGGGAGGTTGAACTTTAAACCCAGCCCTCCACGCAGACGCAGGTGAGGCGCAGATTTATATTAACTTCATTCAGTCCGGTGGCCCACAGGACTCTTAGTTTTTAATTAAAATGCTTAAATCTTAAAATACTTTTCAAATTTTCACTCTGAATTATTTGATAAAAAAAATATTTATCTTCATATTATTTCAATTTTTTTGAATAATAATTTTAAAGTTTCACCATTTAATATAATTAATTACATATGAAAGAGTTGAGTTTTTTTTTTTTAAATTACATATTAAAAATGAGAAATATCTAGAACTTGATCTCGACATCTATATATAATATTAAAATAGATAATATTAATATAATATTATACTAAGCGGTATATTATTATTATTTTTTAAATATTAAATTAAATAAGAAATGGTTTGAAAATATTTGGGAGATATAAGAGTTGCATGGATGACACTTTTGTTCAATAAGATCTTAAATATAAAAAAAATACTCGATGAATGGAGACAAAGTAATTTGATATCTATTTTTAAGAATAAATAAGATATTCAAAATTGTTCAAATTATAGAGATATAAAGCTTATGAGCCACATTATGAAATTATGAGAGAGAGTTATGGAACACCGTTTGTATTTAGATACTTATATCTCTCCAAATCAGTTTGACCTTATGCCTAGTCGATCAACTATGAAAGCTATCTTTCTTATACGAAATTTAATGAAAAAGTATAGAGATATGAAGAAGGACTTACATATAATTTTTATTGACTTGAAAAAAGTTTATGGTAGAGTCAATAAAGGAGTTTTATGATGGGTCCTAGAGTGTAGAAAATATCTATATGATATATTCAAGTATTGAATGATATATATGAGAGAGTCATCACTAGTGTCCATATTATGAGAGGGGATATTAAGGATTTTTTTCCGTTTCTATTGGGTTGTACCAATGTTCAGCCTTGAACCCTTATCTTTTTGCCTTAGTATATATGGTAATATTCTTTATTATATGATATTTGCAGATGATAATGTATTAATAGATGAGATTCAAGCAGAAATAAGTCTAAAGTTAGATTTATTGAGAAGCACTTTGAAATCTAAAAGTTTTAAGCTAAGTAGAACTAAAACTGAGTATATGCATTGTAGATTTAATAACGAGAATAGAGAAAGAGTCGAAATTATTTTAAATAGAATAGCAGTACCTTATAGTAATAAAAAGTATTAATTCTATAATATACTAAACTTCAATAATATTAATTTAATAAATAGTATTGAGACAGTGATTTTATATAAGAAAGTACTATTATTATACATAAATATTTTTATAAGCTATGTTTATTTTAATTTTTTCATAAAATATTATAATATTTATTTTACACCACACTTATTGATAAGTTTAAATTAATTATTAAATAAGAAAAATATTAATGATTATCAATTTTTATATTTTTTACTTAAAAATATTATTATAGAATTTCAAAATTATTACATATATATATATTAATTAAAAATACCTGCAGCATTGTAAAAGTACTATTCCAATTAAAACTGGAGCAATGCACACTTTTAACCGTAAAATTATATCTTAATAGTTTAATATTTTACCATTTAATATAATTAATTATCAATTTTTAAAATATTATCACCATTTATATTAATTCTAATTTGATCAAACACCCTCATAATTCCTTCTTGCAAAAGAAGAAGTGAAAAAAAGGATAATTACAGCAGCAAATATACCAAATTAACTTAGGAATTAATATGCCTAGAGAAAGTTTATCAAGCAACAGTAGTTTTGAATCTTGGTAGGAAGATTTAGATGAATAATTTTTTTAGTTAATAAATTATTTTTTAGGATTATAAGTAGGTTTTCGTGTATTTTTTAAATGATTTCTGTGTATGATTTTAAGTAAATAAAAACCTATGTTTAAGCTTCAATTGCAACAATTAATGTGATAAACCACCCAAGAAAAAGTATTTTTAGACTTCGTTAAAAATTTATAATGAATTTAATTTATTAAAAATTATAATTTAATCAATTAATAAGAGATTATTCTAATTTATTAAATATTAATTTATAATTATATTTAACTCGATTTCGAAATAATAATTTATATATAAAAAAATCAGCTATTGTAATATATATATATATAATTAGTGCACTCAACATTTTCAATATATATATTCCATACTATAGCAATTCTTAGTTGTCACCCAGATTAGATAAATAAACATATAAATGCATCTGATTCTCAAAGGCACCAAACAGCAAACATATAAGTATGGAATTAACATTAATAAATAATGTGTTTTGATAATTAAATACCATTTGAATACTCATTATTTTAATTTGTTAACCTGCGTCCCGTCACGTGGTATAGTGGGAGTCCAAGTAGTATGGCAGCCAATAAGTCAAAATGAGAATTCAGTGAGTGGCACTGAAAGCTTTGACTCTGTGTTGCTTCCTTCTGCAAAAAAAAAATCAGATAGCAGAACGAAATTAAATATGAAAACGACCAAACACCTAAAAATTCTTAATGTCCAAAATGCCTGGACCTCTGACTTTATATTAAGGGTTCACAAAGTCAGAACAGTAGCAAAAAAGATCTAGAATTTGGGGCCAAAATTTTAACTTCTTGAGAGCTCAGTCATAGCAATCCTTTCCACAACTTAAATAAAATCTTAATCTCAATTTGATTGAAGTCGGCCACATAAATTTTCTTTTTCCTAGCTAGAACAAAAAAAAAAGTAATCCATCTAAAATTGTATAGTATGTGTTTCTTGAGGGTGCACTGATGATTAGTTTGGTTAGGAGATGGTCCTTTTCATTGGGTAATCATCATATTAATTATAAGGTTTTGTGGACATTATCAATTATTCTTGATTTAGCCATTGAAAGAGCTATTTTTGTATCTATTGAAACTGATAACCTCACCTAGCTAGCTAGCTTTATGACTAATATGTTATGACAGAGCTAGCATAAGAGTTACCTTTCTGCTGCCAATAAATTTTGAATTTTGTAATCTGCTGTTTGTTCTCTGTGAAAGATCCATGGAGGAGGGACCAGCCTACAGTTGTATATATCCTGACAGGATTTCTTATCGTCATCCTGTTTACTGCTAAATATTTATCAAAGATCTTGTCAAATCTTTCTTTATATATTCGTCAATAATGAGATACTGCATGATCAATTATTTTAGGAAATAATAATTTCCCTCAAAAAATAAAAAAAAATAGAAAAAATAAGGCTATAATTATGTTCCTATAATATTTTTCTTCTTTTTTTCTCTTTTTTTTTTCACCTACATACGTTTGTGCCTACAGCTCTCCTCAAGTCCGTTGAGGTGGAAATTTAACTTTGTGAAAAAGAACCATTTTAAATATTGAAAAGTAATATTTAAGTATTGTTGTTCAGTTGTTTTAAAACTTTTATGATCAGGATATGTGAATTTTTATTTAAAAATAAATTGTAAACAACTCATGGCACTCAACATTTTCAATTAGTGTATTTTTAATAATGATTTAAATAATATTATAAAAAAAATAACTCAACCAATGCTAGCAAGTAGCAATAGATACGGTTTGGCTTCAAAAAAAAAAAGTTGAAAAATATCAGTTTCGATCCAATTTTTATTTCAAGATGGTCTAACTCCAAAAAAAAAAAAAGTTTATCTGAATTATTATGAATTTACGAGTTGATATAAGTTGGATTTTCGAATTTATTGATGCAAAATAATGCAAAGTATTTTTTTTGTAAACTACCACTATTATTAATGATTGATTATGAAAGTACAAATATACGAAATATTTTATTAAATTTATTAGATAAAAATAATACTCCATATACTACTAATCATTAATCACAAGTAAATTTATTAACTTTAGATAAAATCAATATATACTATCAATCATTAACAAGTTTAATTACTACAATTAATTAGTTATTACTACTATTAATTAGTTATTACTAACACTAAATTTCTAATCACACATATATATATATATATATATTAAATAAAACATAACATATATTATATAGTTAAATATTTAATAAACATAACTTTTCTATTTTCTAATTAACATGTTTAATATAAATATATCATTATTTTGTTAATTAGTCATTGTATATGCTATCGTAAGCAACCATTTAGAAACAAATATTTATTATTTCAATAATTCATTATTTTTATTTTTCAATAACACATTATTGCTAATTCAATATATTATAAAAATAATAATAATAACAATAATATTTGAATTTGGCACAATTCAGTAAAGATATCGATTCGAATAAATATAAAAATTCAAAATTATTCTACTAATATCATGTCATTTATAAAAAAAATTATATTTAATAAAATTCTAAATCAATTATGTGATAAGATTCGAAAGATTCAGTGTCCTGCTGAAACATAATGCAAACGAATTACGAAACAAGTAAACGGGGAAGACATCGGCTGAGGAAGTGATTCAAGTAAAGTGCCTTCGGCCAGCCACCAAAATGCAATCAATGAAAGTGACTCCTTGCAGTCATTAAAGCCCAAGATTCGAGTCAACTAGGCAATAATTGGAGATGGGCTTTCAGATCATATGCACGATCCATACTTAAAAGGAAATATTCTGTTGGCAGAGCAGCACTGTTTTCTAACCTTTTCTGAGGATAATTTCCACCTATATTCACACCTTTCCTTTTCTTTCCATTTTATTCCCCTTTCCACACATGCATCATTTCATCTTATTCCCTAAAGAACCAACCAAAATTCCGTGGCAGACACAACATAATAAATCACCTTTACAACACCCCACAACTAGAATACTGTTAATTATTAAGGACGTACTCCAAAATAAAATAGGTTAAACATTGGGTTGAAATACTTTTAATGAAGAGTGATTGAGCTGTGCATGTACCTAAAATCAACTAATTCCAAGGGAAGAATAGTAAGTTAAAAGTAATGTGACTGTAGAAAAAGGAGGCTTGAAAAGAAAAAGAAAAAAATAGCATATACAAGGCATCGAAACCAGTTTTTACATTCACAAACAACACAACCACATATAAAGGCCAGTTACAATATCTAATTTACAAAGCAACAAACAGGAAATTGTGTAAAATCCTTTCAGTAGAGGAATGTGGATTCATAAATTGATAGTTCAATATTCTATACAGAACATATCAAACAAAACAACTTAAGATAACGTAATACTTTGACTGTATAAATGCATGACACAAGATTCTGAGATTATCCATTGTTCATCAGCTTATCCAGCATAGTATTAAGGTCTACTGACTCGCCATTCTGTGTCAATTTTTTCACTGTTGCTCTCACCGAGTCTCTTCGGAATCCCATAGCAACTACCTTGTCAACAACATCATCAATTGGCATCCTGTTTCCACTCCCATCAGTTCTTGCTTCATCATCCACACTTTTGGCAGTTGGAATAGCATGTTGTAATATGCGGGCTGTTGGCAATCTGAAGTAACTAATTTCCCCACTGCTCACTGGAGGAGATGATGAGGGTTGAAAGGTTTTTCTAGTAGAACTGCTATTGTATGTAGGAGCATTATAATTATAGAAGTCCACAATATTAGTGTATCCCTGTGGTTGCAGCCCCTGTGCTGGTGAATTTGCAGAAGTAGATTCTGAATAGTGGAAGTTCAAGGGTTGATCAGCAGAACCAGAATTGAATGGGTGAGGAGGAAGGGGCCTATCATGTGGGTGAGAAGACCTGCGGATGCCTTTTTCTTCAGGATGATGGGTATGGAATTGAGGGCTTCCCATAGTAAAAGGTGGGTGCACCTGGGGCAACTGATGTAAGTGTGAGTTCAGCGGAATATGAGGTGGTGGTTGATAAGGCTGTTGCGTATGAGGTGATAGCTGTGCCTGCTGGGTTGGAGGTGCATGCTGTTGATGATTGATTCCTGGAGTCAAAACTGGCAGTGCGCCATAAGATTCTTGCTGTGGAACAGAAGAGAAAATACTCTGTGGACACTGTAAAGAATGTTGTGGTGCCATGGCTGCCACTATTGGATGGTAAGAAGCTGAATGTGAGGGATCCTGTGGTGCTGTTGCTGCAGGTGTGATTGCAGGATGGATCTGTAGAGGTGAGTTTGTAATATTAGAAGAGAAAGCAAGAACTGGTTGTTGACAAGAAACTGGAACTGAAAGTGGTGGGTGGGGTTGCTGAGAGACTGATGACAATGCTTTGGCGCCTGAACTTGATTCAACAGTGTTATTTTGCTTTTCTGGTTCTGGACTATCCTTGGATACACAAACCTTCGCCAGCCGCAGCTGAGCCTCAGTTATCTCTTGTTTATCCCTCAGATCTTTGATCCCACCCTGAATCTGGAAAAATTTGCAAATGGCATTTATTAAGCACAGATATTCAGCATCAAATAGATTACTGATTAAATCAACTGCCCCAACAAAAATTAGCATTTTATCCATTTTTTATGAGAAATCACTTGTTCAGAGGGAAAATTTTGAATAAAAATTCATGCTACAACTTCCTGTTCATTTCCTCTTGCTTAGAAAAGTAAATAGTCACTAGTATTTGACAGATTTCTCTAGCTGAACCTTCAAGTTTTTACATAACTTGGCCTCCTAAACCCCTCAAGGAGAGGATGATAGTTATCAAGAGTACAAGTTTTTACTGTTCATCATCTAGGTTAAAGATTGAAACATTGCTCTTTGACCCAGGGGATAACTGCTCGCAAGAATGATTTTTGGGTTTATTCGAGTAGAAATTGAAGTGGACAATTAGATTTCACAGAAGGATTGAGAAACAAAATTAAGGAGGAGATTTTTACTGTTTTTAATGCAAGTCAGCATCACAGAAAGTAAAGGAAGAGAGTTTAGATTTCACACCTAAGCAAATATACCCTTGAATTTTGAAGCAGTAAACTACTGGACCAACATCTAATTTACAAGGATTATAATTCTAAGACTCCTAAGACTCTATAAGGATTATAATTCTAGGCAGTGCTCCACGATGTCCCTGATGATCCCGACAGAAAACTAGGCCATACTTCTAAGCTTCTCAAGTTTTTGAAATTGCACTTTTCATGTGCTTCTTGTTTGCACCAGATGCATATACCCCTACATGCAGATTGCAAATGCTCCAATCTTAAGGATACACTTAAAATTATATAACAGGTTGTTTTGGAACAAAGATAAAAAGTATAAGGACTCCCTACCGCAGGTCTATACTGTGTGAAAGCTCTCCTGAGAGCTAAAGTTTTTGTTTTGTCATTGTAATCCACCTTTTGCACTCAAACCTGATTGTAAAACAAAATGTTCTCCTAGACATGTGAATGGTATTGCAAGTGCAACAAATTAATCTTATTACTTGCCCTTCAGTAGGATGATCCATTAACCTCATAGTTCTCATCCTAGCACATGCTTTGATTAGGAGAATACCCAAGACACTCTACCATACTGCTATACTTCCTCGAGTACAGCTGGAAGGATTAATTACATGGTCATTGAAATCAGATTATATGCACACACAGAATTCAGTTATTTCTCACATAACAAAGTCATAGTAGTCAATTTTAAGAGTACAAAATATATGAACAAAATATGTATACTTCCTACAAATTTTAATGAGAGAATGAGTTCAAGACTTTTAGAACTTCTGAATCAAAACTTCATATGATACTTCTCAACAGAAGATTCATTTGCCTACAATAAGGCCTTTTCACAAACTATAGGATTAACAAAATATCAGTGACAGTAAAGCATCAAAATCTAAGTCGGACCTGCCTTTTATTGAAGCCTACTTGCCTAGAAGCATATTCCCTTGGATTCTTTTGCATGCATTGGTCATCTTGCACCACATTTGCTTCATATTGTCATTTAACAAATTTAGTTCTTTAGTGCCAATTATATGATTAGAAATTTTGCTTAATGACTTTCTGCAGCATTCATGTGTCTTTTGCCAATATTCTCGATATAGAACTCTTTGGCAAACAAGGACAACAATCAAACCAGCTCCTAGAATTCAATATTCCAATCTGAAAATCAAACCATTAATACACATCAAACACTTTATTCCTTCGTGTATATCCAGCCCTTTTCTAGTTTCCCTTTAATTCTGTCAAGGAAGACAAAAAAGCTTTTCTGCTTAAAGATTAACGTGCAACCTGGCTCAGTGCTTCTAGCCAATAAAACGACCACTTCTTTTACCTGATACATTAACCAACAATCATTCAACCTGCAAATTCTAAACCTCTCTTTCTCTAACGTCAAAACCAAAATCCCCAGTTTTTCCAAACCCTACCTTGCCATTAATTAGTTAAAAAATATAATGACTTTGACACAAAAATGCGTGGAATTTGTTCAATATCGAGCTGTTATTTTGCGGATCTCAAGCAGTCTAGACACAGAGAGACACCCAGCTTGGGGACAGTGGCAAAACAAATTAAAGCATGTAAGTTCAAACATACCGCTATTAGAATAGTCTCCAGGTCCCTTAGCTTTTTGTCGGTTCTTCCATGACCAAATTCAATCGATTCTTTCAAATCATCAAAAGAATTTTCTACTTGGCGTGTTCTACTTTCCATCTGAGATACTCGTGCACTGAGACACTGCACTGAATGCAGCAGAACATCAGCGTGTTCCTTCAACTTTTGATCAATCCTAGAAATCAATTCTACATCACTACAAATTCCAACTTTCTCGCCAGATAATTTTGTAGAATCAACAGGATCCATTGAACTCCAACCCTGTAATTATCAATGAATCAACACTTTAAACATGATTTAAGTGAGCATAATTTCAACATATACAGCAAATTATTAATTTTGCAAACTAATTGCACAACATAATCCAGCTATTTATTGACATAAAAATTAACTCAACTGAGCTACTATTCATCAAAAATACCGTAAAGTTTATATCTTTATCTGAAATATGGAAAAGGGAAATTCAACCAAATAAAGGACATCTTTATATGAATTTTACTTGTTAAAAAATTTCAATACCCAGTTTACTTCTTTCTAATATTTTCTAGGCAGCATAGTACCATATCGAAAAAACAAGAAAATAGATAAGCTCAAGAGAGAATACGATACTCTGAGGTGGGTTCCATCGAGGGCTTTTGCATTGGAGTGTAAGGAGTGAAATGGATGGAATTCGAGGCCGTAATCTTGATCATCATCGTCGTCGTCTAAGAAAGATGGTGCTCGGGACTTGGAAAGTTGAGTGATTTGCTTATCCATGTACTTAGAATTCATTGTAAATATATATAAAATGTTGGATTCTAATTTAGATTTCTCCTCTTATTCCTTCACACACGCACAATTATCAAAGTATTGGGATATGATTTCTCGGTAGCTGCCTATAATTTTGCCCTCCACAGGAACATATCCGTGTTGCGTCTCCCTGGTATTTCTCCCTACCTAATTCCTTCCGTCAAAATGTCAAACGGCATCGTTTGTTTGTGTTTTTTTCCCCCAATCTATTTTCTTCTCTATAACTCTTTCGTAGTAAAGGTTTACGCGGTGTCGTTTGCTTGAACCAAATTGTCCGCATGGACCAATTGGCAATTACAATGTTTAGAGTTTAGGCAAGGAAGACAGTGGAAAAAAAATAATAAAATGGTAGATTGAATTTATCAAAGAAATTTTCATGAATAAAGAAATTAAAAAATTTGACAGTATCACTTGAGGGTGAAAATGAAAATTCTTATATTATATTAATAACTTCCATGATGCATAAAAAACACCGAGTCAGAAAATATAAGTTGAACTAGCTAAAAAATAATTTAATTTGTCAAAAAAGAAATTAAGAGAGTGTTTCTCAAAACTTAAAAGCTGGTTAAAATTGATTATAAGTAGTTTTTATATTATAATTTGTTTATTTAAGTGTTTCTGAAAACTTAAATAGTAGATTATAATTTGATTTTAATCAGTTTTTTAAAAGTTGGATTTTGTTACTTTTTTTAAGCAGTTTTGACTAAGTAAAAGACTATATTATCCCTACCTAATCTTCAATATTCCAAATTTATTCACCCTATACACTTTAATTTCCATCAAAATTCTTTTATTTTTAGGATTCTAATTAATATTTTTAGGATTCTAATTAATTTAGTAATATTTACATGGTAGTTTTTTATTTGTATAATTTATTGATATCACCAATATTATTATTATTATTATTAAATAAATTTTTTTTATTATTATTATTAAATAAAATTTATTATTATTATTATTAAATAAATTTTATTATTATTATTATTATTATCATTATTATTATTATTATTGCAAAATAAATTTTGAATTGACATTTAAAAAAATATTTTTATACAATAAATAAATTCAGAGACAGTTTGGTCATTTTGACAGTTTCTGCAATTAAAAATTCATTATAAGCTGATCTTACAGAGACACTTAACTGATTATCAGCTGATTATTAACTAGTTTACAGAAACGTTTAACTGTTTATTTTTAATCTGATTATAATCTAAAAATCACTTATTCACGATAATCTGAAAAACTCCAGTTTTAAGAAACACCCTCTAAATTAATTTTTTTATTAAAATATGAGAGGAATACTTAAGTATGGAAGTTTTGGCCACACTGAAATTTATAATTTTGATTTGGCTAAAATATTTGGCCAGCAAAGTAACAATTGTCCAAGTCAAAACTTGTAGTTTTAGTTTTATTTTTTTTAATAATAATAACAATAATAATTAAAATAATAATGATAATAATTAAAATAATAACTATAATAATAAATGATAATGATAATGATAATAATTAAAATAATAATAACTAAAAATAAATAATAATAATGATAATAACAACAACAATAATAAACTGAAACTTAGTTTAGGTTTGGCCAATTGTTATTTTGATCAACTCCAAACATTTTTTTTGGCCAAAATGAATTTTTTTGGTAAACTGAAACTATAAGTCTCAATTTAGACTAATTATATTATAAAAATTTAAAATAAAAGTATAAAATTTTGAATTTGTATTTGTGCTTTTAACTCACATAACTCAGTAAATATGAAAGAAATTTTTATATTTTAGTAAAATATGAGACTCTCTTCTATATTTTAATAAAAAGCCCAAATTAAATTGAAAATAGATGACTTTTTCATCTTAGAAGGTTGAATAACATGATCAGAAAATGCTAATTTATTTATAGTCAAGTTCAAGTTCAATTAGCACTACAATGCACAGAAATGAACTCAAAACAAGCAATCAATAAAGGATAATCCTTGATAATCAAGCCAAGGAAGTTGAATTGTAACCATATAATCACAATAACAGAACTCTACATCCATCCCATCAATCTCGCACTTCCTTGGCCCTTCTGATGCAAATATCCTCATTTCTCCACCTCCCTTGATTCCAGTTCTCACACAATTTCCTTCCTCATCAACCTCTACATATTGAATTGCACCACCACTTTTTAGCATATTCACTAATCCAATTGGAGCAAATTGGACCAATTTCTTTGATAAGACCTGTACTGGAGAAACTGTAAGCAGCTCATAAGCGAATGGCTCTAAGGAAAACTCTAATCTCTCTGTTAATTTCATCAGCTTAAGTATCTTTTTCCGGAATAAAAACAGAGCAAATGTGCCCACTCCAACAATTGGAATTGGGTTTTTGCCATTTTTCCATTCAATATCTTCAGGACTTGCCACACAATCCACCTTGTTTGAAAATTTGGGAGCACCTTTGTTCCTACTAGTTATACAGCACCATCCTCCTCCTTAACAATTGAACAATCCGAGAACTCCTGTGTACTAAAACAAAACCAAATGAAAATAATAGAAATTGATGCTTAAATATTAATTTATAAAAAACTAAAACTAATTAACTAGCTTACTTTGTTAAGGTTCCAGAGCTTGAGCATAGTTTTTCCATCATGTAAGGGATCATCAAACAGGCAATCTCTGGTAGGAAGAGCATAAGATTGGCAACGTAAAATGGACCCATCTGGCAATGTTAATGTTTTAAGCAACTTAAAATTGTGTTGCCGAATACGATCTCTCACATAAACTGGTCCTCCAGAAATAGCCCTGGATGCAGCATGGAATTCGGCTAATGGGTGAGTTGTTTGGAACATGTCCCAATCTGGGTGTATGAAATTGCCTATTCACAAGCTATTATAAGCACAGTGCACCATATGGCATCCTTGCAGCCAAAATGCCCCCCTTGGATCTCCTGCAGGGTCCGACCTCCAAAAATCATCTCCTGCAATGCAATTTCAAGTATTATAAACTACAAAGTATTTTTATATTCTCAATTTAGTTAACATTCAATCTCCAAAAGATAATTATATTTATTTTTTCTTAATTGGCAACTCGATTACACGTACCAACACGTCCTAGTGATATTTGCTCTGCTCCAAGGAACATGAAGTCGCTGCCTTGCTCCTGACTAGCAATAACACCATTTCCATTGAAATGTTTCCTTATTGAAGCACTCAATGCCTTATAATAAGCTTTAGCAACTTCCACTTGCCACCATATTCCTCTGCTACCATCTCTAGCAACTGCAGAAATTTTGAAATTTTCACTTTCTTTACAAAAGCAAAATTATTATGACAGAGTAATATTTATCAAAAGAGTTCGATTTTCAAAATCAATTACTTACATGAATTGAATCTATCTTAACACCATCAATCCCAGCCGACGAAAGACTAGAGTGAAGTCCATCATACAACTCGTACGCCAACTCTGGGGGCACAAGCCCAAGACCATATTTTTGTATGTTGTTGGCTGCCAAGTCATCCATTGTCTTCTGCAAGCCGTGTGACAATCTAGGAAAAGTGACCTTAGACAAAGGCAGGCCAGGTGCATTGGGCCTAACCCCACCCCAATATCCAAGAAATGCATGCCAAATATATACATTCTCTAATGTCCTAAATTCATCTTTAAGATCCCTAATAAAAGCACCCATACCCTTATCAGAGGATACCCTGTAACTCTCGTAGTCCCTAAATTTATAATTTACTTCAAAAGTCTTCAGTCTTGGACTCTCATTAGGCCGAGTAGTCCCAGCAACCATTCTATCCATACCTTCTACTTCATGACAAGGGTCTTGATCATCGTGACATATAGACTGCCAACCATCATCGATAAGGACCCATTTTGGAGGACACCCTCCTTCTGTTAGGCCATTGATCCCATCTCTTACAGATTTAGGATCCACCTCACGGTAAACTGCATCCCAAGTACACCAACCAAATTTGTCAATAATACTTGGTGGAGTTTTCTCTTCTAAAAGCCTAAAAGTAGACAAATGGGCCTTAACCACTTTCATAGCATCCTTCACTAGCCTATATGGATCACACCCTACATGCATACACAAACAACTCCTAAACATGGACTCACAAACCAGACTTGACCACTTTCTACACAAATATCAACACAGTCATCAACACCAGCCTGAAGCGAAGACCTGAAAGATCCTTCAATAATTGAAAGAAGAAAAACATAAGGTCGACCCGAATCAATACTTGAATCCAAAATCATCATTTGGGTTTCTATCTCCACATCTTTTCCATTATTTCCAATCCAATGGGTGCTCCACCATACCTTGAACCTGAATATGCTCATGAACTTCATTCTTCTGAGCTTACCAAGGGGTATTGCGTGCCAGCTCTTGGGCTCATCCACGTCGAACCGTACGAAGCAGCCCGCTGGCGACTGTGTAACAACGATGTTAGTAGGGACTTGTCTGAGAATTGGGTTGCCGTTGGCGAGAAAAGTAGAATCCTTTAGTGTGATTGACAAGGGTGATTCGGCGTCAGAAAGCTCAATCGCCTGTGTTGTATTTTTGCCTACTGCTGGCGCCATGTTGAAAACTTGAAATGAAGCTGCTGCTGCTGTACTAGAATGTAGAGAGCAAGACAGTACGGTGTTCAAATAACGGTGGAGCGGTTACGATTGCGGTGAAGTTCTGCGGTGGAAATTTGAAAACTGTACACGTATGATTAAGAGAATGTGAATCTGAATCTCAGAATCTGAATAAATTGGACTTATTTGCATGCGTGTTTCTAGATTTTCATTTTTTATTCTTTAACAAAGATTTGGTTTTTTTTTTTCGTACAGACACCGCAAAGTATTTTTAAACTACGCAACCGAAACCAGAAAATTATTATTCTGTTCGAAAACAAGAAAATTATTGTATGTCTTTGATTTCTGTTTAAAGTTTTTAATGTTAACTATGTTATTTGTTTATTTTAAGAAACAGAAAAAAATATAAATAAAAAATATTAAACTAGTTACAAACTTACAACACTAATTGAATTAAAATTAAGCAATTCTTGTATAAATGAACATAAAATATTTTTTTTAGAAATGAATACAAAAGATATTTATTAGGCATGGTAAAAATGAAGTATAATTTTAAAATTTGAGAATTTAACTTGTAAATATTAAATATTTTGTAATATTAATTGTATTTTTGCGTATTGAGTTTTAAACTTTAAAGCTTCATAGTTTAAAATTTTTATTCTTTTACATAACGCTTCTTTAGCAATAAAAATAAAATTGATGAAAAATTTATGAATTTTAACATTTAAAATTTTCCAATAATTATTGAGTAAAGGGGACAGTAATTAATAAAACAAACAGGCATGAACATCTAAATAAATTTGAAAAAGAAAGATAATAAATGGATCCTAATCCACAAACCCAACACCAAAACTCGACAATGAGGCATATTCTGGGCCCAACTAGGGCCCCTGAAATATCTAACGAGAATAAGATTGGATCCAAATATAATTTCAGGGCCCAACTTGGGACGACCAGTTTTTGTATGCGAAAAGAAATTCAATGGGGAGCGGTGAAGTAAGGGAAGAGATGGAAGGAGGCAAAGGAACCGAATCCCAAGAGATCCATGAAGACGATTGTTCATTTGTTTGGGACGAAAGCTCCCAGCTTTACTTCCACTCCAGGTTTATTCTTTAAACTACTTTATTTCCATTATTCAACCCTCTAAAACAGTTATTATGTTTCTATTTGTAGCTCCTTTAGTTGCAGCTTAATACGACTGCATAATAACCGTTACTTTTACAACCAAACAATAGCCTTTTGATTTGTTTTTTGATGAGTTTTCTTTCTTTTAAATTTCGTTTGGTTCTTGGCGTTTCTGGAATTCTGATTCTTGATCTTTCCATTTGTTCTAATACAGGGAAAACAGACAAACTAGTATTCTTTGCTTTTTGGATTTCTTTTTTTTTTTGTATGGTAATTTGTTAGTTGATGTAATATGTTCTTCTTCTGTTTCTTTCAATTTCTGCAGAAGTGGATTTTACCACGACCCTACTGCTGGCTGGTATTATAGTAGTAGAGATGGACTTTATTACAAGTTTGAGAATGGAAGTTATGTGCTTTTAGATACAGACAAGGTAGCAGTTTAGGATTTTATATTGTTTTCAACCGTGGATTCTGTTTTTTTTTTTTTGCTCTTTTTCTCATAATGTTTTGATATAGCTTTTTCTCGCTCTCTACAGGTTTTTGGTTTTGGATCACATAGTTCACCAGGGAATGTTTCTGATAATCCTGTTCAAGTTGAGTCATCTGCACAGGTCTATTGTAATAGTGAGGGGAATGTTTCTTCATTTCCAGCGGACCAATCTGATTCTTACCCATGCAGTGGAACTGTTCCTGATGAAACTAGTACTGGTAAACCGCTTGTGCATGTATAGGAAAAGTTTATAGATTGCGTCTCTTATAGTTTTGAATAATATATAGGAAGTATTGATATTGCATCCTAATTTGCTGTTGATTGCTGGTTCAAGTGATCATATCTGTTAATCTAAAGAAATTCACAGGAAAAAAAAAATTTTCATTGTAATAGCATTTCTCTAATACAACCATGGCCTAAAAGTTTCCATGTGCCGTGTCTCACCTGCCAGGGAGTGATAGATTTCATTTAGGTTCTATATGATGACTGATGAGTATTCTGGATGTGTCTATACAATCTGAACCTGGTGGTTGATAAGTCTGGTTCAAGGCTTTTTCCCTTTAAACTTACTTCTTTATTTCATCTATTTGAGAACACTTCATGGACAATGTTTTTTTCTCGGCGCGTTATTTTTTTTATCTTATTTCTTTAACAGGACACACAGAATGTAATACCAACCAAGCATCTGAAAATTCATCTCCACCATCAGAGTGGTACGTTATAAACTCACAGTTTGTTATATCATACGTTATGAAACTGTGCATCTTTTAATATATATATATATGATCAATACAGGTTAGAAGAGACACTTATCAACCTTTACTTGTCTGGATATAACCAAGCAATCGATAATTCTTATGTTTCAACATCTTTGGAAGCCAATGATGGGGATCAATTCAACTTTTCAGCTGATGGTTTGTCACATGCAGATATATAGAACTACTATATATTTTGGTTGATAGTTTCTCTTTGTTTTAACCATAACCTAAATGGTTTTATATTGTCAAGGTGCATCACATGATGATAAGCAGATGTTAGATGGTGGTGGTTGGATCTCGGAAAACCATTGTAACTTAACTGATCAACGGGAAAGTATCACAGATGAAGGTAGTGCCTATAGTGGTTTGGTTGATATTGAATAAACAGAAATGGCAAATGTTATGTTTATTCTTTCCTCTGCTTAAGTACTTATTTCTGTTTAGATTTTAATATGTTCAATAAATATTTCAGAAATTACTTACAGATATGCTTAATGAATGCTATTTACCAAACAAACCACTTAATACCCTCTCCAAAAGCTATTTCATGAATGCATTTTCTGGGATGGTGTTCACTGGAAGTTATGAGCTTTTTGCTTGCAGATGTTTCAAGGGATGAAGAAAATTGGAAAGCTCAGTATGGTCAAGTAGTTCATTCTAGGGAACAGCCTGTGAAAGATTTACGGGTAGTGGATTTGTGGGACTGGGCAATGGTCATAGTTTTCAGAAAAGATGGAACAAATCAGATATCTAGGCTGGTTGGCCGGCTGGTGAAACAGTCTGCTAAGCTTCATCCTTCCATGCCTTCCAGCATTGGTCTTTTTAGAACTGCTCCAATATGTGAAGCACATCTTGACCTGGTACGAGTTAGAACAGGTTCGAATTTAATTCATTTATTAGACAGTACAATGATTCTTGCAAGTTAAGTGCCAGATTGGTATTAGCTGGTGTATATGCTCAGTGTTTGTTGCTGAGGAACTGGAAAAAAACAAAAATGTAGTTTCAAATTTGTAAATGCTCACTGGAAGTTGTCCAGATGTACCGCCAATCAGTGAAAGGTTATGAAGCAACTAAATATTTTCTTTTTTCAGGCCAAGTGTACAAGTTGCATAATCCTAGTGCAAGATACTTGGCTTCCTTGTCAAGTTATGATTCTTCCAACCCAACAAAAGATTGGGGTTTCCCTGAATTATCAATCAATATTCAAGATATCCCCCTAAGAAAAACCAGTGGAAAGAATGAAGAAAATTTGGCTGATGAAGGCACCGATTCCAGGGGGATGTTTATGTCATCCGATGAATTCTCCATGTTGAAGAAGGTAATTTGTGTTGCATAGGAGCTTGGATTTGAATTGCTAACCTTACCTTGTCTCATTATTTGCAAATAACTGGTAAACAATGGTATTAAAAACCTATGGAGTCACATAGAAGCATTCTGAAATTTTAGGAGATGATTACTCTGAAGTACAGAATTCTTAACCCAGCTGATGAAACCTGACACCTGCCGGCAGCCCCTTGAAGGATTTGTAACTGCATTTGAGTTCCGAAAGACTGACTCGACACTATTGGTTAAAGTGTGTGATGCTTGTAACCTGGAAGACCTGCTGGTAGGCAAACTAATAGATGTTCAGTGCTTAATCAAACCATTCAACAGGTTTCATGCTAACAAATGATAATGAGGATATTGTATTTACTGCCCGGTCAATCCAGTTGAAACAATGGCTGAGACAATAGGTCCAGTTTTTTGCTGCTGGTTAACTGTTCCGCTATCTGTAGTTGACTTGTCAGTTCTACAATTGTACAGCATCTTTGCATATATTATTATTGTATGTAATATCCAAACTGAAAGGCCATGATAAACAAACTTTTGGTGTTTAATCTGGCACCACAGCCATTGGAATCTGGCAAGTTTACTTTGGTTGGCATGGTCTGTTTAGACCTGACAGTCACAGGATATTGCAGCAGTTGCATGATAGGATTTTGTTTTATGAGATTTGACTGTTTAACATGGATATATTGCATCTGGAGTTTGCATAAATCAACATTCCATGCAATTTTCTTTTCCAGCATATAATTTGGATTGTACGTCTTTCTTGAAATATGCCTTGTTCCAATGCTTACTTATCTCTTGGCTCGTTGCCAGCAAAGAGTCCATGAATATAGGGATAGAGCTGCCGAGAGAAGAACCTTGTACGGTGGTTTTGGAGTGGGCCCAGGACAAAAAAGTTCATTAATTGATGCTGCTGGCTCAACATCTTCTGTCTTCACTCCTAGGGAGGAAGCTGCAGCTGAAGCTTTGAACTTGTCATTTGGAGCTGGTAGTTATGCCAGGAAAATACTTGAAAACATGGGCTGGAAGGAGGTATATCTAAACACTAACAGTTGGATCACTTCATAATAATTCGTTTAGGCGGTCCATGTCCGTGAAGCACAATAGAATTAACCAAAAATAATAAAGAGAGAGAAGCCAAACTCAGATTCTCTAATAGCAAAGAGATTTTCTTGCATTTATTTTGACATTTGAAAAAGTTAGCAAAAGTCCCCCTTAAATTATTCAGTTTTGGGTCAAATTTCACGTGAAGCCTTGTTGTAGTTTGCTTAAGCTACCTTTCACTGTTCACAACTTGTGCAGGGAGAGGCTTTAGGCAACACCAGAAAAGGCTTGACCAAACCGATACAGGCAATTGGAAACATTGGCAATGCTGGACTTGGGTGGCCTAAGGGCAGAACTGCTGAATGAAAGGAACGCAGAGCCGGATATTAATTCTCTGATCCCAAATTATTGGGTTACGTCTTTTCTTTTTTCCCTCTATTATATTACTAAATAATTAAAACATCTTACCATTACAATCTTTGCATATATTTTATTATCCTTGAGGTACCTTTTTACGATATGCTAGGACTAGTTAATGCTTCACCAGTATCTTTTTTTTTTGGAATTTCTGATACATTCAGAGCAAAAGCAGAAGTACTCCTGTGTATCATGGCTATTTAACAATCTAACAAACTTATAAATATCTGCATGCGGCCATAACTTCCCTCCTTTTCTTTTTCCATGCGCCGTAAATTTCTCGGCTTTCGGAAGTTCCATTTGTGCCCTCCAGCTATTCACGGTCAAAGAAAAAAGACATTTAGGAATTTGAGGTCCTCAACAGGGACAATTCTCATAGCTCCTCTGATCTAATATGAGCCGCAGGATTACAAGTAATTCCACATGATCACAAAATGTTTAAAAAGAATAACTAATGTTTAATGTACAGCGTAGAAAAAACATCAAGGATAAAAAATGATGACATTAAACAAAATTGTTTGAATCTAATCAATCAATCTCAGTTTCCTGTTTTAGAGCTATTTCATCACTAACTATATTATCAGGAGCTGAATCAGGTTTTTCCTCCGCAAGGCTTTTCTGCTGGAGCTCAAGCTTTAACCTCTGAAGCTCGTAATCCTTCTCTTCTAGCTTCTCTTGCAATATTAGCACCTGCAACAGAAGAAATGGATGGTAGCAGCCTTCAATATTATTACTAACATCCAGGGAACAGGAATCTAAGAATTTAGTTCTCCAACATCCCATTCAGCATGCGATGCTTATAATTGTTTAAACTTCCAAGTTGCACAATAATAAGGATCCTCTTATTTAGTACTAATCATTAAGTTAAAGGATTGGTATACAGGCTGATGGGATAGAGGAAGAGAGTAAGGACAATGGAGTAATACACCCGAATTTTCTAACTGGGATATGCTCTAGCAATTTATTGTAAACAAGACTTGGTAATTAAACTGTGCAACAGCAAAGGTCATTTTAACTTTGATGATACTTGATGGGAAAATGAAAAAGATGAAGATAATAACCATTTCATTTGATTTCTCCACATCATCTGTCAAGCCCTCTATATGTTTGTAAAGCCCTGTATAAAGAGCAGCAAAGAATAAAAAATGCTGTGAAACCAAGCATAGCAAATTACGATATGAAATATTGGAGAAATATTATATGAAAAGCAACAGTAACTAAAATCCAGATGATCGCTGTAAGCAAAATGGTTTTTTCCCATAAACCTGAAAGCATAGAAAAAGTCACCATAAATACAAGTGATTGATGATCAAGAACATGGCTCAACCATCAAAGAGTACTTGTCCTATGATTTGAAAGAATTCATGAAAATAGTGATTCATAATGCATCATTGTTTTAATTGAAAGAATCAATTTATTTACTACCCTCATTAGGAACACGCTCATTCACTTGTTAATTTAACTGGCATGCTCCTTAAGCTTCATTTAAGGCATATCTTGGTTACGGATCATACACAAGACTGCATCTTATAAAATGAAAATAAGAAATAATGATGGGAAGTCAATAGCTAGCCAATATTCAAACGCCTCAAATTTAGGAGTTAACTGAAAGAGCTACCCATGATATGTTATAATATTAGAGTGACATCTGTCTTTGGAAACACACACCAAGAATTTGGCATCCAGATCCATAGCCCATAAAGTGAGAGTAGCCCTTGTAGAATACAGTAATATAACTTCCAACAATAAAAACTGTAGATTTAAAAGCATTACTACACAACTAACCTTCAAATTGACTCCTGAGTTCTGTATTTTGAGATTTCTGCAAAGCAAGTTTCATTGCTAATTCATGCATCTGCATATCAATTAACAGGATTGAAAAGTAAAACTTTAGAGTAAATCCAGGAAGAAATACATAAAAATAAGGTGAAAAGGTATTGGAATAGAGCTAGTAACTTCATCATACTGTAGGTAGCATCAATTTAGTTTATTTTCCAAGCATACAAATATATTTATATCAAGTTGTTTTATTTTGTAAAATTATAGAACTGTCATTTATGAACTGTATCCTTTTTTTTATTCATATTCAGCAGTTAAAATATTCCTTAAGCGTTCCAAATTAAGTAATATTTGACAACAACATTCAAATATTCAAATGATGTTGCTGAAATATTCGCCATCCATCTTCAACCTCTCCAGCCCCCAAAACCCAAATAAAGAGAATCAGTTTATCATTTTTCTACAGGAACTAAATATTTAGACTCTCAAGAATTCTTATAAAAAAACGGCTGCAGTAGCATTACCTTTCCCTCAGCAGCTTGATTTCCAATCTCCTCATTTTCCTCTTGCAGGGTCCTACATTTTGCCATCAGCATCTTTCCCATCTTGCTTTGGGGAGTAAAATTGACAGCAGCAATATTATCCTGCAGTTCCTTCACCTTTTTGTCCTTCTCCTCAACCAAATTCTGTTTTGGCATCCAAGGAAACCATTATAAAAAAAATCTGTAAAGGAATGAAGCCCGTGACAAAGGACATCACAAGGTTAAACTACCAAATACAAAATCCTTATAGCACATTCAAGACTAATAATTGGCAATCCTATTCCAGAATATAATAATGAAAAAAGACATATAATGTGCGGAGAAGAAACCAAGTGATAGAATGTGTCTACACAGAAGTTGAAAAATGAATTTGTTCAGGAAAAGAGCATAAAATCACTAATATATACAAATTGCAATAACTATAACAGTTAAGCAACTAATTTGAGAAGGTACTTTCAATGAAAGATGTTGCCAGGTTTCAGATAAGGTGGATACAAGTGGAGGACTCATCTAACAATATCTTCTTTATCCATTTCCTGACATAGTCTCTCCACTGCATCTATTCTCTCCACTGCATCTATGCTTTCATGGCTGTATTACATCCATTATTAATTTTAGGAGATCAAAAAAAGCACATATGTGTAATAATAATCACCCTGATTTTTTTTTAGAGTCCAAACATTCTATTTGCATGACGATATATAGTACATACTTTGATTATATCAAAGGAAAATTCAATAGATAACCATTATAGCAGATGCATTCATAAGAAGATGCTACTATATGCATGTAAATCATAAACTTAGCAAAATTTAACTTGTAAATCAGCAGGTTTAAGCACAAGCCTTTAAACGTGTAAATTCCTCGTGAATTGCTGGATCCAACAGTAACGCTCTTGCCTGTCAAGATGAGAAAAAATTAAATGAATGGAACCGCCAGCAGCAAAAGTAAGACGAAAATGTAGTGGACTTCCAAAACACAGCATTTAATTCTAGACTATTTCCTAAATTTAGTGATGATAACACTGAAGATACTCAACTTCAAGAAAATTATAGGAAATGGTAAAACTTAATTCAACAACAAATGAAAAGAGGTGCATCTCAAAAATCTAAAAATATCATGTTTTTGACCAAAAAAAAAATGAAAACAGTGCAAATTTTAACTTCTATAACTAGCATACAGGCTCTTGAAGAAGAGTGAAAGTATATTGACAGATAAAAGATTATTCTACCAAGAAATTCACACAAATGAGCCTGATTTAGAAGTGGCCATTTATTTAGGTTGAATTTCAATAAGGAATTCGACACAGAACTCTTGATTTGAATTATAGTTTAAACTGTATAATAAAGATCTGGATTTGTAAAGGAGGAATGAAGTTTGAAAATGCTTGTGCCTTGAATTGCAAACCATCATCATACCTTGACAAAGGTTGAAGATCACAAAAGAAGATGGCTACCCTAGTTTGATTTTAAAGGTATGTTTTCTAAAAATAAAAGAAAAAAAAACAAAAGAAAAGGGCATTCTTAGAACATTGTTGGATAATTTGAAACTCCTCAACAGATATTTCAAATGCAAACAAGTTCCTTTAAAGATTCATGAATTTAACCAACCACTGGAAACCTTGTATTAGAGACCTCATCCAAGTAATTTAAACAAAAAATTGAAATTCAATTCCCTTCATATGACATCTAGCATTCATACCAACTGCATTTTTCTTATTCACTCTAAATCAGTATATTTTTCTTAACCCTTCCCATAAGCACCGCATACAACAATAATAAATTTCACTATTAACTCATCTTGAATGAGCCTGAATAATAAACTAGTTGGAATCAGTTATATCTCTTGCTTTGATGACAAAATGTTTAACATTTGTTAATACCTGCATTGATGGTGGCTTGAGCTGTGCTTTCAAATCCCGAACTGCAGACTGGAAATTAAAAAGTAGTTTTATTTTAGATAGGCATCAAATCAGACTACCAAGTGGAGATGTAATCAATAAACAGCTCCACTAACCTCCTCGTGAAAGAAGGAATCAAAATAGAAGTCTTTTGCTAAACCATATCTAGAGGCTACAACATGCTCCCCCTAAACCCCAATTCCTCATTCCCCCTTTTTTTGCCTTTCACCAGGTAATGCCACAAGAACACTTTATTTGCATAGAAGGAATACAAATGTTTCTAAGAAAGAAGCTAGAAGGAAAACATTTTCATAAAATGTGTGTCAGATAATTGTTTCAATGGCAAAAACAGAGGGAAGTCTATAGCTCCCTCAAAAAAAATCCATGTATGTCCTCAGCTATGCAAGTTTAATTTCTTTAATAATGTTAAAATGCATTTGTGTAAACATCAAGGCCGAACTTTTGGAAGTGAGCTCTTTCAAACAATTTATTCCTTCAATGTTTATTATCGATTTGTCTCCTAAAAAAAATTCAGTATGCATGAAGTCTCACCTTTAACTCAGCTATCTCTTGCTCTCGTTTTGCAAATGTTACAATGAAGGCAGCTTCTTTTTTCTTTGCTTTTTCTAGCTGATAACAAGAATAAAAAATGGTCTAAACCCTGCAGGATTAAAAAAGACTTCTAGCGTAGATAAAGAAAACTATATCAATCACTAAACCTGTTCTCGCAACAACTCCTCAGAGGATTTCAGGGTCTGAAGATAATTGATCACTAGTCTAGGTTCTACAAAGAACACCAAAAATCAATTTTGTGAAAAGCAGTACTTATAGAATGATTATAAATGAAATAAATTGTCTGAAAGTTCTTACTTATGCAAAACTACTAAATGGGCAACACTCATACTAACCAGGAGATGCCCCAGCGGTTATGAAAGACTCATTTTCAAATGCTGAACGCCACTTTTGAATTTCAGATTTTGCCTCTTCAAGTTCTGACTGAAACCAATGTTACCATAAATTGATATTGCAAAATTTTCCAGCAGATCCAACGAAAAAAAAAAAGACTACATTAACTTTGGCAATGAAAAAAAATCGATTCAAAGAACAATAACACATGAAATGGCAGAACAAAATTTTAAAAAAAAAATTGGGGAAACACTAAATGTATGGTACTGACACAAATCACGCAGAAATGTTCTGCAGGAAAAAACTTCTTCCTAACTTAGGACATAGCAATTCTTAGACTACCTTTTACCATCAGTGAAATAATTGATGGCGTCCACACAAACAATAGGAAGCTCAATGGACTAGAAGGAAACTTGTGCACAGTACAAAGAACCAAAAAGAAGCAAAAATACATACTTGGCATGTTGTGAGTGCATTTTTACATTTGTCGAGACTGCAAAAGGAAATCCCAGTACAAGTTATAAGACTATAAAGCAATTTGAACATAACCAGCTATAGCATAAAGAATCTTTCCTTAAAATATAAGTTAATTTCTAAGACTTACAGTACCTCTCACGAAGAGATAAAATCATAGCAGTTTCTTCCACCTTTGTATTGCCCTGAATTTTTTTTTTTTAAGAAAGAGCACGCAAAATTTCAAAATTAAAATTTAGCAACATGTTAGCATTTCAACTAGACAATGACATTCAGATTTTATTACTTGATAGAGTTAATAGAAGGCATTAAGGAACTAAAGTCCATAACGGTGACCTTGAATCACAGAAAAAATTAAAGCTGAGTGTCAAAGGATTTCATCAAGTAAAAATATTTGAGTTTGAAAATATATGCTCTTTACCTTCTTTGAGCTAAAAATATCATCTTCATCGTCCTCAAGGTCGCCAAAGTTTCTCTTATTACCTAAATTAGACACAGTTGCGCACATATTCACAAAATGAACAAATGATAACAATCACTAAGGCTTGGGCGTTTGGTTACTAGATAAAACCTGAACGATCCGTATTGTGGTTCCCGGAAAAATCACCGCCAAAATCATCATCCTAATACGAATTTTCAAAAATCACATTCAGCGAATCAAAATAGTAAAAATATAAAAATAAAATATAAAAACCCTAAACGAAGAAAAAGAACTTACATCGTCGAGATGGTTGTGAGAGGCCATTGAAAATTGAGAAAAGAAACCCTAATTTTTTTTTTAATTTCAATTTTGGTTTTGCGGGCGAAATCGGAGGGAATAAGTGAAACTGCAATAGTGTGCTTCTTTTCTTTTTTAATTTTTACTTGCGAATTTTTTAAAAAAATAATAAAAAAAAATTGCCAGAGTACAACTCTGTGATGCAGGCAAGTACTAATCGCAGAAATGGGGAAGTGAGAAATCAGATGCAGTCGGTATCACGATTGAGTTCTATAGATATTGACGTGTTAAATTTTAGAGCAGTGGGTTAAATCTTGATTCTGCATCGTCTGATACACTTTTGATGTTAATTAATTTATTTTATTTTTATTTATAATTTTTACTGATTACTCTAGTCTTTTGTATTTTGATAAATTTAAATTTTTGTTACTTTAAATCACAGGGTATATATTTTCTTTTGCACAAGATGTAAGAAATATTATAATAATTAAATAATTTTATTAGTTATTTTAAATTTTATATTATATTCATTTATATTTTTATAAATATAAATTTTATTATTCTAAATCACACCATATATATTTTTTAATTTAAAAATGTTAAAAATATTAAACTAATTCAATATATTAATTAAACAATATTTTTTATTAATGAATATTAAATTATTTTTAATTAAATTATAATTCTTAAAATTAATACATACCACAACAATATCTGAATATTTGTAATTGTATTAAAACTAAATATATATTAAACTTACTTTACAACTAATTATCTTGAATATTTTTATAAATTTTAACTAATTGTTCTGAATATTGTTATAAATTTATAAAATTATTATAAATAGAAAAATTTAAAGAAAATAATAATTAATTAAATTATAATAAATATTTTAAAATTAAAATGAAGAATATTAATTTTAATTTTATTAATGTGAAATTTAGAGATTTTTTCTTCGAATGTTACAAATAAAATAATGCGGATGGCTCGTTCAGGTGAAGAGCAGAACAGAATGTGCTTATGTGGGGAGTGGTGGAGGGTGGCCATAATAATTCACTTGTGACTTGTCATGTGAATTCTCAAGATGCTAAAAACAAAAGGGGAATTTCCTCTTTATATCTTTTTTTTTTTTCCAAACTTGAGCAATGAATTAATTTCAACGATATTAAATCAGTTTGGTGCACATTAATAATAAGTGTATTCTTTCGGACAATACAGAATAGATTTTCCATTCTCCAGTTATAACACTAAAAAAAAAAAGTTTAATTTACAAGAAGATCAATGGACTGGACTAGTCTTACAGACTTATAGGAGTGTAACTTCTTATCAAATCCATCATGGAATTGAGATCAGGCCCATATAGAAATAACCAAGTCTAGATCCATTGCCATTATGGGTTGACAAGTTGGCCTACAATGAGGAAATCTCCTTGCCATGCCATGTATATTAATCTTGAAATTTATAGAAATTATTTTAAAATAGTATACTGTATAAATAAAAAAAATTTATAAAAAAATAATTTATAAAAATTATGGTATATATTGAATATATATAATAAGAAATAAAAAAATATAAATAGTATTTTTGCAAATCTAAAACTATAAAAAGAAATACTCACACCCTACGCAGTTACGGAACTAGAAATCAAAAGAAGAAAGGGTAATTTTCTAAAAATAAAATATAGATGAATTGAAAATAAAAATTAATATTTAATATTATCATAAAATTTAGTTTTTTATCATAAGTTTTGATTAAAAAAGTCTCTATCAAAATTTTATATTATTTATTAAATTCTAAAAATTTATTAAGATGTATTTTTATTTAATTGTTGGATCTAATAACTTATTTATAAGATTTTAGTAAAATCAAAAATTAATATCTAAAAAATATTAATATATAATTATATATATTTATGATTGATAAGGATATATTAAAAGTATATAATTTTATAAAAAATATTATAATTATATATATAATTTTAATTTTATATAATTTAAATATAATTTTAAGATATATTAAAGAGATATTATATTATAATTTTAAATATTAAACTATAAAATAAATTATAATTATAAATAATATCACATATTTAAAAATTTTATATAACCATAAATTTTAATTTAATTAGCATTGTGAAATTATCATATATGTTCCACTAAGTCTGTTTGTAGTTGCCGATACTTTTGTTTACCATGAAGTTGAATATTTTTTTCAATATACCCCACATATGAAACGAAAGTTTTCTATTCCAACTCTGGTTGTGATAAGTTATTCGCGTTATCATCATAAGAGATAAGTTGATCAAAGTTCGTGGCATATGTGTCTCTTTCATCCTCAACAATCATATTATGCAAACTGATGCAAGCTCTCATTATTCTTGCAATATCATCATTGTACCAAAATTGTGTAGGACCACATGTTATTACAAATCGAGCTTGTAACACTTCGAATGCTCGCTCCACATCCTTTCGGCAACCTTCTTGATATTGTGCAAATAGCTTTCTCTTATCTTCTTGCGGACGACTGATTGTTTTGACAAATATTGGTCATTCGAGATATATATCATCTGTCAAATAGTATCGAAAGTGTAATGATTACCATTTACAGTGCAATTTATATGTGGAGCACGACCTGTAAGCACATTATCAAACATCAGTGACCGATATAAATACATTAATATCGTTGTTTGAATCAACAATTCAAAAAATATGTATATAATATCCATAAATTAGGTGAAACCACAGCTTTAAGATTCATAGTTAGAATCTCTTTATAACAATTCATATACATCCCTTTTCAAGCTTTAGGAAAAAAATTTCACAGCCAATACATGTAATCAATACTGCCCATTATACCGCGAAAGCCGCGGGCCTCCCCAATCTGTAGTAATCGTTGAATATCGTCTGAGTTCGGCTTCCATAAATATTCATTCTCAGATACCAATATCACATCTTCATTGAATTTCTTTAAGCACTCAATTGTGGTGCTCTCCCCTATCTGCACATAATCGTCAATAATGTCAGTTGATACACCATATGCTAATATTCAAATAGCAACTGTATATTTTTATATAGAAAAAAATTATTTTTTCCCTACTGCATCGAATCTCTACTGAAAATATGAATCAAAACTTGAGAGAGCGTCAACAATACGAAGAAAGATATGTTTTCTCATTTGAAACCTTCTCTGGAACAGCTCGAGAGGGTACATCGAATTTTTTACAAAGTAGTCACGTTCATGTCCTGCCTCGTTGTCTTTATCTACCCTCCTACGAGTATGGATGATGAGCTTTCTGCATGCGCTTGGAGAACAAGTTCAAGATGTTTTGTTCTGAGTCATCAAATAAAAACTCTTCAATCTAATCATTAGCAATGTTTGAATACATATCGTTTGGTTTATCATTGTTACTAGACATTTTAAGTAATAAATTTTTTACTATTAGTTGTAGATGGAGAAATATTTCTAGAGTAGATAACTAACTAGTAAGTGATTAAAATATTTTATAAATAATAAGATATGAGTTTCTAACGGCTAGTTAATAATGACTAGTTTATTATAGCTAGTTTGTATAATGGATATATAATAAATGTATATTGTTAGAAGAATTAAGTATATTTTTTGAAAAAATAAATAAATATTTTTAAATTATTTTCACTTTTTAGAATATTTATATAAAATTATATATGTGGGCTTATTTCATTTCATTTTTTTTTATATTGATCAAAATTTATTATTTTTCCAATCTACTTCGAGAATAATAGAAAACAAGTGTGAACCCACCATGGAAATTAAGACAAAGGTAAAATTATAGGATTGAAACAAATAAAGGTGTAGGTAATAATTGATAGTCTCTAGTTTTTTGAATATATAATAACTAATTGGAAGCTTCACATTCAACCACGTACACAATACTACTGGTATACATTATATGGTGTTGAAATCCACTAAACAAAAATGGCAAACACGTTATATTGTCTCTGAATTATTTTTATTTAGATTGTTTTTGCTTCTCGCCCCACTACCCAATAAAATCGTTTGTAACTATTCCAAAGTAATCATTTCGTGGAAGAATTTCTTTGCTAACCAAAATTAAAAGGAATTTATATTTTTTTTATTATAAACTAATGTTATTGATGAATCAAATTAATTAGCTTACTTTTTTTACATCCATATAGCAATATTTATTTACACAATTCTCTCTCTTTCTCTCTCTCTAAATATTTTCTCCACAGCAGTTTTTTTTTCTGCTATTGTTCATTTTCTCTATTTCATGAAAATATTTCTTATATTCTAAATTGATAAATAATTTTTTAATGTCAAATTATAGCTTATATTTCCCTTTTAATAAGTCAATTAATGTATTAAATCTTTATTAAAATCATATTTACTATTACTCACTAAAATTATTTAATAAATATATTTTATATTAAAATAAGAGTATTATATGTAAACATATGTAAATTTTATTTCGATTTTTTAAAGTTTTTATCAAATAAAAAGTATGTCTATTTATTTAGGTCAAAGGTACTATATATTTTCAATAATAATTATCTTGTTTGCATAAAAAAAAATATTGAATAAAATAAATTTCACATTCGTAGCATGGATATATATTATATACATGTCCATTTTCTTAATTAAGTGTCTTGTGTTATACGTGAACATTTTAATTGTCTTGCTTATATAAAATTAAAATAAATTTCAAATTAAAATAAATTTGATTTTCTTAATTAAATGTCTCGTGTTATACGTGAACACCTTAATTATTATAATTTTTCATTCAACCATTTTGATCCTATGAACATTTTTAATATTTAAAAAAAATAATTAAATGGCCTCGTGGCTTTTTGGGTTTTGGTTAGAATTTAGATATGGGCAGGAAGATGAAGACAAACAACCTTTCTGAAAATCTTCCTGAACAAGGACCTAAGGAAGGAAAAACATGGCAATCAATTATTATTATTATTATTTAGTAGTTAGCATATAGATAATCATGCTGAAAATCTATGATTTATTAGGGGTATAATTAATTAAGGGTAATCACTAGATCAAGCCATATTGTTCCCACTTTCCCCTTGATTGGCTCCTATAATGTCGGTCCTACCATATATTGGATTGCCACATTTCTAATCTTTATTGGCAAATGGCACGTGCAGAGGACTAAACAACCATAACAATTATGACTTCTGTAACATATTGGACACACTATAAAATTCTTATTTCAAATAAATAAATAAATAAAGGAGTTGAATAAGAAAAAAATAATTAGAATAATTATCATTTTGAAGTTAAAATGTTAATTTTAATCTTGTCTAAATTTAAAATTTTTAACTAATACTTGTTAGAAAAAATAATTAAAACGTTTTCTTAATAAGTAAATATAACCTTTAGTATGGATGATAACAAAAGGCACTATGTAGAGGCGGTTAAGTGATGACAGGACGAGATTTTAGGGTTTGTCGGTAATGCTATACATATTGATATATATATATATATATATATATAATGTGAGAGCATTTTTATGCATGGAGACAGACATGGTAACAACACTAGGGACCCCAAAATACAATATTGGACCTAAGCTACACTGGGGACATATTTATATTTATAGTATTTGTAGGCCTTGAAAACTTTGGCAGTATCCAATTTGTTTACTTTTTTTTTTTTGGAGTATATTCAACGAGGTGTCCAGACCCATATCCGTGTAACGGTCCATGAGCCCGACTAATCCTCGTTTGCACCCAGGTTTAAGGGATAAATTCTCGTTTAAGGTGCTAGCCCAAGGAGTATTTTACTTTTCTATTTTTTTGTTTACTATAGCAAACAAAAAAAAAATAGAAAAGTAAAGAAAAGAAAGGCATGACATGCTGCTGGGACTCTTAGTATAGGGTATTTTATATGTTTTAATTTTGATAGTTATATAATAAATTATCATATGAAAATATCCAATTTTTATTTTAAAAAAAAAATTGTTACAGACGGGGCAAGAAAGCTTTAAGAAACTGCTTGAACACATAAGGTTAGACACTTCCTATGCATTAAGCAAATGAGTAGCCAAAACAATGCGAAACCAATTGTAAACTTTCATTGTAGTGTGCTAACCAATGATCTACTTAACAATTAGCTTCTCAAAATACACCCACCAGTGGTAGGTGTATTTTCAATTTGATTCATTTTTTTATCCAGGATATTAATTAGCAAGCAAAGCAAATAACAAATTTGATATCCATGAATCAATTTGACAAAAAATTTATATTAATGACAATATGATAATTTGATCAATCAAATTTCAAGGTTGGCGCAATTGAACATTTCATGGCCTAGTTCAATATAAAATAGGTAAACGAGTCAAATCCACTTCAATAACATCAGTAGTTTTTCAATTAAATTCCACTGCTTAAATCTTTAAAATGTGTTTTTCTATTTTTGGTAAGTCATAATATTTTGTTTCTTAATTATTGAAAGGATTACTATCCAATTAAGGTACATTTTGTGATATTTTATTTGTCTCATTAAATATTTTATTTGATTTATTTATTTTTTTTTGACCAATTTAGCCTTTTTAGCAATTTCCTTGTTTGATTGTATTAGAATTTCTTGAGCACCTTACTCCAAAGTGTACATCTTTTAGGCCTTGAAAGGTTGTTTTTTATTCAATAAAATTAGCAAAAGAACTTTTTTTTTGTAAGTTTTCAGTATTGTTAAATCAACAAATACTTAAAATTTATATTACTGAATATTTTCTTGACTAAATAAGTTTACCGAAAACTATTATCTTTCATCACTTCCCCCAAAACACTTTTTTTTTTTTAATATAAAAAAACGTTGGCAGGAAAGCAGTGGGGTAGCCAGGATTTTAGATAAGGGGGGTCCAATTCAACTTAAAATTTATAATTCACAAAAATAACATTTATAATAAAATAAATAAAACAAAAAAAATGTTGGATACAAAGAAAATTTAAAACATTAAATTACAATATTCCTCGCCTATTTTTCATTGATTGAAATCTATTCATAATTGTTTCATTGTCAATACTTGCAAATACATCTCTTTCAATATAGGTAACTAAACAATCATTTAGCAGCTCATCTCCCATGCTATTACGAAGTGAACTCTTAATAATTTTCATTGCAGAGAAAGCTCTTTCCACTGTAGCTGTAGCAACTGGTAAAAGCAATGCCAATTTGATGTACCTATTCTTAACTTGTTGCCGCTGCCTTGCTGGTGCCAATCGGTGAAAGAATGAAATTGAAAAAGGAAGAAACTGTTATCTGAAAAAAAAAAGAAAAAGGAATTAACGAAGAAGAAACGTGAAAAAGAAGAGAAAGAGTCACAATTAAGTTATTCTTGTTTATTTGTAATGGGCAGAGTCATTGACAAATCTTGTTTGTTTGTAATGGGCTTGATTAAAAGACACAGTTTTAAAGATTGAAAAAAAAGGATGAAAAATGTTGGGAGCGTGGATCGAAGTTGCGTGCTCTCACATAGTAAGGCCAAGCTGTTCCATCTCAACCAATGTAATATTCATTTTCAAATATACCTAAAAAAATTTTATTTTTAACTGAGGGGGGAACAGGGTCCCATGGGACCCCCTTTATTTTCGCCTCTGCAGGAAAGGGAAAAAGATTGTTGAAATATTGGTAGTAAATTATTTTTCAATTTTTTCCCCTTTGTTAGGTAGTAAATGGATTTGCTTAAGCTCTGGCAAAAATGATTTACACCGATTTGGTGGGAGTTGTTGGTGAACGGATTAATAAGGGCATTAGGATATATATATAAAATTTAAAATGTCAGCTGAAAAGAATATATAATATAAATAAGTCATTGGCTTGAATTTGATGCTTTTTTTTCTATGTTTCAAATATACAAGTTCCTATTATGAGATGGTACTTTTGTATTATCTTTCTTTATTTTGTTTATCGTTGAAATAATTGTTCATTATAGTAGATCCAATGTCGATCTACCAAATCAACAATAAATAAAAATAATATAAATATATATTTAAAATGAATCGTATATAGCAGTAGTGGATGGATAACATAATTTATGGAAGAACATAATTTTGTTAAAGTTGTTTTTTGGGTCACTTTCCTTCTATGCCAACTTCAAATGCATATCCCATTCCATTCTTTTTTTTTTAATTAGTACATTAAAAAAAGAAAGAAAGTTATCTAAAGCCAATGAATTATCGAAATTTGAAAATTGGACTTTGACCAATAATTAATTTATCATAAGACTCTGAATATTTTACATTAATTACGAGATAAGGGGCGCATTTGGCACATAATAAAGTATATCATACATGCTTGTTACTGTATTTCAAATGAAATAATACTCTCTCGATGAAATATAGGTTGTCCTATTCTCATAACTTTACACTTCAATCCCAATGAATTTTCAACCTTTTGCCATGCATAATTCTTAAGCTTTTGCATCACTTTTCTTTTCTTTTCCGTTTTTCTCTCAGCCTAGATGGTAGTGAGATCTTTAAATTGATATATCATTTAAAAAAGATCAAATTAAATTCACATGCGTGGAAAATTTTATGGAAAATCAAGATCCTAAAAAAAATCCTAATAACCCTAATTTTGGGAACAAGAAGAGGTAGCCTCCTTTTCATCTTGAAAATAATGGGAAATCACCTTTTGTCCCCAACAAGCGTGTATGGGCAGTGAAAGGGCTTCCAATAAAAACTTTATTATTTTCTTCTTTTTTTTTGAGCATGCCATGAATGGATCGCGAGAGAAAGAAATATACATATAAAAAAATGTAAATATATATATATATATATATATATATGTATATAATGTGTATGGAGAGGCAAGATCACGTGTGAAACTAGTAGAAAGAAATTAGTGTAGGAATATTGATGGCAAGTGTAAGCAAGTTGGGGAACAAATGGGACCCTAATGCACAACTCCATTGTTGAAGAGTCAACTTCATTGCTTTCTTTTCGTCCATCCATCCTCCAACATCCACTATCATTTTTCCAAGTGAAAGGATTGAAATTTTTGGCTATATCCACACCAAAAAGTAGATGTCAAACACACGGTTTTCTCCTTTACTTATGTCTTTCAGACTCTGGTCTTACCCAAGCCAAGTCACACTTTGAAATAAAGGGGTATAAAATTTTTTTTATAAATTTTAATTTTTTTTGTAATTATTTATATTTTTTTATTTTAATAATGTTTTATAAATTTATTAATTTATTAATAATATATTTTTATTATTAAAAAATTAATTAATAAAAAAATATTAATATATATGTGTAAAAAATTTTAAATTTATAAAATTATTTATAATAAAAATAAAATAAAGAGAAAAAAATTAAATAATAAATATAATTTTTTAAAAAATAATTAAAATAAATGAATTATTTAATTCATTAAATGAGTTCAAATTAATTTAGTTGAAAAATTTATCCCTTTATTATTTTTTTTGTATTTGTATATTATCAATATTTTGTCATTTTTTTTAAAAGAGAACTATTGGTTATAGAATAAATAATTTATTATAATTTTTTTAACTTCTTATAAAAACTAAAAAAAAAAGAGGGGGCAATTTAAAATTTTAAATAAAATTAATAATTATTTTAAAATTTTTTAAAAATATTATATATATATATATATATATTTAAAAAGAGAATGGGGCAACTGCCCTATTCTCATTAAGGTAGCTTCGCCGATAGATCTTACGATATAATTTATTAATTAATGAATTAAATGTTATATAATATTATTGTTAATGATATATAAATGCGTATAATTTAATAATTACAATAAATATTTTAAATTATACAAAATATAATGGAATTTAAGTAAAAATAAACATTAAGAATATATTTTAAAAATGCTTAATTATACCATAATGAAAAGTTTTTATTTTCTTGAAATGTATAAAAATGTTCATATTAATTTTTTTATTTACTTTTTATGTATTTAATTAAAATGCTTAAAACGGAATCTGATCCTATGTGATAACTAACTAAAAAAAACACTTCAACATTATTCTTTATATAATAATTATTTCATTTCTCATTTTTATTGCATGTAATTATCACTGGTTTTTCTAGATACACACGTGTGATACTACATGAAGCACATCATTTTTTTCCGTGGGGGGTAAAGTTTGAAAAACAAGTTTGAATTCAAATGCTTAGTTAAAAAGCAAAAATGATGACATACAATTTCAGAATTAGCTCTCTATATGTCTAAATATGCAAGGATTATTGGCATCTGATATTTTCAGTGAATTTTGTTTAAATCAGTCATTTCTGCTGAAGAATATAATTAAATCAACTAGTGGATCGGTTTGGTTTGGCCATTTGAGAAAGAAATTAGTCACAGGTACATCAATATTCATCGCATGTTTAATAAATTACTGAAAAATTAATTACTGATAATATATTTTACAGAGATATATTATAGAGATTATATTTTACTGAAAAATATTATATTACTGTGTTTAAAAGATACAATAAATTACTAAAAAAATAGATTAAAAAAATATTAACTTATTTAGTTACAATCTAACTTTACAAGAAAAGTTTAAATAATATATAAACTACCCTAATAACATCTCTTTCTTGTTTTATTATATTTTAAATTAAGGATATAATTATCTTTTGACATATAGACCTCTCAAGCCACTTTCTAGTTGGTAAAATTTAACGGCCCAGTATTTTATTTTATATAAATTATTTACAAATAAATATAATATTTTTTATTAAACAGAATTATTTAGTTAATTTTTCTGGGATTCTTATACAAATAAATACACTATCAATTTTTACATGTTTTTAATTTAATTAAAAATAAATAAAATTCATGCAATTAGAATGAAAGTACTCATGGAAGAAAATATTTGCATCATATTTAGAACATTCAAATAATGAGAATAAAATTTTATCTGCCAATTGAATTAAAGTCGTGTATTTTATCATATACATATATATATGATAAAAATTTACCATTAGAAAAGACCATGCTCATGTAGGTATTTGTTTATTTATTTTTTTCCTTCTTAGAAAGCAAATTCTGAATTCCATGTCACTTAATTGAGAAGCATTGTTATGAGCTAGTAACATTGGTTCTTTGTTTGGTAAGATTTTTGTTCCATAATAATAATAATAATGATAGATAGGAAGATATGCGTTGTTTGAATATATAATATGCATAAATACACAATAAAAAACATATAAAAATCAAGGCTAAATATTGTCCTTTCTGCAGACCAAGACAGACTCATAATCCATTGACTAATGTATACAATTTGTAAGACAACTATAGATTAAACATATATAACTTTTAATCTAAGTACTTGGGATTATGTCTTAATGAATGCCTATATATTCACAAACTAATCGCAATAATACTGTGGCTATGAGGCTATCATTTTCTGACTCTCACAATCTTTCTTTACATCAATCATAAACATGAACAATGTCTTGTCCCTTAATTTGGAAATTAAGATACCTTATTGTCTCACCAGATGATTTATTATTAATTTACTAAAATTAAAGTTAATTACATGATAAGCTAATTGTGGCCATGTCAGATCCAACAAACCGAACTACTAGTAAATAGAGAAGATTAAAAAATTAAACAAACAGTTAAAACACTATTTTAAAGTCTGTGATCTTCACTTATCTAATTAATTGTCATTTCTGATGTCATAGACACTTCCTTTCAAGCAAATGAAATTGCACATAAATACATCAAAATTTGCTTGGAAATGACAATAATCCTTAATAAGCCTCAGAAAAATGGAAAGCCACTCAATAAGGACAGACATCAATAATGAGAGAAAAAAAGGGACCAATTGACTGGCATTGTATTTCTAGCTAGGACCAATTGATTGGCATTGTATTTCTACAATCACATTGCTTGACAGTCATTATGAGTATGAAAAATAAAGGGGAAAAAAGTCCCCAAAAAAATAATGGTGAATTTTATGATTTTATTAATGAGAGTTAATTAATTTATGAGATTATATTATAAATAGCTATATATAGTTTATATTTGATATAATTAAAAAAATGAATCTTAATTTAAGATTAGACTGTATATGTTTTACTAACGCATGAAACATTCTGAGTAGGTGGGCTCAACCCAACCAATCATGTCAGTGATGGTGTAATAGTGTAAATTTTGACATTTTTGACAATTGTTAATTGGTACTTTTAATTGGTCCTTCCCACCCACATAAAATTCTTTCCCCCCCCCCCCCCCCCCCTCTCTCTCTCTCTCTGTATCTATATATATATATATGGACTTGTAGGTTTGAAGCGCAGAAGTAGTGCTTCTCTTGCAGGTGTCCAAGATAATAGAGTTGCATCCTTCTCATGAAAGGAACACTAAGGTACTTGGCAGGCATTGCAGGACCAAGTGGTTATGGCTCAAATTCAACTGCTGAGCAAGTCACCCAAGATTGTTCTCCTCTACTGCCTTCCAATTTAACTGCCATCATCACCGGTAAACTACTTATACCAGTTCATTATCTCTTCGCCATGCACGTTTTCTTCATTAATTTTCTACATTAGATGAATTAATGTTCAGGTTTAGTGCACAATTCAAGAAAAGAAAAAAAGAAAAAGGAAGTCCTAGCTTTTTGTTCAGTTCTCTGAGGAATTATCTTGTTCTCATATTCAACTTTCTTGAGTTATATTTTCTTTCTTTCCATATTGGTTCTTGTTTTTCTTCCTTACTTTCTTTTCCCATAATCAAAACGATTCTGTCTTTTTTTTTTCATATCACTTCCACTTCATTTTGTTCTACTTTTCTATTGAGTACTTCATATAATTTCTTTTCTGCAGATAATAGACATAAATATTTAGCAAACACCCAGCGGATATAAAATATATTTACATGTAATTCATTGATAAACTCTTTAAGCTGCTTTCGTTTGCTGTACACAATCTCTAAGGACCTTTTCTTTTTGTATGTCTACCAAGAGTATATTATACTAATAATATATGATGCAATAGCTAGCTCTTTTTTACTGTATCACGATATGCTTTTGTCTCTTCTGAATATTATTCTGTCATTGGTTCATACTCATATCGCTTATTTCTGAAGCAACCAATCATCTTCTTATGCATGTTTCTCTAATGGTTTTTTTTTTTAAATTCTATATTTAATTCGGTAAATACAATTAAGAAAAAGGAGTATCATAATTTTTATGTTTATAATTATAAGCTAATTAATTGTGAATTTTTTTTATCTTTAAAGGGGCAACCTCAGGTATTGGAGTTGAAACAGCAAAAGTATTGGGAAAGAGAGGATTGAGGCTAGTAATTCCTGCAAGAGACTTGAAAAAGGCAATTGAAGTAAAGGAAATTATACAAAAGGAGAATCCAAAGGCAGACATAATAATATTTGAGACTGATTTAAGTTGTTTTGCTTCTGTCAAGAGATTTTGTTCAGAATTTCTTGCTTTAGGCCTACCCCTTAATATTCTCATGTGAGTATATATTATTTATATATAATACACATGATTTTCTTATGATTAATTTCCTTTTTTTTTCAGTGAATTCTTCACTAATTAAGTTGATAATACAAAGTTAATTTGATTTTGATTGTGTATTGCTTCTTCTTTAAAAAAAAATCATTTTACAGAAATAATGCTGGGATATACTCTCAGAATTTGGAATTCTCTGAAGACAAAATTGAGATGACATTTGCTACAAATTACTTGGGTAAACTTTACATTAGCTTATCATATTCTTTAGTCTTCTCTGTCTGTGTCTCCATATAAAGCCATATTTTTGTAGGTTTCTTTTAATTTTTTAATAAATTCATTTAAAGTTTTGTGACAATATAAAGTTAAGAGAAATCATGATTTTTTTTGTTTGAAAAAAAGAATAAAAAGAAGCAGAAGAAGTATAGCAAAAATAGAAGGAAAGAAAAAAGCTAACTATTTTTCCCTAAAAACTTTATTATAATGATATAGAAATGGCCAGAGTAGCCCAAGTGACCAAGAAAATTCCAAGTTTTTTTTTATTTTTATGTGTAGTTGATGCTGAACTGATGCTTGCACCTTAGTGTGGGCTTAATGTATAATGGGCTAAAGATGATGAACTTTCGACCGATAATATTCCACCCATTTGGTTCCAACTTCCAATTAGCCTGAAGAAAATGCAAGATTTTGGATTAATTGTAGAATTTGCTAAGGAATTGTTGTTAATTTGGCAACTAATTGCAGCTGCATTAGACAGTTAAAATTAATTAAGTTAAAGATTGTATCAAATGAAGGGAAAAAAATTATGAACTTGAAAAATGAGAAAATGGGTTTCAAAAATGTTAAATGCGTTTCATAGTTGTTATCAAAGTGCAATCATGACTAATGAAATTAACAATTGAGAAGGGTTTTGTAGGGCATTTTTTGTTGACAGAGCTACTATTAGAGAAAATGGTAGAAACTGCAGCAGAGACAGGCATTCAGGGCAGAATAATAAATCTTTCTTCTGTAATTCATAATTGGGTGAAGAGAGATTCTTTTTGCTTCAATCTAATGCTAAACCCAAACAAGTAAGTTTTTTCTCTCTTCTTTTTTATTCTCCTGCACCTGTCCTGGTACGTAGTCTTCACAACTGGAAAAAAAAATTTTAATTAATCCCAAAAATTATTCAGAATTGAAACCCGGCCAAAAAGAAAAATATACCTTTTTATTAGTCATTCGACTAATAATGCAACAATCTCACTATTAACCTATCTTTTAACGTTGAAGGTTAAAATTTTAAATCTTCATAAGTCAGCCTTTTAAAAAAATTCAAATTCACATGCGTTTACTATGTCTCCTTCTTACAAATAGTAAAGAAAGCACCAAATCACAATTATGACAGTAATTTTTTTTAATAAATTACACACATGGGAGGAGAAATACCCAGAAAATTTGATCCTAATATCTAAATAGGAGCAACAAACGCTACTGACCATTAGACCACGCCTTACTAATTTATTTTTCTTTTTCTCACCATAACATGTATGCATGACAAAAAGAGAGCTTGATTAATCCTTTTTTTTTTGTACATTTTTGCAGTTACAATGGCACTCGTGCGTATGCTCAATCCAAATTGGCAAATATATTACATGCCAAGGAAATGGCTAGACAGCTGAAGGTGAAGTTCATAATCAATATTACTTAGTAATTTATTTTTCTTTTTCTCACCATAACATGTTATTTTCTCATATTTTCTTTTCTTGGCTTCCAAACGGAGTTACATTTCTGATTTTTAACACCAAAGTTCGTGAATGAGTGATACAATACAACACTTAGGTAGGATGGGGGATTGATTGGAGGACTCATCAATAATTATATTAATTTTGAGTTCCAAAACTTAGTTCTACAATAATAATAATAATAATAAATTTTTATAGATCTTTTTTAAAGAAAAACAATACTCTGAATTTTGATTTGCCTCACATAAAAAATCCAAAATTTGCAGGCAAGGAATGCTAATGTAACAATCAATGCTGTACACCCAGGCATTGTGAAAACAGGAATTATCAGAGCTCACAAGGGTCCTATCACAGGTATTTATAATTATATTTCAGACTTTTTTTTTTGTTTTTTGAAAAAGGCCATTTTATAAAAACAAAAAAAGCGATAAAACAAAAACATTGTCTGCAGATTCCCTGTTTTTTATTGCGTCCAAGTTACTAAAATCAACATCTCAGGTTTGTGTCTTCGGAAGATGATATGTTTGTGTTTAATGGAAGTTGATTAGTTTGGGACAGTGATTTATATAGTACAGGAAAAATGTTGTTTGTGCAGGGTGCAGCAACCACATGTTGTGTTGCTTTAAGTCCAGAAATGGAGAGTGTAAGTGGCCAATACTTTGCAGACTGTAATGAGAGCAACTGCTCAGCTTTGGCCTCTGATGAATCTGAAGCACATAAACTTTGGAGGCAGACCAGAGCACTCATTCATAGAAGACTTTATCAATCACCACCCCCTTGATCCATCTTTAATTAAATCACACTTATAAACAATTTTATTAATTTTTGCATATAACATTTTTTTTATGTATTTTTAGATGTGCATATGAAAAAATGTCAATTTACCCCAGAGGTGGTGTATGGGTATAATGCTAACTAATGATGAACACCCCACTTTATATGGGAAATAAACAATATATATATATATATATATATAATTCCTTTGTTGTACATTTTATATAACCAGGTTGTATTATTTACTCCTGTTTATATGTTCTTGTAAAATAACAAATATGCCCCTCTATTTATTTACACTATACGTATATAAATATGTTCCTTTAATTCATCTTAAAGTTTAAAAAAATAAAAAAGAAAAGAAAAGAAAAGAAGGGGAAAATAAAAGGAGAAAGGAAAGAGAAGACACAATTCAAATTTCTAACCACCTTTATTTTTATTTTGAATAAAAGTCAAAAGTTAAAAAAAAAAAAAAAACTTCTTACTGTGAAATGAAGAAAAAATAGGAATTTTTTTTTTTAAACTTTTCCCAACACGAAGAGAATTGAATCCACGATCCCATTGTAGAGATGATTTTGCTCCCATAAAAGCGTTTTCTAGCACTAGTACTAATAGACATTAAGTTGTATAATTTAAGAAAAACAAAGCCTTACTGAACTTATAAATAATATTTCAATTTTCATGCGTAACATTTAACAATATAAGTATTTGACCTCTGAATTATATTAATTTTTTAATTGACAGAAAAATTGAAATCAATAGGTGAGATTTACGTGAAAGAAATTCTCCCATCTAATATTACAGAAAACCTGAAACTGTTATGATCCACACTTTACATTTTACATGTATCAATTGATTTTACACTAAATAAAATTATTTAAATTTTATATATTATACTAATCATATTTTTAACATTTAATTTTTAAAAATTAAACTGTTTAACTATTTTGTTAATATTTTCATCCTAAAATTATTAATCTACTTTAATGTTATAAAATATTTTTTTATACTTTCTTTATATATATTTATCTTTATTATTTATTAAATTTATTTCATATTTAATTTTATTTTATATATAAATCATATATAAAATAATAAAAAATATTATTTGTATTATTTAAAATTATTTTTTTTAGTAAAATCTATAAAAATTAAGATAAATAATATATATAAATTATCTATAAAATAATAAAAGATATTATTCGTATTGTTTAAAATTATTTTCTAATAATATTTATAAAATTAAAATAAATTATGTGCATGAAATATAAATAAAATTAAAAATAAATATGACTTGACAAATAACAAAGAAAAATATATATAAAAAAAAAGCAAAGAAATCATTTTATAATATCAAAGTAGTTGACTAATATTTTTAAGATGAAAATATTAACATAATGACTAAACAGTTTAATTTTTAAAAACAGAGGGATGCAAAAATTAGATGCTGAAAATACAGGAACTGACTAGTGTAATATATAAAATTTTATAATTACTTAGCCTTTGATTTTATTATAGCAATACAATATAAATATACCGTTTCATATCTGCTGAACGACAATGGTCGGATGATAGAACTCTGCCAATCACTTTCAATCAAATTTTCTAACATACACAAACCAGGCTCATGCTACACATGTCCTGTGTCAACCAAAGAGTCAGAAACTATCACTAATTTTATCAAGTCAAAAAACACACTACATCCCAAACTAGCCATGACAACAGCCTGCTTCACTTCGTCGTCATTCTTTGCGCTGCCATATAATTCAACATTTGTCATCAGAAAAAAAATCTCGTCATTTGATTCTCTACAGAGCAAAAATCATAGAAATTAATGTAAATTATGCCTACTCATGATCTGCAAGAATTCTTCTTATTTAAGCGTGGAAAGAAATGAGAATGCTTTCATGCGTGGGTACAATGATAACTAGCTGAAACAACTAAAATAAATATTTTATTCACACAGAACTATGGGATTGCTTGGATAATTAAAAAAGAGAACATGTATGCGAAGTAGTTACAAGCACTTCCATACAACGGCAACACAAATCCACTTCAGTTGTTTTCTTCAATTTATAGCATCCATTTCCCAAATTTATCCCCCTCTCCCAGCCTAGAATTAGGACAATGAGGTCTAGACATAATGCAGATGATATTTTTCAATGAAAAAAAAATTCAAATATGCACAATTTTCTTCTCTGTTCTCATTATAACATGGTCCCTAATGTGTTCTCGAGCAGACATGCTTCTTTACTGCTTTCTGCATACATAAACATGGACTGCAGGTACGTAGCATGGAATCAAAATTATAATACCTTAAGAAAACGAGGAGATCGACGAACTGATTCAGGGGAGAAAATTTCTTGCTTAGTCCTTCTTCCAAGATTAACTTTCTTAGATTGCCTTTTGGCCTCATGTGGATGCTCATTTTCCTTCTCAGGAGATTCATTTCTATCTGTTGAAACTGAAGAAATTGGAGCAGATGTGGATATTGTGGCAGAATCTTGACAAACGATTGCAGAATGAGGCATAATTCCTGATTTGTCAATAACATTACTTATGAATACTGAATTGCATTTAAACAACCACAAATAAGAGCCTGTTCATCAAACTTCTCTTCATGTTCTTGGTTGCAAATAAGGAGAAAAATAGTGTGTTACATACCTTTAACATTATGCTAGATTTACGGGGAAAAAAAAGAAAAAAACTCTACCAAGTGATCAGAGTAAAACTCTACCGAGTGATGCAGCTTCTTGAAATTTCTCTCTCATTGTTCTAACAAATTTGAATAAGCCATTGGTTCTATTTAGTTCATTGATCAACTCTTTGGTATCATTCAAATGGGGATCACATGCCAACACTGAAATTGTGATTGGGAAAATATAAATTAAATTAATGCAATAAGAACATATTAAATTATGATGTATAAACAATACATACACATTGCTTACAAGTATACATATCATCTTCATGGCGAATGGTGAAAGTGTACTCCTCATATGGATTTGTCATGTTAATGTGGTTAAATGTGAATTTCACCCCTAAATAAATCAAGAACTCATAATTAGGAATTTGCATAAAGAAAGAGGAAAAGAAATCTCCTATAATTAATGAGAAAGCTATGATTTACCTTTTCCACCTTCAACTTGAAAACCAAGAACCTTATTATACCATGATATCGCCTCTTGAATTTCTCCTCTACATTCAACATCTTGGTTTCCCTTATCTTTAGATGAATGCCAAAACCATAATATTAGAAAATGGAAAAGAAAGATAAGAAAAACACAAGCAATTGTATCACATAATGTACACATCAGAAAAGGTTAGAGCATCAAGCGAAACCTGAACATGGTTTTTAAAACAATGAGAAAGGTAGAAACTTGAAAGCAATTTCTTTTGAAAAGAACTGTTTTTCTGAGGAAGCTTTTTTGATGTTACAGCAAGCAACTCAAAATCCAAAAACATGAACAGAAATAATGCCTCTAACAATCACAATCCCATAAACCAATATGGTATGAACAATCATACATCAGAAACAAGCCACTAGTTAGACTGTGATACCCTACCAGCAGTTGAAGTACCAGCCTAACCCAATTGGCAGGCAATCATCAACCCTGGGTTTCACGGATAAGCCATGCTAACACTTCTCCTCATATCTAAGTTGGTTGGCAAAAAAATAATCAAGGACAATAAACTATTAGACTTTAAACATGGCAATAAGGTCAATATGCAAACAAGTAATAATCAAGTGGAAATAAGGGAGAGATATTACCAAGAGATTGTTGGGACATAATTGCGCTGAACTCATCCCTCCTGGACCTCTGAACTTGTATAGATCTTTCCAGTTCTTCTATCCTAGCCCTCGCAGCAGAAATAGAGTCCCTTATTGCCAACTGCTTAGCCTCCTTACGTATCTTCACTGTACAAGAAAAGAAATAAAATAGAATAGATATCCATTAAATAGTCACAAGCATGCAATTAAAGCAAACTAAGATCTGCTTTGGAAGCATTTTCTTCCTAAAAAATATTGTTAAAGATGGATATGCTTAGGGAATGAGAAAACTGTAACAGATGTTGATAATTTGGCCAGCTGATCAAATATGTGACAAGAGAAGTCTCTTTCACGATTTCTAAACACGAAAATAAATGATGGCAATTTATATGGAAACTATGATTTCCTATCCCGTAGATGCTAATCATGAAACCGTCCAGCATTCAAATGTATCTAAACAAGTAGACTCAATCATCATAGTTCATAAGTCCCAACATTTTCATGAATACACGAGGACTCTAAAATTAAATTTTAGCTTCTGTTCCTCGGCAATCAGCTTGTTTCAAATCACCTACCAAGCAAAAGTATATCTTTACTCTTTCAAATAGTTATTTATTTCATACTTAATTGGACTCTTTGAGTAAAGGAACGTTAAATATTCACGGAGTCATTTACAGTGTCAAAGATCCTAAACTTGAAGAAATTAGAGAAAGAAAGTATAATTCACTGAAATATCAATAAAAATTTAAACTTTAATCGCAAATGACAGAAACCTGCTAGCACTTTAACAAATTCGTCCTCAGCTTCCCGCAAGCCTGATTTCATCTTTCCTAGTTGCCCTGCAAAAAACCAACATGAAACCAGACAGCAGTAAGCGGACATACTTGAGAGCTCATAAAAATACCAACTCCCATTTGTCACACTGACCCGCAAGAACCTAATTTCACACAATGCACTAAGTAGAAAACACCAAAAACCCTAACTTGGAGCGAAGCAGAAATGCGATGCCACTCATCCTGACCTTGATTTTGGAGGGCCTCTTCTGCTCTGGCCTTGGTCGAACCCAGATACTGTTCAAACGACGCCGCGAAAGAGTCAATTTTCTGGAGTTCAACGGAGACCTCTCTGTAGCAGATCAGTCGCAATGACTCCATTTTCGCACGTACAGATTCCCCCGCTTTACTCTGCATTTGAATGTATAATTTTATGCGAAGGCTTGCCTTGTTTGTAGTCCGTGGTGATTGAGATTTTGAATTTTGAATGCAGATTTGGTTTCAGCCCGCCATTTTTATTCTGCTTTATACCTTTACTAGAGTCGGGAGTCAGGCGGAGCGTTTAAAATTAGCGTCGACGTCGATGGGTACTGTAGAGGTGTAGAGAAGACAGTATTCAGAAGTCTAATTTATTATGGACGGCCCAATTTTATTTGATGAGTATCTCTCAGCCTGTTTACTGTTGGGTCTATTCGAGCTATTTTATTAGGCTTTTTATTTTATTGGATTTCTAAGCCCACTTCCCATTATATTTCGCAACAACTTCTTCTTCTTCTTCTTTTCTCTCTTTTATTTATGAGGTTTGAATCCTTACATTTTTAAAATCTCTCCTCTTTTCTTTTTATTCTTTGAGTATTGAGGACAGATATTTGAACATATATTTATTGCTCTTTCCATTCCATGGTAAAATACACTTTTTTTTATTTAATTTAAATTTTAATTCATTTATCAATACAATCTCTGTTATATCAATACCTAATATTATATATTAAAAAATTAATAAATATATATCATATTAAAAAATATTATATTCTAATCAAAATAATTTTTTTTTATTAATTACATATAGAGAGGAAAACGCTTAAAAAACTCCAACTTGATATTTATATGGAAGTAACATATTTTTAGCCACCAAATTACACCTTATAGTAGTATTTTTTTAAATCATTGTAATTATTATTTTAAGACAGTATGAGTATTAAGTTACATATTTTTTAATATTGATCAATTTTATAATAAACTGTATTTTATATACAAAGGAAAATCAGACTTCATAATTACATAACTGATTATATAATTCTTTCTCTTCTGTCAAACCGAATAATGGGGCCAAAAAAAATTAGATAAGTACGTTCTAGTCATCTAATGGCTTAAATTTACCCATCATTTAATATGATTTAATTAGCATTTTTTATTTAAAAAATATTAATCACTTAATTTAAACATAGTGATATCGAAATTATAACTATAAATACAAAAAAAAAAAAAATAGGAGAGTTGAAATTTAATATACACGTAAAAATAAACAGTAAAAAAATTTCATATCAATGGCCTATGATCATTTGTTAATTGGAATTTTCTGATTGCAGGGATGAATCCGATTCTTGTGTTACATTATTATTAGTTGTGGAAGGATGTATAGACTTCATAAAAACAGGGCTAACCATTGCTTAGACTCCCGAGGCGCAGTCATTATTCGTTTCTTAATTTACAAGTCAAAATATATATAATTACTATGCTAATTACATAATCAATAGTAATTCATAAAAATTGTCACAGATGGAGTCTTGTGCAAGTGACCCTAAATTCTCATTCAAAGTTCCCAAAAAAAAAACAGAAACAGAAATTTGGAGTTTACGGTGTTAGAATTAATTTTATATTGTTAAAATTAATCCTCTAATTAAATTATAAGTGTGGGCTAAATATATTTAAATATTAAATGTGTATTGCAGTCAAATTAAGATAGTCAAATTAAAGTTTTGATCAAATTAAGATTGTTGACTATTGAGGTGTCCTACTCATAATAGGATTATAAGTGTAGAGACCGATAAGAATTTCTGTTTTGTTGAATGACCAAAATAGAAATTAATCATCATTTATTCAGTTATAAATAAGGGGTCGTGGTCTCCGGGGAACATAACAATTTTATAAAACATTACATTCCTTCAGTAGTGCTTCCGCATAACCTAAAGTGTGTATCCCCTGGAAGGCGACAAACCCCAGAATCGTCTTCAGCATCAACATACGATGATGTTATGTACGCAATTCTACCCTTTGTAATTTAATTTGAATAATCTAGTGATTTATGCATATTTTAGGTTTTAGGGCAATTAAGTTTTCTTCCCCTTTCATTTAGGGGAATCAGGTTTTCTTCCCCTTTCAATTGGTATCAGAGCCCTGTGCTAGGTTGCTAGATTTTTCGATTAAATTGCGGTATTGATTATTGTTTTGATTCTAGAAAATTAATTCGGTGATTGTAATTTTCTAGAATTAATTTGGAATCGAAATTAGTAATCTGAAATCAATTTTGGTTTGATTTGTTTTTTGAATTAAATTACTGAGATTATTTAATTAATTCTGGAAAAATCGATTTTTTTAGACTTCAATTTTGAGTTTGTGATTTTTTCTGGAATTAATTAATTTAGTTAATTAATTATGTAAATTAATTAATTAAAAAAAATTTTGTTCTTCGTTTTGGTTTAGAAGAACACGGTAAACGTTTAAATTTTTTTTTGTTCTTCGTTTTGGTTTAGAAGAACACAGTAAACGTTTAAAAAAATTTTACCTTACTCCTTTTCATTTTTTTATTATTATTTTTTAAAAAAAATTTATTTAATTTTAAAATTGCAATTTTGATTGTAATTTAAAATTTAATTCAACTGAGTTTAAATTTTGGTATTTTAGTCCTGATTGTGTTTAATATTTTTAATAATAAATTAATTGAAGCAAAAAGTCACCAAAGTGACCTCTATTGTGTAAATTGATTTATTTGGAATATTAGACATGTGTATTAAAATTCATTGTGGGTAGCATACCGGCTCAAAGGAAGGTTGCTATCTGGCTGAATTGAGAATACATTGCGGTAATAAATATGTGATAATTATTATGTGTTCATCCATGTGGATAATAAATCGGCCCAAAGGAAGATTTATTATTTGACATGACTGAATTGTCAATATTTGATTACTGCGTTGAGATACCAATTATAGTTAATATTTTATGTCCAAAGATGAGAATATTAATGTTGTGTCTGGTATCTTGTTTCCAATATTTGAACTCTACTTCTGTGATTTGTTTCAATTTTTGTGGATTGTGAGCTTATATCATTTATTTATTATTTATTTTCTCTGAATTCAGCTAGCATGCCGTATAATCTCAACTTTGTCCCTATGAATGAAAATACTAATAATAAGACTGCTGATAAGGAAAAATATTTGGTTTTAGTCTGTTCTGAAGTTAATTTAACTTCGGTACCTAGAAACACTTGGTGGATAGATTCTGGTGCTACTAGTCACATAAGTGTTTCAATGCAGGGTTGCCTAAATTACCGAAAGCCAACTGACGGTGAAAGATACGTTTATATGGGAACTGGCGAACCGGTAGAAGTAGAGGCGATAGGACATTTTAGATTGCGTTTAAGAACTGGAAATTTTTTAGATCTAGTAGATACTTTTGTTATTCCGTCTTTTAGGCGGAATTTAATTTCTGTTTCCTATTTGGACAAATCTTGTTTTACTTGTTCATTTGGAAACAATAAAGTTACTTTATCTATGGATTCAAAAATTTTAGGTACTGGTTTCTTGTATGCACTTCATAATCTATATATGTTAGATATCGATGCCTCTTATAATGAGACCGTGCAAGTTAGTACTATAGGTACCAAAAGAAAGCTGAATATGAATAGCTCAGCTGCTCTATGGCACAGACATTTGGGTCACATATCTAAATCTAGAATAGAGCGTCTTGTGTCAGATGGTATCATAAATACACTTGATTTCACATATTTGGTATAATATCCCAATATATGCCCTAGAAGTTTTGAATATTATTGTTATTTTAATTGGATTGAATGTATATGTTATGTTGATAAGAAAAGAAATTGAAAAGAGAATGTTTAGGTATTGTTTAAAAAGGAAAGTAATGTGTAGAGAGAAAGTGTATATGTTGGGTATATGGTAATATATATAGCATATATGTTGGTCAAAATGAGAAGTCGAGGGTAGAAGATATTTTATTTGTGATATGTGAAATTACTTAAATGGGCATATAAGTGAAAGAAGCTAAGTTAAATGGATGAGGACATTTAGGTAATTGCTTGGTTAGAATTGCTTGGTGGAGATTTAAAGAAGAAAATAAGTTTGACTTGTATTCATTTTCATTTCTTCTCATATGGGTGGCCGGCTACCAAAGGAAAAAGAGAGCAAGAGAGGTGTTCTAAATTCTATTATCAAATTGAAGGAAGAAGCAAATGATTAAGTTGGAGATTTGTGAAATTTCCTTAATTTTGGTAAGTACTTTCTTATTTTCCTTTGTTATTTTTGAAGTTATGTTTGAGGTGAGTTGTGATTTGTTGTTATTATGATTTGGTGTGTTTGAGATGTGTTTATAAGTGTTGAAATTGATTGTAAGTTACAAAGTTAAATTGGTGTTGGTTTTGGTTTGAAGATGGTAAGTTATGTTGATGTTGATATTGAAAGAATAAGAGTGATGTTGGTTTAAGGGTTTTGAAGTGGTAAGTGATTAAATGTGTTGTTGATGTATTGTTAATGTGAGTATTGTGATGAACATGTAAAATAAGTGTTAATGACCTTGATTATATCCATTTGAATGAGGTTATGTTGTGCACAATGTGTTTTAATTCAATCAAAAGAGACTTGGCCATGTTTAGGGTTTTTATTCATGAGAGACACGGCCAAACTAAAGAAGAGACACGGCCAAAACTAAAGATTTTTGGGAGACACGGCCAAGTCTAAGGAAATTTGGCCATGTTGAATGATTTTTGGAGAGACACGGCCACTGTTTTGGCCGTGTCCCTTGACTGTGTCTGCTACTGCCTGATTTCTTCATTCATTTGGTTTCTTTAGATTTAAGGGAGACACGGCCAAGCTAGGGGAGTCTTGGCCGTGTTGGAGCTTTTGGTTGAGAGACACGGCCACAAGTTTGGCCGTGTCCCTTGAGTGTGTGAGCTACTGTGATTGTTCTTTGTTCTTCTTGCATTGTGGAGATTGAACATACATTTGATGCATGTGATACTATGTGAACAATGTTATGTTTTATGCATTGTGAATCTTGTGAATGGTAATGTGTTATATGAATAATGTACTTTGTAATGTTATATCAATGATGCTATATGTAAAATGTGAAGGATATGATGAGGTAATTGATTATGTATAGCTTGATGGGAGTAGTTCTTGAGGTAAGTACAAACTTACCTAGATGCATTCTTTTATATGATTTTGAAACTTAAAACAATGTTAAGTAATTTATTATATTGTTAATATAATGTGATTAGTATTATGACTTGTATAGTGTGAAAGAGACGAGGATCATTCAAAAAGGTATGTGCAATACAATTTATTATGATAAATACTTTTATGATGAATTACCGTAATGTAAATTGAGACATAAAGAGATGTGAAACTAATATTTTGAGTTATAATGATGATTCAAATGAGATATGAAGCCATTGTGATTGGTTATGATAACTTAAATGTGATGTGAAGCCATTGTGATTGGCTATAATGATTCAATTGAAAGAAATAAGGCATGTTTGCCTAGATGATGATGAGAATTGAGAATGAAAATGATAATGAAATAATAAATGAATTGTGTGGCTAATATGTTATTCCATTTTCAGAGTTTGTTGTTGGTGGCATGCCTAATGATAGTAACAATCTCTTGAAGTTAGATTGGGCTTGATCCTTGAAGCCAAGTTGGGTAGAAGTTTAACATGTTTTACTCCCCTTGAAGCTTGGTTGGGTCTAGTCCTTGAAGCCTAATTGAGATGTTACAACCCTTGAAGCTAGGTTGGGTTGGTTCTTGAAGCCAAGTTGGGTTGAGACTTAGCATGCTTTATTCCGCTTGAAGCTTGGTTGAACCTAAATCCTTGAAGCCTAGTTGGGATAATGATAATGATAAAGTGATAATAAAACCAAAGCATTAACTCTGAAAGTCGAATGGCATATTAGTGTCTTTTGGGCCCGAGTCTGTCTTTGTTGTCAATGTGATATACAAATGTTGAAATAAATGAATAATGAGATCTATGGTTGCCTTTGTTGGAAATGTGATTTATGATTGGTGAATTGTGAATAAAATAATGTAATGAAGTATGATATGTAATGTGTGTATTGATATACTGATTGTGAGTATTAGTGATAGATTGTGGTTGGTGATAATGATATGTATATACGTATATAATATATGGAATTAGTCGAGATATATGAAAGGTGCAATTAAAAAGGAAAAACATGATAAGAAACTAATGGTACATGGAATTGATATATCATTATATGTTAGAATTTTTATAATGTATGTTTATATTTTATATTTGTACTACTAAGCTCTCGGGCTTAGCGCGGATGTGTAATCGCGCAGGTGACTAGGTGGAAGATATGAAGTTTTTCGTTATGCCACGAGAAGAGTAAGAGTTTGTCGAGACCAACTAGAGGGTGATGCATACATGTATAACTTTTAATTATGATGTATTTTTGATGAAGTGTATTCATATGTATAAATAAAGTTTTGATAAAGATAAGATTATTATATATATGTAAGATCATTAAAAGTATAATGATTTTGTAAATGTTCTTTAAATTAATGTATTGTGATTTGAACTCTGTTAAAGGATTTTTAAATTGTAACGAAAAGTGACATCCTTATACTTTATATACTTACTGTATGTATACCAGGTATATGTATAGTATTTATATGGAGTATCAGGGTGTTACAATTGGACTCCTGTGTTGAGTGTATTAAAGATAAACAGACTAAACAAAAGAGATTAGGTGCCAATAGGTCATCAAACGTCTTAGAGTTGATACATACGGATATCTGTGGCCCATTCCCTACAGCAACTAGGAATGGTCAAAGATATTTTATATCATTCATAGACGATTACTCACGTTATGGGTACCTATATCTCATTCATGAGAAATCTGAGTCTCTGGACGTTTTTAAATCTTATAAGGCTGAAGTTGAAAATCAACTCGGAAAGAAGATTAAATCTGTTAGATCTGACCGTGGAGGTGAGTACTATAGTAGATATGACGGTTCAGGTGAACAACGTCTAGGGCCATTTGCTATTTTCCTGCAGGACTGTGGTATAGTCACTCAATATACAATGCCTGGTACACCCAGCATGAATGATGTATCTGAGAGACGTAACAGGACTCTTATGGATATGGTTAGAAGTATGATTAGTCATTCTTCTTTACCTGAGTCTCTGTGGGGAGAAGCATTAAAGACAACAGTCTATCTTCTTAACAGAGTACCAACTAAAGCAGCTACAAAAACACCTTATGAGCTTTGGATTGGACGCAAACCCAGTCTAAAGCACCTTCATGTTTGGGGATGTCCTGCTGAGGCTAGGCCTTATAGGCCTAATGAGACAAAATTAGACTCCAAAACTGTTAGTAGCTACTTTGTTGGTTATTCTGAGAGATCTCAGGGTTTTAAGTTTTATAATCCTACTTCCAAATCTATTTTTGAGACGGGAATTGTACCATTCTTTGAGAATGTTGAGTTTGGGGGGGATAAATAAGGTTAGAAACATTGTTTTTGAGGAGGGATCGAGTCAGGAACACTCAGTGTCTATTCCTATCTTTGCTCCTGGGACTGTTCAGGTTCCTAGAATCGTTAATATCCCAGAAGCAATTCCGGATCCAATACAAAACAATATTGATACTTCCCCATCAGGATGAAGAAGTTGTTCTTCCTCAAGTACAAGCTCAACAACCTCAAGAATTTGAGCCAGAACCTGTGCCTTTAAGAAGGTCCACTAGAGAAAGAAGAAATGCTATTTCGGATGACTATGTAGTATATCTTCAGGAACATGAGGACACTGTAGACATGGTGGAAGATGATCCAATCAACTTTCATCATGTCATGCAGGATTCCAACTCTCATAAGTGGATTGAGGCAATGAGTGAAGAATATAAATATATGCAAGACAATCAAGTTTGGGATCTTGTTCCATTACCTGAAGGAAAGAAACCCATTGGTTGCAAATGGATATTTAAAACCAAGAGGGATTCTAAAGGTAATGTGGAAAGATATAAGGCACGTCTTGTAGCTAAAGGCTTCACTCAGAAAGAAGGGATTGAATATAAAGAGACCTTCTCTCCAGTATCATCGAAGGACTCTTTTAGGATAATCATGGCTCTAGTTGCACATTTTGATCTTGAGTTACATCAAATGGATGTGAAGACTGTGTTTCTCAATGGAGACATTGATGAAACCATCTATATGGTGCAGCTAGAAAACTTTGTGTCTGGAGACCCAAAGCGACTGGTATGCAGATTAAAGAAATCCATTTATGGACTCAAGCAAGCTTCTCGTCAGTGGTACTTCAAGTTCCATGAAGTAGTTGTCTCTTTTGGTTTTGAGACAAATGCTGTGGAAGATTGTGTGTATCACAAGTTCAGTGGGAGTAGGTTTATCTTTTTGGTCTTATATGTAGATGACATATTGCTTGCTACTAACTGTAAGGACTTGCTGCACGAGACCAAAGTCTTTCTCTCAAAACACTTTGAGATGAAAGATTTAGGTGAAGCCTCTTTTGTATTAGGGATTCAAATACATCGATACCGTACTCGAGGTATTCTTGGATTATCACAAAAGGGCTATATTGAGAAAGTGCTCAAGAGATTTAGTATGCACAACAGTAGACCAATTGATACCCCAGTTGCTAAAGGAGATAAATTCAGTGTTGATCAGTGTCCAAAGGGTGAACTTGAGATTCAGGAGATGCAGAAGATTCCTTATGCGTCAGCAGTTGGGAGTCTGATGTATGCTCAAGTTTGCACTCGTCCAGATATTTCATTCATAGTTAGCATGTTAGGGCGATATCTCAGCAATCCAGGAATGAATCATTGGAAAGCAGCCAAAAGAGTCTTGAGGTATCTTCAGAGAACTAAGAGACATATGCTCACGTACAGGCGATCAGATCAGCTTGAAATCATTGGGTATACTGATTCTGATTTCACAGGATGCCAAGACAGTAGAAAATCCACATCAGGCTACATATATCTCTTGGCTGGTGGTGCTATTTCTTGGAAGAGTGTGAAACAAACTTTAGTAGTTACCTCCACCATGGAAGCAGAGTTTGTAGCAAGTTATGAGACATCCAATCAGGCAATCTGGCTGAGGAACTTTGTCACAGGCCTGCACATTGTGAATGGCATTGAAATGCCATTAAAGTTATACTGTGATAATAACTCAGCAGTCTTATTCTCCAACAACAACAAAAGCTCTTCTCGATCGAGACACATTGGGATAAAGTTTCTGGCTGTGAGGGAGAGAGTACAGAGTGGACAGATATCCATAGAGCATATTGGAATGAACTCCATGATTGCGGATCCGCTCACTAAGGCTGTGATACCGAAAGTTTTTCATGAGCACACTGCTCATATGGGTGTCACATTATTTGAGACTATTTAGTTTCAGTGGGAGTTTGTTCATTATGGTTACATTATATTTGTGTATGCTCTGTTTTGTAATGGATATATTTTGTTATGTACATTCAGTTTCTGCAGAAAATAAACTATTTATTTTGTTACACTCTGTATTATTATTGATTGATCTCACTAAAGTGTGACCAGTTGGAAACAGGCATGATTATATCACATTACGTGTAGTTTCCATGCTACACTCCTATTATTGATCTATGTCATTTGAGAGTATTGGTAATGTGATTGATGGTGGTTTGAGTCACGATGAATATGGCGACTAGCCCTTCTGTCCTTTATCGATATAATCAATGGACGAGATTGTTTGAGGCACCTTCAGTATGACTGCTTTTATGAGCTAATTAAGGTATAGACATTTATATTTAATATATGTTAGCCCAAGTGGGAGATTGTTAGAATTAATTTTATATTGTTAAAATTAATCCTCTAATTAAATCATAAGTGTGGGCTAAATATATTTAAATATTAAATGTGTATTGCAGTCAAATTAAGATTGTCAAATTAAAGTTTTGATCAAATTAGGATTGTTGACTATTGAGGTGTCCTACTCGTAATATGATTATAAGTGTAGAGACCGATAAGAATTTTTGTTTTGTTGAAGGACCAAAATAGAAATTAATCATCATTTATTCAGTTATAAATAAGGGGTCGTGGTCTCCGGGGGAACATAACAATTTTAGAAAACATTACATTCCTTCAGTAGTGCTTCCGCATAACCTAAAGTGTGTATCTCCTGGAAGGCGACAAACCCCAGAATCATCTTCAGCATCAACATACGATGATGTCAGGTACGCAATTCTACCCTTTGCAATTTAATTTGAATAATCTAGTGATCTATGCATATTTTAGGTTTTAGGGCAATTAAGTTTTCTTCCCCTTTCATTTAGGGGAATCAGATTTTCTTCCCCTTTCATATGGTATATGTGCCTTTTTAATGAATTTTTCTAATGTGTGCCATTAGGATATATGTTAAGAAATCTTAAATACTATATTTTTTTTATTAAAATATATGTTATTTTTATTAAAATTTATTATAATCATTTTATAATGTGTGTATTTTATTTATTAATCACTTTAAAAAAAGTGATTACAATATTTCAATAAAAATAATATAAATTTTAATAAAAAATAAAATATTTAATGCTCTTTAGTATATATCCTAAAAGCACACAATAAAAAAATCATTTTAATATGCGGTTCTCTCTTTTTAATATTGATATCTTCATTTGAGGTCTTGTGCAAGAGACCCTAAACTCTCATTCAAAGTAAAAAAAAAAAAAAAAAAAGTAGAAATTTAGGGCATATGTGCCTTCTTGACATGCCGTTCTATCTCTTTTTAATACTCCGTTAATATATTGTTGTTATTTTAGATAATAAATTTTATTTATAAATAATTATTATTTTATAAAAATTAAAATTAAAATTATTTTATATTTTTATTTAAATTTATTTCTATATAATTAATATATAATAAAATAATTAAAAAATTAAAAAAATAATAATTTAGTAAAATAATTATATAAAATAGATTATTAAATAAAATTTTAATTCTTATTTAAAAATTTAAAATGATAATTATTTATGAACAGAGAGAGTACTGATATCTTCGGTATTCTGTAATGGACTCTAAACTCTCATTGAAAGTTTAAAAAAAAAATACAAAAATTTAGGGCATGGTGCGTTTTTGATTTACGGCTCCCTCTATTTTTAATATTGATATCATTTTTTTTTAGAGAAATAGAGATTTCTTTGACTAAAAAAACAGTAAATAAAATTTTGGGATTCCAAAGATCATAACATAGAAAAACAACAAATTGCACTCATATCTCTACAAACTTAAAAGTCAAAAGCCAAAAATCCCTTACAGCAAAACGACTAAGAATTAAAGAATATAAATTGAATAATGACAGCAGCTCTATACCAAATTTCAAGCAGGAGAAGTATAATATGATAAAAGGTTAAAAATTTTCTAGCCCAAGAGTCTTAAATAACCTCAAATAATAAATCACTGAAAAAAATGGGAATAATAGACCAATACAGCTTACTCTGGGACTGAAGGAAAAACAACTTGAATATGTCAGGGAAATTGATATTTGATTTCATTAAAAATAATTTTATAACTCAATTCAGCTTTTTAAAAATCTTTTTTTTTTCTAACTTTAAATTGTACTTTGCATAAAAATGCAATATAATTACTGCAATAATAGAACTGTGTTTGGCAGAAAAGCCTGCACTGTACATTGGCCTTCAAAAGAACTTCAGGCTCTTTTCCAAAAATTACTTGTTTGGCAAAAATAAAGTTGATTTAGGAAGAAGAAAAAGTAGGAAAGAAATATAAATATTAATATGTAATTAAGTTATTTTATTATTTTGCCACTAAATTTAACTTAGAGAGCTTTCTTTATTAAGGCCGAAAGAAGAAAAAGTTAATTAGGCCATTAGCCTCAAAAGAAGGAAAGAACATTCCAAGAAACAAGAGAGTGAAAGGCCAACTATAAATATTAATTTGATCCCACTTGAAGATTATTTCTTATATATATATGTATATATATATATATATATTTAATCATTTACATCACAAAAGGTTGGCAAACTTTGTTTTTTTTTTTTTTTTTTAAAAAGGTTGGCAAACTATCAAAGCAATTTACGTGTATAAATTTTAATAAACCCGCTAAATGATTTCCTTTAAAAAAATTAAAATTATATTCATAAATAACTACTTTTTAATTTTTCATTTCAAAATCACTAATTTTAGATAGGTATCTTTTTAATATATATGATGTGTCTCGGTTAATCCTATCAAGTATATTAGTCGTATCAATAATATAGATTTGTGAATCTAAATATCATTCTATGAATATTAAATTTTAAATTATTATATTATTTTATTATTATTTGAAAAATAATAATTAAATTAAAAGAATTAAAGTAAATTATAAAACTACACTAAAGTTGTAGAAATTTAATAATTTCAATAAATAAAAAAAATAACTTAATTATTAAAATATATTAGAGTCAATAATCCCTCTAAGCCTTTATAGATATCAACACTTATCACAAAAACTAAGTTAAAATTGATTAGTTAATTTTAAAGCCTTGTTAACCTTATTCAGAGACACAATCTTTCAAATTTATACTGAACTCTTATCCAGACACTTCAGTATTAATTCGTATAATAATCAAATTTAATATATTTGACCTTATTTAGAAACACGAATATAAACTATTGGTCAATTTCAGATTATCTATTCGAACAAATCCTCACTCAATATGTTATATAAAATTCTAAGAATCATGAATTTAAATTTTATTGATCATCAATCTTAACTTATCTATTCGACACATCATTAATAAATCAATTAATAAAATCACAAACTCAAACATTAAGAATAATGAATTTGTATAAATCAACTCAAATATCATAAATCAAAATTAATATCCATCATAGCTGAAGGTTCATATTTTTTCTAACACAAATAAATCTATTCCATAGCTAAAAACTTAAAATAAACATGATAAAAATAAAAGCAAACTCTAGATTTATGTCTTCATTTTGAGTTTGATCTCTTATCCAATAGAGTTTTTGTCTTCAACGAAGAAAAAAAAGAGGCTTTTAATGTAGAACACCTTCCCCAATTAAAAAATAACGTATTCCTTTTTATAATTCAAGGATAAGTCCTATTTTTTTTATAGGATAAACACTGAAAAATTTATATATATATATATATATATATATAGTTTTAAGTAAAATAGAAAACGGTGAATCTTTCTTTCCCGAAATTTCCTCTAATTTTCTCTCTACGACACGGAACCTGCACAACCTTCAACGGCGACGGCTCAATCTGAGCCGCCCGCCCGGTCTTACGCGATGGTGGTAAATGGCTTGGCTGGATCATCCTTGGATGAGTCCCGATCATTTTCATCTTCAAACAGGCCCCCTCTGATTTCAGCTCCGAATACTTGTAAATATAAAGGCTTTCCTTCAATCTCTTTTTCAGACATGGATATTGCTTCTCTGTCTAAGCCTTATATTTTTGCTTTAATTGGTACTTTCAATGGGGGTCGTCCAACAATGATTTCTCTTAAGAAATCTTTGGAGGCAGTTGGCTTCAAAGGATCTTTTCGATTGGGTTTAATTGATGCTACCCACGTTTTATTGACCTTTGATTTAGAAGTTGATTTTTTGCGCTGCTGGCTGAGAAACACTTGGTACTTTCATGGTTTTGCAATGGTGGTTTCCAAATGGTCTCCTTATTTTCGATCTAATGTTGACAGCCCCTATGTACCAATCTGGGTAACTCTAGAGGGACTGCCTATCCATCTTTTTGACAAAGAAGCTCTCTTCAATATCGCTTCTCTCATTGGCTCCCCACTCAAATTGGACAGTGCTACTGCACTTAAATTGCGTCCCTCGGCAGCTCGAATTTGTATAGAGGCTGATCTGACAAAGGAATTGCCTTCAAGAATATGGATTAATAATGGTTCAAAAGGATTTTTTTCAATCTATTCACTATGAGAATCCTCCCAATTACTGTATTCACTGTGAAAAATTAGGACACTCATCGTCTTCTTGTGGGATTAACGCTGAACCAACTGCTCTGGATACTTTGAACAAAGAGCGAACCAAAGTTGCAGAACCCGGTGCTGTGTTACAAAAGAAAGAATGGATTGTGAGACAAAAAGTTATCCAGAATGAGGTGACTTCATCCCAAGCAAATAATAATGAGACTCCTAATATAACAGAAGCTGCTGCTGATCCATTGTCTAATATACTTATATTGGGATCTTCTTCTACTGATATTGCTTTAAATGTTTCATCTGATACCAATGCACAAAACATCGTAAAATCACTGCCTCTGCAACCACAAATGGATACTCTTCTGCCTCAGACACAGCTTGCCTCTGTTTTAACACAGAATCAGAGTCATGTGAGCATTTCTGAAACCACAGAGGTTATTCCAGACAGGAACATTTCTATTCCGGGCAACCACTCTGATACTGAAAGACCAGAATCACCAATTTCTCTGGGCCATACTTCAGAAGGGGATGATCACAATTTGAAGACAGTTTAAAGGCCTCTAGTCTGTCTATTGAACAAAAACTTCAAGCAGCAACTGGGGATGCAGATTTTGTTCCAGTCACTCGAAAAAAACGTGGCAGAAAGAAGGTAACTAAAGCTCCTATCTCTTCTCCTCTACAATGAATATTTTATGCTGGAACACAAGAGGTATTAATTCCTCTTTATCCCGACTACACAAGCTTTGTTATGATTTGCATATTGGTTTATTAATAATTATTGAACCTCTTTCTGGTGCTGACAAATTGCCCTCTTTTGCTATGCAATTGGGTTTTTATAGTTTCTTTGGTTCCTCTTCTAATAAAATGTGGTTCTTATGGAAGAATAATTTGTTTGAGATCTCTAATTTTGTGGACAAAGGTCAAACAGTTTTCTCAACTGTCAAAGCAATTCAATTAAACTTTTTGTTTACATTATCTTCCATTTATGGAGCGCACTCGAGAGCTTCTAGACGCTGCCTTTGGAACAGTTTAGAAGCTTTTGCTGATGAGAATTCAGGGCCTTGGTTAATCGGTGGTGATTTTAACATTATTCGCCATTTATCTGAATATAAAGGCAGATCCTCCCCATGTTTGCTTAGCATGCAAGAGTTTTCAAATTGTGTTGATAACTGCAGTTTGATTGATGTTCCTCATGTGGGTAATTCCTTTACATGGACTGGTAATCGAATTTCAGGCAGGGTATGGGAAAGATTGGACCGATTCATGGCTAACCCGTCTTTTTTGGCTGCTTTTGATGAGATTCTTGTAAAACATTTGGGTAAAACCACTTCTGATCACTCTCCACTGTTTCTTGAATGTAAACAAAGTTTGACAAATGTGCCTAAGTCCTTCAAGTTTCAGCATATGTGGTTGTCTCACAGTTCTTTCATGGTCATGGTTAAAGATACTTGGTCTAAAACTTTTCATGGAGGTGGTATGAAAAGCTTACATATTAAATTGAAGGAATTAAAAGCTGCAATCTGTCTTTGGAATAAAGAGGTATTTGGCAATGTTTTCTCTATGGTTCAAAAAGCAGAAATCGAAGCGGAAATGGCAGAAAATTGTTACGTTCTTAATCCCTCTTCTGCTAATAGACAAGATTGGCAAGAAAAGCAAGCACAGTTACTATGTAAGCTGCGTATTGAAGAAACATTCTGGAAGCAAAAAGCTCATTTAAAGTGGTTAAAAGACGGTGATGCGAATACCAAATTCTATCACACATATGTCAAGACCATCCGAAAATTGCAGCGCATTGTGTCCATTACTAATTCAGAGGGAGTTTGGCTTTCTCAACAAAAAGATATTGGTGATGAGGCTGTTTCTTTCTATACAAATCTTTTTCAAGCGGATGCCGTTTCTAACCAAGATTTCTCTTATATACTGGGCTTTCTCCCTACTATTATTTCTGAGGAACAGAATTTGGTTTTGAATACTATTCCCAATGACTGCGAGATCAAGCAAGCTGTTTGGAAGCTAGACCCCACTAGTGCTCCAGGCCCAGATGGCTTTGATGGGAAATTTTTCAGAGAATGCTGGGAGATTGTGAAATGGGATGTTTGTAGTGCGGTTAAAGAATTTTTTCTTGGCCTTCCTATCCCGCAATCTTTCAATTGCTCACAAATTATTCTGATTCCTAAAGTGGACAACCCTACTTGCTTCAACCAACTCAGGCCTATATGTTTATCCAATTTTATTAGCAAGGTCTGCACTCGAATCCTTGCTGATCGACTAACTCCTTTTTTGTGTGATCTTATTTCCCCTGAACAAGCAGGTTTTATGAAAGGAAGATCTATCCACTCACAAATTCTTTTAGCGAATGAGATGATACATGAACTTGACAGGAAAGCGAGAGGAGGGAACATTGCAATCAAGCTTGACATGGCAAAAGCTTTTGATCGAGTTTCATGGCCTTTTCTAGAAGCGGTCTTATTGCGTTTTGGCTTTTCAAGACTTCTTGTTACTTTAATTATGAATCATTTATCATCCACCAGATTGTCTGTTTGTGTGAATGGCAGGAATTACGGTTTCTTTCGGCCAAGTCGGGGTGTGAAACAAGGAGATCCGCTCTCGCCTTTTTTGTTCATTCTGACTTCTGAATGCTTTTCTAGAGGTTTAATGCACTTGATTGATTCAAACCGCATCCAACCATATAAGCTGGCCCGCAACTGCCCCTTAGTGTCTCATTTAGCTTTCGCTGATGATTTATTAATTTTCATTAGAGGTGATCAAATCAGTGTTAAAGCTTTCAAGGGCTTCCTCAAGCAATATCAGAAATCTTCAGGAGAACAGATTAATTTTGAAAAAAGCTCTCTGTATGTTTCCAAACACTGCTCTCCCGCGGGGATCTCAAGACTTGAATCCTCTTTGACAATTAAAAAGAGATCTCTCCCTTTCACTTATTTGGGAGCTCCAATCTATCAAGGTATTAATCGTACAACATATTGTGCTGAATTAATAAAGAAGATGGACTTCAAGCTTATGGGATGGACAAGACGCTTTTTATCTCATGGCGGGAGATTATTGTTGATTAAACATGTTCTTAATTCCTTGCCTATTCATATCATGGGAGCTATGAAGATTCCAGCAGAAGTCATTAAAATCTTAGAGACAAAAATGGCTTGCTTTTTATGGGGAAGTGTTCACAACCACGATCGACACCATTGGATCTCTTATAAAAAACTTTGCTATCCTACAGATGAAGGAGGTCTTGGCATCCGATCCTTGAATTCAATCCAAGATGCTTTTTCTATTAAGCTCTGGATTGCTTATATGTTTGGAAATTCTTTGTGGGCTTCCTACATGCGCCGGCGCTACTCCAGAAATGGGGACTTGAAATTTCAAATCATTGATTCTTGCTCATGGAAACGAATATGTCAGGTACATTTTTTTGCTTTAGACATTATGGAAGCAAATGATCTTTTACCAGATAATTATGATGGAAGTGTTGTTAGCGTTCCTTTCTCTTCCATTCATGAATGGGTGCGTAATCACAAGAGTATAACATTATCCTCTTCCATGCTATGGGATAATCTGTTCCCTATAAAGATTTCTCTCTTCACCTGGCGTGTGCTTCATAAGGCACTACCACTTCATGATCGGCTACAACTAATGGGTATTTCGGGACTTTCTTGTTGCATTTTTTGCCTTTCTGCCGAAAGCTCCTTGGATCATATTTTTTATTTGTGTTCTCATATTCAGAAAATTTGGAGATTCTTTGGCAGTTATGTTTTGAGCTCCAATGTTACTCATTCATCATTAAGGTTAGAAATTATAAAATGGTGGTTGGTTTCTAAGCCAAAATCCCTGTTGGGCTTGCTTCGAAGATTTATTCCGCAAATAATATTATGGCACATATGGCGTGCTTTTTGTAATTTCACATGGGGAGATGGGGACTTCTTGATCTCCAACATCCGCACCAACATCTGCCACGCTATATATAACTGGGGTATTATCAACTCAGCTCGGAAATTTGCTAAAGAGAGGTTTGATTCGATTATGGAGTTACTGCCAGCGGGTTTCGGATCAATGCAACGCAAACCTTCCCTAGTTTACTGGCGTTTACCATTGACTCATCCTTTCAAGGTTAATGTCGATGCCTCTTTCACACCTTTGCTCTCGGCTGGAGGAGCGGTGATCCGAAACTCGTTTGGAAACTTTGTAGCAGCTTGTTACTTCCTTATTCGAGCTTCTTCTCCTCTTTCTGCAGAGATCACAACCATTAAATTCGTTATTGATTGGTGCTTAAATCTTGGTTACTCTTCCATCCATATCGAGACAGATTCTCTCCAAGCTTCCGACATTCTTCACCAATGGCGACCGCCGGATTTCCATGGCATTTCAACTGAAATCTCGAATTTCCTTCAATCCACAGGTTCGAGTATCACTCATATATTTAGAGAGGGAAATCAGATTGCCCATAAGCTTGCTCATATGGGAAGGATATCACATACTTTCTTCAATTTCTCTAGCTTTCAATCTTTGCCCAATGATTTAAAAGGGCTCATTAATACTGATTGTATGGGTATTCCTTGTTTGAGATATAAATAAAATCTTTCTTCTTGTCAAAAAAAAAAAAGTAAAATAGAAAACAAATAAATGAAGGCTTAAGGAAAGGCCTAAGGAATTAAGGAAAATAGGAAAAAAATTGCAATAAATTTATATGAGCAAGTGCATAATTATGTATATGCTCATGTATCTTTATGCCCCTCAAATCTCTGCATAGGAAAACTATGGCAACAATATATATGATCATCTGCATGCTCATATATATGCTCATTTACGTCTCTATCATTTTTGTACTTTCACTGTATTTTTATTATATTTCTAAAACTCATCTATAAAAATACTAAATAAGACTAACTAATTAAAATAATCAAAACTAAATGAAAAATAAGATAAAACTAATAAAAATTAAAGAAAACTAATGCAAATATTATCTTAATTATTTATTATAAAATATTTATTTATCAATATATTTATATATTAAAAATATATCAAAATAGTAGAATATTTTAAAATAAAAAATAAAAAATGATATATAATACGATTTTTCCCAAAAATATTGTCAGATAATTGATTATATTTATGTGTGGGATCCCATCCAATAGTTTGGTTATCAAATATCTGATTTCTTATAATCCAAAATCATTAGAGCTATGTATTACAAGTTTATGATTCATTGAGAGTCATTGATTTACAAGATAAGAGAGGATTTAAACTTTAAAATTCACTCAATTAGTTCAATTAAGACCAAGTTAATTAAAAAAATAAAGTCTTATTAATCTTCTTAATTTATTAGCAACCACTTTTTAATTTTTTATTCTTTTTTTATGTTAGCAATATATGTGTGTCAATTACACGTAAAAAGAACAGATAATTTATGGATCATCAATGTGATCAATAATTTAGATATAATTAAACTAAAAAATCTTGATTTATATTGTTTTTTACTTTTTTTTGAGAATTGCTGCTAAGACTGCTAGTATTTATATAATATGATCATAACTTTTATATAATGGTACGTAGTATTATAATATATTGTGGTATATAGCCAACAAGTATATATATATATATATATATATATATACCTTAATGAAATAACTTTAAGTATATAATGATTGGACGTTATATATATATATATAAATATGGTCTAGCTATGAGTGTTGAGTATGTCGGGTTTGAAAAGGAATTTTATAATAAGATGATATAATTTTTTGTCATTTTATTATGATTTTAGAACATGAAAAACCCAATAATTATTTTTGGCAAAAGCAGTGTGCTCCTATGAAAAGATTTGTACACCTCACAATTTCCTTGTATCTGACTGCTCCCCACCCTCCACTATCAACTATATATACAAAATTTTATTAAATAAGATAAATAAAAGAAAAATCCCCCTACTCTCCATTTTCCATCAAAGAAAAAAAATGTTAGCAACAATTATTGTTGCATATATATATAGATTATATTGAATTCAATTGCCTAAAATTATTTGGGAATAAACAAATGAAAAGATACAGCAACATTCCCACAAGACCACGAGTGGGAATATTCAAAACAACAACAACAACAATAATAATAAACGAAACAATCATTTAAAATGGGCTTAATAATTTATTAACAAAAATCTTTATTGTGATTGGCCCGTTTCATATAATTGGATGTCTAATTAAAATCACAATTGTAATATATAATTTTTTTCTCTTAGTTTACAGGTGAAGCATATAGTTAATTTGAATCAATTTTTTTTTTAAATTATCAACTCAATTAATGCAATATTTATAATGAGATCAATTAGATTGAGATTTATTTAAATTAAATCTGCTTCAATTTTATTTTCTTTAGAATTAAAAAAAAAGAGATTTTAAATCTCACCCATATTAGATATTAATAATTTTATATTTTCTCTTTCATTATTTATAGGCATGCTTTTTATTTCATAAATTTTTTTTAAAAAATAAACTATTTTAATTAAAAATATAAATATAAATTTGTTTTTTATTATATCTAGATGTATTAATAAATATTTTTAATAAATAATACTACTTCATCCCAAATTAATAGGTTTATTTCTCATTTCAATTTAATTATTTTTATTATAAATATAAATTTATATATAATTTTTATATCATATCTTTAATTTAACATGAGATATATTTAATAAATAACATTGAATAAGAGTAATATATAGATTTAATATGCTAACTAATTTATTAAAATATTAATTGGACTATAATTTAAAGGGAACAAAAAAATATGCCTATTAATTGAGAATGAATAAAGTATTATAAATGAGTATAATAAAGATTTAATATATTAATTAATTTATTAAAATAATTAATAAACAATAATTTGAAATAAATGATAAAAAGAAAGTATACCTTTTAATTTTGAGCAGAATAATAATATGAAAAAACAAAAAGTCAATATAGATTGGATTGGATGGTGCCGAGAATGTGATATACAGTAGTACGAGAATTAGGACAGACATAATTGCGGAAGATAGGAAAGCAATTAGTTATCAAGTGTTCTATGGTCCATTTTAATTATGAGCAGTGAAATATTAGAGCTCAACATAACAAAGGGATAAACTTAAATGCGACACAAAACCTTACATTACTACCATGTTCAGATCTCAACTTCCATTTTGGATTCTCGTAATAATAATAATCATTATGACTTGTTTCTACATTAAGGAATTATTTTAATTGATTATTGGATTTCTTTTTTTTTTAAGCATGAAAAGTTCATTAACATTAAAAGAAAAGGAATAAGAGGACCAAGATATACAAATAAGCAGTGGCGGAGTCAGATAGATTCGTGTGGGGTCGCACGATCTCTCTAGCTGGCCGACTAGAAGTATACGTGAGGAGGAATGGGGAGCTTCTTTTGTCTTAGTCCGGTGTCTGATCTTTTGCGAGCCCCCTTTCCTTAGTTGCTGGTCTGATTTCCTGCACAGCCCAGTGTCTGGTCTCCGATAGTGAAAATTTTGCCCCCTTAGTAAGATCGCTAGTTCCGCCACTGCAAATAAGCAGAAACCATACAAGCTTTCTCTTACCCTTAAGAACTCTAGAGCTAATATAGAGCCTCCCTGAGAAAAAAAAAAAAAAAAAAGCCATAAAACAGAGAAAATGTCAACACTAAGAGCAAAGCCCTTTGAACAAGCTTGCAAGCTTACATAAATGAAGAAAAAACAATCTTAAACCCAATATTCCATACATCATCAGATACAAAATAAATCGAGGGAAGAGAATGAATGAATCTCTTTACAAGAGGAAAATAAAAGAATCAGCTCAGATAAATCTCTAGAGGTGAGCTGAAAAGGAGTGACTTCATAAGACATCAAGCAGCCACCTTCTTCAACCTCGAACCAAAACAGGACTATATAAAGGAACATAGCTCCCGAGATCCATCAGAGAAAATGGCAGAAGATTGATTTGCTTCTGAAAGGAGCGTCATATCCTTGAAGTGCCAAACAGAAAATGCTTTCTCTGCAATCCTTAGATAAGATTTACTGAATAAGATTTATCTTATGCAAATTGGTTGGGAAGCTTTTAAATCTTTGCACTACTAGACCAGATTTATCTTATGCAGTTCAACAGCTTTCACAATTTTTAGATAAAACCAACTGACATGCATCTTTCAGCAGCCCATCGTGCGTTAAGATACATCAACAAGACACATGGTCAAGGCTTTTTCTTCTCATCTAATTCCATTTTCCAGTTCAAGGGATTTATAGAATTAGATTAGGTAGCTTGTGTTGATTTTAGAAAATCAATCACAAGATACTCTGGGTTTTTGAGAAGTTCATTAATATCTTAGAAGTCCAAGAAATAATCAACAATATCTCGATCCTCTTCAGAGGGGCTAATAGAGCTTGTGGTGTATGAGAAATTAAAAGCTTGTGTTCTTCATCTTCTGCATGTTTCATCCTCAAATCAGCTAGCTGATTTCTTGACGAAGTCTTTAGTTCCATCTCAGTTTTCTCACTCTATTGCCAAGCTGGGCAAATACAACATATATGCTCCAGCATGAGAGGGGCTAATAGAGTGCATCTGCAGCTAGCTATTATGGGCATCTTCAGCTAGCTATATCAAGTTAGGTTGTTATTAAAGCTTCTGGAAATAATTATTCTTGTCAGCTAAATAGGTTAGCTAATCTGTTAAGTGGTTATTAGTGGTTAGTTATGCATTGTTTTTGTATAAAAAGGGAGTAGAACTCCCTAGATCACTCATTCATTCCGATCATTTTGTTCCTGAGTAGTATCTATAATTCTCTTTGTAGACTTCTTTACTTTTCATCAGTTTGTTTTTTTATTGAATACAAAAGTCCTTTTTTCTTTAGATAATCAAATTCTAATATTTATCATTATATAAATATATTAAATCATCTTCCGTACCAAAATGGTCTAACTCTATTTGAGAAAGACGAATAATCTTTATTAAAAAAAAAACTAATATCTATTTGAAAGAGACACAAAAATTTAAATTGCATTCAGTTTGATTCTAAAGAATAGAAAATACGAAAATAAAAATAAACATTAAATTTTAAATATATATTGGCCTAAAAATTATTTTGAAGACAATAAAATAAAAGCATGCAAAACTAAAAATAAAAATTAATAATAGATTATAACAAAAAATAAAGAAAAACAAACTAAATTGCCAGAGGTGGAACTATTATGAGGTCATTTGGAGTCAACCGACCTCCTTGACCCCATAGTAGTTATATATATAATATTCTAAATATATATAAATATTTTAATATATATATATATATTATATATAATTTTATACAATAATATTATATATATAATTAATAATATATATAAATATTTAATATATATTATATATAGTTTTATAAAATAATATTATATATATATAATTATATCCTTTTTATAAAATTAGATACTTTTAATATATCTTTTTCAATTGTAAATATATATATATATATATATAAATAATTTTTTAGATATTAATTTTTTAATTTTTAATAAAATATTATAAGTTAATTATTAGATCCAAGAATTAAATATAGATAAATGAAAAAAAAAATTTAAAATTTTATAAATAATATAAAATTTTGATAGAGAATTTTTTTAATAGAAATTTATAATAAAAATTTAAATTTTACTATAATATTAAATATCTAATTTTATCTTTAATTCGTCTATAATTTTTTTTAAAAAAAATTACCTTTCCTTTATTTGATTTCTGATTCCGCTGGCCGTTACCGTCTATCATTGAAATAACGATAATCTTATTCTTAAATTAAAAAAAAAAGAGAAACCTATGAGAATTTAGAGAACAAAAAATGTGACTATCACATTTATTTTTAATATCAAAATATTAATTAAACAAGATCCATATTAATTGAGATGTGTAGTTAAAATTATTTTTCAAAACAATTATATTTTATATCTTTCCCATTCCCATTTCATTATATTTTGACGTGGAAAGAAAAGTCCAATGATGTTTTAGAAGGTATGGCAATATTAGAGATGAAGCAATTTCCTTAATTAGTGTTGGATATGAAATTAATTATATATGTGTAAGTGATTATAAATGTGAAAATCATTGAAAGGTAAAACTAAAGGGGTTTTGGTAACCACTTAAAACTGCTCAACTGCTTGGAAATGGACAGGAGGCATGTCATATGTAAAAATATATGCCTTACTATTAGTTGGGTGTAAGGCTAAAGTCAATTTCATGTCATTTCAATAGGTTTTATTAGATAAAAGGTGACATCACTTTATCATGTTTTTAAGTAGATATAAGACCGCATATATGTATGTCTCATATGCCTCACTTATTACTTTTATATATAGATATTTTTATCTGTCTTTTTTTTTGTTTCACTTTCGTTTCTAGCTAAATAGATTTAAAAAAAAAAAACAAAGTGAGAGAAGGTTTTTAAGGGGGGAAGGATTAAACTAATAGTTATTTAACCCATTTATTTTTTATATAACGTATTACTTAATTTATACATGTGATTTCCATAATCACAATATAAAATAAATATTTAATTATGATTCGTTTAAACTAAATTAATTGCACCAAATTAAAGAACAAAATTGCATCTAATTGAATTAAATCTATCGAAAGAATTGAAGTCTTTGACAATTTGATATACACACGAAAAGTTTTTTAAAAACTAATTTTTCAGTTTAGTTTGAAATTTTTTTGGAGTCGACTTAAATTAGCTGGTGCTCAATTTTACCTATAGTTATAAATTAAATTTGAAAATTTTCACGGAAGTCTCAAATTCAATTTTTATTAGAATAAAAATGGTGAAGATCAGGTCATGAAAAATATATTAGTTAAAGATTTATAAGTTCAATCATGATCTCTAAAAATTCTATGGAACATTAAAGAAACAACTAATAAATTTAATTATGAGTTTATACATAGATATCATTTAAAATAAACTTAATTATGAATGTGTACAATGACATCATTTATAAAACACTATTCTTTATATACAATTAAATTGATGCATAATTGGGCAAAAAAAATTGATGCACAACATTATAAAGTTTAATTGGTTTTGGTGGGCTGTGTTTGTCTCTTTCTTCGTTGCCATCAGAGGAAAAAAAATAATTTCATTGTAGTTAAAAGGACTTTTCCTACAGTAGGACAGCTCTTTATCGCTCATCATGTGCCATAGTCCTATTCCATCTCCTCCTTAATTAGATTCTTAATACACATATTTAATTTAATTACTATAAGATTATTATTTTATTAAAATGCTATCAATCCACACATCTCCCATTAGATATAAGAAATTAATTAATTACAATTCTGTCAACTAATTAAAAACCCTAAACCAATTGTCAAAGTACACAAATGGGATGCCATAGCTAATAATTGATATATGGTCATGCTTAAATTAACGAGTTTATTAATCTAAAAATATTTTTAATTGATAAAAAATTATATATTATATATTTATCTTATAATATAAAAATAATTTTTGTTTTGATAGTGTATACTTCATTTATATATAGACTCATGATATAAATTTATTATTATTATTAAATCAAAAGTTCATTCCTAATATGTTAAAGATTTTCCTAAATAATTTAAACGTCTCATATTTTTCTTGAGAATTTTAGAAGAGAAAAAAGAATCTATAAATTGGGTTAAGTAGTATGAGTTCTTGCAGCAGTGTAGAGTGGACCAATTCTACTCAACACAAAGCCGACTCAGACTCCTCAACTCAGCTCGAACTGGTGCAAGCAACTTGGCAATTAATTAATATCTATAGGTTGATTCCTATTGCATTTTGTTTCAATTTCATCAATCTTTTTTGTTTTGAAAAACAAAATCTCCGAAAAATAAAGAAAAGAAAAAGAAAAATCCGAAGAGATTCTGTACAAGGAGTAAGAAAACGATTAAAAAAAACATGCACTAAAAAGGTTTAGACAAAGAGAGTAGCCCACCCATTCAAATTAAAATACAGTTATATCCTCTTCCCCCCCATCTCTCTTCTACCATAAACAATTGCTTAAAAAAACCACCCATCTAAAATTCCATTTACTCTCTTCATAAACATCATGGCCTAGCTGTTTCTTGGATCCGGAGATTCTATTTCTTTATTATTCCGATTCTTTTCTTTTTTAAATATAACATATTACCCACAAAACATGACTTGTTTTTTTTTTCTCCCCAGCATTGTCCCTCCCTAGGTTCAAACTCTACTTTCTGTTCCTTTCAATCTCATTGGAGTTTGTAGTATAGATGTAATGCCTGTAAATCCATGGACCTTCCTCTTCTCCTTCTTTATCCACCTCTCTTTTACCCTTCTATTTTCGTTTCCTTTTACAGCTTTTGGTTTTAACCAACAAAGCCAAACTCTTCTTTCGTGGAAGACTAGCTTGAATGGATTGCCTCAGGTCTTAAGTAATTGGGATCCTATTGATGAAACTCCTTGTGGTTGGTATGGAATCAGTTGCAGTTTTGACAATCAAGTGGTGGCATTGGATTTGAGATATGTTGATTTATTTGGAAAAGCTCCCTCTAATTTCACCTTCTTGTTTTCCTTGAACAAACTTATTTTAACCGGAACCAACCTCACTGGTTCCATCCCCAAAGAGATTGGTGCTCTCCGCCAATTGACATCCTTGGATTTGAGCAACAATGCCTTAACCGGTGAAATTCCAAGTGAGCTTTGTGACTTGTCCAACTTCAAAGAACTCCATCTCAACTCGAATCAACTTGAAGGCTCAATTCCAATTGAAATTAGAAATCTTACAAGCTTGAAATAACTTATCCTGTATGATAATCAACTTAGTGGTGGCATACCAAGCATCATAGGCAAGTTAAAGAATCTTGAAGTGATTAGAACGGGTGGCAACAAGAATCATGAAGGTCCATTGCCCCAAGAAATTGGCAACTGCAGCAATTTGGTCCTTTTAGGCCTCGCTGAAACAAGCATATCAGGTTTTCTTCCTCCAAGTCTTGGTCTCCTAAAGAAACTTCAAACCATTGCCATCTACACCACTCTCCTTTCCGGTCAAATCCCACCAGAACTTGGCGACTGCACCATGCTAGAAAACATCTACCTATATGAAAACTCACTTACTGGATCCATCCCAAACACATTAGGCAATCTTAGCAATCTCAAAAATCTATTGCTCTGGCAGAATAACCTGGTTGGAACTATCCCTCTAGAGCTGGGAAACTGCAATCAAATGCTTGTCATCGACATGTCTATGAATTCACTCACTGGAGCCATTCCTTCAACATTTGGCAACCTAACCGAGCTCGAAGAACTCCAACTGAGCGCCAATCAAATCTCAGGCGAAATTCCCGCTCAATTGGGAAGCTGCAAGAAGATCACTCACATCGAGCTTGATAACAATCAAATCACCGGTGCAATTTCTTCTGAATTAGGTAACATATCAAATCTAACGCTGCTGTTCTTGTGGCAGAACAAGCTTGAAGGAAATATACCAGCTTCCATTTCCAACTGTCAAAATCTGGAAGCTGTTGATTTGTCTCAAAACGGCTTGATGGGCCCCATTCCGAAGGGAATATTTCAGCTCAAGCAACTCAATAAACTTTTGCTCCTCTCCAACAAATTTTCCGGCGAAATTCCTCCCGAGATTGGGAATTGCTCCTCTCTGATTAGGTTTCGGGCAAACGATAACAAGCTCACTGGATCAATTCCACCGCAGATTGGAAACTTGAAGAACTTGAACTTTTTGGATCTTGGATCCAACCGTCTTACTGGAGTTATACCGGAGGAATTATCCGGTTGTCAGAATCTCACATTCTTGGTTTTGCATTCGAATTCTATTTCTGGTAACTTGCCCCAAAGTTTAAGCCAACTTGTTTTGCTTCAATTAGTTGATTTTTCTGATAACTTGATTGAGGGCACGTTGAGTCCAACTCTTGGCTCGCTTCGTTCCCTCACCAAACTCATCTTGTCCAAGAATCGGTTGTCAGGCCCGATCCCGAGTTAACTCGGGTCTTGCTCCAAGCTACATTTATTGGACCTGAGTAATAATCAGCTCTCAGGGAATATTCCGTCGAATGTGGCTAAGATTCCATCCCTGGAAATCGCATTGAATATGAGCTGCAACAAACTTGATGGTGAGATTCCTGCGGAGTTCACAGAGTTAGATAAGCTTGGGATCCTGGATTTGTCTTACAACCAGCTGATCGGCGATCTTCGATATCTCGCAAACTTGCAAAATATCCTCAATGTCTCGCACAACAATTTATCAGGGAGCGTGCCAGAGACGCCATTCTTTTCGAAACTCCCCCTCAGCGTCCTCCCAGGAAACCCAAAGCTTTGCTTCCCTGGAAATCAGTGTGCCGGCTCCAATGACAAGGGCATGAAACACGCGACGGCGGCGCGTGTGGAAATGGTGGTGCTACTTTGCACAGCGTGCGCACTCCTGCTGGCGGCGCTGTATATTACCCTTGGAAGCAAAAAGCAACGTCACGGGACCACGGGTGTGATGTCGACGGCGATATCGATATTGAGATGGGACCACCATGGGAGGTGACACTATGCCAGAAACTCGACTTGTCAATTGAAGACGTGGCATGATCCTTGACAGCTGGCAACATTCTAGGACGCGGGCGATCCGGTGTTGTTTATAAGGTGACCCTCTCGTCGGATCTTCAACAGTTTTTACTATTTTTTGTATTATTTTAACGTGAAACACTAAAATAGCGTAATATTATCTCCAATCATTTATATCATTTTTAATATAAAAAAATATTCTTTTTATATTTTTCTCTCTTATTAATATTATATTAATTTTTATCTTTAACTTTATTTATTCATTTCACTGTAAAAAATTCTTAATAAATAATTTATTATAAATACTACATATATTTAATATTATATTAATACAAATTAAATTTTTATAATTATTAAAAATATAAAATAAATTAATAATATAATATATTATATAAATTAAAAAAATTAGGATCTAATAAATGAAATAAATACATATATTGGACATAAATAATAATACTTTAAATATAAAAATATATTAATTAAACATTAATAATAAAAATGCATTAACCAAACATTAATTAAAAATATAAATTAATTAGCAAATTAAAAATAAAATATACACATAGTAAAAAAAATTAAAAAAACAATAAAAAAAAATTTAGCGCTGCTACAGTGGCGCACCACTATAGCAAATATTTAAATTAGCGCAAAAATGATGCATGGTTGGATTTAATTTGCTGTGCTATTCTAAAGAATAGCGCAGCGTTAGAGATGGCCACAGGTTCAACAATCACCGTTAAAAGGTTCAAGATAGCGGATAAATTCTCAGCAGCCGCATTTTCATCGGAGATTGCCACATTAGCAAGAATTCGGCACAGGAATATCGTCTGGTTATTGAGGTGGGGAGCTAACTGGAAAACGATATTACTATTTTATGATTACATGAGTAATGGAACTTTAGGAGCATTGTTGCACGAAGGGAGCAATGTTGGATTAGTAGAGTGGGAGACGAGGTTCAAGATAGCGTTGGGCGTGGCCAGGGGCGGAGCTGGGGGGGGGGGGGGGGGGTCGTGTGGGGGCGGACGACCCCCCCTCGCCGGCGGCAATGTACACTTATATAGGGAGAGCTCCGCCCGCCCCTCCGCCGTTGCCCCTGCTCTGCTGCCTTGCTCCGCCCCCCCCTCCCAGTCCCAGTCCCACGCAGCAGAGAGGTTGAAGACAACCGTGGCTTTTAAATTTTTTTTTTACTCGTGAAACGACGCCGTTTCACTTAATAGAGTAAATTTTACTCTATTAAGTGAAACGGCGCCGTTTCACTCAATAGAGTAAAAAAAAAAATTAAAAGCCAGCAGCAGCATTCTGCTGCTGGCTTCGAGCGAGACCGAGAGCACAGACAGAGAGAGAGGTAAGACGCAGCGCAGGGGCGGACCAGTTGCAGGCGAGCAGGCGAGAGACAGTGAACGGACGGCGACGGCGACGGCGACCGAGCACGAGCACGAGCACTGCGGCAGCAAGTCAGCAACAGGTTTTTTAAATTTCTGTAATTTTTTTTTAAATTTTATTATTTAATTTTTTTTGTAATTGTTATAATTTAGGTTAATAAATTGAATATTTGATAATTGATTTTATTGTGTATTATGAATTTATGAATTTATTGATTTTATTGTGTTTTGTGAATTTATGAAAATTATTTTTAGGTTAAAAATTGGAGATTTGATAATTTTTATTTTAGGTAAATAATTGAAGATTTTTTTATTTATAAAATAGATTATATTTTGGGTTTTAAATGAAGAATATAGTTTATTAATTAGTTAAATTAATTAAATTTATTGTGATTTGTGAATTTAAGATAATTTTTTTAGGTTAAAAAATGGTGATTTGCAAATTTTTATTTTAGGTAAAGAATTGTAAATTTTTTTATATATACAATAGATTTATTAATTATGTTGTATAATTTAAATTGATAATTTATTAATTATGTTGTATTAATTGAATTATGTTGTATTAATTTATTAATTATGTTGTATAATTTAATCAATATGGTTTTTAAATATAGAATCTAATTTATTAATTATGTTGTATTAATTGAATTTATTTTTATTATTTGTATTTGTGATTATTAAGATTTAGGTAAAAATTGATAATTTATTTTCTATATAAATATATATTGTTGTTTATTTGAATTTTAATTAATTATAATAATTTAATTAAAATGATATGTGTTGTGATTATGTTGAATTAATTGCTTTTGTTAGTGTTTTGTGAATTGTTATTAGGTTTTAAATATAAAATGCAATTTAATGTCTTGTTATTGCTTAAAATGCTGAATATAATTTAGGTTAAACTAATTCTAAATTGAACAGATATGGATAAATTTGTGATCAAGACTAAGAGAATACGGAATGAATATGGTGAATCCTCTAATATTCCTATTTCGACACCGATCCCTACATTAAGTAGTCATGCAAGTCAGGAGGTATCTAGTGATGATATAAGGCGTCCGGATATTAGTTTTGATTATATTGTGGGTGACCCCGCATTGCGTAAACCTATTTATGAGTTTGATGTTGAGATTATGGATGATATTAGAAGACAATATGTGGCTAAAGGTCCTTACCAACCACGTGGCCATAATTTTCCCCAAACAGAATTTGGAAACATTATGAGGAGTTTTAGAGAGTATTGGTACTCTAAATTTGAGTGGTTGGAATACAGTATTTCCAAAGATGCAGCATTTTGTTTCTGGTGTTATCTTTTTAGTTCGAATAGAGGATCAAAACGAGGAGATAATGTATTCACAAAAATTGGATTTCGCAATTGGAAAAAGGCAACGGAGAGATTTAATGAACACGTTGGTGGTTCCAATAGTCCACACAATAATGCAAGAGTACTATATGTTGGTTTCAAAAATCAAAGACAAAGTGTGTCTCATATATTATCTTCCCACAGCCAAGAGCAAGAGAGGCATTATCGGACACGTTTGACAGCTGTTGTTGACTGTATACGTTTTCTTTTAGCAAATGGCTTAGCTTTTCGAGGACATGATGAGTCAGAAAAGTCTTTTTGCCGGGGTAATTTTCTTGAACTTCTCAATTGGTACAGTCAACGCAATATTGATGTTGGAAATGTAGTTAATTCAAATGCTCCTGGAAATAATCAACTCACTTCTCCACATATCCAGAAACAAATAGTGAGTGTTTGTGCTTTAGAGACAACACTAACTATTATTAAGAACGTTGGTGATGACTTTTACTCTATATTAATTGATGAGGCTCGTGATAATTCTGTAAAAGAACAAATGGATGTGGTATTGAGATATGTTAACAAGTTGGGACAAGTGATGGAGCGATTAGTTGGAGTGGTACATGTGAGTGACACATCTGCTTTGTCTTTAAAAAGTGCACTTGAAGATTTCTTTGCAAAACATGGGTTGTCACTAAGTAGAGTTCGAGGCCAAGGTTATGATGGAGCTTCTAATATGCGAGGTGAATTCAATGGGTTAAAAATCCTCATTTTAAATGAAAATCCCCAAGCAAGATATATTCATTGTTTCGCTCATCAACTCCAATTAGTGCTTGTAGCAGCAGCGAGGAGCAATAGATATGTGAGTAATTTTTTTGAATATGTTACAATGATTGTGAATATGGTTGGAGTTTCATGTAAAAGGAGAGATGCTCTCCGTCAAAAACAGCATGATGAAATCGTTCAACGTTTGGAAAGAGGTGATATTCAATCAGGAAGAGGATTACATCAAGAAACAAGTTTGGCTCGACCCGGTGACACGCGTTGGGGTTATCATTATAAAATAATTGTGCGGCTTCTGTCTATGTGGTCAGCAGTGAAAGCGGTTCTTGAAAACATAATAGACGATGGAGTTGAACAAAGAACTCAAGGGACAGCTGTGGGCTTGATTGATAAAATGGAAAGTTATGATTTTATTTTCATTACTTACTTAATGAAGACGGTTTTAGGACTGACAAATGATCTATCTCAAGTCTTACAACGAAAGGATCAATGCATGGACAATGCTGTACATTTAATTGCAACGGTCAAACAGCAATTGCAAGACTTCAGGGAAAATGGATGGAATGAATTATTGCAAGATGTTAATGATTTTTGTATAGATCACGATGTCACGGTCCCTAATATGGAAGATAATGTTCCGGGTCGTCTTCGTTCTAAACGTGCTGGTATTCCTATTACTTATTATCACTACTTTCGAGTGAAAATATTTTGTCAGGTAATTATTCTTCTTCGTATTATGATACTATAAATTTCTATGATACAACTTAATTTTCTTTTATTCAATACTAGGTTGTTGATTTTATTACACAAGAAATGAAAAATCGGTTTACAGAAACAAGTTCGGAATTGCTTTTATGCATTGCTTGTCTTTCACCTATAAATTCATTCTCCAACTTCAACCGATCTCGATTACTTCGTCTTGCTGAACTATATCCAAATGATTTCACCAATACTGATCGAATGATACTTGAAGATCAACTTAAGACCTACATTGCTGATGTAAGAAGGAATACAGCTTTCTCTGACCTCCACGACATTGGAACTCTTGCTCAGAAAATGGTTGAGACGGGTTATGACATTATGTTTTCTTTGGTATATCTGCTTGTCAAGTTAGCTTTAGTCTTACCTGTTGCAACGGCTATTGTTGAGAGAGCTTTTTCAACAATGAACATTATCAAGACGGATTTGCGCAATAAAATGGGAGATGATTTTCTGACCGATTGCTTGGTGTGTTATGTGGAGAAGGAAATTTTTGTAAAAATTGAAAATGAAGCTATTATGCAACGTTTTCAAAAAATGCAAACTCGTAGAATACAATTACCACCTCTTAGGTGTAGTCAATCTAGTAATGTAAATTAATTGTTGAACTATTGCAATATTAAATATTCAATTTTATACATAATTCGTCTGTAATTTTTTTCTCTTGGTAATTTTGCCCCCCCCTCAACAAGTCTCTGGTTCCGCCACTGGGCGTGGCGGAGGGATTAGCTTATTTACACCACGACTGCGTTCCGCCCATTTACATCGAGATGTGAAAGCACATAATATTTTGCTTGGAGACCGATACGAGGCTTGTTTGGCTGATTTCGAGTTGGCTCGGCTGGTTGAAGATAATCAGGACTCGTTCTCAGCAAACTCACAATTTGCAGGGTCCTACGGTTACATTGCACCTGGTGAGTTTTCATTTTCATTGTCCAATTTTGTGTCTCATTCTATATATAGATAATATTAGTTAATTATATTTTTCTTTTAGTTAAGCATTAGATAATGAAATCTCCAAATTACAATTCCTTATATTAGTAGGCTTTAACGAATAATTTTTTTAAAAAAAAAATTTGCAGAGTATGCTTGTATGCTGAAAATTTCGGAAAAAAGCGATGTTTATAGCTATTAAGTAGTACTATTAGAGATAATAACAGGAAAAAAGCCAGTAGATCCATCGTTTGCAGAAGGGCAACATGAAATCCAATGGGTAAGAGAGCAACTTAAAGAGTAAGAAGGACCCATTAGAGACTATAGATCCAAAATTGCAAGGTCATCCAGATACACAAATACAAGAAATGCTACAGGCACTTGGAATGTCTCTACTTTGCACGAGCAATCGCCCAGAAGATCGACCGACAATGAAAGATATAGCAGCATTATTGAGAGAAATTCGGCATGAGCCTACAAATGGAGGTGAGGCCAATAAGCCGACCACAAAATCCTCAAAAACGACAGAATATTCATCGTCCTCAGAGTCAGTGACAGTGACCCCAGCTCAATTGTTACTGCTCCAAGCCTCTTCTAATTGCTCATTTGCTAATTAATTACTCTTCTTCCTCCGCTAGTATTGCTTCCAAAAATCAATAGCAAAGCAATTTCCGTTTAAATTGTACAAGAGAGGAATATATATATAAATATATATATTATTTAGAGCAGGGGTACGTAAGAAAATTGTTAATCAGTAGCTTATGGAAATGCTAATGAAGTATAGTGACTTGACCATAAATGCCGTCTCTAGATATTTCTATTTTTTTATATAAATTATTATACTACTTAAATTCATATTACATAACTTTTGTGTGAAAATATAATTGTAGCAAGTAAATAAATAAATAAGAATACAAATATTAAATAATTAAACATAATGCAACATTTGGAGTGAAATTATAATTTGATACAATATAACTCAAATAATTTATAACTTTATCATTTTATTATAAATAAATAAAATGCATGAACCAGAAAATTTATTTTGGGGACAAAAAATTAATAAGAGAATAAAAACATAAAGGCCAATTTTTTTTAATAATTTTTTATTTTAAATAATAATAACCAATTATGTTTTTTCATAAAACTATAATTTAATTAATTGGTCTTTCATATATTTACAGGACGAATATTGATTAAATAATTTTAATATTCCAAATTATTTATAAAAGTTTTGATATATACCAATTAAAAATTTATCAAAACTTTTATAAATAATTGGTATATATCAAAACTTTTATAAATAATTTTTGATAATCAATATTCGTCCTGTAAATAAAAAAATACTTGATATATACCAATTATATATAATTCATAAAAATATTTGAATTAAAAGTTTTGATTAAAAGTTTTATAAAAGTTTTGATATATACCAATTATATATAATTCATAAAAAAATAATCGCCGCTTTCCTAATTTTACCACTACAATAGAGGCGGTGAAATATTTATTATACTTCGAAATTTCTCTCAAACCATTCATTTAAAATCCTACTTCTTAAGGCATTGCCGAAAGCTCATGACTCTATCTATTCAGATTAACATGTTTACATAAAAAATAATATTTTAGTGTACGTTGACCAAGTACTATGAAGACTTTTTTTTTTCTTTGAAGTCTTATATATGGCTTTAAATAGTCTTCAAGGATTATGCAACTTATTATTATATTATCTGTGAAGTAATAAAATTTACTCTTCTCAAGATAAAAGGTTTTTCTAGAAATTCATTATGTTATATCGATTAACGATTCGATTAGAGAGATCCAATCATAAATGATTTTTTTAATTGTTTATATTTTTTAATTTATAGATTTTTTAAAATATTTTCAAAAAAAATATCTTCTTATTATTTTTAATTTCAAAAATTTTCCGTTAAAAATATATATTTAATATATATTGATTTATTAGATATTTAAAAGATAAGTTAAAAAGCAATATAATGTAATTTTTCTCTACATTATTGTACGTCCAACATATTATTTTGGATGACCGAAAGATAATATGATTTAATAATATATAATATTATATTATATCATTTGATATTATATTGTAAGTATTATTTATTATATTTAAAAAAATAATATGGGTAAATAAAATTTTTTATTTCATTTGATGATGTTTATAAATTTTTAATAGGCTATAGAAATAAAAAAATATTTCATAAGCATATATCTATTATTTAAAAAAATTGTTGAAAATATTTTTGAAAGATGAAAATTTTAAATTATGAAAAATCATGCATTGAATTAGTAGGTGTAAAATTTCACAAATTTTAAATTATAAGATTATTAAAAAAAATTACACTGTTGAGAAAAAGTCAAAATAAATAAAAAATTTTAAAAATATTATATATGATAAAATAATGATAAATCATAAAATAAATAATGGGTAAGTGTGTGCATGCACGTGTGTGTAGGGGGTGACAATAAGAGAGAAGCATGGGTGGATAAGAAAGAGCAAATAAAAGAGGGGTAAGTTTGTCTTCATAAGTTACAAAGTTTGAAGCAATCAAATCAATGGAAGTTCCCTACCACGTGAAAGCAGATACATTAACAAAGTAGAATTATCGGAAAAGTTGCATCCGGACACGCAAAAACAAGCAATGAAAAGTAACAATTTTGTTATTGTTCTTTCATTTTCGACCAATACGACACTGTTTTGTCTGCCTGTCCCACCCCAAGTCTTCACCCCACTTTCTTAACTAATAGTACATTTAATTGAATAAAAATTTAAAAAGTTGATCATATAATTTTGATTAATTAACAATATTATAATTATTTATAAATTATTTATATAAAATAAAATACTGAATTTATTAAATTTTATTAATTAATTAATAAAATATTTTATTTAAAATAAAATAAAAAAATATTTTAATGAAAAAAATTAAGTGATCTATATATTAAAAAATAATTATAGTCTTATTTTAAAATATAATAAAATAATAAAATATTATAAATATAATTTAAGTATTATTTAATTTTTTTATAAAATTTAATTGTAACTAAATTAATTAATATTTTTTCAATCTATTTTACTAATATTTTATTATATATTTTAAATATAATAATAACATAATATTTTCTAATAAAATATAATTTTAATAATATATTTATATAAAATATATTTTTAATAATTTACCAAATAAACTATAATAATATTTCTTTTCTCTTCTTCCATTTATAAGTATTATAAAACAACTATTGGCATTAAATCAATAAGTTGCTTTTTTTTCAAAACCCAAACAATTCTACTGTAAATAAACAACTTATATAAACATATAAACGCTTAATTTCTTTTGCAACCATTAATTTTATATTAATAAAATCAATTTATTTTTTTTACTTAATTTCTTTTGTAATATGGCTGTAATTACAATAATTTTATTTTAACAAAATTTAATTTTAATTTTCCAAATAAAAATTCTTATACCTGGATTAAACTAAATTTAGAAATTAAATAATAATTAATTCTAATTTTATTAACGTAAACGATATCAATAATTTTATTCAATAATATTAAATTTAATTCACAAAAAATGTTAAAATTAACATTAATTAAATTTAAGAAGCTAAAATATTCAAAATTTAATAATTCTCATAATTTTGCTAATGTTTATTCCGAATTAAATTTAATAAACTTCTAATTCAACTCTATCAAAGTAAAATTTCAAGTTGACGAAATATCGAGTTTAAATTTTATTGCAGAAAATTTAAAAAATAGAAAAATATATTATGAAGTAAATGATCATAATATGATGCCCATGTGCATGCAGAAAATGAAGAATCGAGTACACGTGTGTACATGCATTAAGGGCCCCTAATGTTTAAAAAAAATTACAATATACAAGTCTTTTATAAAGTTTAATAACTAGTCGTTAGTTTACGGTGTGAATATAATTTTTTATTTAATTATGAGTATAAATAATTTATACTAATATTTTTTTTATTATAATAGTTAATAAATTAAATTAATAAATTAAAAAATATTAAACAAAAATATATATTGACAAATAATTAAAAATTAAAAAAGATTTTACTCTATATTTTATAATAAACTCATTACAAACTAAATATAATAAATTATAAATTATTATTTATTATCACATAATATACGTAAAATTATTAATAATATTAATAAATTATGTTAAATTAATTTTTATCACTTATCCATTATATATATAAATTAATTTTTATCTCACTAAAAAAAATTACATGTATTACTTTAATAAAAATAAAATAAATCATTACTGCAAAACAAAAACAAAAAAAAATTAATATTTTTATTTAATTTAAACTAGTTACTATTGTACATGTGATTTTTTTAAAATATTTTATTTTTTAAAAATAACTTATTGTTATTTATAAGTGGAGTAATTTTTTATTGAGTAACAATATTTTTATAATCGGATCGAATACTGATTCAAATTAATGATTGATTAGTATCCAACAAGGTTGATTAAGATTTAATAATATAATATATTTAAATAATAATAGATAATATTTAATTATTTATTATCTTTTTAAATTTATGACTTTTAAATTATAATTTTATCTTTTTAAATTCTTAATTTTTTAATTCTAATTTTATAATAATAAATTATGAATTTATAATTCGTATTTTTTTATCTACTTATTAGCAGTTATAAATTTTTTATTTTTTAATCCCTCACCTACTTATCGTGCGATAACGAGAATAAAAAAATATAAAAAAATATAATAAATAAATAAATATAAAATAATTTATAAGTAAATTTATAATAAATTATATTATAAAAGATATAAAATAAAATATTTATCTTGATTTTATATTATATCAAACACGTCAAATGAATTTTATATTAAATTCTTTTATAAATTTATTTTATAATTTAAATTCATTCATTCTAAATATAGTTATAAATAAAAATAAATTCATTCATAAAATTAAAAAAATTTATAGATATATATATATATATATATACACTAAAACTATTACAAAGATTATTGTTCTTTGTGACAATGAAATATCCAAAAAATTATTTTTTTTCTTCTATATTTACTCTTGCTTCTTTTTAATCCCAAACTAGTGCATCGGCCATCCAAATAGACTTTCCCCCCCTCATTTTACCCCTCCTCGTAAATTAAAGATGGACTGCAAATTAGCTACAGAGGTACATGCAACATTGAGATTTGAGAATGTAAGAGCAAATCCCACGCCCCATCAATGTGAAAAGGTTTCTCTAAGGAGGAACTGTCATACTTTATTATCCTTTATTAAAAAATAAAATAAATTTTATAAATATAAGTAAATGGTTTTTTAATAACAATATTAAATTTAATAATTTTTAATAAAAATAATAACTTTTATTTAAATCCTATTAAATATTTATGTGGTATTTTAATGAGATTTAATGTGAAATTGGAGATGCTATAACGACATCACCAATAGCCCCATTGGATCCTACTAACAAGCCATATAATATAAAATTGTGATTCAAATATTATTGAGACTTCGAGAATTAAATCTCATATTATTAAAATTATTTTATAATAATAAAAAATATTATTTTAAAGTAAATATAAAATGTTTAAATGGGATGGTCCATCTTCAGATGGCGTGGAATTACTCTACAAGAGAGCAAGTCTCACAAAGAAACTATGACTCAGAAAGCACTCCCAATAAGCAAGGCATGGATTTTTTTTTTCGCAACCTATGAAGATATATTGAATGGCCTCAAAATTCTGCTTTTGAAGACTCGATTGGAGTCGCATGGCCACGCATGTGCGTAGATTACGTTGCTGCTCAGGTTGTGCTCTCAGCCTCCTTTGTTTATTAAAAAAAAAAGTAAAGCATGGGTTTTTTTTTCTTATTTTAGCTTGATTTTCTTTACCTTTTTTTTTTTGCTAAATAATTATAAATTATCCAACATTTTGCATATTATACTAATGTTCTTATATTTTTAATATCTAATTTTTATATTTTTAAAAATTAAACTGTTTAATTTTTTTGTCAATATTTTTATCTTAAAATTATTAGTCAACTACTTTAATATTATAAAATAACTTTTTTATACTTTCTTTATACATATTTATTTTTATTATATATTAAGTTTTTTTATGTTTAATTTTATTTTATATATAGATTATCTGTAAAATAATAAAAGATATTATTCGCATTATTTAAAATTATTATTTTAGTAATATCTATAAAATTAAAATAAATAATATATAAAGATTATCTGCAAAATAATAAAAGATATTATTTATCTTATTTAAAATTATTTTTTAATAATATTTATAAAATTAAAATAAATAATGTATAAAAAATATAAATAAAATTAAAAATAAGTATGACTTAACAAATAACAAAGAAAATATATATAAAAGAAGAATAAAAAAATTATTTTATAATATCAAAATAGTTAACGAATATTTTTATGATGAAAATATTAACAGAAAGACTAAATAGTTTAATTTTTAAAAATAAAGAGAATCAAAAATTAAATACTAAAAATAAAGAAACTGGCTAATATAATATATAAAATTTCAATTATTTTATAATTATTTAGCTTTTTTTTTTTCAATTCCCTTTACTGTTTCTTGTTCCTTTTAATTTTTCTTCTCAAACATTTTTTCAATCTGATTTTAACTTTTAAATTGGAATATAAATTTAATTATATTAAAAAATTTTAAATAATTATATTATTAAATATATTTGAATTTTAAAATTTTATATTTTTTAATTTTTGTTTTTAATAGTTATTATCTATTTTTGAGTAAAATTCTATATTTAAGCTTAGTGATAATTTGAGCTTATTTAGAAATAAATATTATGCTTCAAATTATCTTAATATTAAATTTGTTTTTAAGAGTTTTTATCTATTTTTGAGTAAAATTCTATATTTAAGCTTAGTGATAATTTGAGTTTATTTAGAAATAAATATTATGATTAAAATCATCTTAATATTAAATTTTTTATTCTTAATGTTTGAAAAAATAATCAAAATTACTTTTAATTTTTGATTAGGATAAATAAATATCAAGATTAAAATTTATTTAATTTAAGAACTTTAATTTATTAAATATAAGTTAACAACACTTAGATTTAATAAAAAAATAAAATTAAAAATTTTAAAAATTACATATTTAATTATTTTTTTCTTATATTAGATATTATTTTTGCCATTAGCATATACACTATATTGTGTATATATTATCTCCAAAGTAAAATATGATCTAATTTTAGTTAAAATTACTCTTGTCTTTATGAATAAATTATTTTTTTTTTATTTTTACACTTTTTATTTAATATTTCATTCATGTTTAAATATATATTTTTAAATATGCTGTTGTTATATTTTACATGTAAATAAATATTTTATATTTTTATATGATATATATATTTTTTATGTACATTAATTGTCATATTATTTATTTTTCTCATTATTTATAAAATAATAATATTTTCCGCAATAAACGTGCGGAATCCGTTCCAGCTTGTTCATACTAATTGCAAATTTATCAGCTAGACACTAAGAACATGTGATTATTTGGAAGATATAGAGAGATGGGTATAGAGATCGGGGGGCAAGTAGAGAAGGTGAATGGTAAAGAAGTGAGCTATAATCAGTTCGTGGAGAGATATTTAGCAAAAAACCAGCCAGTAGTTCTAACGGGTCTCGTGGACGACTGGAAAGCTTGCCAAGATTGGGTTACTGATAATGGCCGCCCGAATCTTCAGTTCTTTTCTACCCATTTTGGCAAATCCAAAGTTCAGGTCAATTTTCTTCTATTTTGTCACTTTTAGGGCTACTTTTCTATGTTTTTACTTTCTATCTTTTAAAAATTGTAGGTTTTTTTTTTAAAGGTTGCTGATTGTGGAACTAGAGAATTTACTGATCAGAAGAGACTTGAAATGACCGTTTCCGAGTTTATTGACTATTGGATTAAGCATAATGCATTAACTCAAGAGGGCAATGGCAAGCCCTTGCTCTATTTGAAAGATTGGCACTTTGTAAAGGTACAGTTTGTAAGTTAATTTGCATTTGCAATTTCTGTGTTTGTTTTGGTTCATAGCTGGGTTTCCATGTCTTCAACTGTCTGATTAATCACCAACTGAAATACAAACATTTATCAGCCTAATCAATCAAGTTAAATTTCTTGAAAGATGGTTTTTAACTTATTTCGAGCAGGGTTTTTAATGAGGAATTAAGGGCATCTAAGGCTCACGCTTCAGTCGTCATCGTGCAAAGCAGGCAACATGCTCTTATCAATGTCTCTTTGTAGTTGTTACAGTAGTTAATAGGAGTCTGAGTCAGCTTTTAGAAATTATTCTGTTTTGAGTTTGATACCTGAGAAGAATTCTGCAATCACGTTGTATGCGTGGAAAATTACATGGTTCTAAGGAGCAAGCAGTTTGGGCGTCTATCATATTGGTAGCTATCTCATTTAGGCATATGAGTATTCTGTCTAGTTCATCACTGGGCCTACTTGTCTTTGATTCACTGTGATTTTGTTTAATAACCAACTATGTAATTAGCAAAATATGCTAAAAGTGAAGAGGAGGAACATTTCTAAGGAAGAAGAAGCTGTAGCCTGTAGATTTTAATCACTGTCCTTATTAAAAATATTAATAATAAACTAAATGAACAAACATTAAAAGAAACCGGAGATCATATTCATTTGCTGGTTGATTTCTTGCTTCTTTTGCTTAGTTTATGTTTACTCAGCTGCATCTCATTTTTTCATCGTGCTCATCAATATAATTATTGATTTAGAGAATCCTTCTTTCTGTGGAATTCGAATTCTTTCCTCTTGGTATTAGATTTGATAGGAGGAGGCGCTCTACTAATTTTTTGATGTAATTTACTGTTTCCCTGTGATGCCATTGTGTCTGTGGTGAGTATTGGTCATTCACTGTTTCACTTCTTCTCTTATTTTCTTTGATCTTAATTCTCAGGAATACCCAGAATATGTAGCATACAGAACTCCTCTATTTTTTTGTGATGATTGGCTTAACATCTATCTCGACCATCATCGCATGCACAAGGATCCTGACTCTCATCAAGAGAACAGTGAAGTATGCTGCTCTGATTATCGTTTTGTTTATATGGGAGCAAAAGGTGAGGATAGATGTGACAGACTCTTTATCTTTCTTATTGCATGTGTTTAGTGGAGCACCAAGCTAAAGGAAGCTTTTATAACTTGATTTTTCCTGGCAGGATCTTGGACTCCTCTTCATGCTGATGTTTTTAGGTCATACAGTTGGTCAGCAAATGTTTGTGGGAAGAAGAAGTGGCTTCTTTTGCCTCCATCCCAGTGTCATCTTATATTTGACAGGTAATTCTATAACTAATTGTCTATATATTAATTTAATAAATTTTCTGATGCATGAACTCATATCATGTTGCCGCTGGAACTAAGTCTTTTACAATGCTAGATGAAATTGTAAGACAACAATAAAAACATCAATCTTGCATCAATTATCTGGTGCATAATTTTTCTCTCATTGGACTTCTCTTGTTTATCCAACGATCAACTATATTGATGACCTGAATAAAATTTCTTATGTAATCAAACGGGCAACAATTGGCTTTCTGTGGCCTCTTCTATCAAAATTTGCTTTGGATAAAATCCATGTTCTGTATCAGCACCTTAGTGACTGAGGCACATGCAATCTTATCCTATTGCCAACAACTTATATAGATTGTTCTAAATCAGTAATGACAAGAATTGCTTCATTTTTTTAAATTTCCATCTCCATCTTAATCCAGGAACTTGAAGAGCACAGTTTATAACATATTTGATGATGTTAGTGAAACAATATTTCCAGGTTTTAGGAAGGTAAGATACTATTCTATATCTTCAAATTATAGTTTCTTTTTCGCATACTCTTTTAATTGTGTTTATGTGTTTTTTTTGCTCATGTCACGAGTGTAGGCTATCTGGTTGGAATGTCTTCAGGATCGGAACGAGATTATCTTTGTGCCTAGTGGATGGTATCATCAAGTTCATAATTTGGTATCTTGCCTCTTTTTTTCTTTTTTTGTTCACATAACGAATATAATTCTGCCCATACTTCATCACCTTTGTTATTTGCATGAGTGCAATACTTAAAAAGGGAATCTCATTATTTTTACAATAGAAGTAAGTGAGTTTTATGATATGGGCCATTTGAAGCTGATTTTCATGCACTTTTTTTGCATTATTTTTGAAAACTGTCTAATATTCTATTCTTATCGGACAAAGTGCTATCCCTAGGAATTTTTTTTTATTCCTTTAACTCGCATCTGTAATATTTTCAGGAAGATACAATATCAATAAACCACAATTGGTTCAACGCATATAACCTTTGCTGGGTGGTAAGTAGAGTTGAGTAATTCATGAAGGAATACCATATTTCTGAATAAAATTAGGCAAACCAAGCACTGTCGTTAATTTACTTCTTCCTCCAGTGGAAGTTGCTTCAGAGCGACTACAAGGAGGCAAAGGAGTACATAGAAGATATCAGGGACATCTGTGATGATTTTGAAGGTATCTGCCAACGCAATCTTGCAGCTAACACAGGTGAACTATTAGTTAGTAGATAAGTAATTTATTATAAAATATTTTGTCCTCACTATTTTTTCCGAATATGTGCTTAGTCCATGTGTATACGAGTACGTTGCATAAGATTATACAAATCTTCTGCTTTTTTCTAATTGGTTGTTTTTACCAGGCATGAACTTCATTGATTTTTTTATCTTCCTAGCACGCTTCTTCACTGCTAACACAGTCCAACTCCATTGTCAACACTGTGATGATAAAAATTTACTCCGGAGTTCATCCAAAGTGACTCAGCATTTAGCTTTTAGTTTAGCTTCTATACGGAAAATTGCACTGGAAATGAAATCAACAGAAGGTGTGATTGGAAACAAAAGTTTATTCTTGGATTTGAAGGAAATCATAGATGACCCTGAGTTTCTGAAGCTGTGCCTTGATGTGGGGAGAACTTATGGTATGATACATGAGCAACAGGATTGGAACAGAGATAGCAATAAAGCTTTGTTAGTTGATATTTTGGAATATAGTTTTTCCATCTGTACTATTGAAGATTTTGTTAAATTTACAGAGAATGCTATAGCAAAACTTTGTAAGATTTGCTCTGAGGAAAAGGTTTTGCCACCTACATTGGGTTGCTAGCAACTATTTGACTGTGTTTGGCCAAAGAGTTTTTGTCCTATACTCCTATGGTGGTTGGTTCTCAAAGACTTAAGATGGTGCATACCCATATTTCCTGTGCCTGCACGCCAGGATCATATATAGTCAGGAAGTGACAAAATTGCAAAAGAGATACAGAGTTGAAGGTGAGATTCTAATGGCATAAGTTTTGCAAACAAGCAATTGGGAATTTGGGATGCATGAGCGAGCATATGGAGTGTCTTCAAATACAATGTGTTACTGAGGTCGGAACCTGAATGTCATTACGGTATTTGCAGTCACTACGTATGCAACATTTTTTTATCTGGAGATGGATTTGAATCTGCCAAAAGAGATTAGGTGATGGTTACATTGACTGTCAAAGGGCTTCTGTTCTGGTTTAGCGGATGAGAGTCTTTCTGAGAAATGATAAAGGGGTTATGAATTTATGATATTGTAGGATACCTTTAATCAAACAAGAATTAGGTCCATTAAGGTTTTAATTCTCTTTGATCGATTAAAAATGTAATCTTACCCTGTTTCTCAATGAAATATTCAGTTAAAAACTATCTTGATTGGAGAAGAAATCTTGTTGCAGTTACTATTGATGCTGTATTTGACAATTTTAAATGTAATTTGCTTCCAAAATTTACTGTTGTGGCTACTGAAATACACCGTTGCAAGTGAGGATAGGTTTTTTTGGAGCCAAAGTGAGGATAGTATGATACTGAAGAGAAGGTTCATTCTTCGTTAGCTTAAAGATACATGACAATTATCTCTGTTTATGCTTCTTATATCTAAAGCCATACAGAAATTTACTGCCAATAAAAAGGATGAAAAAAAAAACCATACAGAAATTTACTGCCAATAAAAAGGATGAAAAAAAAATCAAGTGGGCTTTACCTTAATTAAAAAAAAAAGTAAAATTTCCATAATGCCAGAAGTATAACATGATTCATTTATTAGGATCAATGAAAAGGCTGACTGGAGATTGGATTTCCCATTGATTTAATAAGGTTTCTAAATTCCGAGTTCTGGATTTGTTTCATGCTTGATAATTGTGGAATAAAATAAATTTGAAAAGAAAATGCAAAATCCTGTCTTTCAAACGACGTCGTTCTTCATGAGTGAAAAGTGCTCAAGGGCTGACTTGTCATTTACTGCTTGAATCTTAAACAATGTCGTAAATGGAAAAATTTAAGAGGTTCAAGGGAAAAGAAAGATTGGAGTCTAGGTGAACGGTGAAGATTAAAGAAGTTTTAGGAGGCATGAAACTGTGTTTCTTAGACTGTGCATTGATGTGGGAAGAATGAAGGATGGTACAATAGAGCAAAAGAATTAGAAATGTGATGCCAAATAAAGTTCTAGTAATTGATATTTTGGACTATATATACACTTCTATCACATCTGTACTCTGAAGATTTCTGTAGCCAAAAAATTGGATGTCTAGTCATTCTTAATTTGAGTGCTGATGTATATACTTGGGCAGCCAGTAACAGCAGCCACTCTAAGGTGATCCCATGGTGCCTCAAAGACTCAAGGATGCTGCGTGCATACATATATATCCAGCTATTCTTTGCTTGCTCGCTTTGATCATACAAGTGGTAATCACTAGAAAGATACAAATGATTATTAAACTCGGAAAGGAGAAAAATTTTAAAAATATATGGCACATTTTGCCTTGTAATGGAAGACAAATAATAATATGCAATTTCCACAGTTTGCTTTTGCAACTTTTGCTTTACCTGAATTTGTTCCTTAAAGATGCTTCTTTCTTTGCTTTTTCATGCTTAAAGTATCTTTCCATGCCTTTCCAGTTCAACTATCGGAACTGACACGACATTACTGATCAAACATTCTCTACATCAAACCATTGAAGTCTGCCTACTAATTGTTCTACAATTCATAGTAATATATATATATATATATTACATTAGAATGTTATTACAATTATAATTACTGTTATCTTAAATCTGCCATTTCTTTACCAGTAGATGGACAAGACATATAACAATACGGTGGTGGTAGTTGGTCATATGGACTCCGTAGATGACAGGACACCGACCTTGGGTCTCTCTGAGCAGTGACGTAGCCAGCAGTTTATTGGAGCCTGAGCACGGTCAGCAGACGGACGGAAAGTCATCAGCCACTTCATAACGTCGTCGTCGGCATTTAAAGAAAAAAAAATTAAAAAAAAAAGCAAAAAAAATATAAAATTGAAACGGGCTTTTCCTTCGTCTTCAACCTTGAATGCCTGGCAGCCATATTTGAGACTTTGAGTCTCTGCAACTCCAACTCAGCAACTCCCCAGCTCACCCACCTCAAAATTTTCCGGCAGCTAAGCCTGGGCAGCGGACCAGGCTTGCCTACGTCCCTGTCTCTAAGAAATATTAAAGGACATTTTCTCCTGATAAAAAAAAGGACATTTTCTAGTTTAATATTTAAGCAATATTTAGTTAAAATCCATGTTGTAAAGGACAAATCTACAATATGGGTATTAACTGGTGATGAAGGGTTTGACTATTTTTAAGTATTATTTCTCACAAAATTATTATGGCAGCCACTCAGATTCATTGATGTACTTTTTTTTCTTTTTTTTTTTTAAAATTTTTCAAGAACAGTGTGGGTTGCAACTTGGGATAGTATATTATTGAAGACAAGGTTCACTGATTAAGTATGCCACATACAATGTTAAAATAATAAGATTAATATATTTCTTGATGCTTCCCACATGCAAATGCCATATAAAAAGGTTATGCTTCTAAAAAAAAATATCATTTTGCATTGGGGATTTATTTATAGAAAAGAAGAAGTTTTGTACTAGTATGAGTTTTCAAATTGCATGGACTAAAAGTAGAGTTAGCGAGTCAGCTCTTCTTACAAAGGGTGTTTTTGAATGGTCACTAAAGATAAAAAAGAAGAAAGACAACAGACACACAATTCATTGTTATTAACAATCTGTATTTCCCCAAATTTACATAATCCCAGAAGTGGGAAGATTCACCAGTTAAGGGGGCAAGAAAAAAAAAAGAAAAAAGAAAAAAGTGGGCATATTATATTTCAAAAAAATCTAAAAATAGCCTAAACCATACTAAGGTCTAGGGTGAAAAACTAATTAATAGCTGAAAAGATAGTAATAAAAAAAAGCACAAAATCAGTATCTTAGTCTCTATCCTATGCCAATATCTTCATGGACACCTTACATTTCTTCCAGGGCCTCCATAATAAAAATAAGTTCCCCAAACATTGTTTTTCCCTTGCCTTATATCATAACAATTTGGATGATCAGCCAAGAGATGAAGATTTGTTAAGGGCAGCAAATTATTATCCCAATCCACAACTTGTAAATTCCTAAAATAGGAGGCTTTTCCAAATCCCTCTCCAGAAAAATGACCACTACCCATCTGTGTAGATGTATGGTACCCTGAGGATCTTGAGTTCACAATTTCTCCCCCAAACTGAACCATACTCGCATGGCCTCTTAAATGACTGAACAAAAATGCAGGCCAATATCCTACTAGTCCTGACACAAATTCCAGCCACCAATGTCCATGTTTTGGGTCCTACATGAATATGTATTAGCTTGTTAGTACTACCAGGGGAAAATTTATTGTTCTGATAGCTTCAGGTCTTGCGCCTTATGTAGAGCTTGTCTATATAATAACAAGAATAATTAGTAAAAGAAAGATAAAATAAGAGAAATGCATATAAGAAAAGAAGAAAGAAAAATATTTGTTACCCTATTAAGACCCCAGAGCCAGTTGGAGTCAAACTAACAAAGAATCTACTTTAATAAAGAATACTCCTTATAGAAGTTGACAACATCAAGGAAACATTTGACAAGAAAAATTAAGAGAATTCTTTCATTTTAAAATTATGATCGGGGAAAGGAACCAAGAAAAAGCCCAATATATGCGCTTCAGTAAAAATTTATTAATCAATAAGCACTGTTCTATGACATAATCGGCTGAGAAATGATAGTTACAGGATTGTATGGTGATGTTTTGTTTGTCTAAACATTTTTTTTATAAAGCAGCCAAGAGGTTTACCCAATTAACTATGGAAACTACCTCAAAAGTCTTAACCAGTATAAGCTTCTTGATACAGAATTAAAAAGATAATATACTTTATTGTTTCCTAATGCAAGTTAATGACAAAAACGAAAAAATGTTTTACCTTCCAAACCATTAGGCCAATATCAAATTGTCTACTATTGTAAGAGGACCTTGGAGATATTGCAGCTCCAATAGCAATCTTGTTGTTTGTTTGAACAAACCCAGGACATAGTAAGTTGTAGCATCCAGTAGCCTGGTATGCATCGGTCTGCAAGTCAATACCAATTAGCTGCTTGTAATGTCCTTAATCAGTAGGTATAACTAAACGACCAGAACTAGAAAAGAAGACTTACTGTCCAATAAGTGAAGAATCTAGGATAATTATCTCCATATAACTCAGGGCTAACCTGTTAAGCCACATGAATAAGTTAACACTTGCACCATTGAACTTTATTTTGAACATAATTTGGTGACTCAAAATAGTACTAGAAAACAAAGTTCTTGCCTGCCAACCAGCTTCAATTGTATTTAGGTCATTGCCAAAAGAACCAGAAATGATCCAAATTTGTGACAAGCTGAACTCGTATTGATTGGTAACACGAGGAGCCCACACGTTTATATTGGCCTTTGCTCCATAATATTGATCTCCATTGACAAATACAACGGCGTGCTGTGACATAAGAAGCTATTAGCTATACTTGGTGACTCAACATTTATGCCTATATTTTGGCTCTCTCGTGCTCTCTGTGTATCTTTTCCTCTTCCGGCAGTAAATAAATGTTTATGACATTTGCCAGCGTACTCTGGAATTACAACTGGCCTCAAATTATGTCTGCCCATCTCCTGCAATTTTTTCCTCTCCTTTTCTCTCGTTTCATATTGACCAACTCATACTTGAACTAGTAAATTTGCCAGGAAAACGGAAATTTCCCTTTGTTATGAGAATTGAAAACTATACTTTCTAGGTTGAGTTCTAGGAATAACTGAATGTGTGAAATTATATGAAAGATTTCTGTCAATTGATGACCAAAATATACAGTTCAACAAATCCACCAACGAGGGAAAAAAAAGGAATCTGAAAGCAAGTTCTAAATTTTGAAATGATTAATCCCATAGTAAGTTACAGGCAGAGCAGTTAAGTGGTGCTTTTTGATATTTGCGAATGTTTTAGTTTCTAATCTAACCTCATGGCCACTGGCTGTTGAGTCTCTTCTTAATTTTCTGCCGAATCTTCGAATGGAACTTGCTCTTAGAACATCCTTTTCTGTGGTTCTTCTGATTGGAACTGTTCCTTCTGGGCATTTCTCACCTGAATCTGTCCACAGCTGATAGTGCTGTATATCTGCCACTGTGGTCTCATTGCCTTTTGGCCTTTCTGGTGGATCCTGGAAGATGGTCCATTCATCCAAGCAAATAAAGATGATCCAAATTAAAAATGTTTCTAATACCAATCAGAAGTGAAAAGGGAAAAGATCCTCGGATACATTTTGGCTAAAACCAAACAGAACCTTACCAATGGTTTTTGTCCCTTGAGCTCTGGATGGTCAAATGCTGGTTGAAGATGAGATAAAACACAATCTATTACATCACCATCAGGGCTCTGCAACGAAAACAACAAGAACCCAGGTCATGGAAACCAATCACAATTCAAAACACAACAAAAGAAACTAAACCAACAATTGAAACTAAGAAAAAGACAATCGAGAAGCACCTGAATTGTCTTAACCGCAGGCTTGTTGATCTTCTTAAGATAAGCACGAACTCTTTTTAGTTTCAAAATCTCTTTCCCTGGCCTGAAAGTTTGGTTGGCCGGTATCCGGTTACCGGAATCTGATATAGGTTGTAGAGACAAGACAGGTGTAATAGAAGAAGCAAAAAAAAGTAGGAAAGCAACAAAAAGAGGCAACATTGAGCGAGTGTTATGAGAAGAAGCAGCAGCTATTTCTGTGGAATATTGTTGCTGTTGTTTCCTTCGTGTTCGTTTTGTTGCAACAACTTGTTGTGTTTGTATACATTAGTATTGTCTTGTTCTGTGAAGAATACAAAACGGTTCATTCCTAAGTTTTGTCCATGGAAATGAATTTATCTTCATATCCATACAAAACAGAAGTCCCTTCCAAGAAAAAATCAGAGCTGATTTGTTCACTAGCTCACCATTTCCAAATTATAAATAAACTCTCTCTCCTCTTTTAAGAGAGATTCTGTTGTCTTGGTTTTGTGTTCTGACACACATGAAACTTCAGGCACGAGCATATTAAAATACACCCAGATGGGTAGAGCTGTACCTTTCGAAGTTTTAGCCATTACAAGCTGTGGTCAAAAAGAAAAATTTTTTATTTTCATTTTTTCAATTTTCATCACTCTATTCGTATATCTAAATATATGAGAGAATGAGTGTATCAGATATACTGAAATACTGCCAGTAAGTTACTTTTTTTTCTTTTTAAATTTGAAAGAAAGACTCTGCCATTGGTTCTCTGGATTGATTGGGAGCAAAGACAGGGAATTGCCAATCATCTTTTTTGTATTAATTTTTCAACTTTTTTTTTCTTGTTGCCTTTTTAGCTAAGTTAATCAAGAGATTTTAAGTCTTAATTTTTGAAATTGTTTGTCTTCGTAACTGTTTCTTCAACTGTGCCAGTTAATTCTCAAGACTTATTCTCCGTTGGTCAAGAAGAAGAAATAGAAAAAGAAATACCAGATGGTGCTTTTACCACTATGAAGTGGGAAAATTTATACACCCCATTTAGCAAATTGGAGGGTGGGTCCAAATACAATGATGGTGTTAAAGAACTCATGGTGTTGATGAATTATATACTGTGCTCTCTTTTAAATGAATGCAATTTCTTTTGACTTAATCAACTTAATTATTGATAATAATCTGTATTTCTTTAATTATGATTTCATGGTCTACCAGCTAAACTGTTTTCAAGAAAATATGCAAACCATGTGCCTCTTGCATTTAATTTTTTTTATTTATTTTCACTTCAACTCCTAACCTCTTATCAGATTAATTGCATGATTATGCTAATTAAAATGGAAAAATCATCCTACTTGTCCTTACAATATATAATATATATATGTATATTAGACTTTGGTCCTTCCAATCCCCATCTATTTCAGTACCAAAAGTAATTTATCAGTATCCATCAGCAACAGCTCACCTTCTCTAAGGCCAGTGTTTCCTTGCTCCCAAATTTTAAATTAAATTAATAATTATCACCCGTTACTGTGATTTTAATTTAATTTTTAATTTTACATTTATGAGAAATAAAAAGAGATCCAATTATTTATAGATTTTTAGCCTCACCTATATATATAGGAAGTAGATGCACCAAAATAGTAAATGGAAATGACAATTAAACAATTAGATATTTGTATTAATTGCGAAATTTAATTAAAAAGCTAAAACTAGTTTAGTAGGAAATTAATTACAAAAAACACAGAGAAAATAAAAACTAATAAGAATTAAATAATTCTTATAAAAGCATTGAATTAATTATTATAAAAATATACAAAAAGTGAAGTTGATCTCCTAAAATTTTGTGAGATTAATTGACCGGACTTAAGAAATCTTTTATAGTGTTTTTTTTGTTACATCCCAATTCTAAAAAATATTTTTTTTTATCAATAATATTATATTTATTTATAAATATTTTATATAAAAATATAAAAAAATATTTTTCTAAAAAAGAGATTAAGAAATATATCCTTACTTTAGAATATAGCAAAATAAAAAAATATATTATAAGGTATATTATTTAAATTTTTTCAGTAAAATTTAATTATAGCCAAATAGTTAAATTTTTTTTCAATCAATTTTTTTAATATTTTATTACATCTTTTAAATATAGTAATATAATTTTTTTCAATAAAATATAATTATAATAACATATCTTTATAAAATATATTTTTAATAATTAATTTTTTCAATAATCTACAAAATACATTATTATTCTTATATTACAACATGTTAGAACCTTGACTTGCATTTTCTACTACTATATATATTTTAAAAAACTGCTAATATATATATATATATATTGTTCATCAAATTTAATAATTAAATTAATTAATGATAAAACCCAATTATGCAAGCTCAATTGATTGATTTGAATAAAAATGGGCAAAATCAATTAAAAAGATAAATTTATGAATAAAAAATAATTACAAAATTGAAATTAAAATTTATGAATTGATTCATGGAGGTAACATCCAGAATAAATACTCAACCAAAATTTAATGCAATGGGACCTGTCCTCTTTAATCACCAGTCCAGTCTAGGCTGTATACAAATGAAGTCACTCTTCACGGTATGTGATGTCATGGTCAATTAGGTCAAGTGTATATATATGAGCCACACCTAAAAATCACTGTAAGTATGAATGAACAACCGAAATTGACTTTGCAGGCTTATGTATTAGGACTTTAATCAATGTCTAGAGGATTTGTTTGACAATGAAATAACATTCCAGTGTTTAATCTAAAAATTCCCCAAAATTAGTGACCTAATTAATATAATCTATCTATTCTATAATATAAAAAAGAAGTAAAATCACTGTTCACTCTACAGTCATTTTGCTTCAATTTTTCTCTTTTTACCTCTCAATATATATATATATATATATTAAAAAAATAAATATTTCAAATTAAAAAAATAAATATCACTGTTTAGTGTTTACTCATTACACAAATAATATACACATTTATTTATCTTTTGTGTTGACAAATTAATTTTTATGCACACATATTTTATCTTTTTTTCACAAGTAAAAAATTGCATAATTAATTATGCAATTCATCAAAATCCTATTTCAATAATTTAGAATTGAGAAATATTGATTCAAATACATAGAAAAAATTAATAAATTTCTTAAAAAAATTTAAACAGTAAATAATAAAAAATTAAAAATTTGTATATAAAATACGATAATTGAACATAATTATTTATCTATTCTAATATTTAAAAGATAAGTAAAATCAATATATATGGACAGCAATTATAATATATATATATATATTAAAAAAATAAAATCTTTTTATTTAATATAAAATATTAATATATATGATCAATTTTAATTTATGTTAAAATAAAATATTCACGTTGTTTAGATATATAATTTTTAATTTTGTTTATAAATAATATAAAAAAATTAATATTTTTTTAAAAGATGATAAAAAATAAATTAAAAATTAAGAATAAAATATTACGAATTGAGTACAAATAAGTAAAGTATTGGTATAATTATTATAAGATATTATAAATTAAGTATAAATAAATAAATAATATAATTATTTTATAATTTTTTAAATATAATTTTTATTTATTGTATATTTTATTTATTTTCTAATTTTACTATTAAATATTATAATATTTTTTTTAAATGTTCTTTCTGTATAATTAAATGATCAATATTATTTCATAAAATAATATATATAAATATATATATATATATATATTCCAAGCAACACCATGTACTATTTTAGTTAATAAATTAAGATTGATCTTAGAGTACATAATTAGCAAGTAACGAGGTTTGTTACTAATAATATTATTCTCATCCAATATGCACCAGTTTTGTCTCCATTATAGGCATACGATGATGATTATGATAAGCACTAAATCATCATAACCTGCAGGGCCGTCTTAAATATTTAAGGGGCCCTGTTCTTAGAGAAAAACAGAATAAATTAGACCATATTCCTAACTTGAACCAAATTATTTTCAAAAATTAAAGTTGCAAAGACTATTAATCAAGGAAATTATTTTCATCTTGGGGCCCTGTGCAAGCTGGGGGCCCTGTGCAGTAGCCCACTTTGCACAGGGCCTTCACCGGCCCTGATAACCTATAAAAGTAATAATAAGAACCAGAGGGATAATGCTTAGCCAAATGACTAATGCACTAATAATAAATTTAGTATCAATTTTTAAAAAAAATCTCAATTGTAATTAGGGGTGTAACTTGGTTTGGAATATTACCAATTTAAACCGAAATCCAAACCGAAATTATTATTTGGATTGGAATTTTGGAATGTGAAATATGGAATGAAATGTATTTTCTAAAATTTTGGAATATGGAATATGGAATGGAATGTTATAATGAAATTCCAAATTCCATTCTATATACCGAAATTTTATTATAAGATTTTTAATAATATAATTAATAATACATATTTAAATAAAATCATTAAATATTAATATTAAAATATGTAATTCAATTTTATACAATATTTTATTAACCCTACCCTATTAGGTTTAATATATATTCGTTTAATATATATTCATTGCCTGCTTTAGCAGCTTTGCTTTGTGAATACCGATAACAAACAAAAAACACAGGAAAGCTGCTAGTCTGCTACAAATCCTAAATGTTAGAATACTGACTCTTTCTTCTTGGCTTTTCATCCTACCTATTGGCACAATCTATAATTATTATTATTTTATTTGCTTTACAACTAATGGTGGCTTAGGGATTATATTTATATAGGTTAGGGTTCTTGACACAATCATCAACTTTTATTGCTAGCGTCAGTTTATATATGTATAGTATATTATTTAGAATCATTAGATCCATATATATATAAGATTATATTATGCTTTTCCTCCAAAGTTGTAACAACCATTATGATATTGTAATAAAAACTGTTTTTACGTTACTGATAATAATTTTTTTTTCTTTTATGTTATTAAATGTTTTGTGAGTATTACTGAATATATATATGTATATATATTTTTCAATATCAGATGACTGAAAATAGCGAACCAATTCTCATAGAAGGAGAAGGTGCGAACCCTCAACCTACTAATGAAGCAAATGCTCCTTCTAAAGAGATTACTACAAAAAGAAAAAAGATGGCCCCTCGATCTGTAGCTTGGAACCACTTTGTTCGAAAAAATGATCCTAAAAAAGGTATGGTAGCTCAATGCAAACATTGTAATTTACAATATGGATATAACACCTCCTTATTAGGCACAAGCGGTTTGTTGGCACATTTAGACAGATGTCCTAAATATCCATATACTAGGCCTAAGGATCGTAAGCAAACCCAACTTAACTTTTCTTGTGTCATAAAAGAACATGATGGTGTGAGTAATCTAAAGTTTCAAGCATGCTTAGACCCAATTGCTTTGAGAAAGGCTATATCATACATGGCAATTGTGGATGAACTTCCTTTTAAATGTGTTGAGGGACAAGGTTTTAAATATCTTTTTAGTGTTGTGGATCATTCTTTTCGTGTTCCTTCATGAATAACAGTTGCTAAAGATTGCTACCAAGTTTATTGTGATTCAAGGATAGAACTTAAAAAAGTCTTACCCCAAAGGAGGATATGTCTCACAACTGATACATGGACTTCTATACAACAAATCAATTATATGTGTCTCACAGCACATTATATTGATGACAATTGAAAATTACAAAAGCGAATTATAAATTTTTGTCCAATTACTAGTCATAAGGGTGAGCAATTTGGAAAAACAATTGAGAGATGCTTATTAGATTGGGGCATTGAAAAAGTTTTTACTATCACAGTTGATAATGCAAGTTCGAATGATACATCAATCAATTATATGAGAACTAGACTTAATACTTGGGGTGGTAGTGTCTTGAAAGGTGATTTTCTTCACATGAGATGTGTGGCTCATATAATTAATTTAGTGGTTGGGGATGGATTGAATGAGGCAAAAGAATCAATTCTCCGTGTTCGACAAGCTGTAAAATATATGAAACAATCTCCATCTAGATTGGAAAAGTTCAAAAAATGTGCATTAGAGGAGAAAATTCAAAGTAAAAAATTATTGTATCTTGATGTTTCTACTAGATGGAATTCTACCTATATGACCTTGGATGCTGCTTACAAGTTTAAAAAAGCCATTTGATAGGTATGACTTAGAGGATACTCGTTATGAAAGTGAGTTAAAAGATAGAGATGGGGGTGGAAAGCCTTCTGATGATGATTGGGTTAATGTTGGTAGGTTGGTGACTTTCTTAGAAAATTTTTATGAGTTGACTTTGCGTGTTTCTGGCTCTTTATATGTCACATCTAATAATTTTTTTCATGAGATGGTTGATGTAGATGCTCTTTTGAATGAGTTGAATAATAGCTCTGATTTGAACATGAGTTTTATGGCTGAAAAAATGAAAGATAAGTACTACAAGTATTGGGGAAAGCCTGAAAAAATGAACATGATGATTTTTATTTCAGTTGTACTTGATCCTCGCTTCAAAATGAGCTTATTAGAATGGGGTCTTAATCAATTATTTGATTGTTATACCTCATCTAGTATTCTTAAAAAAGTGAGAGAGACAATTAATTGCATATTTGAAGAGTATAAGGGTGCTGGTGGTTCACCTACAAATGATGTTGGGGCACAAGTTACTGAAATAAATCTGCATTCTAATAATATGGTGGATAGTTTTCAACCTTCTCAATAAATAAGACAAATAATGAAAGAAAAATACAATAAGCATAAATGCGAGAAAAATACAGGGTATATCAAATATGAGTTAGATAGATATCTTGAAGAAGATTGCATTGAGGATGTAAATGAATTTGATATTTTACTTTGGTGGAAGCACAATGGTTCTAGATTTCCAATAATTACAGAGATGGCACGTGATGTGTTAGCCATTCCTGTTTCTACTGTTGCTTCTGAAGCTGCTTTTAGTGCTGGAGGTCGTATACTTGATAATTTTAGAAGTTTTTTGAGTCCTAAAGTCGTGGAGGCTCTTATATGTGCACAAGATTGGCTTCTTTTTTCTCCATTTCCAATCAATTATGAAGAATCACAAGAAGATATTCAACAACTTGAGGAAGGTACATATAATAATTTTCATAATTTTAATTTAAATATTTTATTTAATACAAAATTTAACAACCTTTTATTTATTCTTTTTTTTCAATATTCAGATTTGTCAAGACTACCATGATGCGGTGAAGAAATTTTTTGGAAAGATATAGAGGTTCAAAGGATTACTTGAGATGAAAAGTTTTTCTTAAATTATTAAGTGCATTTGTTTTTAAAAAGAATATTATTAAGTACTTATTTAGTAATTTAACTTGAATGATATAATTTTATGAATTTATTTAACTACTTTGAAATTTAAACTTATATAATGTTTCCATTTTCAGATTTATTTTAAATCTATTCTAATTTTAGTTTTGATGAAAAAATTTTGGAATTACCGAATACCATACCGAATTTTAATGGAATGGTATGGAACGAAATTTTTAAGTCCGAATAATATTTGGATTGGTATGGAATAAAATTCTAAATACCGAAATATTTTGGAATGGAATTGGAATAGAGGCGATTCCATTCCATACCGACCGAATTACACCCCTAATTGTAATACTTAAAAAAAATACTGAAAGGATAATGCTTATACTATAAAATATAAAGAATTTATTGATTTATTTATTTAAATTTCACTTCGACAAGTTTAAACTCACAAATCTATTTTTTTTAAAAAAATATCTCAAAAATAAAATTATTTTAAAAAATATACTTTTCTTTTTTTTTTAATATCACTCTTTAGCTTTTAGTTTTAAAAACTCTCTCTTTTAACAATATTTCATGTAAAGAATTGAAATAGTGTACAATAATTCTTATTGTAAAGAATTGAAAATATCCACAATAATTGGAGGTTATGTGTAAAAGGATAATTAAAGTTGAGAGTGAGGTTAATTAATTCGGTATATTTTATATACAATTGATAAAGTATGCTTGAGAGCTTGACCATTCAAAAAAGAATGTAGGTACATTAAGGTATGGCCCGTAAATATTAGAGTGGTTCTTTAAATTTTCTTTTTTCCATTTTTTTAAGGGTTATAATATTATGGGGCATGATGCTTGCCACTTTCAATATACTTCTTTATATTAATATTCTTTAAATTAATATTCTTTATTAATATGTTTTTTATGTTTATTATTTATTTTATTTTTTCTCTCTTCTTTTCACAAACACCCACTTACAGTGTCTCTCTCTATCACCCACCTCTTCTGCAGGATTAGAAAAGAAAATTTTATGAAGAATATGAATATAGGTCCACCCAAAGTCACTCTCATAAAAAACAACTGGCAACTGGCAATAAGATTATTAAGGTATGTGAGCGAGCGAGCGAGTGGGAGCATGCTCCTTTGTAAAGTTGTCCTTAATTTATATGAGAATTGATTCCAACCGCACAATCTGCAAAGAATATATATAATGTGTGTAAATATAGTTTTATAGATACATAGAATTTTATCCTGGACCAGTACATGCACACTTAAACTGCAATAGAAGAGATAATAGAAAAAATAATTATATTTGTTTAGTTTTTATTGGTTTGGTGTACATACACCATATTTAAAATAAAATTTTCCTTATACATACATATATATATATATATTTTTTTTTTTTTTGAAAATTTGAATGTAATAAAACTCATTGTTTGTACGAGTAGCAGCTAGTACTACAATCTTAAAATTTGTGTTAGCTTTTTCATGGCATTGTTTATTACTAAATTAAAAAAAAAGGATGATATATGCTTATGGGGTTCTTTTCTCTAATAATAAAGCTGCCACTGCCATGCTTTTTGAAAGGAGAACTGATAATAATAATAAAGATTACTCGAAGTTAATGGTCGAACTATGACAAATCTAAAAAATTAATAGTAATGGTGAATTTATTAATTATACATAGTATATATGGCGATTGAAGTAGGAGCTATTAGATTATACCATTTAATAAATTTTAGGTTTTAACACTACCAATACTACAAAATGATCACATAATTGCTTGGTGATTAGGGTTTGTAGATGCAATAAATAATAAACCTAAACTTGCATGTACATATATATAATTAATTAATTAATGGACAGAATTAGTGGAAGATTGAGAATAATTGTAAACTTTCAAATCATTTTTATTGGAGATGATACAAATCATTAGAAATAAAAAATAAAGCCATTCTTATCTTCTTCTAACATAATATTTTCTAAAAGATATATTATTATTTTAATATTACATGTTATTATTATACGAGAAAATTTATCCAAATGGGTTCTTAATTTTCTCCTAATTATTAGCTTTCAAAGATAAGTTTTTTTTTTTGTAAATATTTAACCATTGATATCAAAATCGAACCCATTATTCCAATACAATTTTCAAAAAAGTGTATTTACAAGTCAAAATAAAATTACTAATAGATTTCGTAGAAGGATTAATATCTCTGTAGCTAAATTTTCAAAGATTGATAAAAGCTGGCAAAAAAATGGAAAATGTGAATACACCTAACTTTCAAAAGTGATCATTTTTTCTTCTGAATAACTGATAAAAACATATCAGAGAAAAAACTTATACATCCTTATATATATAGTCACTATTAATAAATTGCAATAACTCTATATCCATGATAAACAAGCAGGCGTAAGGCACTAAAAAGATTGTTACAGTAATATATATATATATATATATATATATAATGAGCAAATTGATCATGAAGAGCTAGCACCACATGGTGTTAGTGCCAGTTACTTTGATATAGTTGAAGATGGAGATAAGTCATCATCTCTGTTCTGTTTTGGGTTTGTGGAGACCATGTGGTTTTATCTTCTTCAATATATAAACTATGCACAATGCCTCTTCTTTCACTATCTTTTTTTTTCTTCTTCTTTATAGAAGAAAAGCTTTTATCAAAATTTCTTTATCTTTCTAAAAGCTACACTGGAAAAGCTTTAAATTGTTAGATCATCACATGGCTCTCCTTATATATAACAATACCAATTATCAACCATCAAAGTGTTATATTTTCAAACAATTTGTATATAGTATAACAATATAGTGGTAAATGTATATTTTTCCAAATAATAGACTTATGATTAATTTCTCTCTTTCTGTATAAATATTAAAAAAATAACGTGTAAGATTCCAATTATGATGCTCACTCCATGAATTTATATACATTTTGCTTCTTTTTTTTTAAGCTTTTGTGGGGGTCAAAAAGCTCGCATAGCAACATACTCTCTACTTAGAGATGAAAGGACTAATGGTCAATGCTATTATAGTATTATGCTATGTATTGCCCTTTTGTCTCGATATTTGACAATTTAAATTTTAAAAGAGGCAATAATGATGATGATTTAAGAATTTTAGGGTTCAACACTTGCAATCTTTTTGTAAGCTTATCTAGTTTCCTATTCAAAATCCAATAAGACGTTATTGTGTCTTTTTAAAATTTTAAGTATCATAAAAAGGCACGTTTAGGACAATTGTGGATGAGGGGATCATTTCATTGTTTACCAAAAAAATATACTTGTGCTTGATAAGACTATTTTCTGAGCAGTAAATATCAAAATAAAAATGCATGATAAGCAACTCGCCATTACACTACAAAAATTGATCAATAGAGCATAAAAAATGTTAGGCAATCACTCAGTTACCTTAATTAGTACCTGTATATTGATCAAATAAACTCTGATATAATATGAAAGAATTTTTGACTCTCAAAATTCAATCACTGGGCTAATAATTGATAATTGAATTTCAATCTCATAACATATATAGGAAATCAAAATTTTAAACCTCAATAATTTTTTTAAGCTAGTTGATTGCATGCCTCAAGTTAGAAGTTCAAATTCCTGACTGTCTCTTACAAGATTGAAGTTGTTTAATCTAGTGGGTAGGATAGAAGTCAAGTTCCTACAGTTTACATATGGTTCACATCAATTGTTCAGGTTCTTGTATCATAAACTGTCTTTCATATTTAAAAATTTTTAGCAATTAACCCAAAATCACATATTAAATTTGCAGAAAAGCTTAATTTTATTGCATGACGGTTCGTTATCTGACTGTATCTGAAAGGACTTGTCGAGACAAATTAATGGGAACGGAATTTTTGAACTTAGCAAGGTAACAAAAAGAAAAATAGGACTTGGGATAAGAATTTGATCCGCTAAATCCACCATAGTTTTTCTGAAATTGTCTCAGCATGACCTAAAGAATAACAGGAACCAACGGCTGATTCTATCTCAAGCAAAGTATCCTCTTTCCGCTCTTTGTTGGAACTTAAAAGAGGCATCTTCCCATTCTTTCACATTGCATCTTTATGCTACTTTCATTGAAGATTAATAAAAGAAAAAAAAAATAACTGATATAATCTCTTTTTGGTTGGACTAGATGCTTAAAACATCGTCAAGAGCTCATATTTATAAGTTTCTTCTCTTCTGCTGATTGCTTAATTTTATCAAGAATGAATTCTTGCAATGGAATTGTTCGTCGAATGGTAAGTATGCCTCGGAGTATTGTTGGAGGATTTTCAAGAGTAATGGGTCATAGTATAGGTAGAATAGGATCATCAAGAAGAGATCAAACTAATCTCCCCTTAGATATTCAATTGCAATCTCCACAAGAAGACCCTCTAATTGCATCAGAAGAGTGGGCTTTTCTCACCACTTTTGAGCAGAAATTTGGTTCTATACATCCTTTCTTTTATGCTTGCCGTTTCATGGAGGCTTTAAAGATAGCAGAAGATGAGCACAAGTTTTTGTTCATGTATCTTCACTCGCCTCACCACCCCTTTACTCCCTCTTTCTGTAAGGAGACTTTATGTTCAGAATTGATAGTACAGTTTCTTGATGCAAATTTTGTTTGCTGGGGAGCAATTGCAGATAGAGGAGAAGGTATGCAGATGGCAGCAACTCTGCACCCTGCTTGCTTTCCTTGTTGTGCAGTGGTAGCTCCAGCTGCTGATCATAGCTTAGCAGTGCTGAAACAGGTATTTTTAATACTTTTGTCCCAAGATATATTTCTTGCAAGTGTATGATTGTGGTTCTTAATTGAGTCAATCGAATGGATTTTCTTTAGATGGAAGGACCAATTTCCCCTGCAGAATTGGTGGAGATTCTGCAGAGGACAGTAGAAGAGCAAGGATCAGCCTTTGACAATGCAAGAACAAGAGCCAAGGAAGAAGAGAAAATTAGAGCAGATCGTAGAGTAAGAGAAGAACAAGATGCAGCATATCTTGCAGCTCTAAAGATTGATAAGGTCTGTGCCTGTATCACATTCAGATTTATGGTATATTTGACACTGCTATATAGAAAAAAGGTGAACTTTCATATGTTCAACTCGTAAAAGCTTCAAAACATCTAACCAGTACTATGAAACTTCATTTCCCAATATGGCACTTTCTGAAAGAACAGTTTAAATAGACAATTATTATACTTAAAATTTGTCACACCCACCCACCAATATTTTTCTTCCTAGGAGAAGGAAAAACCCAAGAAACCAGAAGATTATGAGAAGCCAAGGCCCAGCACAACACAGAAAAAGCACTATGGTAAAGCCAAAGGAAGTTCTAGCATTGGAGAAACTCAGTTTAAAGAAACTGCTACTAAGTCCAAGGATCCTCATCAAATAACACAGGTATTATTATTACTATGATTAATCATGAAAAATTTCTGTTTCAGTTGAATGATTATTAAACTTTATATATATCCAAATTATCGATTAATTTTCAGATTTTGATACGGATTCCAAATGGTGAAAGAAGAGAACAGAGTTTCCTCTGTTCAGATAAAATCCAGGCAATTTATAAGTACATTGATTCATTAGGGCAACCTGGGATTGTTAACTACGGATTGATATTAAGCTTCCCAAGGAGAGTCTATGGTTTTGATCAGTTGGGAATGACTCTTAAAGAAGCTGGACTCCATCCTAAAGCAACCCTTTTCCTAGAGCTTCTGTAATGAATGTTTAATGTAGTATAAAAAATTATTATTTGTCTAAATCCTTATAATTATAATATAAATTTAATTTTTAATAATTTTTAATTTTAATTTTAATATAGTATTAATATGGTATAAATCCTTATAATGTTAATTTTTTAAAATTTCTAATTTAATTTTACACATATATATGTACTAGTTGTATGAAAATGAGTGAATGACTAAAGTAAACTTGTTTAATTAATTTCTCTAATATTTCATAGCCTTGCCAAATCATCTTCATAATTTTCTTTAATTATCATAAATTGAAACACAATGATTACCTCATAAAATTTCCCAATAAATTAAATCATGAAATGGAACTTTTGAAACTCATGCAAGCTGCTTGATGTTATGATGAAAGTAATAATTAATTATCTTCAGTAAACTTAATTATTTTAAGCTTGAAGAGAAGCAAATCAAAAGTTGCATTGTGTAAATGTTTTTTATTTCCCAGGGTGGAAACTAAGATAAGAATGAAAATTCCTCTTCAACCCACTAGAAAAGTAAAAGCATGGAATCATCATTAGATAAAGTGAAAGCAATAGCTTAGTGGGTAGTTAAGTGCAAGATTTAATTTCTTCAGTAATGGAATAAACTTGACCAAAGAAAAGGATTTAAAGTGAGAAAGATATGATATGATATTTCTCCTTTTTCACCTTTAATTTGAAACAATTTTTTATGCATTAAATAAGAGCTAGAACATGATAAATTAAGTTGAACTAATATTTCATCTTGAAAGCAAATCTTTATTGTTTAAGAAGCTAGTGCAAGTGATTAAATTTTTTATTTAATTACCTTTAGAATTTTGATATGCTTGGCCGCATAAATTAATTATATTCTATCCATTCAATATTTGAGTAATTATTGTAATACACAAACTAAGATAAACGCTATAATTCACCCATTTAATAATGGATTGTTGATTTTTATTGATTATAGATATCAGAAATCGTCTATAAGAATGAGAAATTGCGAATTTAAATTTCAATCAGAATCCCAAATTAATGAAAATAAACACAGACAAAAGCAAAATACAGAGGCTAACAATTGTATCACTTGGCATTATGTAAGGTATTGGCAGGCAAGAAGTTTTGTTTTGCAGTAAGCACAAGACATTTTGTGGGCCAAAAAATAAATAAAAATAGATATTATTCTTAAAGTGATTATATGTCCAAAAACAACTTATATATATATATATACAAGTATAATAAATCCAGTGAAAGCTGTTCACTCTTTTCTATATATTGCCCTAATCCATGTAATATGAAAGGACTTGATATGTTAAATCTGTTGGAAAAGAATGTTTCTTCCTTCATTTTTCATTTGTGGTGGTTATAAATTATGATTCTTATCATTATGGAGAAGATTTTCTCTCTATCCATCATATAGTGTGTTTAAGTATGGAAAATTATTAACTTTTTCCTATTATCATATAAATAAAAAGAGAGGACAAAAAAGAACAAAATTGGAATATATGAAGGAATCTGGTTAATATTTATAAGTGCTACTATTGTCATTTCGGGTTCCAATAATTAATTAATATAAAATATTGAAGTACAAAGTGTTATTAAAGTGATGAGGATTTTTTTGAGTACTTTTTATTATTATTATTTTTTAATGAAAATAATGGATTTTGAGTACTTTGCAAGTCATGAATAATGGAGCAAGCGTGGTCCGCAAACTTTGTATAAATTCCTCGTATTTGCATAGCTTCGCCTTTTTCATTTATCAGATAGAATTTTCAACAAATAGTATTATCCATCTTTGCTATACGACTTTGGTTAAAGAGATGAGTGGGTAGGCCGTAAAATCATTTGAATGAAGAGACCATAAGACAGTCTGGTCACCCACCCAAACACCTTCCTCTTTCTAAATTTTAACTCTTTTAAAAAAATACAATTCAAATACTATGAAATATTTACTCTTTGCAACTAAATAATAGTGGTAATAATAATAAAATTAGATTGGCCTTCTCTAATATTTGAAAAATTAATTAGCAATGTGAACTTTTTTTTTAATTTTTTTGAGTATTAAGGAGGAGATCTAATATTAGTAAGATAAATACAACTGTAGGCCAAGTTAATTATTTTTTTTGAGTATTGGACAATTTAATAAAACTAAAAGCCAAACAAACTATGGACTGAAAGACTGGCATAACAAGGGTACGCTGTTCAACATATTCTTTCTCCGTTAAAGGGAGATAGAAAATAGCCATGGTTCCCGCTAGAGGAAGCAGAAACCATAAGGCTCACCAGGTTCTAAATAAACTCAATAATCCATCCGTAGGACTGCGAGAGTAAAACTTCTTGAATAAGGGGTCACACTGATGAATACAATTAGCGTGTGATATATAATCATGACAATGCCAGCAGGTAAAGCAAGTAGTTACTGGAACTATTGCTAATTTCCAATCAATTGGTCGCAAACTGAATATAGATGAAACCTTCACGTACAATTGAAGTTTAGTTGGAGCAGCAAATACACCAAGCTTGTCATTCCATAGAGAGAAGCTAACAAAAACACACTTCCATCGACAAGATTGAGTTGCTTCTCTAACCTCTAAAATGAGACAATCCTGGAGGATACTAATAGTTTCCTCCCTAAAAGGTTCTGATTTTCAGCTAGACTGAGCAACCACTTTCGAGCAAAGGATTGGGCAGCTTCTGGTATTTCCCAAAGCAACAAAAGAAAGGAATCCGCTGCTATAAACCAAAAGCCAACAAGAGGCAAAAGCCACTCAACTATCATCTTGTCATTAGGAACATAGGAGCTACACCATAATAACACCACAATCACAGGCCAATTGGGAACATATTCAAGGCCTATATCTCCAACGGTGAGCAAAGCTTTGAAATTGCTTTTACTTAATTGCAAGTTGTTAAGAAAAAGAATAGGATCTTTAACATACCAACCTCGCCAAATATCCTCAGATAATAAATAAATTGAGGGAATAGATGGACCACATGTCCTATACCATGGCAGAGGAGGCCATAGCTCAGATGAAACATGAAGAATGAGCTGAATGGGAAAGATTACATGAAAAATATATAAATCCTCCTCAAACAAACATGACAAAGCAACAAGACAATGACATGTAGCTCCAATAAATTCTCTAGAATAATCGAAAGATGAGTGGAGAGCTAATCTGTTGTCTCATGGTATCTTTGGATGAAAATGCATATTTTTAAAAAGAAAATAGTTTTTTTATTTTTTACTTTTTAGGACAAAAAGTGGCTCGATGACTGGTATTGAAGCTTAATCTGGCCCATACAATCAATCCACTAGGCTGCAAATTCTAGCCTGAAAATCAACAAATTCGCCCTGCCTCAGGCCCAATATGAAACGACCCAATAAACCAATAAAGCTGTTTTCCAACTTTTTTTTGTCAACTCGATTTTTCTGGGAAGCAAGCAAGAAAGAAGCATTGCATTCGCTTTTCAAGCTCGAATATCCAAAAACGGTATTTATGGAGAAAATGGCGCTTCGGACATGCCATGGTATAGGGCGCCCATTAATTGCTCCTATCAAATTGACTAAAACTCCCTCTCGAATCTGCAACTTCTCAGTTCAGAATTGTAGTTTAGACCCTATTCGGTCTCACAAGGTAACTACTATTTCTCATTCTCTTTCCCGCTCTCCGTTTGGTTGCTGAGAAACGCTAAGAATAATGCTAGAAAATAGAAATCACTAATTTTTGTATCGCAAAACTAAGGGTTAAAATTTGTTATCTTCAAGAACCTTTCTTTTCTATTATTACTTTAGTATATAAATGGTTATAAATCTAGCATTTTGTGTTTGGTTGCTTTGGAAACTTAGATGAAAGGAGCTAATTTGAGATAAATAGAATTCATTTATATATGATACAATTTGATTTATTTATGTTGAATTTCATAAAAATTATATTCATTAGATTATGATAGTGATAGTCATGCTCTTTCATACCGAAAATGAGAATTCTAAATAACTTCCATACAGTTTTACTGGAATTCATTTACACCAAACAAAGCCTAAAAGAATTTGTTATGCATTTCTAAATTCGATATGGTAGATTATTCTTGCATCTCTCTCTCTCTCTGTGTGTGTGTAGCAGCTAGTTTTAGAAGTAAAGAATAAGCTTGAAAGAGAGCACAATAATCTCCCAGTAGGCAAAAATGGAAGAGAAGATGAAGACATGATCCTATGGTTTCTAAAGGACAGCAAATTTTCTGTTGAAGAAGCTATTAGAAAATTGACCAAAGCCATTGTATCCTCCACCAGCTTATTCTTGCCTTTTGCTGATATTTTAATATAGGTCTCCAAGTCTGAATTTGCTTTTTTTTTTAATAATCCAGTTCATGAAGTAGTGATATTTATTAATAAATTGACCTATATGAGTTTAGATTGCATCTTTTTGTGAATTTCTGGGATTTGGTTTAGTTTTCCTTCTACTCGTACTCGTCTGAAGAATAGAGGATATCACAAGAAAGATCCCTGTTGAATTTATCTATTAAACTCAAATTTATATTCGCATTGCATATGGGCTCAGAAATTTTCATTTAATTAAAATCCCATCATTTCTACTTTTATCATATTTACTTATTTTACAACTATTGTCCTTATTTACTCTTCAGATTAATTATCTTCACCATATCAACTATCTCAGGTTGGTGTTTGCGAACCCCTTCGGGGTTTGACATAAACCAAACAAAGGTACACTAAATACTAGCTCTGATGCGAGGCAGGCCCTTTCTCCTGTCACCCAGAGTTTTCAATTCAGGAGCTCCCCAGCCTACATGTGAGAAAGAACTATACACGCAAAGCATTTTGCTTGAATACAGTGGCGGAAATTTACCTGACCGATGGTTAAATTTCTACGGAAAAAAAAAATATTGATGAGTTTATTGAACATTTAATATTATAATAGTTTAATAATTAATTTATACTATTAAATTAACTATACCTAAGAAATTGAATTGTATTCTACGTATTTGCTCATTTTCAATTTTTTAAAATGTTACATAATCTTCTTATTTTCAATTTTTTAAAAAATATATTTTTTTATGAAATACACTAAACTGTCAATTATTTATATATACATAAATTTTGGCGACAATTTTATGAATAATTTATTTAAATTCATTTAAATTTAAATATATATAAATATATATATATAAATAAATGAATGTGTGTGTATATACATATATATATATATTTATTTAAATATAAATATATAAATAAATATATATAAATTCATATGTATACATATACATATATATATATAGAGGGACGACCCTCCAGTTCGACCACGCTTGAATATATATATATATATATATATATATGTGTGTGTGTGTGTGTGTGTGTGGTTGGTTTTATTTCTCTGATTGCCATACATATGCCATAGTTGAGGGTCATTTTGTATCAACTTCATGTATGAAAGAGTTGAAAAATGAACAAGTTACTATCATGTGTTGGAAAGTTGGGTTTTTGTTTTCTTTTTCTTTTTCTTTTTTTCCTTCTTTAGAATGGTAACAAAGAAGTATGCAGACCTGATAATTGCTTGACATGGAGAAGGAAAGAAAAAAAAAAAAGTGGAATACTGAATACGATACTGAAGGGTAAAAAAAAAGACAAGACAGACAAGTTCAGAGAAAGTAGGGACGACCCAATACTAATGGACAATCAAGTTGAATTATCTTATCTCATGAACCAATGGTGAGGGAGGACTGAGTTTAATCATCTTATCTTATCCATTCAGTACTCTTCTAAGCCAAGTTTTTTTCCCCTAATTTATCATAGAGGATATTTGTGATTGGTAAAATATATTTTTTTCTTATTGTATGTTTGGTAATTTTTTTTATGATATAATTTGAAACGATTTGAATGAGTAAATTGAATTTTCGGTTTTTCTTAAAAAAAAAACAGCTGTAGTTTGTTTTTTTTCCCTGTAATTATTAATTTGTCAAACAATTGTTAATAAAAAATTTTAATTTGGAGTTTTCTTGGCAAACTTTACTTATTAATAGTCAGTAGAAACACACTAAAAGCAATTGCACACGAACGGTAGCAATTATCAGCAGCGATAGTTAAAAATTATCACAAAAAATTAACTTAAATAGGGCCTTAAATGGGAAAATAAGTAATTTCAATATTTGAATATGATCTCTTGCACCAAATAAATTTATTACTAATACTATTAGGTGTTTTGTTTGGCATATAACAAATTTTGAATTTAAAATAATTATTTTATTATTCAGAACATATTTTTAGGATAATATAAATTTGCATGGGCTTTCAATTAATTTTTCTTTTTAAAAATTTGAGATGAGGTTTAACCACGTGAGATCAATAATTTAAAAATATTGGGTTCTAGAATCAGTTATTTGTGTTTTTTTTATAAAATATCTCAAAGAAAATGAAAATATTTTTTTCAAATAATTTATTTTTTAATTTTCAATTTTAAAACTATAACAATTGACATAGCAAAAATAATAAAGTATATTTTTAATTAAACTTAAAAAAATATTTCTAAATTTTTAAAAAATTATACATTAATCAGAAAAAATACATATAATTTTCTCCAGATTTTATAATATAATTAAATTTGAAGTAGTCAATGCATGTAACAGTCGTAGTATTGCATCATTGTATGCATGTACATTATGACAAAAATTAATATTCATAAGGTCATAAAAAAGTTAAAACACTTCAAAAAAAATGTCTACATATATGACAAAAAATTTTGACACTTATGATAGACTAGATTTCAATAATTGATTTAAAAATTTAATTATTATGAGCCCACCTCAGTGACATTTAAATCTCAATTTTAAATTTTATTTTCTTCCAACCAAAATTTATTATTCGATTTTTTCTACATTAATTTAATTTAAATTTTCAATCTTATTTTTTATCAAAAAAAATCAATCTCATTAATATTAAATAAAATTCGTTAATGATGTATGATTAGGAAAATTTTGGAAGACCTGTAATTATCAAAAAGAAAAAAACAAGGTGTGAGGCTGACTTTGATAAAAAAAACAAGGACTAAAAGAAAGGAGAAATTGGTAAATTTACGAAGCCTTTGTCGCTATTATTATTACATACTTTCACAGACCAAAAGCTTGAAACTGTTTGCTTCTGAGAAACAGAGAAAACAGAGATGGAGAAACAGAAACTGTTCTTGATTGGAGCGTTGTCTGTGCTGTATTTGCTTGCACAAGGCAACGCAATCGAAAAACCACAATACCAAATAGTGCACGAAGAATCAGATTTTGAGGTCAGATTATACACAGAATCTACATGGATGTCTGCCACAATCACTAAATTATCTTTCGAGAAGGCTACCTTTGATGGATTTCACAGGTTAATTTCTACAACACTCAAATTTTTTCTTACGTCTTTTGTTTTGATGTTTGTTTCGTTTGGAGAAGGGGGAATTGTTTGAGTTCTTTAGAATTTGATTTTTTTTCTTTTTTTTTTGTTAATTAAACCCTTGTTTGGTTGCTGACAAATCTTAGGAAAATAAGTTCAGTGATAGGTTTAGGCTTTTTGGTTCTTTAACATATCATTTTAATCAGTTTCCCATATTTGAGGACTTCTCTAGTTCTTTTTTGTTGTTATTATTATTAACTTGACCTTTTCTCAGTCTAGATAATATTGAATGGAAAGTTTTTCTCCAGTCTTCTTAAAAACTGATTATTTGATTCTATGTAATGGGCTGACAGTTCTGTCTTGGTGATAGGCTATTAGATTGAAAAATTATAGGATATGCTTTATTTCTGGGAACATCAAGGGGCCAATTCCTTCCATCTATTGCATCAGCCTACATATTTAATTTGATTAGGGTGAAGATTCTGACTTTATAGTACTTCAGAGATGCGGCATCTTTTCATAATACATATAAAATTAGCATTTATCCTTTTCCATTGGACTAGGGCTTCCAGGGAAAACAAGTAAGTAGATAGGTTACAGTGGCGCTTTGCCTTTTGGAGGCGCTTCTAACGTTATCCATCTCGATTGGGGTGCATTACCATCTTAACTTGTATCTCATATTTCTTGTTACCAATTGTATCTTGAGTTATTTGGTGATTCTTGCCCTCCAAGTGTACTCCCGTTCCTTTTTTTCTCAATAAGTTTATTTTTTTTCCTTTTCTAAAGAAAAACGGAGGCATGTTGATTATTTTGATGGGTGTGAAGAATTGACAATCTTTGTCGGATTGCTTCCGTAAAAGAAACTCCCTTTTTCTTTTCATCAAATGATTCTATTGTTCACACTGACTCTGGTTTATCCACTTCATTGAAAAAAATAAATAAATAAGTAGACTTCGAAAGCAACAATGAATGGAAAACATGATAGTTGTTCCAATGGAGCCTAACAGTATTGGTATGTTGACTCGAGAATGAAACACTTTCCTCTTATATATCGTAATTTACAATTTATTGTGAATTTAGTTTATATTGATAGACCATAATGAAGCGTGCTGTGTCTGAATGAAACAAGTATCATACTAAACATGCACAGAAGCATAACCTTTCTTCATTCACTTCTCCATAACCATGCAAATGTATTGAATTCTGAATTCTCATTCAGAAGTCCTAATTTGATATTATGCTGTTGGCCGTTGCTCTCTTCTCAGGTTGTTCCAGTACATTGAAGGTGTCAATCTAAATTGGACTAGGGTTCCAATGACAGCTCCTGTAGTGACTAGCATAGTCCCAGGAGCTGGACCCTTTCAGTCATCAGCCTACTCTGTTCGATTTTACTTGCCAGTGGACTTCCAAGCTGACCCACCGGTCCCTTTCCCTGAACTGCACCTGAAACCTTATGTGTGGGACACTCACTGTGTTACTGTGAGGAAGTTCTCAGGGTTTGCAAATGATGATAACATTGCCCAAGAAGCTAAGAAACTTGCTTCCAGCTTGAGCAGATCTCCATTGGCCAACATCACTTTGATAGACAGTGATTATGCCTACTCGATTGCTCAGTACGATCCTCCATTCCAGTTCACTGGGCGTGTCAATGAAGTATGGGTAGATATCAATGCAACTGCCATAAATGGATGTGATTCCATTAATGTATCAACTTACTGAAGCGTTGTTGTATCCATGTTCCTGAAGAAGTCGGTTACAGTTAGTCAAGTTTCGTGTCTGTATGCGTATAAATTTTAAGTCATGACGATGTTGATCCTGAAATAACGTCATCCTATGTATTTCTGTTGAACTTGTGTATGTATTATGTATTTTGGTGCTGGAGGCGGAGGTAGACTTGGTTTTGATTGTTAATCTCATATATATATATATATAGTGAATGAATGTTGCAGCTCTAAAAGTTGATGGAGATCCCTCCGGGGTCCCGAGTTCTTAGGGCACCAGTGCTGAAGCTGACAATAGTCTTGGAATATTTGTGTCTGCATTTTAATTCCTAGCAAGAGCCAGTTCTCAAGCTGACAATGAAGTCTTGGAGTATTTGTGTGTCTGCATTTGATTCCGTTGCTGCCATATGTAGCCAAATAGCATTTGAGTACCTCCATTTTATAAACAATAGGAGTTTACTTGTTCAATATCTAAGACGTAGCATCATCATTTGGGACAATCAATCAAAAACAATAGAAGCAAGACAGCCATACAGAATTATCTATTTGTAAGTTTGTCATTAGGGGTACATCAGCCTTGACCAGGAAACATGCCATTCCAGTAAAACGGTCTCTAACGTTCTTCTTTGCAGGAGCGCTTGCGAGTTTTACTGTTCTTTTTTCTTCGTCTTTTTTTTTCTAAGGTTACAAGAGTGGGCTTACAGCTAGTCTGATATAAGATTGAACTCTCTTTGCTCCTTACAGGCTGCAAATGGCATATGACAATCGAAGACCCAGTCAGGTATTTTCTTGATACTTCACTTCAAAGCTAACTAAAACTTAATGAAACTTAAAAATTTACTTTAAGTGGGAGTTTCAGAGAAATCATGTACTGCGGTTGCACTGGTTAGCATATAAAGGCCCAAAAGCTTATCTGCCATTTTCTAAAGAAAATAATACAAAATCAAGCATTCTTAAACCGCAGATCAAGCTAATGAATTAAGTATAATCATTATTATTAAAATCCTCCAAAGATGCATAACCTCTCTTTTTTTTTATTGAAAATTCCGCTAAAAGGAATGGCCGAATTGTGAAAAATGCACAACAAAGGTACAATAATAAATACCTCACAGTTTCTTTTAGTTAATACAGTTGGAACCAAACATTAGTTTGGTCGTTGTTTCGGGTGAAGGTAAGATGGCAAAGATGCCACACCAGTGGGAACCCTCTTTCCCATCATAGGAAACTTGATTTGACTACAGTAAACAATAAATAAAAGACATACAAGTGAAAGGAAAACAAAAATGGGTGAATATATGACCTCCATGCTACTCAGGGATGAAATGTATGTTTCAGAAATGCTTAACCATAGGTATTCTCCTTCAATCAGTGCAGTTCCTAACGTCCAAGAAAGATTCCCGGGACCAAATATTATTTCTTTATCGCCAAGACACAAAGCATCCTGTATGAGTGATGCCATACAAGGCACCCGGAAACAGTATTGTCCAAAGTAATTTAAATTTCCAGAAATGTTGCTCAAGTCACCACTTGATTTTGAACACAGCCGCTCACCTTTCTCCCAAATCTTGGTCAAATTTGCTCCTGGGACCAGATCTAACATGTTGTAAACAGCAAAAAATCCAGAGAGTGCATTAAAGCTTCCAGTTGGGTAGTCGCCTACTGCCAATTTAAGAATATTACTGCCTGCAGTCACAAATTAAAGTTACTAGTAAGAACTTTAAGATGTAAGTCTTGCATTTTTCTTCAATGTAAAAAGAGCAAGCTTTATTAAAACACAGTGCATAATACATAAACAAATTAGATATCCATACATATAATTTGCTTGAGAAATGGAGTAAACTGAAAGGCAGACATTAAATCATAAGATTCTAATTGAGTATCAAACGTGAGAAATCCTCACATTTTCATGCTTAATTTTTCATCATTTGAAAGATACCAGACAAGACTGGCCAATATCAAGTATGTAGATACCTTATGACAAAGAAGACCTTCTAATTTGGAGAATTAAACAAAACTGTGTACCATACATAACAACTCAAAATGTATCTGTACATACCTTAAATAAAAATCCAAATGACATGTCACAAATAAGCCTAAGGATTCCAAATCGTAATATGGTCATGAAAAAATTCAAACTACTGGAATATGCAGCTTCATAGAAAAGAAAGCACCAAAGACTCATCCCTAATAATAGATTTGAATACTATTTTAGCTTTTAAGCATACCGTTGTAAGAAGTCAGGCTTGTTCTGCAATTATTGCCAACGGTAGGCAGTGACTTATCTAAACTGCTAGAGTTAATAGCAGCAGCCCTGGCAATTGCTTTGCATTGCTCCCAATCTGGTTCTCCAACCAAGTATGCATATTTACTCCTGTGCATCTGACTGCTCAAATTCTTTGAGTGAGTAATATTAGGCCCATTACAAGCATAACAAGTGTAATTTTGAAAAAAAAAATCAGAATCCAGACAAGGATGCCTGACTTCGAATATTTCATCATTACTACCTCTAATTGGTTGCAGCCGACTGATCATGGCAACTGACCTATCAAATGCCTCTATAACATATAGAAGGAATAGAAAGAAGAATGGTGATAAGTGAATAGAATGTGAGGTTGTTAGGTTGTTGGAAGAGGCAGGTCAGGTGTGAATATGACAAAATGGCAATAGACTCGTGCAGGGAATATTTTGTGATTGTTTTGGAATGAATTACACTTTTGTACTGTAGCTAGTATTACCTATATTACTATTATGAAAAGAATTAGTAATCATCAAATGAAAATTATCAGTATTCTCCTCCTACTTTTCCCTTCTCTTATTTTCTGCTCTTTCTTCCCCTGACTCTCTCCCAATCTCTCTGTTTCCTTCTCTTTTCTATATTTCTATAACTACTCATTACAAATTGGTATCAGAGCGGTGGTCTATGCTCGGTTAATATCTTTCAGATCAAATGAGTAAAACAGCAAAAAAGACTAGAAACAACTACTGGGGAGGGGACTGAAGTAGAAAAAACAGAAGAACTTGGAGCGAGGCTTACCGACGTTTATCTGCAAATAGATGCCATCCAAAAGGAGAGTCAGGCATCATGAGCTGAGCAACAAAGGACCTATGATCATTTGCGGCCTGAACAACTGAAGCTCAGTTCACAATTCGCAATGATGATGGAGATGATGTCCAATCTTAACAAGGGCAAGGAACCAGTTACTGGGGACACATCCTTGGTGGAACGCCAGCCAATACCCACGACAAAAGGGCTCCTCCCTACACACAGACCCAGAGACCACAAGGACTATGGGTTTACCCACCTCGATGGGAAACCGAAGGGTTATCTCAGTCGACTTCTTCCCAAGATGGAGCTGCCTCTCTTTGAAGGTAAGAACCCCCAATCTTGGCTTTGGAAGTGCAATAAATACTTCCTAGTGTACGAAGTGCCACAGGATCGAAAAATGGAGTTGGGTCCGTTGTATTTAGGTGAGAAGCTGGAAAAATGGTTTTGGGGTTGGATCAAAACCCATCCCAACACCACCTAGGCTGAGTTCTCTGATGCCTTGATCCTTCGATTTCGTGACTCTCCCATCGAAGATGTGGTAGCTGAATTTAATCAACTCAAGCAGCAAACCAGTGTTTTGGAATTTCAGGAAGCCTTCAAAGACAAAAAGCTCAAATGGAAGGGCAAAATCCCTACCTCACTGAAGATTATTTCATATCGAGCTTCATCGGTGGCCTAAAACCGGACCGGTGAGAATGCTCCGGCCGAGAACCATATACGATGCGTTTGAACATGCTAGATTACAAGAACTCACTCTAGAAGCCACCCATAGAAGTTACAGACTTAACAATTCCCTTCAGCCCAGTAACCCAAATTTTAATCCATTACCCAAATTTAGCTCACATATCCAAAATACATCTACCATAAACCTAAAGCCTACCAGTACCCATCCACCGAAACTCTAGCACAACCCTTCAAAAAATGCTATTGTTCCTTTTGGTGACCAGAAGAAAAATCCCAACCTGTGTTTCAGATGTGGTGAGCAATTTTATCCGGGTCATCGATGTCAGACTAAAGCTTCCATGGCCCATTTAGGGCCAGAAGAAGAAGAAGATGATGATGAAGGGGAAGATAATGACTGGCAGGCCGTTGAAGAAGATGAACCAGAGAATGAGAACACTGAAAGGGTTGGTCTATCCTTACATGCTATTGAGGTATGTGTAGCTGACAACACGATTAAACTTAAAGGCCAGATCAAGAATAGATTGCTCATAATTCTGATTGATAGTGGAAGCACACAATTTTATAGACACCAAGGTTGTCGAAGAACTCAAGCTTCCTATAACCCATGTAAACCCAGCTACTGTAACTGTGGCGAATGGCAGGAGGATCATAATCAGGGCGAAATGCTTTGACTGCTCATGGAACATGCAAGGGCACCGGTTTAAATTTGATTTGAGGGTATTCGATATTGGTGACTACGACTTGGTTCTCAGGGTGGACTGGATGAAGTCCTATACCCCAGTAACTTTTGACTTTGAGGGATATAAGCTCACTTTCAAGAAGGATGGTAAATTGATAGAGTTAGAGGGAATGTCAGAGTCTTCTTCAGCCAAGCTCTTAAGTGAAAAATCTTTGTGCAAGATGATACAAGGAGGTTGGCAGGGTATCTCTGCTAGATGGTTTGCGATTTTCTTAACTACTTTAAACACTACAGCCCATAACCAAAGGCCACTAATAGGGATGGTAATGAGTCACGTAGTTTATAAACGAATTTAGACAGATATGTATAGTATTTTTATTATCCGTGATGGGTTCAGACTAAGTTCGGATATAGGTTATTGAATACTCGTTATTCAAATTCGATTCTATATTAATTATATTTTATTAAAATTAATTATATATTAATTATATTTTATTTTAATTATAAAATAATGTGGTATAAAATTATTTTTAATAAAATTATATTAATATTAAATATTTATTTATAATTATTTAATTAAAAAATTATAATTTATATTTTAAATTTTATAATATTTTTAAATTTTTATATTTAAACGGGTTCGGATAGTAAATTGGTAACATTAAACGGGTTTGGAATGAGTACGAGTATAACTATAATCAGGTTTAAACGGGTTCGAGTATTTTAAAAACTAAACGGGTTCGGGTATGGCACTTTTCGCGGGTATCCTACCCGTTACGAACCCTAGCCATTAGTGTCATAGGGCTCCCTTCAATCCTTGCTTAACCAATGCCAAGACATATTCGAAACACCCAAATCACTTCCTCCATTTAGAACCCATAATCACAGCATACCCTCAAAGCCAAATTCAAATCCAATGAACTTAAGACCCTATCGCTACCCTCATTATCAGAAGGATGAGATTGAGAAAATCATCCAGGAAATGTTAGAGCTCTCCACCATACAACCAAGCCATAGTCCCTATGCATCTCCAGCCCTTTTGGTCAAAAAGAAGGATAGCAATTGGCGTTTGTGTGTAGATTACAGGGCAACTGAATGAGCTTACCATTAAGAACAAATTTCCTATTCCAATCATTGAAGACTTTTTGGATGAACTGAGTGTGTTACATATAGTAGGAGAGGTAAGAAAGGAGTGATGGGCAAGCAAGGGAATGTAACTAATTGAATAGTTGTAAATAGGACAAAAGAAATGGTTAACAGTACTGTAAGTAGCAGCAAGGTAGTATTTTGTTTGTTAGTAGATGATGAGCTATATGATTGTAAGGAATGTTATTCTGAAAACAATGAGACTGAATGAGAATATTCCTCTTCCTATATTTCTCTGTCTTTCTCTTTTCTTTTCTCCTATCTCTGATCTCTATTCTCCCATCTCCTTCTTTATTTCCTTCTCATTTGTCTCTATTTCTTTATTCTCCTGACCTCTTTTCTATTGTTTGGCTACTGTGATTTGTGCAAGAGTAATAATCTGGTATCAGAGCAGAGAGAACTGAGATAAACACTATGAGTAAAACAACAAGGAAAGGCATTAAACCCTCTGGATCAGAGGACAAGGAAACAAAAGAAATTGAAGAGTTGGAAAAACTTACCTCCTTACAGCGTGATGTTAATCTACGTTTTGAAGCTCTACAGAAGGAGCAACAGGCTGCCAGAACTAAGCAACAACAGACCTATGAACAACTTCATTCAGAACAATAAGCTTCCAGGGCGGACTACCAAAGGACCTATGACCAAATTCGAGCGGAACAAATGAAACTGTGAGTGCAGCTTGCCCAAATGATGGAAATGATGAAAATTATGGGTAAAGGCAAAAAAACCCTGATGGAGGAGACCTCACTTCCTCCCACTGCGAGACGAATACTCCCTACCCCAGAGAGGAGAGCCCGCGAGTTTGATGACTTCAGTTTTGCCCAACTAGACAACGGCCAAAGAGGTTACCTAAACCGCCTACTCTCAAAGATGGACATGCCCTTTTTTGACGGAAAAGACCCTCAATCTTGGATCTAGAAGTACAATAAGTACTTCCAGATATATGAATTTTCGGAGGAAAAGAAAATGGAGTTGGGTCCTTTATTTCTTGCCACCGGGAGACTAGAAAATTGGTTTGCAGGATGGAGGACTACACATGAGCACGCTGATTTGGAGAAGTTTTCAACGGCTTTAGTGCAAAGATTTCGGGACTCACCGATTGAAGATGTAGTGATGGAGTTCAATCGGCTTAAACAATTGGGTTCGGTCAGAGATTTTCAAGAAGAGTTTGAGGAGAAGAAAGCCAAAATGGTAAGACAAAATCCTAACCTCATAGAATCATATTTTATTTCGAGTTTTATTGGAGCGTTGAAAGAGGAGATAACTGCTCCGGTGAGGCTACATCGTCCGACCTCTCTATATTAAGCATTTGAACAAGCTTTGATCCAGGAGGGAGTGATCGAAGCTAACTACTGAGCTTATCGGGCTCTTAATAACCCCAGGCCCAATAACCTACCCCACAACCCAAACACTAGACCCACATACACTGCCCCAAACACCTACCCAACAACCCAAAACTCAAAATCAATAAATGTTTACCCACAGAAATCCCAGCAGAACACAACAAAACCTTCGATCGTTCCATACCAGCCCCAACGGAGATCTTCAAACAACTGTTTTTGTTGTGGCGATAAATTTTTCCCAAGACACTAGTGTCAACCCAAGGCTGTTCTGAAATTAATGGGGCAAGAAGAAGAGTTGGGTGAAGAAGATGATGAAGATTGGCAGGAAGAGGGAAGTGAATTGGTGCCGGAGGAAGGACATTCAGAACGAGCTACACTGTCACTCCATGCAATAGATAGCAGCTTATCAGATATTACAATCAAAATTAAGGGGCAAGTAACAAATTGAAGTTTGCTGATTTTGATTGACACTAGAAGTACTCTCAGCTGCATAGACACTAAAATGGTAGATGAATTCAAACTCCCAATAGTTCAAGTTAATCCAGTCATCGTTACTGTGGCTGATGGACAAAAAATCACAGTTTGGGTGAAATGCTTTGGATGCTCTTGGGTGATGCAAGGCCATAAATTTCAGTTTGATGTGAAGGTACTTGAAATTGGTGATTATGATATGGTTCTTGGGGTGGATTGGATGAAATCCTACACCCCAGTCACCTTCGACTTTGAGAACTGTAAATTGATGTTCAAAAAGGATGGTAAGATGATTGAGCTCAAAGGGGTGACAGAGTCAGCTACGGTGAAGGTAATGAGTGGCAAGGAATTCTTTAAACTGGTTAAAAGCAACTGGAATGATAGACCTTTAACATTTTGGACTATGACAGTAAACTCTCCCAAAACAGTAAACTCAGCCAACACCAATCCTCAATTCCAGAGCTCCCTTCAAGGTTTGTTGAACAAATATCAAGCTATCTTCCAAACTCCACACACTTTATCTCCCTACAGAACCGTTAACCACACCATTCCCCTCAAATCAAATACTAATCCCATTAATTTAAGACCTTACAGATATCCACATTACCAAAAAGAAGAAATCGAGAGGCTTGTCCACGAGATGCTTGAAGCCGAGATTATTCAATCGAGCCGTAGCCCATTTGGTTCACCGACTCTTCTACTTAAAAAGGACGATAGTTGGCGGTTTTGTGTTGATTATAGAGCACTGAACAAAGTCACTGTCAAGGACAAGTTTTATATCCCCATCGTGGAGGCCTTACTGGATGAGTTCAATGGGGCTGTTATTTTTTCAAAAATCGATATGAGGTCCGGCTACCACCAAATAAAAATGGAACCCGAAAATGTTCCAAAGACTTCCTTCAAAACACATTCTGAGCACTATGAATTTAAGGTAATGCCCTTTGGACTCTCTTAACGCACCTGCCACTGTTCAGGCATTAATGAACTCTCTTTTCCAGTCTTATCTTCAGAAGTTTGTATTAATATTTTTTTATGACATCCTAGTGTTCAGCAATTCTGTGCAGTCACACCTTTGATCATTTGGAGAGTGTTTTTGATGTGTTATTAACTGTTGAATTATTTGCTAAATGGGAGAAATATGACTTTGGAAGGGACTCAGTGGAATACTTAGGCCATATAATTTCGGCAGACGAGTTAGCGACTGATAAGACAAAAATTGAAGATATGTTGAATTGGCCAACTCCAACATCAGTCAAACAGCTAAGAAGTTTTTTGGGATTGACGGGATACTACCGAAGGTTTATAAGGAATTATGGTGTGATTAGTAAACCTCTGACTGAATTGTTAAAGAAAGATGCATTTAGATGGGGAGAAGTATCAGAAATAGCATTCAAACAATTAAAAGAGATAATGGTTACAGCCCCTGTCTTAGCTCTTCCAGATTTCTCCCAACCTTTCGTGCTCGAATGTGACGTAAATGGTGGGGAAATTGGTGCAGTATTGATGCAGCAGGGCAGGCCAATTGCCTACATCTCTAAGTTCTTGTCCCTAAGGAATAGGCTGCTATCCTCCTATAAAAGAGAACTCTTAGCAATTATCTTTGCCGTCACCAAGTGGAAGCATTATCTTTAACAAGGAAGGCTTTTTATAAAACTGACCATGAGAGTATCAAACACCTCTTAGAACAAAAGCTTCACATATATGTGCAACAAAAGGGGATCACCAAACTCTTGGGTCTTGATTACAAAATTTTATACAAGAAGGGGAAAGAGAACAAGGCTGCTGATGCCTTATCAAGAAAAAATGAAAATTCCAGCAACCATTGTTTGATTTCTACAGTGATACCCTCATGGATGGTTGATATAAAAGAAAACTATAAGGGAGACTCTCTTGCTCAAGACCTCATTATCGCTACTGCTATTCAACAACCAGCATATTCAACATACTCTTTGCAAGGAGGAATTTTGAGGTATATTGGAAGCTCAATCGACTTACGATCCAAATTGTTAAAACAATTTCATGACCCTCCTCTTGGTGGACACTCTGGGGTACAGGCTACATTTACTAGACTAAAGGCTCATTTTTATTGGCCTAAGCTGCAACTTTCGGTCAAAGATTGAGTTAAAAGCTATGATGTTTGTAGCCGCTGTAAGGTTGAGAATTGCCCTTATCCAGGTCTGTAACAGCCTTTACCCATTCCATCTACTGCATGGAGTACAATTAGTATGGATTTTGTAGAAATGTTGCCAAAATCAAAGGGTTGTGACACCATCTTGGTGTTGGTGGATAGTTTAACAAAACCAGCCCATTTCATTCCCTTGACACACCCTTTTACTGTTGCATCTGTGGCTCATAAGTTTTTGGATCATGTGAGCAAGTTACATGGTATGCCTCACCGAATCATCTCTGACAGGGACAGAATCTTCACCAGCCTATTTTGGAGAGATTTGTTTAAGGCCTTTGGAGTTAAATTACACCTTAGTTCAGCAAACCTCCACAAACTGATGGTCAGACAGAGCGTCTCAATAGGACATTGGAAAACTATTTGCGATGTATGACTCATTTTAATCCTAGAAAGTGGAGAGATTGGCTTAACTTAGCCGAATGGTGGTATAACACCACAACTCATTTAGCCATCAAGATGTCTCCATTTAAGGCCTTATATGGTCGAGACCCTACCAGCCCGACTCTGTCCATTGTTGATTCTCCAGTTGCAGCAGTTGAGGAATTGCTTATGGAAAGACAACATATTACCACTCGATTGAGAGATTTTTTGGCCCAAGCATAGCATCGTATGAGGCACTATGCTGATAAGCATAGAACTAAAAGAGAGTTTCAAGTTGATATAAAACTCCAACCATGTCGACAGACCTTTGTGGCTCTAAGAAGACACCTCAAATTAGCAGCAAAGTTCTATGGCCCATTTGAGATAATTGAATGCATAGGTGCAATGGCTTACAAGCTGCTTCTTCCACCTGATGCCAAAATCCATTCTGTTTTTCATGTCAACCTCCTTAAGAAGAAAATTGGAGATAAGGAAGTTTCAATGACAAGACTTCCAGCCTTCCAAGATGATCAGTTCATTATCGAGCTAGAAAAGATTTTAAATTCAAGGGTTGTTCTAAAGGATGGTAAACATAACCAGCAGGTTTAAGTTAAGTAGATCAATTTACCATCTATCAATTCTACTTGGGAGGACTTGTCTTTTATTGAAAATCAATTTCCAGACTTTATCCATTCTTAGGGACAAGAATTGTTTAATGGGAGGGGAATTGTTACATATAGTAGGAGAGGTAAAAAAGGAGTGATGGGCAAGTAAGGGAATGTAGCTAATTGAATAGTTGTAAATAGGACAAAAGAAATGGTTAACAGTACTGTAAGTAGCAGCAAGGTAGTATTTTGTTTGTTAGTAGATGATGAGCTATATGATTGTAAGGAATGTTACTATGAAAACAATTAGAATGAATGAGAATATTCCCCTTCCTATATTTCTCTGTCTTTCTCTTTTCTTTTCTTCTATCTCTGATCTCTATTCTCCCATCTCCTTCTTATTTCCTTCTCATCTGTCTCTATTCTTTTATTCTCCTAACCTCTTTTCTATTGTTTGGCTACTGTAATTTGTGCAAGTGTAACAGAGTGGAGCACGGATCTCTAAGATTGACTTACGTTCGGGCTATCATCAAATTCGCATGGAACCAACTGACATTCACAAGATAACATTCAAAACACACTTAGGGCACTATGACTTTACTGTCATGCCTTTTGGCTTGACTAATGCCCCGGCCACCTTTCAAGCCTTGATGAATGAAATATTTCGCCCTTTTCTCAAGAGGTTTGTGCTAGTTTTTTTTTTATGGTATATTGGTCTACAATCAATCTGAAGGGCAACATTTGAATCACTTGGAGGTTGTTTTCAACATTTTGAAGGAACAACAGCTATACACGAAGAAGGAGAAATGTGTGTTTGGTTGTTCCTCCATAGAATATCTTCGGCATATCATTTCAAGTGATGAGGTGTCTACTGATACAGAGAAAGTAAAGGTTATGTTGAATTGGCCACTTCCCTCTACCTTAAAAGAACTTAGAGGCTTCTTTGGGTTAACTGGATACTATAGGAGATTCATAAAAAGGTATGGAAATATCAGCCAGCCTTTAACTGAATTATTTAAGAAGGATAATTTCAAGTGGAATAAAGAGGCAGAGCAAGCTTTCAATGACCTTAAGCAGGCTATGGTAACAGCCCCAGTTCTCATTCTCCCTAATTTTCCTAAGCCTTTCATTCTTGAGTGCGATGCTAGTGGGTCTGGAATAGGGGTTGTCCTTATGCAAGAAGGGAGACCAATGGTTTATTTGTCCAAGTGTTTGAGCACATGGAACCAAACTCTTTCGGCTTATGAAAGGGAATTATTAGCCATTATTTTTGTTGTCACTAAGTGGCGACATTGTTTAGATCAGGGCAAATTCTTTATTAAAACAGAACACCAAAGCATCAAGCATCTATTGGAGCAACAATTACATTCTTATGTACAGCAAAAGGCAATTACAAAGTTACTTGGTTTGGACTACAAGATTTTATACAAAAAGGGGAAAAACATGTTGCTGCAGATGCACTTTCTCGTAGACCAGCTACTTGGGAGGAAGGAGAACTTCTAACTTCTTCAATTGTACTTTCTTGGGTTATTGAAGTAGAAGACTCTTACAATCAAGATGTTGAAGCCTAAGAACTCATCCAAAATCTGTCACTACAACCGGACCAACTAAGCAACTATTCTTTCAAGAGTGGGGTATTACGATATAAAGGGAAGATTTACATTGGATCTTCCACTAAATTAAGGGACAAGCTGGTGGCCCAACTCCATGATTCGCCCTTAGGTGGCCACTCCGGTATTCAAGCAACCTTCAAACGTCTCCAGCAGTACTTTTATTGGCAGAGTATGCAAAGATCCGTGATTGAATGGGTTAAACAATGCGACACCTGCAGCAAATGTAAGAATGAAACTTGCCACCCACATGGTCTACTACAACCCTTGCCCATTCCAGATTTTGTGTGGCCAATCATTAGCACGGATTTCATCGAAGGTCTTCCCAAATCACAAGGACATGACACAATCCTTGTGGTCATTGATAGCCTAACCAAATATGGGCACTTTATACCCCTTACTCGCCCATTTACAGCTGAAATAGTTGCCAAAAAGTTCCTTGATCAAGTCAGTAAACTCCATGGGCTGCCTCATACCATAATTTCTGGTCGAGATAAAATATTCACAAGCCATTTCTGGCAGGAATTGTTTAAACTGTTAGGGATTAAACTTCACATGACCACAACATATCATCCACAAAGTGATGGGCAGACCGAAAGACTAAACAAGACACTAGAGACTTATCTTCGCCACATGACCCATCATCACCCCTCCAAATGGATGAATTGGCCGAGTATGGCAGAATGGTGCTATAATACCATCACTCAAACTTCCATCAACATGACACCATTTCAGGCATTATATGGGAGGGTACCTACATCTCCTCCTTTCCTTTTCAAAGATTCAAATGTGGCAATTGTGAATGACTTTCTAAGGCAACGAAGCACTTAATCAGCAGTTAAAGGAAAATTTGCAGCAGGCAAAAAATAGGATGAAGCAGTATGCTGACAACCATTGGAGTGAAAGAGAATTTTCGATTGGGGACATGGTCTACATCAAGTTGCAACCCTACAGACAAGCTACCATAGTTGTTCGGAGGAATATGAAGCTAGCAGCCAAATATTATGGACCTTTTGAAATTATTGAGAGAGTTGGGAAGGTGGCTTATAAACTTAAATTGCCACATGGTTCAAGAATTCATCATGTCTTTCATGTTTCGATGTTAAAGAAGTTGGGCGACAACATTGTTCCATTGATAAGACTCCCCATCGTGGCTGAAGATGCATTCATTATAGCTCCTGAGAAAATCCTTAACAACGGAGTAATTCTAAGGGGAGGTCAGCATGTGCAACAGATACTTATCAAATGGGTGAATCTTCCAACAATCGACTCCACTTAGGAAGACTTAAGCTTTATTCAGGGCCAATTTCCTTCCTTCATCCATTCTTAGGGACAAGAATGTTCTCAAGGAGGGGGTATTGTGACATATAGAAGGAATAGAAAGAAGAATGGTGATAAGTGAATAGAATGTGAGGTTGTTAGGTTGTTGGAAGAGGCAGGTAAGGTGTGAATATGACAAAATGGCAACAGACTCAGCGCAGGGAATATTTTGTGATTGTTTTGTAAATATTAAACTCCGCCTGCGAATATCGTAGCCGGTCCCAAGCCCGGATAAAGGAGGAGGGTTGCGGTAGGTTGGCGGCCAGTGTAAAAATTTTGCCAAACTTTTTATGGATCCTCAAAACTATCATTATACCGTTGGGACGTGCTCACCTAGGCACGCGCTACATCGGCACCCAGGTGTAGTGTTAAATGAGCAAGGGGTTCCATCACATCGACGCCTGAGTGTGGTGGAGTATGAGCAAAGGTTCTCATGCCATGGACGGGTATGGGTAAAGAAGTTAGTCCCGCCATATCAGCTCCCGGATGTGGTGTCAGACAGGAAAAGGCTACCGCATTATGGACGAATGCGGCTAAAGAAGCAAGTCCAAGGGAGCCGATTAAGATTAGGTAGTTGAAATATTGGCACTCTTACTAGGAAGTCTATAGAGCTTGTGGATACTTTGAAAAGAAGGAAGATTAGTATTGCTTGTTTGCAGGAAACCAGGTGGAAGGGAAATAAAGCAAAAGAGATTGGTAACTCAGGATATAAGCTGTGGTATTGTGGCTTAGATAACAATAGGAATGGTGTGGGCATTATTATTGAGCCTACGCTTAAAGACAAGGTGGTGGAAGTGAAGAGAAAGGGAGACAGGATTATCTCTTTGAGGCTTGTTTTGGGAGATGACACTATTAATGTTATTAGTGCTTATGCTCCCCAAGTAGGTTTGGACGGAGCATCGAAGGTTCAGTTCTGGGAAGATATGGATGAAATCATGCAAAGTATTCCGGATAATCAGCAAATTTTCATTGGTGGGGACCTTAACGGGCATGTTGGTAATGACAGTAATGGTTATGACAGGGTCCATGGGGGTTATGATTTTGGCAACAGGAATGAGGAGGGAAAGAGCATTTTGGATTTTGCGGTGGCTTATGATCTAGTGCTGGCAAATACCTGCTTTGAAAAGAGGGGGTCACACTTGATTACCTTTAAGAGTGGACGAACCCAAAGTCAAATAGACTTCATACTTACTCGAAGACAGGACAAAAGTAAGTGTAAGGATTGCAAGGTCATTCCGGGTGAAGCATTGACGGCGCAACATCGTATTGTGATTTTAGATGTTAAGAATAAAAGTAGCTGGAGGAATGATAAGAAAGTATTGGAACCAAGGATAAGATGGTGGAAATTGAAAGACCTAGCTCAAGGTACCTTTAAGGAGGAGTTACTAAAGGAAGACATTTGGAACCTTGAGGCTAGTGCAGAGGACTTGTGGACAAAAATGGAAGGTGGCATTAAGAAAGCAGGTAGTAAATTGCTTGGGATCTCTAAAGGGGCAGGGCCTCGACCTCACGATGCATGGTGGTGGGATGAGGAGGTTCAAAAGGCTATTAAGGCTAAGAGGGAATGGTATAAAAAGTTACCGAATGCGGTTAATAGCGAGGCCTTTGAGGAATATAAGAGGGCTAAGAAAGAGGCAAAAAAGGCTGTTAGTGTAGCTCGTGACAGAGCCTTAGAAGGGATTTATCAAAAGTTAGGTACTAAAGAGGGAGAGATGGGCATTTATAAGATTGCAAGGATGAGAGAAAGGAAAAGCAGAGATTTAAGCCAAGTCAAATGTATAAAGGACGAAGATCAACGGGTGTTGACAGGAGATGTTGAGATTAAGGAGAGGTGGAAGGCTTATTTTGAGCAGTTATTCAACCCTGAACATGAACAAGATTTTCAAGGTCTTCTTGCAACAAATGGTTATATCAGCTGGTCTAGGAGGATCTTGCATAGTGAAGTAAGAGAAGTCTTGAAGTATATGAAAGTTGGTAAAGCTTGTGGCCCGGATGGTATTCCTATAGAGGTTTGGAAGAACCTTGAAGAGGTTGGAGTTGCCTGGTTAACTAAACTCTTTAATGCTATTGTGAAAGGACGTAAGATGCCGAATGCCTGGAGGAAGAGTATCCTGATACCTATATATAAAAATAAGGGAGACATTCAATGCTGTACAAATTATCGGGGTATCAAACTTATGAGTCATACTATGAAATTATGGGAAAAGATTATTGAACACAGATTGAGGAAGCTTACAAGAGTTTCGGATAATCAGTTTGGGTTTATGCCAGGGAGATCTACCATGGAGGCTATTTCTCTTCTAAGAAGACTAATGGAATTGTATCAAGAGAAGAAGAAAGATCTCCATATGGTATTTATTGACTTGGAGAAAGCCTATGATAGAGTACCAAGAGAAGTGTTATGGTGGGTTTTGAAGAGGAAAGGAGTCAGTGGCAAATATATCAACATCATCAAGGACATGTATGAGAATGCATCCACTAGTGTGAAAACACCTGGTGGAGACACTGAGGCTTTCCCCATTACTACCGGATTGCATCAAGGTTCGGCCATGAGTCCATACTTATTTACCCTGGTTATGGACGAGCTAACCAGAAGCATACAAGACGATGTTCCTTGGTGTATGTTGTTTGCTGATGACATTATTTTAATTGATGAGACTAGTGCTGGTGTAAACCGTAAGTTGAAAGTGTGGAGAAAAACTCTCGAGGACAATGATTTTAAGTTAAGTAGGAGTAAAACGGAATATGTGCACTGTGAGTTCAGTCTAAGGAAGAAGCAGGAACATGAGGTTAAGTTGGATGGAGTTTTGGTTCCTAAAACCAAGCAGTTTAAATATTTGGGTTCGGTGTTCCAGAATGATGGCCGTATAGATGAAGATGTGGCTCACAGAATACAGGTAGGGTGGTTGAAGTGGAAGGGTGCGACTGGGGTTCTATGTGATAAGAAAATACCTCTGAAATTGAAAGGTAAATACTATAGGACGGTTGTTAGGCCTGCGATGCTCTATGGTAGTGAGTGTTGGGCACCAACGGGACAACATTTGCATAAGATGAGTGTGGCAGAAATGAGGATGCTAAGATGGATGTGTGGACATACCAGACTGGACAAAATTAAGAATGTTCATATTCGACAAAAAGTCCAAGTAGCGGATGTCGGAGATAAGGTGAGGGAAGGAAGACTTAGATGGTATGGACATGTTTTAAGAAGACCTCCTAATGTTGCGGTTCGTAAGTGTGAGAATTTGTTGATTGAGGGGGCTAGAGATCGTGGAAGACCTAGAACTGTGTGGAAGGAGGTGATAGCAAGAGACTTACGTGCCTTAGATCTTGATGCGGATTTGATTAATGACAGACTTGAATGGAGACGTAAAATCCGTGTCTTGGAAGGGGCCTAAGGCTGGAGTATCTTTTTTTGTGTCTTTTGAGCTTATTTTGTTGAGGATCCATACAGCCGACCCCAACTTATTTGGGACTAAGGCTTAGTTGTTGTTGTTGTTTTGTAAATATTACCTATATTACTATTATGAAAAGAATTAGTAATCATCAAATGAAAATTATCAGTATTCTCCTCCTACTTTTCCCTTCTCTTATTTTTTGCTCTTTCTTCCCCTGGCTCTCTCCCAATCTCTTTGTTTCCCTCTCTTTTCTATATTTCTATAACTGTTCATTACAGCCTCATTCAAGCCAAATGATGGCAATGAGTATGCTAAAATCTAATGTTCCACTCAACTGATCTTTGTTCTCATGGAATGCATATCATCTCTTTCTCCACCATGCACTTCCATGACAACTTGCAGTGATGAACCTCCCAGATCTAGAAGTCCTAAAGTAGAACCCTTTGATGAATTCCCCAATTTCCCCATTTTGTGGTTCAGAGCCACCCGACCATAATAAGCTTCTTCTTTCCCCCTCAAGACCCTTATCCAACTTCTCTTGTAAACAAAAGAGTGTTCCTTCAGAACAAGCTCCCCATTATCCAAGACCCGTCGAGCATCCACTATTGGCAACCTCCTCAATCCAGCAGTAGCTAGAACAAAAATAGGAGTATTAATGGTTCCAATGATATTCTCACTCCTGTATAATTACCAACAAACTTATCTAAACCTAGTTCAGCCCGCAAACAATGATACTTACCGGAACTTCTTGGAAACAGGCTCTCAGTTTAATTGTCAGGGAACGAATGCGCCAAAACAGGCAAATCCCGTTTACCTGAACTTCCTAATTTCCACTTATAAACATTCACTCGAGTCCCAGTGCTTCCCCAATCCACAAAAACTGTAAAATATTCTCTTTCTGCTAAATTACGAGCCTTCCACTGTGTAATTACAAAAAACCCACAACCCAACAACAGCAAGATCACTACACTAACTATGCATATTTTTAGAACCCGTTTATACCTAGTGAAACCCGTTTTTGAAAAGTTTACTTTTGAAGGTGCTTTGGGCTCCATAGCTGAACTTTCATCATTTACTAATTCCCGGCAATGCAAATAAAATAAAAAGTTCGGTAGATCGAATCCAAAATTTTCAAAATATTGACTAAAAATTAAATAATTTTACCTTGGTTCTGTACTGAGAGCTTTATCTTTACTCCTTTGTCTTTAGAACCATAGCTATTGCTTTCTTTCTGTTGGTCGGCTACCGTGAATCGTGGAATTGCTAGAAGTGACCTCTGTTCAAAGAAGATTCGCAGCGAGTATCGAATATGGCCTGCCAAAAGCCAATTTTCAGATAATAATATTAGGTTTTGTATTTATAATTGCAAATTCTATATCAACATGTATGAATCGATTCCCTTGAAAAACAAGAGGGGAAAAAGAGAAAAAACATGCATGAGTCTACTGCACTAAAAAAACAATTGTACATTCTTCATTGATATATTTTGTATAGTATGTTAATAAATATGTGTAAAATAATAAATATATATAATGAATAATTTTATAATAAATCGGTAATTAACATTTTACTGACTTTAATTTTAAATATATATATATGAAGTGTTGTTACTTTAACAAATAAAAAATTAATGAATAATTTTATAATAAATTGGTAATTAATATTTTATATATTTTATCTGTAAAAATAATATATATTAATTTAAAAATAATATATATTAATTTAATTGATAAGAAATTATATTGAATAATAAATGTAAATAATTAAGAAACAAATATCAACTTTTTTAAGGTGGACGAAGAAGTAGATTTGATTTTGTCTGATTTATTTTATTTGAAGATAAAATATGTTTTTAATTTTGTGCATTTTATTTAATGGATGAGAAAAAATATATAGCAAAAAATATAAATAATTAATAAATAAATATTTATTTTTAAAGATAGATAAAATAATTAATTTTTAAAATAAATAATAATAATTGATTTAATTTTATGCGTTTGTATTTTATTTACAGACAAAATGTATTTAAAATAATAGAATTTGTTTTCAAATTCACTTATTTCTATTCTCAATGCCACTTTAAACCAACCCGCATCTAAATTTTTTAATAAAAAAAGTTAAGATGACCGTAGAAACATGAACAAAATTTCTAATGCTCTAGACCGAAATTAAATCGAACAACCTCTTATATTTTAATATCATAATTTTTCATTAAATTTACTTTATTGCTTTCACCCGCATGCTTAAAGTAAATATTTTTTTCATAAATTTTATTAAAGCTACAATATTTTGTTCTTTATTTACATTCTAATTTTTTTTTCAAGTACTAATATTAACTTAGATTGTTTGATAAATTTGCATGTAAAGTTACGAGAATTTTATATAAAAAAATTAAATTAATAATAGTATAAAAAAACTTCATACAATATAATTTAATTTTATAAAATTCTTCAAAGTTCTATAAAAACAATTAATTTGCACATTATTTTTTAAATTATTATTTCTTACAAAATATTATGGGATTTTACAGAACATTTCAAAAACTTGTAAAAAATATTCGTCTTATGTGTTATTCTATAAAAATCACATTTTTTTTATATAAAAAAGGCATGACTTCATAAAATTCTCTAAAAATTTATAAAAAGAATATTATAGCATAAAATAACAAATTTTATCTAAAATCACTTTATTTTATAAAAAATCCTGAAATTTTACAAAAAAAAATATTGCATATTACTTTGATAAATTATAAATTTTTATATAAAAAAATAACATTCTTCAAAATCTTTTAAAATTTTATTTTGGAACGATTATAAATTTATAAGAAATGAGTTGGCATTTACAGGATATAATATTATAAATGACATTTTTTAAAATATTTTGAAAAATTTTGTCAAATGAAGTAAAATTTTACTTGAAGGGATAACAGAAAACACAATTAATTATGTTGAATATTCATGGGATTACAAACAAACAATAAATTTAACGAAGTAACAAAATTAATTTATCACGTACATATATATATTTTAACAATATAAGAATTTAATTATCTATGGGATTTAAACTATAACTGTTATTATTAAATAATTTACTTATATTAAAGTTATTTATGAGTCAAGTTCAATTTATTACTTGTATACTTATGATTATCTTTAAAAAAATATTTGTATAATTAGGAATTTTTATAAGATAAATATCTAAATGTTAAATTAAATTTATGGTTTAATAATTTAATTTATGGCAAATATTTTCCATATATGTATATGAGATTAGTAGTTAATAAGCCTTGCAATTACTTTCAAATTAATAATACAATCTCCCATCTTTGAAAATCATGCCAAAATCAATAAGAATATAACAATAGCATACTATTCTTCTCTCTTACCTGAGTAACTAAAAAAAAGGCTGCTTAAATTTTAAAACCATATTAGAAAATACAAATATCTTTCTATAATATTGGAGCAAATATAATATCAAATAATAGAATTAATATTTATATATTATATAAAATTGTATAGCATAAAAAAATTGACATAAATAAAATATGTTTTTAAAAAATTTAAACTAATAAATAAATATGTTTTTATTAGTATCCAATATGAAACTAGGAATATTATAAATACATTCACCAAAATATGATTTAATAATAACTATTTGTTTTGTGATATACAGATTTTAAAAAGATTAATGATAAATTTGTTTAATATTTTATTTTAAATTATATAACTTAGAATCTAAGTATAAAAATAGTTTTCAACAATAAATTTAAAAATATATATTTTTTATAAAAAAAATTCATGAAAAATAAATATATAAACACATTCGTTATGGTATTCATGCATCTAAAAGAATATTAAATTATCTAGAAATTAATGAATAAATTTATATTTACAGAGTTAGACCAATACCTCTTAAATTTTAAAAATATTTAAATTCAAATTTAATTTATTTTTAATAAAAAATTAAATTAAATATTTTATATTATATTAAAAATATTGGTTTTATAAGTGGTTTTATGATATTTTTTTAAAGAATAGCGCACAATAATATAAACATACATGAAATAATTACTTAATATATTTCACAATAAAATTAAGATAATTTTTATATAGTATACTAATTAATATATTTTATAAATATATATTTTTTAAAAATACTAATTACAGTCATTTTAAAAAATAATTGTTAAATAATCACTATCCTACTAGTTAAAAAATATTTATTATCAATAAAAATGAGATCATATAATATTACTTTTTAAAATTGCTATAATTAATATTTTTATTATATAGTCATATAAGAGATTAAAATTCTTATTCAGTTTCTTTTAATGCTTAGACTGGACTTATTGAATTAAATCGAGCCCATAAATTTTAAAAAATGCCATAATATAACACAACTTAACGTTGATTTTTTTAATAACATGTAAAAATATACATATATTAAAAATAATAATTAAATATATTATAAAATTATAGTAATTTTATTATTACACATTAACTAATATATTTTTAAATATATACGTTTCTCCTTTTGCGTCTTAAAGATATACATTTCTCCTTTGTGTGAGGCCGAAGTACCAAGCCGTTTTATGATATTTATTTTTGTTTTCTTCTATTCTCAACTAATAGTCTAATAACTATATATTTTCAATTTTATTTTTGTTTTTCCTGGAAATAAAATTTTAATATTTAATTATTATTTTTCAAAAATCTCCTCTTAAAATCTCGGGCTAGAAAGTCCATGTTGATATTAGGAGAAACTCTCTCCCTCCTCCTCTCTCTCTCTCCCTCCTTCTGCGATCTACAGAAATATCAGTCTTAATCGTTGCTTTCAGCGCCACGGATCTCTTCCTTCCTCACGATCTCTTTAAGCCCGCCCGTGACACAGCTTTCTATTGATTTGCTTTTTATCTATTTTCAACAATAACATTTCTCCTTCAAAATTTTCCCTCTAGGGTTTCAAAAAAATATATAATAAAATAAAAGTCCAGGCAAGTAATTATCTGCAAATTTCTTTTTTATTTTATGTTCATGATTGTTTGCCGAGAAAACATTGGGAAAGAAGAGAATGATAGCGTCTTTTTTATTATTTTTAAAGGCTTTTGGATAACTGCTACTAGGCCATTACGTTTCCCTTTTTTTATTTAAATGACGCAATTGCGATTAGTACAGTTCCTGTTCGTTAGGCGAGATCCGTGGATTTTTGTGTAAGGGCGTTTTGATCTTATAGGGGAACCGGAGATGCTTGCTCATTTGAATTTGTTGGTTTCGTTTTTATTTGGATAGTGACTGTTTATTGGGTTGGACTATGATCGGTTTTTTTTTTGTATTGTAATATGAGTAGTTTATTTTAAGGTGGTATTAGTTCTGATAAAATTGCAGCTAGGCTTCGTTTGTTGATTTTTTTGGGAAATGATACCTATGAATTATGATTATATTTTAGTGGCTCTAGTAGAAGAATTAGGATTAGGTAGTAGTTTCTGTTGGAAGAGAAGCATTTCGGGGAAATTTGATGGTAAATAAATTTGTTACTTGGGCTAGGTTTTGGAGAAGAGAGAAAATTTTAGCTGCAAATATCAAATAAGGATTAAGATTTGATATGCCCTTTATTTGATTGAGAGTGGGAATGCTAAATAGCAATGCTTCTTAAATTAATGCAAATGTTAAATGGCATTGCTTTTTTTTTAAATTAATACTTAATCAGAAAGAAATTTAGTACTGGGACTTGTTGGCCATTGACATCTGTGGGCTTCAGATGTGCATGCATGTTCATATATACATAAACACAAAGTATATAAAAGCCTTAACAGGTTTTTATAAGCATTAACGTTCTTTCTGTCAAGGTCAATATGCAACTCATTGTTTTTAGTCATGGTATTTATACTTTTTCCCTTTACATAAGCCCCCAAATGCATTTTATCTTACTAATGCAAATATTTTCTCTCATATTTTCAGGTTTTATTTTCTTTTGGACAACCTTGATATGACAAGTGAAGCATGACATCAAGTATGTTGACTGGAGAGAGAAGGTATGGATTGTTGCATGTTTTCACTTTCCAGTAAACTTTAAGCCCGACACTGGCTTCGAAAACTGTTTGTGCAACTAGTTCCAGTTTCGCATTGAAACTGGAGGTTCCCTTTCTCTCTGGATTAGGGAGGAGTTGGGGGGAAGAAAATATTACTTACTGAAGCTTTTATCAATTGTAACTTCAAGGCTAGTTAGAACTGGTGATTAAGATTTAAAGAGATGAAAAAGTTAATGGCATTGAAATGTCTGTAGTTTGTTATCTGATGATGATTAGTTGCAGATGGGCATCTGCAAGAAGAAGTGGCATGACTGTTTTGGGCAAAGTTGCTGTTCCCAAACCTATAAATTTACCAAGCCAAAGGTATTTAGTTTTGGAATTAAGGTTTAGCTTGGTTGAGAAGGATTAGGCACCTGGTGCACCTCCTAATAAAGTTTCATATTTTCTTTCTGTCCTTTCAAGGTTAGAAAATCATGGTTTGGACCCAAATGTTGAAATTGTTCCCAAGTGAGTACTCAACTACTAATTTTTTCTATTAGTATTTTTTTTTGAATATCATCTGTTATTGTTCTTTTATAGTCTTCAAATGTCTTTGATGCTGCTACCTTGTTTTCTGATAATTAGCACTGTTTTTTCCTTTCATTATTGCTTCCCACACAACAGGGGCACCCATAGTTGGGGCAGTAAGTCATCTTCTTCCACGACAAATGCATGGGGTTCTTCCTCTTTGTCTCCAAAAACTGATAGTGGTACCGGTTCACCAAGCCATCTTAGCGGTCGTCCTTCATCTGGTGGAAGTGGCACTCGACCATCAACTGCAGGCAGTGACAGAACGCATGAGCCTATGACTAATGCATGGGGTTCAAATTCCAGGCCATCATCATCTTCTGGAGCACTAACTTCAAATCAAACATTACATACAACATTACGTCCTCGTAGTGCAGAAACAAGACCTGGTAGCTCACAGCTGTCCCGGTTTGCTGAACCTTTGTCTGATAATTCGGTGGCATGGGGTGCGCCAAGAACAACGGAACAGTTGGTATATTTTCCTGACTTAAAAGACTACTGGTGGAATCACCAAGTGGTGATAGTGATTGATTTATTTAAAATTAAATTTTTTACCTTGATCTTTTAGCAAGGTTAGATTATTACAAAAACATTCTGCTTAATGTTGTTTGGCAGAGCATGTGCATATCCAATTTTTAGAACCCTTTTTCTGTCTTTAAGGGGCAATTTATATTTGATCCTGTCCATCATTTGTAAAAACCAAGCTATTGAAATGTGAAAGGTTCCCGAGTTGCCAATTCTTAACATAGTTGATTTGATTGGTTGGAGCATACAAGGTGAATTTAGTGAAAATCCTGTTGCTAGTTACTAATCTGTAAAATTCTTAACATAGTTGATTTGATTGGTTGGAGCATCATATAGTGTAAAATTCTTAACATATAGTGGAGCATCATTCTTAACATAGTTGATTTGATTGGTTGGAGCATACAAGGTGAATATAGTGAAAATCCTGTTGCTAGTTACTAATCTGTAAAATTCTTCAATACTGTTATGCCCATGTATAAATGATGGTGCAGTCAAAAGAAGTACATAAAATAATAGTATTTAAGAGGTGAGGAAACCTAAAAAGAAGGTGACATGGATTAAAAATTTGGGAAAAGGGTAAGAAAGAACGTAACAGTCATGCATTAGCTGTGCCATTCTCATTTTGGAATAAGCTTGAATGAATCTGTAGGATGGCCTCTAGTTAAGCATCGTTTTAACTTTTTTTTTTATTGTAATAATTGTACATCCAAATGTCATCTTGGCTTGTAAGTTGTTTTATAAGTGTTTCTGTTCATACTGTGCATTGTTTATTGATGTTCTTTCTACATACATTGGTTTTATGTTTGATTAATTTTGTTTTTCATTTTCTCGATTTGATATGAGTTTACATGGAACCACTGATGGTTTATTTCTAATTGCAGCTGGAATACAGTTTAAAGCTGTGAAAATAAAATTTTTGCTGTGAAAGATTCAGCCTAATTTCATAAAGAATGATTTATTAGTGGATAAATTACGGTTACAATTAATTTTTGATAACATTTAGGAGTAATGACAATACAAGGAAAATGGCAGCTTTGAAATGCTAGGTTTGGATCATTTGGGATGTAAGGAATTTATTATGGCTTCTTAGTAGATGCTTTGTTATATGGTTATACATTTAATTGTTGTCATATTTTTGTGATGCTTTTAATTGCATAATGCCATGCTGTTTCCCTTTCCCTATACTCAGTCTGGTAGGTTTTTAGTTTTGCTCGTTTCTTTCAAATTGCTTGACTTAGTATTGTTGGCTATTATATTCAGGGAGTGACATCCTCTAAGAATGATGGCTTTTCGCTGACTTCTGTAGATTTCCCTACACTTGGTTCAGAAAAAGACAGCTCTGAAAAGAATGCAGACGCTCAAGGTTTTATGCTTTAATTTTTGAGTTTGGCATCAGTGTCAAAATCTGTGGTATTAATTGTGCAACATTTTAAAGCTTTGAAGAAATTCTCATGGCAGTTCTAGAGTTAGCAATCTCTTTCATAAAGTTCATTCATTTTATCATGTTTCATTTTTTGCTGATTCCATTTGCATAAGCATTTAAGGACATGAAAATCTATTAAGCGGATGTTTTAGGAAGGCACTTAATTTTTTTTTTTTTAAATTTCCTATTGTGCTATGCTATTTATTGTAGATCATGGTTCTAATGGTCGTCCAGGCTCATCCTCTGCTGGAGTAGCATCAGGCAAAGAGAGGATTGGATATTCTGCAGGTTTGTGTTCTTGCAGATGATTGTTGTTATCTATTACGACAATCTTTTTTATGATGACAGTTTCCGCCATGTATGCATATTCATAACTCAAGATGGGTGTAATAATGGCTAATAATGTGGATCTTTTATTCTCGAAGGTGATTCTTCTGTGGATACTCATGCGAAGAGTGGAGTCGTAAGTCCTGGGCGAAGAGAGAATTCTCTGTATGTTGAAGAAGGAGCCAGGTCCAATGTGGAGAAGTGGCATGCTGATCCCCATCCATATCCTAATTCTAGCGTTCCCCCTCAGCATTATGAATTTTGGCATGGACCTCCTGTAAATAATCATCCAGGTGGTGTTTGGTATAGAGGACCTCCAGGAGGTCCTCCATTTAGGCCCCCAGTTGCGCCTGGTGGCTTTCCCATGGAACCATTTCCTTATTACCATCCGCAGATTCCTTCTCCTGCTGTTGCCAATCCACAGCCAGTTCCTCCACCTGGAGCTGGACCCAGGGGCCTCCACCCAAAAAATGGAGATATGTACAGACCTCACATGCATGATGCTTATATTCGCCCAAGCATGCCAATGAGGCCTGGCTTTTATCCTGGACCACTGCCTTACGAGAACTATTATGCTCCTCCTATGGGCTACTGCAATTCCAACGAACGGGATGTTCCATTTATGGGAATGGCAATGGGCCCTGCTGCATATAGCAGATATCCTGGACAAAATGTTAACGATCCTGGCAATTCCCATGGCAGAAACAGTGGATATGGTCCTTGTAATAAGGGAATGGTTTCAGAACAAGTGGAAGCTGGTCATCCTCAAGATACAAGGGGTCCATACAAAGTCCTTCTGAAGCAGCATGATGGTTGGGATGGAAAAGATGAAGAGCAGAACTGGGATGAGACCATGAAAACCAATGCGTCATGTCCTCTGAAGGGGGAGCATCCAAGAAAATCATTGTGGGAGAATGGCTTGAGGGATGTCAGGAAGGATGATTTTGATGCAAGAAGAGTGGCTCTTAGTGAAGAATCTTCTTCTGAGGCTATAGACAGTCAAGTAGTTGCTGCTAATGTGAAGTCAACTGGAAGTGGGGCGGACTTAAATGTATCTGATGGGAGTTCAATTAAAAACTTTGAAAATGCAGGTTTTAATTCTCCAGAAGTTTTGGGTGCTCCCAAAGACTCTAGTCTGATTCAAAAAATAGAAGTTTTAAATGCAAAAACCAGGGCTTCTGACGGGCGGCAAGATGTTAAATCTGTTTTCAGTAGGGAAGAGCAGAATAATAAATTGCAAGTTGGAAATGCCATGGATAGTCATTTTACAAATGAAGCTGATATCAACTCTTTATCTCATGAAAAGACTTATGCCAGTGGAATTGTCAATTCTGTCCCACATGAAGATCACTCTTCAGCTGGAGATAAGAGCATTGGATCAACAGTAGTCTGTGGAATGGCCACCACCAGGTGAGTTTGTACCTTGCAGGCTTCAATTTGTCTGTTATTCCAATATTGGGAAAATACTAATATATATGGATCCACAGGAGATCCTCCCATGGCATCCAAAGTAGAGTTGATCATCGTGGTAATGGAAGATTTAATACCCAAGAGGTTGATGGGTGGCGGAGAAAATCTCAAGTTGCAGATGTGCAAATTGTCACGGCAGGGGTGCATTATGAATTTTCTTCTATTCATATTCAAGATTATACATCTGCAGAGACCTCTCAGATTTCTGTCTCCCATTCTTCGGGGAAGGATGATAGAGAGGCTGTGTCAACTGTCTCTGATCCTAATGACATCCAAACACAGGTGTTTTCTTTTACACTGTTTTTTAAAATGTTCAGAATACTACTTATCTCCTTTTTAACTGATAATTGCACTTTGTAATCAGATTAAAAGGAATGATGTGGCCAAGCGAATTAAACAGGAAGAAGAAGAACGAACAAGAGAGCAGAAAGCCAGGGCATTCGCAAAATTGGAAGAGTTGAATAGACGTACACAAGTAGCAGGGGATGGTCTTCCTCAGAAGTTGAACACTGTTCCTACCAGTGCTATCCAGAATAGGCAAGAAGAATCCTTAAATCTTGCCCAACAAACTGTTATCAAAAGCAATTCTGGAGCACCAAGTTCGATACTAGGTTCCAACCTGAATATAGTTGCTCAGAGTATGGAGAAGTTGGAAACTGTTCCCAGTAGTACTATCCAAAATAGGCATGGGGAATCTACTGCTGCTGGGCCACCACATGTGGTTGCTGGCAAATCTAGAGCATCAAGCTCAGCTTTAGTATCCAGCCCAAGTATGGTTGTGCAGGGTAGTGAAAGTAGTGTGATGAGAGTTGAGAAATTCAGCAGTATGGCAAGCAGTGTACCTCTGGAGAAGCCGAAGTCTGTATGCAATGAGAATGTTGTGTTTCATGAGCAATCAAAGATACAAAATGTTAATAATGCTGATTCTGCTCATCGTAGCAGTCCTCGGGTCCACGACAGTAATGTTTCTAAGCAGAAGCGAATGGACTATAAACAAAAGCAGAGTAGTCCTTTGGAAAAGAATTCCAGTGATAAGTTGATTGCTTCCTCTATGACTGAGGCTTCAAAAGGTCCTAGTGATATGGCGGGTGATGCTACTGTATCTCATGAGAGTGTTGCAGATGAGTTTGCCTCCAAATGTGAGTCAAATTTGCCTGCCAACCCAGGTTTTACAGCTGAGTCTTCATTACATCATAGAAAAAAGAACCGGAGTGGGAAAAACAAGCAGAAAGTGGAGGAGGTAACATCTGCAGAAGCTTTACCATCAGCTTTAGAAAAAGATGCTGCTGTAGACCCTTCAATTGAAGCTGCAAAGCCAAATAATTCTGAATCCTTACCAGATTGTAGTTCTATTCAGGCCCCAACTGATTCAAATGATGCAAATCAATCCTCAGATCTGCGCTCATCATTACCGAATGAAGAAACCCACATCAGAGTAAATAACCAGTGGAAACCTCAGCATCCTCGCAGGATGACGAGAAATCCTCAAGGTAATAAATCAGCTGAGAAAAACCAAAGTGGTGATGCTGTTGTCTGGGCTCCTGTGCGAGCACAAAATAAAACTGAGGTTTCTGATGAAGCCAATCAGAATACTTCAGTTGAGGCTGTGGTTTTGTCCACAAAGAGTGATCGGCAGGTGCAAAATAATCCAAAGAACAAAAGGGCAGAAATGGTGAGATACATTCCGAAGCCTGTAGCCAAAGAGCTGTCTCAACAAATTAACAGTCATCAAGCAATTGTTCTCCCCTGCAATCAGATTACATCAGACGGGACTGCTGAAAGGCACGAGTCTGGTTCTGTGGGTGCTGGAAGTTCCCAAACCTCTGGAACATCAAATCTGAAGGGAAATCCTGCCATGGAGTCCAGGATTGGGGATGTTAGGCAGAACAAGTCAGGAAAAGCGAATGGATCATGGCGCCAACGTGGTGTCCCTGAGTCGGGTACTTCATATATGAGTAGGAGTTTTCAAAAATCGACTGAGGATCATCAACACCAGAAACCTGATTTTAGTTCCTTGAAAGAGCAACCAAGGCATTCTGGTGAATGGAATGCTTCTGATGGTCAGACCGCCCCTGAAAATCCTGATACAACAATCACTGCTCCTGTTTTAAAAGATGAAGGGGTGATGGTCAGAGGAAAGCGGCAACCACACAAGAGTCAGAAAGGCACTGGGTACCATCACAATTCTGACGAGAAGAAAATTAGTAGTGGGGATAATGAAAAGGTTCAATCTGCAGTAGCTCCAGAGATGCATCAAACAGACTTGCTTTCATCTTCAAAGGAAATTCATACTGTTGGGGAACGATCAACTTCTCATTGGCAGCCTAAGTCTCAGTCAGTTTCAGCCACTAATCAACGAGGAAGCCGGTCCAACAGTAGTGTGAATATAGGTGTTGAAGGCAATATGGCTAATAAAAGGGACTCCGCTCCTCAGAGTGGAGAGCCACTTTTACCTCAACCAGTTAAAGATGCTACTGCAGCTAGGCCTCAGTCTTACCGTAATCCATGCCCTTCTCAAAAGAGCAGTTTGGAAGAAGCTCCATCTGATTGGCATCAAGAGCTCAAGAAGGAAAGGAGAGAGAGGGGACATCCTGGCGGCCCTGTTGAATCATCTCCCTCAAATATGGATGTTAGGCATGACCAACGCACTTCAGGATTTCGTAAAAATGGGAATCAAAATAGCCATTATAGTAGAGAGCATGAATCCAGTGGAGATTGGAGTGGATCTGGGAAAGATAACAAGCAACATAATGCACCTGTAATCCAAAGACAGAGACACAATTCGCATTTTGAGTACCAACCAGTTGGACCCCACAACAATAATAAAGCGAACTTTGAACCTTCAAAAGATGGCTCTCATAATTCAGGTTGGAAGCATGGAGAGAGGGGTCAGAACCACTCCAGGCGTGGTGGTGGGAATTTTAGTGGAAGGCAAGCTGGTAGTTTTCAAGTAGATGCTGCTGGACTTGAGTAGGGTGAAATTCAGAAGTGGTAGTTTTGTAGTGTCAAAAAGTAGCTTCTATAGATATTGTGGCTTGATCCCTTGCACATACAGGTAATTTAGGTAGTTATTTTTAATTGTAAATATTACTATTTAATCAGCTGTCAACTTATAGAATATGCATTGGGCAGGGCTTGGAGCTTGCAAATGGTATCAAGGCCAAAAAAGAACATATTGAGATGATGGGTTGGGAGTGACTTGATGTGGTTGATTTATTTTCATATTTTTTCAAATGTGCCTGATCTGAGAGGTTTAATTTGGTCACAGTATGTTTGCTGTGGAACCCTTGATATGTTACGAGCTGGGTGTATTTAGTGATCTTTTATTCCCTTTGCTCTAAAGTATGGAACGCCTGAAAGAATGAAGTAGAGAGGAGCTTTTCCGGTTCTCCTGCTTAATCTCAGCTTTGGAATTTACTTTTTTGTGCTTTCAGTCTGTTTTAATGCGAGGCTTAAACACTTACCGAAGTGGTCTCTTAGCTTGCAGGTTAACTGTCCCTTTTTCTTCCTTGCATACGTGGTGGTGTCCCTTTCCTTTTCTGATTCCTAGTTATTTCTTATGATAATATACACTGATTCTGAGAAGTCCATGGTTTTGGACCCGTGCATGAAACAGGCCAAGTTGCTAGCAGAAAGGAAGCTTTGTACTGGAAATTTTGGTACATAGGATAAAATTCAAGTGTGTCAAGTGTGTATTTCTATTCTTGATGATATGCTTTTGCTGATTGTGATGCATTGCATGTGAGATTATTGTATTAAAAGTTGATTATTACCGGTGGCGGAGCCGGCTGCTTCGGGAGGGGAGCTGAAGAGGTGAAGGGGGCTGAGGCACAGAGCCTCCACCTTCGTTGCTCTGGCCGTCAGAAAAGTTCCCTTATAAATGCACGTCCGGCGGCCGGCTGGGGGGTCGTCAGTCCCCACGCGACTTCACCTGCCTCCGCCCTTGATTATTACTGAAAAGAAAAAATGTTCATTTAAACTCCATGGAACTATTGAAACAGGCTACTTAAAATAAGAATGAAAATCCAACAGCCAAATTGATTAAAACAGTTGATATATATGTGAAGCAGTTGCCGGTGGTTGTTTGGTTACTGAAACGTCTCACAGATTCTCGTCGGTCCGATAATTACTAATGTGAAATTGCTTAATTATGAAACGTTCTATGCATATATTAACTTAATCATTTATGCATTTTTGTTCTATTATTTTCTTTTGAAGAGAATAACTTCTTCAGAAAGTCTCCAAACTATGCAACGGCCAAAATAGAATTTTTGTGACGTAACAAATAGGATATCTTTTTATCTTTTCTATTTGCAAATAAGAATAGAGCCGTTTATTTCATTTCTTTTTATGGAAAACAATAATTAACTATTTTTGAAGTGTATGAATTTAACTAATTGAGTCAATAAATAGATTAATAATTTTTGAAATTTGTAAGTTAAAAGGTTTGATGGATTCTTTTGTTTTATAACATTAGAAAAAAAATTTTAAAATACGAGTTCATTTGAAAAATCGTATATGTATTTATTTAATTGACAACACTAGAAAATTAAATTAATAATATAATATATTAAATTAATTATTGATTTTATATTTTTATATTAAATTTATTTGTTCAAATACTATTTTTTAATTTTAATTTAGAGTAATATTACAATCTTTTTTTTTAATCTCAAAATAATATTAAAAATAAAAAACGCAAAATTGAGATTGACTAAGCCATTAAATCTTTTTTTTTCTTTTCCATTAGTCCTAAAATTATAGTCTCATTTTTATTTCAAACAGTTTTAAAAAATAGTTAAGTTAGTTTAATTATATTTTTTTCATAATCTTTTATATATACTCCTAATTAATTCACAAAATTTATTTAATAAAATAAAATTATGATAGAAATATTATTATGAAAATAACAATCAATTTAAAAGAAATACATTTATAGATGTGTTATATTTAAATTTTATTTATTTCATTCATCTTTCTTAATTAATAATAATAAAATTGAAATTAATAATTTTATAGAAAATACTTTTTAATATTAAAAATACATACTAATTAATTGACGGTATAATTTAAAATATATATAATATTTAAAATTAAAAATAGAAAGTGAATTTCTATTTTGGGATGTTAAAAAAAAGGAATTATAATTTTGGGAGGGGGAGCAATAGAAATCAAAACTTCAAAAGGTCATTCAATTCATGCCTTCCCTTACCCTGTATACTTGACGGTGGTGTGCTTGTTCAGTTTTCGGGCCCATAAAAAACCCCACGACCAAAACCGGAGGTTATTCAACATCTGTGCCTGTGCTTACTCCGTTGTTTCTGCCCCCAGCTACTTTTTTGGGTTCAAAAATCTACTTTGTTGAATTGATTGAAGTTATGTATTACGTGTTTTATGGCGATTTCTTTGTTTTATTCTCTGTTTCTTTGTTTCCTATCATGGTGTTTGATGCTATGTCTAAATGGGTATTCATTATCTTTAGTTTTTGGATTGAAGTAGAATGAAGAGATTGACCTATTATGTGCCTTGCTCTGTTTGATCGCAGAAACCTGAATAAGGGTTTTATGGGCTTAGCTTTGAAACCAAATATTGTTAGTAGCTTTTGAATTTCTATTAGTGATATTTGAACTCTTTATTGTAATTATGTTTCTGGCGTTGGTTTTTTATTTTTTTATCAGTAAGTTATGTTTGTTATGGACATTTAAAACCAATTCTGATTCAAAGTGCTAATATGTTTTTGGATTCTCCATTTTTTTTTCACGTTTTATTACTTAAACAATGGGAAGCAGATTGTTAGTGGTCATTTCAGACTTTTAGCTTCTATTGCCATTGGTAGACAACCTGTACAAGAGGCCAGCTATGGCATTCTCTCATGGAGGCAGTTTTATGTTCTGTGACTTCTGTGGGACAATGCTATCTTTGAATACGACCAAGTATGCTGAATGTCCTTTATGCAAATTTAAGAAGAGTGCAGGAGGTACGCCTGATGGACTCTGTATACTTATAATTAATATGCACACTTAATTCTTCTTGAAATTCTGTATCTTCTTTGTTAGCCTTCTCTTCTATGTTACTGCTTAGGCCAGATAATGTCTAGACCTAGCTGTCATTTTATGTTCAATCAACACTAACATATGCGGAAGAGTGATATCTATTCATTTCACTAATCAGATGATATGTATATTTGTGTTTGTGCGTGTATCATTGATTACTTTTCTTGATTATTGCTATTGTTTCAGAGGCATGTGGCAGAGAAATAAATTATAGAGTCACTGCTGAGGTGAGCCCGAACTAATATTTTTTTTATTTGATTTGAAGTAGCTGTGGTTAAAATATTATTAGTAAGAATTAATGATTATCTGTTTGGGGACAATATTATTGAGAAATATGAAATTAAATAACTGATATGTTGCTGTATGAAACTATGAATTAACTCCACCCTCTTGAAAAATAGTCATGCTATCTTTAGGAGTTAGTACTAGGATTCTAGGAATGAACCAATTAATAAAATGGCATTAGAGTGTGCTGGTTGATGGTGTAGCAGTAGAGATAAACTCTGGTTCCATTGAGTAACTTTGCAATTAAATTATCAGTTTATGCGGGATGCTATTTTTTTTTCTCACTCTCACATACTGTTGCCTCCTGATTTGTTTCCCATGCAAATTGGATGAGAATTCAAGCACTAGCAAGCATGGATTTTTAGATTGTAGATTAAAGTTTTCTTTCATGGAGTTATATAGAAAGATAATTATGGTCAGCATCAAAGTTTCCCCTCCCCCCATAGGTTGCCAATTGGAATATGGAACTACGAGAAATTTATAGCAATGTTTTCTTTTCAACTGTGGTTACTGTAATGTGCATTATATTTATTTACTCAAATATGCTGATGATTTTCATTATTTAAATACTAGTCATATTTTTTACACCGATATACCCACTTATTGTCTAGGATATGAGAAAGGATTTGGGCATTTCACATTTTGGAGGAAAGATAGAGGTGAAGGACATGGAGGTAGCCACCTTTTTTACTGTAGTGATGAAGAGTCATAGTCCTTTCAGCCGGGATCAGTTGCTAGTTATTTGATTATCAATTTTGTCTTGACAGATAAATAAGAAGTGCGAAAAATGCAGCAACACAAGGCTTAGATTTTCTACCAGACAAGTATAATACCAGACAAGTATTTACATATGCCCTTGGGCGACACCCTAACTTGATGACAACAATGAGTTAAGGAAACAAGTACAGAGTGGCGATTGGTGGTGTGCCGGGAACCGGGGCGCGCATCGACCTCGATTTCGCGGATTTTGCAGGGTCCTAAAGCGCCGGCTCGCCATCACACAATGGCACCGACGCCAACAGGCGCCGTCCGGTGTTGGCCTGTTCTATGGCAATATTGCGCAAGCCGTTTCATTCTGTCCCAACGCGATCCAGTGCCGCGTATAGAGCTGCTCCGCAGCTGATATTTCCGCAGTTGGATTTCCAGTCCACATCCGGAAACTCGGTTCCGACCTGTGCAAACAAGTAGGAAATGTCGCAATCGGGCCTTATCGGCGGTCCCATGACGGCCAGTTTGCTTAAACCGAACCGATTCCCATGGGGCCGAACCAGACAGCGGCCTATAACGGAGAAATCTACTGGTCGGGAAGTTCAGTGCTGGTCCGCCCGCACCCGGAGCCGAACCATGCCCACACCGGCATTGCCGCTGATCGCCACGCCAGAGCCGTTGGGGCCCCGCGAAATCTGGGCAGCATTCATCCGTTCCAAGGCCTGCGCCAACTCGCTCGCGGACGCTTCGCTCAGGCTAATCGCGCAAATCCCGTACATGGCGTTCACACGGCGCTGAAGTCGTAAAGATTAGTCCTGATCGCATCGGGAAAGTCGTGGACCCCAGCGATTTCAACCTTTTTCCCATTGGGTAGAGTCACCTGTCCCGCAAGGGAAGCGATTTCTTCATGTTCAAAGCGCTTTTCAGCGGCCCGACCGCGGTACCAATCCAACAGGATGCTGGCGTCAATCTCACCATGCGCAAGCAAGGCATCATCCATAACGGTTCTCGCCTTCGAGAAATCGATCGTTTTGCTGATCTCGTCCCAAAAATCAGCCAGTGTTTCGCGTTCCTTGCCCAGCGCGCAGCTCGCCTGCGTTCCTGCATCGGATTGTCCGGGCAATCCGAACAAAGCGCCGAAGTTTTTCGCAACAAGGTCGCGATGAAGGCCTGCGCCCGCAAAGCGGGGATTGCCGTGGCGGATTGGATCGAATTGACCGACACGCCGGGTTTGCTCGCTTTTGTTGAAGGTGTCGGTTTCCCGATGGTTGTGAAACCCCAGAACGGCGCCGGGTCCTTCAATGTAAGAGTGCTGCGCGACAAGGCGGAATTAAGGACCTTTGTCGCCGAAGGCTTTACACCTCCGCTTGATATCCGCCCGAACATGATGGTCGAGATCTTTGTTGCCGGTAGGACCTACCATGTTGACGGATTGGTCCTTGAAGGTGAGACCCAACACTGATAGCTTTCCTCCATTTAATAGCAGCATTGCCATTATAGTCGGTGTAAGTGAGGCATTACAACTGGCGCTTACAACTGGCGTGGGTTCTTGGGTTGGCTGCTATTAAATGGAGGAAAGCTATCGGTGTTGGGTATCTCTTAAACTATCCTTCACGGTGCCTTTCGCTCTGTTTTACCGGAAAAGATGTCGACCGGTAGTTATCCAGAAAGGCCTATGTTCGACGCGGAAAATGCTTTGGATTGTAAAAATCCAACCGACATCGAGAAAGCGTACTGTAGATCAGTCGTCAGATACGTAGAGTTTGTCAAACAGAAGCTGATGCCATATCAACGAACGAGAGCCAAGTTAGCGAAGGATCTTCCGAAGCATCCTCTGCTGGAGCTTCTAGTCACAGCGACAGCAGAAGAAGTACGGTCGGAACGTACAACAGCGTGTGACTGAGAAGAAATCCAAGCCAACCATCTCGATACAACCCCTGCCTGTCGTTCTCGATGGTGATGGCTGTTATTACTCTCTCTGCTCAAAAACCTGTTCAGTCCCGTGATTTCCGACACGCTTCTTCCATTTATTACGTTTCTGCCACTAGTACTATCTCCATCACCACCTCTGATCATTCCCTCCGTCTTGTTATTAATACTACTATTGTTTAAGTTCAACACGCTCCTCCCCACTGACGGCCGAGATCCTATCACCGACGATAATCTATCATTATCACTTATTATCATCTCTGACCCTAGATATAATAGATCTGACGGCTGTACGTCGCTCCATCTATGGTGGAACCCACTTCCTGACACTATGATCCGATGCTCGAATCTTGTCCTGTCCATTGTAGTTATTGTTGTTGTTCTTGATCTACGGTGAGGATCACCGTCACAATCACCATCACCGTTGTTATTGGTTAACAAAAGTTCGTCTTTTCTTTGATGGGACTGGTAACGGTCGAAGCATCCAACCGTCACAGACTCGTTCCCAGTGCTCTTTTTTCTTAAACTAAAACTGTCCAACGACCTCCTAGCAAACGACGTTGTTGTTGTCGTTGGAGGAGGAGAAGGACCATTACTGTGGTGACACCTACAAGGAACCCGCTCCGACCCGGACCCGCCACTTGGTCTCTGAATCACAATTTGTGAAAGGCAATTCGTTGCTTTCTCTCCAGCAGAAGAATGTCTACCTGAAATTCTTCTTATGCATACTTCAGACTCTGTCTCAGCCGTTCCGCGCTCCACGTCTAATGACTTCCGATCTTCTGGCGGTGGATGGAGGATATTGGAGAAATCATGGTCAATTAAGAGAATATCTTCTGGGTCGACTCTGCAACGGCAAAGAGGACAGGTAGAATGGGCGTCGAGCCAAGTATCAACACATTCGACATGAAAGGCGTGCTTGCATTTTGGAAGTAATCGGAGAACTTCTAAAGATTCAAACTTGGTTAAACAAACAGCGCATTCGAGACCGTCCTTTTGGCCTCTAAGCGAACTGAAACGGAAGATTGGTAGCGACTCGATAACCGCCCTGTCAATACCAGAATTCTTTCTCCCGGTAGAAGGCCCACCTCCCGGCATAGAATCACCGTGAAAACCATTGTAAACAACACCATCTGCACGTTTACAGTGTTTGGCGTAGAGAAGCAAGAGTAAGGTAATAGAAAACATAGCGGTTAAAACACCGACTATAATGGCAATGCTGGGTTTAAATGGGGAAGAGGTATTAACAAAATCAGGCAATGGCGGTGGAGGAGACGGAATTGATAAAGAAGCGGCGGTCATAAACGGAGGAGGCGTTCTTCTCGAATCAACATCCGCAAATAAAGGTTGAAAAAGGGAGAATAAACAAAGTATGGAAATAAACCTGAAAAGGGCAAAGAAAGTATTAATGTTAGTGGTAAGAAAGAAGGCCATTGCAAATGGAGTTGTAAAATTTGAAGAGAGAAAAATACACAGAGAGAGAGAGAGAGAGAGAGAGAGAGAGAGAGAGAGATTCTTTTATGGGAATGGGATGAAGAAGAGAGAAATAAAGAATAGAGACAAAGGTGTCTTAAGTGAGGAATTTAGGGGGTGTTTGGTTTAGCGGATTGAGGCAGCTGATAGCTGTTTCAAGTCAATCAGCTAAAGAATAGGTGTTTGGTTAACTTTTTTATCAGCAGCTGTTAGCTATTTGAAGGCTCAAACAGCAGCTGTTTGAAAAAGCTTCTCCTCCTAATTTTTTCTAAACAGCTGCTGATAGTTTTTTTATTTGACAATATTAACCCTGAATTATTAAATAATATTAATACATAATAACAATTTGAGTTTATTTAAAATTATACCCTTATTGGTCATTTTACACAATAACAACAGCAGCTTACTATATTTTTACCAAACGCTCATTATTCATCAGCTAACAGCTATCCGCAACAGCTACCAGCTATCAGCAACAGCTATCAGCTGCATGAAACCGCTAAACCAAACAGGACCTTAATTCCTACATATAATAATTAATTATATTTTTGGGTGTTGTGTGTTTATAATATAATTAATAATAAAAATAGTATTAAATAAAGAGGTGAAGAGGACCAAACATGTGACACATGTTTGGCACGGCACTGTCAACAAACTAAACCCACAGTGGATTGGTCCCTCACATCCCACCAGATTTTGTCAATGCCGGTCTCGTTGTGCCTTCCATATTTTTTTTGCCGTTTCTTTATTAAATTTTATTTTATTTCAATTCAATAATAAATCAATTTCTTGCCTTCAGACCTTCAACACAAAATCAGACCAATTTTCGAATCAGTTCATCATTTTTAAGGTAATAAAAAATTACCTGATACTAACGCATAGTCAAGGTGACATGAACATTATAAGCTTAATACTAGGACTTTGTCTGCTCTACATTCCTTCAATAACCCACATGTAATTGTAAAATAATATATTACTGGACGCAAATAAGTTTTATTTCTTTATTAAGTTTTATTTAATACATACTATTACTGGACGCAATTCATTCAGTTTAACAATTGAGAATTTATCTTATAATAAAATAATATGTACTACTAAACAATAATTTACATATTATCATTATGAATAAATAAATTATTTTTATTAAAAAAAAACCACCATCTAAGAAATGGATGAATATAACTCTAGTACATGAGGCCACAACAACGTACAGACTATAATTGTATAGTTTTGTTGTTTCATATTAGATTTTGGAATAAAATATGATAAATAGGTACAGTCTCATATGATAAGATGATTGATAGAATTATATATATATATACATACATACATATAAACAAATGGTACCATAACGACTCGCATAACTCCCATTTTTTAAAGTTTTGGAAGGATCTGATTGATGATGCATTTCTATTTTGCCAATAATGCAAAATATGTTCATCCAATCAGAAAGCATTCATTCACTCACCTGATATCAATTTTGGATTTTTAACTGGAATTCATTCAGTTCCTTCAATCACCTGCCGTTTGGTTATAGAGAAAGCAATTTAATTGCAGTATACTTACCAGAATTAAAATAATACTGTTTTATTCCATCACTTTTTCATGAAAAGCTCTTATTTATGTTCTAAAAGGAGGCTTTAGTTGGAGATACTACCCATATTTGACATCGATTTTAGAAACAGAGTGCTTAGTGGATGAAAATTTAACAATGTGATCTAATATCAGTCCACTCAAAGGCACAAATAAAATTGGAAAAATTGAAAGGTAATTTCCAACTGTGATAATTTTGTTAAGAGTCTGAACTTAAAGAATTAATGGTTTGCTTTTGAGTTCTGCAATCTGATACACACCTTGGGGCAATGAAATTCCTAAATCATCTTAAGGTAACCTGTGCCTCAAGTAGAATCTGATATTTTTGGAGGCAATGAAATCCTTAAATCATCCAACACTAAACTGCACCTCAAGCAGGACCTGTATGCTCCCACATGAGGAAATTCAATTCTCAGTAAACGTATGCGAACAACTAGGACAGTGATAGAAAGTAGTCTGCCCCTCATCTGCTGATCTCATCTGTATATAGGAGATAAAAAAAAAAAAGAAAAAAGAAAAAATATATATATAAGAAATAAGTATAAATTAATGGCGATCCGCGCGACCAGGTCCTCAGCCTTGAGCACCGTTTCGCTGCCGGCCCTCGAGACCTTCCAGCCTGAGAACTGGAGAATGAATTGTCTGCCTGCGCGGTGACCGGCGATCGCCGGCCAGCCAAAGAAACCCATCCCACCGGTGGGCAGCATCACCGCAGAGGGGACCGCAATATCCATACCATTGACACGGCTTGCCCTGTCGATGTCGAACAGCCCCTCTGTCTCCCCAACTCGGTCGCTGAGGGCAAGAACTTCCGGCATCCCGACGTCTGGCAAGCGAAGGCTGAGCGCAAAATTGTCCGCGCCAATGGTAACCGTTTCAATCATTCAATAAGTCCTTTCATCACCACCCGTAACGACTCACTCCGCTAGAGATATCGAGCGACGACTGCGTATAGGTCGTCAGTTGCCGCAATGATGTTCTGGCTGGCGACTTCGTAGGATCCAGCCGAGATCACCTTTAACCCGGCTTCGGCGCAAATCACCGACCCGGCAGCAATGTCCCAGATGTTGGTGTTCTTTTCGATGTATCCGTCAGTCATTCCGAGCGCAGCGAAGCCCAGCCCAATGGTGCCGCAGCGATACTCGGCCACTGCCCAGCCCGCCTTTCTGAGCGCTCAGTGGTTTTCAATCAGAGGCTTTCAATCAACGGGATAAAATTCAGTGGTGCCATACTTGTAAAATTGAGAAGGTCATCTGAGCTCGTTGGTCATTTATTTCGGGCTTGTAGAACTACTAAATCTGCACGATCAGAAAGACGATCAATCAAAGTGGCAAATGACACGTAAGACACATACCTGGTCATGGGTCCCTGCAAACTACTCGAATATTGCGTAAGGGGCGACGTCACTCCCAAAGGTAGCATGTGCCGATCCATGTCTGCCCACATGCGGAAAACTAAAATATTCACTTCATATCTATTCTGGATTTCAATGCCAAACACGCGGTATTTAAACTGCCAGAGGTACCGAAATAAATTTAGTACCGAAAGAATTTTAAATCTATAAATTCTTTTAAAATTTTTAATTTATTTATTATTAATATATAAATTTAGACGGTCGAAATTAGGAATTAGATTTATTTTAGCCTTTCATATTTTAAGAAAAAAAATTATTTATAAAAAAGTTTTTATTTTTTAAAAAATGTTTTAATAAGAAACCTTAGGGCGCAGAAAAAGAATTTATAGACATTTATCCATAAATACCGACAAAAAGCACATGGATCGAAGACCATACAGGAGACAGCTGGTATACGGTTTTGCTATAAAATTAACCCCCTTTTTTTTCTAAAAAAAATTAAAAAAAAAATTGTAGAACTATATATTTAAGTTTGCCTGTTTTAATAATTAAACATTATTTCGTCTGTCCATTCCTATTTTCTGGCAACTTATAAACGGCGGGTATTGAAGGTAAATAGTTTAATTATTTTCACTTGAAATTTGAGTATGGTAAGATGTTCATTTTTAAAATAAATTTAACTACAAATAATAGTATTCATAAAATAGTAAAACTGAATTTAAATGTTTATCAATTGCAATAACTTGCTATATATTTCAATTTCATAAAGTTCCTAAAATGTCATCTTCAAATTGAATTTTAATGTTATGTAATTCACACAGTACATTTTTTTTATCATACTTTATACAACAATTACACGTTATAAGAAAACTTGGAATCCACAGTATGATTTTTTAAGTACACACTAAAATCTAGCTTCTTCTTTTTTTTATTTTTTTCGTGCAATATAAGTTTACAAACAATGATAAATATGAAATTTAAATAAAGATAATACGTAAAATAATATAAAAGTAAATACTTAAGTTTATAATTTTTCATCTTTAAAAAATTTACATAACTTCCAAATAACACGAAAATTTAACCAAGTCATAGCGTAAAAAAATATTACTTTTTTTTTATATTAACTAGATAAACTTGTTTTTTTTTTAAGCTCGAACCCCCGGTTTTTATGGGAATCGAACTCCCTGCCCTCTCAATTGAGAGTAACAACGGATTGCCAGCTGAGCTACCCCAGCTGATTAGATAAACCTCTTTTTATATTAACTAAATATTCATGATAAAGTTTAAAATATTGATATATAATTAGTTTCTTTTATAACGATAAAGATATTCAAATTGATGTGTATCAAAAGAAGTTAAATTTTATTTTTCACAAATTAAATTACATTATGCTCATTTAATTATAATTAGTGACACTTAAAATTATAATTTTACTCGTTATAAAAAAAATTATAATTTTACTGTTGAGTTCTTGGGATTCAAATTTGTTGAACAAAATTGGACATTCTATTAATTTTGTATAATAAATTAATTTAAATAAATTAAATTATCAAAATCAATTTCAAATCAATTTGGCTCTAATTTTCATGTACCTTCAATAGTTTATTCTAATCTTAATTGAAATATTATTTCATAATTTTTAAAATTTCTCCTGCATGTTCTATCTGTTAAAAGAAAAAATAATTTAAAGAATTAATTAACAAAAATTTTATGCATTAGATTAGGAAGAATTGAGTAGAAGAAAAAAAAAAGAGCAGGACATTATCATATATTAGAAAGGTAAATCGAATCCAATAAAAAAATAAAGTAATAAATAATTAAATAGAAGTTAATAAAATACATTATAAAATCATAAATAATCTGATATCAACAGTTTTAGATTCAAAAAAATCTATTATTTCTTAGTATATTTATAATTTACATGTGTCATGCAAATCTATTATTTCTTTGTATATTTATAATTTATATGTGTCATGCAAATGCAATATATATATATACATAAACTCTATTATTTCCATAATTATACCTTTAATCAAATATTTTAAGAGATCATTAGTTACTCAATTATTTATGACAAGATGTGCATTATCTTATAGCAATTGACTCTAACAGCGAAGGAAAACCAGTGAAAGAGCCATATGTGTAATTTATATGCAATAAATGAAGAAATATGAAAGAAAAAATTTTGAGTCTCTATATAAACAAAGTACAAGCAATTGACACTACACTGTAACATCCAACGATAAAATTAAATAAAATAAATCTCAAATCCAAAATATACTAGAGAAAATAATTAATTAAATATTTAATTAAAACCAAAAAAAAAGAAACATAAATGGTACAAAACAACCGTGCATGGAGCCAATATCCATAAAAGAGATATACAGGAAGAAAGTGAAAGATTTCAAAATTAAGGAATAGGCTATTATTATTATATATTCAGTTTTCACCATCAGAATAAATTGCCTGATTTTTCTTTTTTGTAAAAACAAACAATTGACAGATTAAAAAGAATTATATCGTGAGATTGTTGATTACTGAATTGACGGAATCTGAAATTTATATGTAGCGGTATTTACTACTGAGTTGAAGTAAAGTAATTAAAAAAATGTGAATGGCAGAGCTCAAAGGCCAAAGCAAAGCCATATATAATCTTAAGGAGGCATGGGAATGATTGGCCTTTCTGCTCTTCTTCCTTTCATTTATGACTCAACCAACCACTAACCAGCTTTGCTGCTCTGCTCATCAGCTTTTCTGTCATGCCAACCCTAATCCCAATAGCTGTTTCTCCAATCCCTCAACTTGTTTCCTTCTTGGGTTGGTTGGTTCATGCTAAAAAAAAAACAGGCTTTTACATGAAGCTGTGAAAATTTTTATCAGAAATGGAGCCATTAATTTTCTTGCACTAGAATATTTATCCTGTAATCAAAAAAGTAATTTCAATTATTTATGAAGTTTTTATATATATGGATAACGGTACCAAATGTAATGGAAAACTCTGAATCATGGAACCCATGAAATGGAAAATAATGCATTATGCATATTATTAAAAAAAATAAAAGGAATGGGGATGGGAGATTAGCTCATTTTCGGAAGCATAGATATAGATATTGTGGAAGTTCCAAAATATGGCAAATCAGAAAAGACTAGTCTGTTTTTAATAGGCAAACATATAGGGGGAAAATGCCAATGCAAAATTCAATAGATATTAATGTGTCTGTACTTGTGTACATAAGCATTTAGATATTAAGAGTTGAGACAGAAAAAAAAGGTTTCTGCCTTTTGAATGAAAATAGAGTAGAGAAAGAGGCCTATGGTGAGATTAAAACAAGTTGCAGATCAAGTTTAATTACGATGGTTGTGCCTCGGGCGGAAGGCCCCAGCCTCTGGCCTGGTGGACGGTTGTCATGTGCCTTGACTCCTTGAAGCAGATTTGGATTGGAGAGACATAGTTTGGACTATTCGGCCATGGGCTGGACTATTAGTCTTTTAATAAATAGGCCTCCTCACAAAACTACCTATAAATCCAAAAAAAATTTTAAAAATATTGTTGATATAAAAATTTTTCAAAAATACCTAAAAAATTTATAAAATTATAAAAATAATGTATATCATCATATTTTTACAATTTATATATGTTATAAATATATTATAAATTTTTTTTAAAAAAATATAAAAATAGTATTTATTCCAGATATTATTTTATAAAAAAATATCTTTATTAGAAAATAATATAATTTTATAAAAAGTTCTCAAAAAAAATTTAAGAACGTTATTTTGTAATATAATTTTATATGCTTTAAATATATTATGTATATGTTACAGATATATAATATACATATTATGCATATATTATATTTTAGCCTTTATATATTATATAACATTTATATGTTGCTTTATTGTAGTATATATATTACATATATATATATATATATATCTTTTAGCCGTTATATATTGGTTAATTGTAGTGTATATTATAATACTCTTATATCTTATATACATATAATACATATATTTCATATATATAAAATACATATACAAAATATAAGAGTGCCATTGTTTCAGCGTTTAGAAAATTTTAAGAAAAATTCATTGAAATAATTTATTTCTTGAACATAATTTTATTAGATAAACAAATGTATTTATATATAATTAAATATAAAAATAGCATTTTTATAAGATTTTTGAAAAAAATTCGTCATAATTTTATTTATATTTTGGACGTTTCTCAAAAATACAACTCAACTAGCAAAAAATTTTACACTCCCAATAAACATGTAAATATCCATTTCTCCAACATTCTTCCAATATATATATATATATATATATATGTGTGTGTACATACAAAAATAATCCAAATTTATAACATTTTAGCCAAAACTTCATAGTTTACAACATAAACAATAACCAACATAATTATGCATATATACTTACATTACACAAAATCTTTTTTAAAACTTATTTAACATATAAAATTAATATTCGTAATGTCATTATATATATGTATGCATTACTTTCCGAGTTGGTTTCATGGCATACTTAATCTCCAAACTCCAATTTCAATTTTGATCACACCGGTCTGCACTTCTAATCACCTGTATAATACACACTATCGCACTAAATTCGAAAACTTAATGATACATTTAAATTTCTTTATATAATAACAATATAAATTACACACATTTTTATTTTTTTTTCTCAAATTATAGCTTGTCAATCTTTTTATAAATCCTTAACTTTTATTCCATACTTCATATATAAATTATATTACCAATTTCTCAAATACACATATTACAAACTCAATAACTTAATTTTCTTATTCAATTATCAAGTTCAGTGCACACAATATCAATTTTATGACCCCACTCTACTAGGGTTATTTTAGTTTTTAGACCCAGCTCTGCTCAGATATATCAGCATGTATATTATTATTCTCATAATTTAGTCACAACTCATTACCATACATTATTTATCAATTTATCTTACATACTTTATCCTATCACAATCAAATCATTATATATCATTATTCACAGCACAACATATATATATACACATAAATACATCACGAATACACACATTGATCCCTGATAATCTTGTATAATATTTATATTTCAGAGATATTGTTATGATTTATTGTAACACCAGAGATCTAAGGGTCGCATCTGTCTCCTGTTTATGCATCTGTATCTGGCTTCGAAGATAAATAATAGTGACATTCAGCATTTGATCCGAAGATAAATAATAATGATACTCAGCATCTGGTCCAAAGGCAAATAAAGTGGCATCCAATGTCTATCCCAAAGACAAATAATATAGCACCAAAAATAATTCACTGGAATATACTATACAAGACAAACACACATTTCATACTTTTTCCCTAATTTACCACTCATAATCAGCATCTTTATCAGCATCTTTATCATATACTTTATAAATATGGCTCACTTCCATATTTTAATATATAATTAGCACTTTTCATAATTTATGCATATCATCGCATTACTTATCAGAATGTGACTCAGGTTCACATTCTTATCATAATTCACTTTCGTATACATAATTTACATTACATTATATATTACTTAAATACCATTGCAATATGAATATTTATCACATTAACAATAGTTATCTTATATTCTTATAATTTATACACAACATTAATACTAGCCATAATTCCATGACTTATCATCAAATTCATAAAATATTATACATGTCATGAACACTAACACACACATAGTCTCATTTTATCAATTTTTTATATTTTCGCTTATTTTATATTTTTAATATTTTTCAATCACATTACATTTTATATGTCATCACATTTTATCATTTCTCATAATTTTCACATGTTTAGCTATTTTCATGTTTTATTCATCATTACTTAACATATTTTTCATTCTCACATTTTCAAATCATTTCTAATTATTGCTTAATCATTTCTCATATTCTCAATCACATTTTACATTTTTCATCTTATTATTATATTTTATTAATTTTTCAAATTCCTCATATTTTCTATTTATTTTCATTGATCAATTTCTCGATAAAACCTATATTACATAACTATGCAATAATGCATAGATTATGTGTTTAACTTTCTTTTTAATTACATTTCTCTTACGTATTGTTCTACATTTAATCTTAATATTATCAATGTACAATACTACTATTTTAAATGAACAAGAACATCATTTAAAGTATACCAAAATAAGTAATGTCATTCATATAAATTTAATTTAAGAGTTACCAATAAATATATTAACCTCAATTTGTCAATTTTCAAGCCAAATCTATCTTCCAACTCAAACTTCACCAGTGTCTTTCTTCACTTTGATTTTACAATTTCACCTTAATCACTTCTAAATTACATTATAAGTTCCAATATATCATTAACAACTTATTTTAACATACTTTAGTCATTCAAACACCAATTATATAATTTCTACACAAAATTTTACTAAACTTTATTTTCACCATTACTATATTATTTAAACTTTAACAAAACCCACTCATTTCTAACATTTAATCATAAAATCATTATCTATATATTTAAATAACATTAAATTAATCTATTTCCACAATTATAACCATCCACACTAAAATCCTAATTTAAACATAACCTTTCACATAACCCTAAATTCATCATCTTTATTCATCTTAATAAATTAATTAATAACTCACTACATATACACCATATTAACTCAAATACCATCAAATTCAACCATTTATATCAACTTTATCTTATTACCCATCTCAAACATAATCTTTAAATCAATTGAAAATAAGCTTAAAGTTGTGTACTTACTTGATTTCTTTGATATATTCTTCAAAACTACCTCAAAACTGTTTGGAATCCTTATGGAATATGATGTATGAAGGAATCCAAGCTCTACTCACCTCTCCCCCAAGGTTCACGTTCAAAAGAAAAAGAAAAAAAAATGTTCTTTAATTCCCATACTTAGCTCCTTATATATTAATTAAATAATTAAATATTATTTCATCAATCATATACTTCCTTCTTTGACTTTTTCATCTTCTCTTATTTTATTTTTATTATTATTATTATTATTATTATTAACTTTTCCAATACTACTTGATACCTTATGTAGATATTAATTATATCTCATGTATATGTATATATATATATATTACTTATATTATAAATATTTTTTATTTACATATATATATAATGTATCTATTATGTATATATAATGCATATTTAATATATGTATATGCCCATATATATATATAATTTGTACCATATGTACACAACAAGTATACCATATATTTGTATTATATATATATCAAATATATAATATACACACATATAACCAACATATATTATATATATAATATGTATGTGCTATATATACATTATGTATACATTAGATATATATAACTCATATACCTCTAAATATTTATTTAATTTTTTCAAAATCATAAATATTACATATATGTTGCAAATATATTGCAGATATATTATGTATATATTGCAGATATGATATTATTTGTGTTATGTGTATTATGTAGATGTTGTATATATGTTATGTATATATTTATTTTTTTGTGTAGTTAATGAGAATATAAAAATAAATATTTATGAATAAAAAAATGTAAATACAATTAAAATACTAAAAAAATGAAAATACAAAAAATAGGAAAAAGAAAAAAAAACCACCGCTATGTTTTTATTAAAAAAAAGTTGAAATATTATATTTGTAAAAGGAAAAAAGCGCCCTATAAAAGTGAAAACATAAATTATTTTTAGGTTATGTGATGTTATTTTCTCTAATAAATAGGGGTTTTAAAAAATTATCTATAAAAATATTTTTTTTTAAATACTAAAAAAATATTTACACTTTTAAGATAAAAAATTGGATTAAATTTTTAAAAATATCTTATTTTTCAATAAAATAATTTTTTTAAATATTTCATCTTTTATTACAAATAATATTTTATTTCAATTTTTATCTTTTTTTAAATTTTATTGATAAACAAATATATTTCAATAAAATAATAAAAATTAACATTTTAAATTATATTTTTAACATATAAAATATATTAATTTTTATAAAATAAAAAAATTTAATTTTGATTACATATAAAAAATAACACTCACAATTAAAAAGGTAAAATATATAAAAATATGTTACTAAAAATTATTAAATTTATTTTTAAATAAATTTTAAATATTATATACATAAAAAATAAAATTTAAAAAAAAAATAATTTTATTGTGTATATGTTATGTGCATGTTGTGTGTATTTTATATGTTTATAATATATATTATATGTATGTTATATGTATATTTTGTTTATAGTATATTTTATGTATATGTTGAGAATATGAGAAAAATAATTTTTTTATAAATTAAAAAATAAAAAAATATATATATAAGTGAAAAAATAAAAGGGAAAAAAACTATAAAATACTATCATTTGTAAGGATGTGCAAAATAGTTTGAATCCGAATGATCTGACCTCAACTTGACCAATCCGATTAATTATATTGGTTTATATTAATTAAATTAATCTATTTTAATTTATATATTTACTTAGTAAAATCGATTGAATCTAATAAAAATAAATTAAATCCGACCAAATAAACTAATAATAATTAATTTTTAAAAAATAAAATTTTTTAATCAATTAATAATAGTTAAATTAGCTGGTTTCTAAAATTTCACTAACTTAACCATCACACATCCCTGACATTTAAAAAAAAAAAATCATACAATTGAAAAAAAAAAAACAGCAAATCGCGGCATCTTTGAAAATATGGTACGAAACCAACGTAAAACATATAAATTCCCCCTTAATAAATCCTTCGGAAGTTTTAATGTTAAAATTAAAATTCCTCTTTAATATTTTAATTTTAATATCATAAAATTAAAATTCCTCTTTAATATTATAATTTTAATATCATAAAATTAAAATTCCTCTTTAATATTTTAATTTTAATATCATACACGTATTTTTTTAATGTAAATTCCTTAATGTTTTATGTGCATATTTTATATAGTACAAGATAATTTTCAATTATTATAATTATCAACTGAAATACTAATACAATAATTGAGTATATATTTGATGTAATTATAAACCCGGCTATGAGTCGGATTTTTATTTGAAAACTGTTAAATTTTTTAAAAACTCAATGTTTAATCTGTAATTTTCTTTAATTATTGAGATTAATAGTCTAGCTTATTATAAGGTCTAGATGCAAATTAGGATGATCGCGTTTATGAATTTTTTGCTATTATGCGATCAAATGTTGATAGGACAACAGATATAGAAGATTGCATAAAATTGTACAGACAACAGTATAAATGTCACTAATGTCTATATCTATAATGCACAGTACAATAATTTGTATTTTTGATTATTAAGACACTTAAATCATTATAATGATGCACTAAAAAATATATATTGTTGTATTATAGGGGTCAGCATCAAACTATTAACCGATTAAATTTTCAGTTAATCAATTAAAATTTTAATTCGGTTAATTAATAATTTAAATATATGGTAAATTCGATTAATAGTAATTTGGTTAATTAATTAATTATTACAAAAAAAACTCATCACTAATTAAGCGTACAACTTGAGATACGACCCATACTGCGACAATTATTTTCTACCTGCATTTTATTCACTCTTTTAATAATTATATATTTATATATAATAACAATTAGCTTATAATATTTTAAAATTTTTTAATGAGTTTAATACGACTAAATTCACAAAATTGCATTATACCTAACTTTTAAGGGCCAGATATTTTAAATTATAAAATCAACGGCATTCAAATTTTATAATGAATTGTAAATACATGAAAGAATAATCATATATCCAATTTCAAAGATTTCTTCTAAAGAGTAAGATTAAAATTGAATTCTTAGAAGATAGTAAGTTTGATTTTAAAGTTTATTTATTAATTTATAATTTTTTGTTCCATATATAATTAGATTTGAAAGAAAGTTGGCAAATTTTGTGATTTTATTTATTTTTGGAACTGATTCATTATAATTTGCAATTCAATGATTAAATTTAGACATAAAAGTTGGTGAAAATCATGATGGAAAGATCAGTAAGGCGATGGCTTTGTTTTTTAATTTATTTCACATTAGTCAATATTTTTATAGTATAATTTATTTTTTATGTGACAGTAAAATGCTCAATTAAAGATCTATGGCCAATTAAAGATTTGTGGCCAATAAAAAAATAAATAGTAAATTTTACATATAGTACCTTAAATTTAAGTGTTATTTCAACTTCGTTTTTTTAATATGATTTATATTAATAATATCATTTAATTTTTAAAATTTATTTCAGTAAAATTCTTTTCGTCAAATTCATTAACAAAAGTTGACGTAGCAAAACATGTGAGAAAGATTTTATTGAAATAAATTTTAAAAGATGAGTGATATTTTTGATATAAATTATATTAAAGAGATGACATTGAACTAATTTTTAAACTTAAAGGACTATAGGTGGAATTAAATCGAAATTAAATCACTAAAGATAAAAGAAAAAATTCGATTAATTTTGAAATTAGCTAAATAATCAAAACAAAAAGTTTGGTCGTTTGATAAAAAAAACTACGTTGTCAAAAAATTCGATTAAATTCTAATTCGATCAGTTAATTAACTGACCGATCCAATACCAATCCCAATATAATAACGATCAAGGAAATAGTAATGAGTAATGATTAATATTTAATTGAAATATTTGATATTTTTTATTCAATTAACATATTTTTTAGATTGAGACTAGACAAAAATGTTGTATATCATACATTAAAAAGCTTTATAGAATTCAACTATTTCAATTCATTCGGTTTCCGTAAAAAAAGTATTAATAATAACGATCAACTGTGGAGGACCCTAGTTGGTGAGCTACTGGGCTAGTATTCTTGATGTTTAGGCTGCTTGGTGGATCGGATTGGCCCAAGGAGATAATAGTCCTACCGAGTAAATGTTACTGATTACCCACAATAACTACAAACTCTTATTCAAGGCATCTTCTAGCCTAACAATAACGATAAAATATTTATGATTACTGATTACGAGGTGAATTTTCAATAACTTTTAATTCGGGTTGGGTTTTGCTGTTGTCACTTCAACATGCAAGATAAGAGAACGGATCAAACTTTAATTAGAAAATTTCAATGTCTAAGTCAGTACTCAGATTATCTGTAGATAAATGAGTTAAAAGAGTAAAAAAAAATCATTTACTTATGTGGAGTTCACTCTATTTATAGTTGAAAAATAAAAAATACGATCTGAGTATGTACACAGACCTTTAAAGAATGTAAATATTATACGACTGTTGTAAAAATATATTTTCAGGATACTAAGAGCTTGGTTAAATTCTGAATGTTCGATACAGAGGTTCATCATTCTTTAAGAGCTCGGTCTTAATATTGAAAAAGTATTTGTCTAAATTTATGAGCCCATAAATAAGAGGTAGTACCAATTCTTATAAATATGGTTGAGACTCAAATATTTATATATTTGAAGTGGACTTAATGGTGTGAGTAGCCTTGTACCATCTTAATCTAAAGAATTAGAAATACTAGGTTTTCACAGAAATAATACAACTTGTTCAGTTGTTATTGATCTTTATTTACTCAAAATTCTAATTTTAGTTTGCCTCCCACTTTTTTCCAACTACCATTAATACGACTATAATACGATATCCGCAAAAGCAAAATATATAGTAATTTAATTTTTTTATCAGATATATATTAATTTAATTTGTTTTCATATTAGACCTTAATTTCAGATTTATTCAAGTTGCTTATAAATTTCAACTACGAAATGCCAAAATTGAAATAACAAAACAAACTCTAAATAATTATACTTAGACTAGATTATCCAATTTGACCGATGATGATGGTTCATTTGATTAGTTGCTAAAATTTGACCAAATAGATCATTCTGAGTATTGGTTAGTTTTTCAAAATATACGCAAACATTCATGAATTAGGACAAATTTGAAGGATTAAATAATGATCTGTACATATATATAAAAATTAGAAACAGGAAAGGAAATGGAAGGCAGAAAGCTTCTTCCTTATAAATTCCTTACCCTCAAGCTTCTGTAGCGAAATTGTTATCCACTGTTAAAAGTTCCTTTTCTAAAAACCCCTAAATATTATTCACCAACCGACCAAACTACTATTTTCTCTTTCTCTTCGTTTCTCTTTGACTCCTCTCTATCTTTTCTGTTTATCAAACTTCAATCTTTAAAGATAAGAGCAACAAAAAGGTTTCTACTTTTCTTGCCATTATCCATCATTTACATTCCAGTAAATTTATATTTTGCTTTGGGGACTTCGTGAATTCATTTGAACAGGTTTGTTCAAACTTTTTATCTTCTTTGCTTTGCTTTTAAATTCTTCTACTTAAGCTTCAATTTTTCGTACTTTTTCTATTTGGGTTTGCTTTATTTAGGGATTTCTTTAAATATCGGTTTGTGCAACTTGGTTATCTAGCTGATTCTTGGGAAAAAATTGAGGGAAAGGAAAATGGTTTCTCTTTGAAGCTTTCTATATTTGCATAAGAAAGAAATTGAATTCAATTTAATAATTTTAATTTTTCTTTGGGATAAAATGAAAACTCAGCTTAATTTAGCCAATACTAAGAAGCAGATTTTGCGATTTGCTCTTATATTGCAAGTCATTTAGGTATTATTAGGTCTCTCTGGAAATTTGAAGGTTTAAGTAAATGCAAAAAAAAAAAAAAAAACCTGGAATTTATTGTTTCTTTTTGGCGATTTACTTTTTTTTGGGTCAATATTACTTTTTTTTCAACGTTTTGCTGTTTTTTGTGTCTTTGTTATGTAGCTTTTGTTAAATGAGGACTTAATGAGTAGATGAGTGGTTGCTTAAAGTGGAGAAAATGGCGTTAGTGACCCATCAAATACAGGTAATTAAAGATGCGTTAAAGAACTGTTTATCTGGGCATCTGGGTGTTCGACGAAATGTAAAATTATATGGAGTTTATGTCCTGCAAAAATGATATTTTAGCCAACTGTCCTCAATTCATTTAGACCCTAATTCATTACCGATAAAATTGCCATATGTCATCCATGTTGATTTAATTTCTTCTGCATTGCAAGAACTTTTGGTAATGTTTATTTTCTTAAGAGTGGCAATTAAGGGTCTAGTCATGTTTAGTGCAGTCTCTTTTTTGTTTATTTATTTTTCTTGCTGTATTTATGGTCAATCAATCATGCTTAAGCCTTGTTATATTAAGATAATATTTATCTGCGTCATTTACTCTGCTAAATTGTTTCTTGGCATCAAAGATGATGTATTGTGCTTCATATTTGATTTTCATGTTGTCTCTCTGAATTTTGAGATTGAATTTGGCGAAATCAATGCCTCATGTATGATGCAGGTGGAGACACACCAGTTTTAATTCAGTGAAGCACATATTTGAGGTGAATATAACTGAGGAACAGAGGCAGTGCATTTGTTATCGTTGTGTTGTTTGTTTATTATTATTATGCTTGCAATCCAAAATTTCCAATATGAGGAATACATTCAAGAAAATATCAGTCTCTCATATTGCCTATCCACAAACAGATAGCTAATTTTAGGCTTGCCATTTCAAAATCTCTGTGATGTCATAGACCTAAGTTATATGTGATCATGTATATAGTAGAAGTTAAAGCCCTGGTGTTTGTGGATTATGAACCCATTCTTTTTGCAAACTGCTGTATTTAACACTGCAATGTATTGTTATTCTGTTGGCTTCACATGTTATTGTATATAATTTCATAGCTTCTTACAGATCACAAGCATCTACAGATTTGAGATATTGCTTTTATTTTTATAACCAGGGTTCTTATGCAACATTTCCACTAAGTCCTTTATCATGGAACAAAGGGTTCAAACTGAAGCAACATGTATCAACACTTCACATCTTTGGAAGAACAGATAGGCGTTTTCCAGTAAAGCGTATTCTTCGTTTAAGGTTAGCAACCTTGCTACATCATTTGATTCGTGATTAGTTTTTTTTTTCCTATTCAAATTTCTCAGGCTTAGGGTTTGGAGAAGACTGATTTCAAACTTCAGTTGCTGGGGATAAATCTGGCTTATTAATTATTTCTATGATGTCAAGGAACATTCTTGAATGATGATATGCCTATATTAATAATGCTACAGACATATGCCTGTCCCTTGAAATCGCTTTATCTTTTAATCTAAGGAATGCTAAACACAGAAACTGAGTAAAATTTTTTCCACAGTGTAGGGGCTTGTGTTAATGGACCCAAAGTCAAACTTTTGAAAATTTCAGCCTTTAAAGGTAATGTTCAAAAAGATGAATCAGGTAATAGAGCAAATGGATCCAAATTATCCAATAATTCTGTTAAACTTTCCTATGTACCAAAAGAAAGTGGGGAGAGCATCAAGGAATCTGCAAAAGTTCATAGTGCTCCAGTTTCTTATACCTCTGAAGCAAATGAAGGAATAGCAGGATCTCCTGCTATTCATAAGTTGTTCAAGAAATGGTTGAACATGTTGCGAACAGAGTTAGCAAGTCCAATAGCGGATGAAATTCTGGAAGGACCACCTTCAAGTGAAGAATTACAACAAACTCCGAGTACTACTCAAACCAATGAAAGAGACAAGATTCTAAAGGCAGTTTGGTGTCATTTTCTGGGACTAGATGCATCAATAAAGATACCCTTGCTTATTTTGTAAGCACAATGATCTCTACAGTCTCTCTCTCTCTCTCTCTCTGTGTGGTTCTTGCAATTGCAATGTATGTTTTCTTGTCCATGATACCTTCTCTGTTTAAACTAAAAGGTAAAGGCAAAAATCTGTGGTAGCATGCCATGACTCATTGATTATTAAACAATGGTATTTGGTAATTTGTTGCTACAACTGGTTTAATGAAGAAAGAAAAAAAATAAGAAGTCAATTTGATTGTTTACTTGCGTTGCTGACAGAGATTATGGTGTCAAATGTAGCTAGGAGATCTATCATTCAGCTAACTCAGCTATTATGAGCTAATGCTGTGTGGTATGCCATAATGGGAAATAATGTAAGATATTCAAATACACTCTTAGTTCAAACATTGAAAGAAAAGTGTGCTTTATTAATGATTACATATTCTGTTACCATATGTTAAACGTTGCCAGTTCTTTTATTTTTATAACTTGCAATACTGGCATCTGATATTGATAATCAACGCAAGGTGGTTATTATTAACAGTATACGAGTGCTATTCCACCATTTCACTTCTGAATCATTTACTTAATTTAGTTGACCCTCCGGCGGCTTTTTTAACCTTGCTTTTGTTATATTACAAGAATTTTCTCTGCTTCTAACTGTTCTGCTGTATTTGCAGCATCCCTTTGTACCTTGCTGTCAATGCCATTTATGGGGTTGATGTGTCCAAGGAGTTGACTCCTTTATGGATTTTGGGACCCCTGACCATGGCATTCTATGTCAAGATGCTCCGTGTTTTGTGGGCTCTGTATGTCTTCAGCTTTCAACAGACAGTTAAAATAATCAAGAACTTGCCTACTTATTATTTGGTGGCATCTAGCTATATTGCTGAGGGGAAGCTTAAAGAAGAAGTACAAGCGCGTGTGCTCCAACCTGTGATAAATGTTAAGAACTTGGATTACAAAGAGTTATCAAGGAAAAAGGTGAAGGAATTTGAAGAGTGGTTTGTGGATAAGTATCTTGATCTTGTGGAATCTATATGGCCCTATTATTGTAGGACTATCAGATTTTTAAAGAGGGCTAATCTGATTTAAAATGTTAAAAGTTTTAGGCGAACAAAAAACATTGAAGATAGGTTTATTTGGAAAATATTTCAGGAGGTTGAGATTTTTGAAATAGAGCTGGGAAACCCCATTTTAGACTGGGGTTCTTTTCATGCCTTCAGGCAAGTCAAGGATCACAGGAAAAGCAGATTTTTTGGATTCTGTAATTTTGTAGGGCATTCTTGTGCAAGATTCTTACCATCTGGTTCTTTTTTTTTGTTTTGTGTTCTTTCAGGTTATAGAAAGCCATGATAATGTTTCAACTTTATCGAGCTATTAATGAGAATTATGTTTGATCTTTCTATTATTTTGCTGAGTTCTTAACACAGGAAAATGAAATGAAAAAAGGGTTTGCTATCAGTTTCTTGATGCCCAGTTAAAATGTGATCAATTTGCTGCTGGTGCCTGGTGCTGCTTTCCTAGACAGAATCTTTGATTAAATGTTGGAACAGTATCATAATGGAATATAATGGCAAATTAGTTATTTTTCCAGTTTTGCTTAATAGATAGCATTGAACTACTTTGCTGTGTTTACTTACAAAAAGTTGTGCTATCTACCGAGGAAAATTTGGGTTGGTTTCTGTAAAAACCGAATCATCTCCGTTAACTATTAAATTCTATGATTTTCATTAAACTGCATGGTTCAGTGGCCAGATTATATTACATTATTCATTTAAATATAAATGTTAACAGCAATAAATTATTAAAAAAATTTAGCATTTTTACCAGTAAATCAATTTTTTTTTTGCGCCATGCAATATTAAATTAACTGTAAATTTCTCGAAGCTGCTTCTTCTTTTTGTTACTATTTCATGATTTGAAATTTGAAATTTCATCGATCCTTTTTCTTATATTTTCACCTCTCATATTATTGATTGGGTAAACGGGATAGGCTGTGTTACCGGGTGTAGACTGTGTCGTTATCCTGTAAAAATAGAATAATCTGCAAATGGATTGGCAGTAAACAGTGAGAGGCCCATATAATACGACATACAACCATCCAAACAGCGACCTTTTGTAAGCCTAAAAAATACAAAGAAGCAAGCCGCTCTCTTTCTTTCTTCTCTCTGGCTGCACTGCAACTCCATGAAACCAACTCCTCAAAATCTCCGAATTCCTCACAATTCCCACAATTCTCTTATTTTCTCCTAGAATTTTTTCATATGGATATCCATAAACTCTCTTTTATTCAATTGGGTTTGAGTTAAATATCATGAAATATTATAGTCTGTGCCTTAGCATAAAAGATAAGTAGATACATGTAAATGGCTGTTAAAGTTGGTTCTTCTTCATTTTTCCGCGTGGCTACTTCACTTTCTTCTTCTTTTAGACAAAGGAAAAGCTCCCAGGTATTATTTTATTCGTCTGTCAAAACTCTTCTCTGTCCCTTAATTTTTTGAAATGAGCATTGCTGAATTGTGGCATTGGTGTATTTAAATTAAACTTCGGTGGTGTCTTAGAGCCTTTACTTTTGGCTGGTAATTTTGATTTATCGTTCATGTATTGGCTACTTATTGGTCTATGACTCTATGGACATCCGGTTTTGGTTGACTTTTATAATATATGGATAATTATGTTAAAATACATCGCGACTTTAGTGTCAAAACTCAAACTATTGAATTAATCAAGCATTTTTATGTATAATTTTGTTCTTTAACTGATACGACCTCACATATGTACCAATAGAAGTGAACTATTTGGTGCAGATTGAGCAAAATCTGATTAGTGCAGCCTATTGGTTAACAATGACTCGAATGAGATGCTTTTACTTGGGTTGACATTGCAATTTTTTTTTAGATTTCCATACACGTGCTAAGCTGTTGTTTTGAGTTCTTTTTGACTTTGTATCATAAGCTTCATATGTAATGAGAGAGAAAAAAAATAAAACGATTTATGAAGTGACACTAAATTAATGATGAGGAAAATATTAAGAACTACTTCCTATGGAATGAATATTGCACTATATATATTCATGAAATGAGAAATGTACCACATAGTCACTTGTCCAGGCAATGTTGAGAATATATGTATATTAGGCATTCAGTACTCCAAGAAAAATAATTGTGAAGCACGTGGTAATCTTACATTTTTTAGAGGAATCAGCTGAGTGCTTGTTATTTTCATTTAAGGGGCCAATTTAAAAGGATTTGGAGTTTCTGTAATCAAGTTAGTGTTGGCGTTTCGGCAACTATTCCTATTTAGGATCACTTATCTGTGCCTTCTTTGGGAACCATAATCATCTAAGGACTTCCTAACTATTAATGACTGCACGTTATATAAAGATAGTTCTTCACTTAGATCTTTGGGTATAGTGGGAATGATAGTTTTCATGAAAAAACAAGGGACTAGTTCTTGTGTCTTTTTCAAATGTGAAGAAACGTGATTCTTTGTATTTGAACATCTTTCATATGGATGATTAGTGATTACAAGTTGTTGGGGAGTCTTTTATCCTCTAATAAACTTTTCTGACTCAACAAAGCCTCAATCTCAAGCTAGTTCAGGTTGGTTATATGGATTATTTTCTTCCCTTCTGCTTTGTTTGGAGCATATTTTATATCTGTTATCTTAAAGACCATCTAAGGTAATTTGGCAACATAAGATGCAGCATACGTACATGTCCTCGAGAGATCCTTGATCCCATACTTTTTTTTGGAATTAGTACATTTTCTGTAAATTAAGACACCCTGACCTGAATTCTCGTATTAGTTGGATTGATTTCCAATTCTTTCTATGCATGTTATGTCAACACATAATGTTAGAGCACATGCTAAGTCAAAGAAATTTGGTTAATTGCTCAACCAAGATAGCTTAGATCTTTGTTTTATGTTTATTTTCTTGGTGAATGAAAAATGAAAAGAAAAAAGTGCCTCAACAAAGCTAGGTGGCTTTGAATTTTTATCCTCTCAATTTTGTTCTCCTCTCTCTCCCTTCATTGCTTCTCTTCAGCTAATTTTCTCAATGTCATATTTTTCTTGTTTATCATCATCTTCTTCTTCTCTGTTTTTTTTTTAAAAATTATTATTGAGAATTCATTGCTGATTTGTCCTTACCCATTCTTATCTAGCCGTGCTTTTGGGAATTATACTTATCATCTTCATATCCAGTCCTTAATTAATGAATAAAGCACTTGATTTGCTCGATTAGTTTTCCTTAGATGCTGTTGCTGTATTATCCTATATCATATAATTTTTCATCTCCTTTACATTTTTTTTCTTATTTAGGTTGTCAGCAGATTTCACTTGTAAATTAACTTGCTTAGATTCATGAATTGTGTAATGTGAATTCTACATTATTTTTTGTTCAGTCAAAAAGTTCACACTTAAAATTGATGGGTTAATACTTGAATTGATATTTCTCAGAGAATTTGATTCATTGTGCTATTTTACACTAGAGTTACCTAAGAATATTTTCTAGATGAGAAATATGGAAATTTTTTGACATTTATCACTTCTCTTTTTCTGTTGTCCAGCCGAGTTTGTCAGAAAGACCACAATTTGAACTACGTTATAATGCTCAGAAGCTTAGAAATGCTAAAGGTAAGCTCAGTGACTAGTGAATACTTATCAAAACTCTAGTCCTGTTCTAAGTTATGATTTAGCACCATAAATCTGATTTTGCATCTTAAGGACTTTTCTGGTGCTCCTAATGGTAATAGTTTTGGAGCCTTTCTTCAGTTGTTTATGGGTCTGGCTTTTCATGTTAAGAGTTCTTGATTTTCAACATTTGATTTGATGATAACTGATCAAGGTTCTGATTTGATGATAACTTATCAAAGTTCTGATTTGATGATAACTGATCAAGGTTCTGATTTGATGATAACTTATCAAAGTTCTGATTTGATGATAACTGATCAAAGTTCTGAAGTCATTTCTACTTCTCTGAAGGAGTTTTCTAATTGTATTCTTCTGCTATTGCAAGTAATCAACTCATGGCACTTCACGGGCAGCCGGCTAACATTTAACAGAAGTTGCCCATGACAAAATGTGCTCTATGCAACTTCTCAGGACCAGGCACAACACAGCAAGCTCAAATCGGATGCATTTGAGCCAGAAGATCATGATTCTACTGATGAAAGGCTTTCTCCTGCAGGCAATTCTTTCAACCATTTTCAGGGAACTGATGGAAAACCGGGTTTAGTTTCATTCTACAATCGTCCTCATAAGATAAAGGATGAAGCCATTAAATCTGATGTGCAAAAGAACCAGAGCAGCTTATTGTGGTTTATGGGTCCTGCTGTCCTTGTAGCCTCTTTCATTTTCCCCGCACTTTATTTAAGGAGAATACTCTCCCCTGTATTTGAGGACTCTTTACAGACAGGTGAATGCCCTTTTCTCACTCTGTCTCTCTTTTTTTAGTAATATTTTTTTTTCGTGAGTTCTGATGCTTAGTATATGCAAGTTTTAAATAAATGAGTAAATTGAATGAATGATGCATGCACAGAAGAATGCTTTGAAGAATATTTTGGTTTATTGATTTTTTATTGTTATACTTTACTAAATTGAATGGCATTCATGTGATTCTCAGTCCTTGCATGAAGCCAAGTGGATTGTACAACATGATTTGGAAATTTTACGAACCAGGCTTAAATTTTTGCTCAAAATAGACTATCTAGGAAATAATGGCTGTAGATGGTATAACATCTTGGCGGTTGTGGAATTGTTTGATATTGTATTGTTAATATTGCTCATGTATCACATTTATATGTTTCTTTGCTGCTTTAATAAATTTATTGCAGGATAATTTTTTCCCCCTGTAAAAAAATCCTCTGCCTGCATCTGCAGATTTTCTCATACTGTTCTTCACAGAAGCTCTTTTCTATTGTGGTGTTGCGGTTTTTCTTCTGCTCATAGACCATATATTGAGGCCCACTGAACCAGATTCTATTGGGAATGGTGGCACAAACCTCACTCCCCAGTTTGAACAGCGAATTTCTTCTGTTGCTGCCTTGGTACTCAGTCTTATAATTCCTTTGGTGACAATGGGTTTGGTATGGCCATGGACAGGTCCTGCAGCTTCTGCAACCCTTGCTCCATACCTTGTTGGTATTATCGTTCAGTTTGCATTTGAGCAGTATGCAAGATATCGGAAGTCACCTTCATGGCCTGTGATTCCAATCATCTTTCAAGTAAGGGGCCAAGGGATGTTGTGACTTATTTTTGACCAATTTTTCTTTGGAGTTCTTCCGCATGGATTAGGAGAATGCAAGAAACAAACTCATACATCCTTTTAATCTTTTGATGTTACAATTTATTTACAGATGACGTTCTATCACATGTATGCTCATTTTAATACATTAGGGTAGTTTGATTAGAAAAAATTCTGTTTTAACTCTCTTACTTAATGTAATATACTTATGAATATGGATATTCTGTGATTAACCAATCAATAATATACTTATCTATTGCACCAACTGAATAGAGCAGCACAACTGGTGACAGCCCTATCATTTACGGTAAGAGGAGCTGAGATGACCTCACACAACTTAGAAATAAGCAGTTGATTGGGCACACTATTGAATGTCCTCCAATTCTTTGGTGTCATCTGCATTTGGTCACTCTCAAGCTTCCTAATGAAGTTTTACCCATCCACGACCAGGACGACTGCAGAATGATGCATTATTTTAGTTAAAGGATTGGTAAAATTGACTTCCATCATTGCAGAGAATGTGGTTCCTCTGGATTCAGGTAATCTATACATGTATGTAGGGTCCAACTCCATGATATGGTTTGGCTTAACAGTTGGCAGGATAACTTGAACGGTAAAAGGTCTGCATCATTATTGAAAGTTGCAATGCAGCATTTTCTGATATTCTGTCTCTAGGTTTCTGATCTTATTAATCATAATCAGAATGCTACGCAATATACAGCACTTGGTTTTTGTCACCTGTGTATTAATACTTCTTTTGAGGTCCACTTGAATGGATGTGTATTTCAAATTTGATTATTTTTGGATTTATATTTGAAGAAAAAAAAATAATAAAACACCAACATATTGTGAAATCGAAATACTCTTTCATTTGATTTCTTGTGTACCCAAGTGGACCTATAGACTTCATATTTCTGAGACTTTTTCTGGAGTTATCTTAACAGGCTGGTAAAGGTCTTTGTGGATTGCTGAGACTCATCATCTGTGTGCTTCTCATTCATTTATCTAAACTACTGATATTTGTACCATTTTTATTATATATTTTGGTGGGCTTTTTTCTTTTTTCCAAAGAAAGCGGTTACCAATTTGGCGTCTGAATTTTTCCCAAAAATGCAATGTGCAGCTCATTGTTCCAATTGGTGCAAGTGGTCTTGATACTTTATTTTCGGATCACATAAGAGTTTTAATTGCAGGGAATTACTTAGATTTTTCTTTTTGATAGAATTAAAGAAATAATTAAAAAAAAAACACTTGAAATTAGCTATTTCCATCAGTTGGGTCATAAAAAAAAAGTTTTTATCGTCGCTTAAGCAAACATTTTTCATACATCAAATTAAGCTTAGACTGTATAGGACTTTTTTTCAGTATAAAAAATTATGGTTTTAACATCATCATCTTCTTCCTTAGCATTGACTTCATTAATGCTACCTTCTCCTTTGGCTCCATGCCATTGTTGTTTTACTATTTTTCTCCCGAAAGTATGATATATATAAGTTTTAAGCGTAACTTGCCCTGCATGTCATTGGCAACCTTGTTATTGTTTCTATTAAGAAATTAACAAGTTAAGAAGAAGACACTGATTAGGTACGATTTGGAAATTCTCTTACAATGATCTATTTGTTTAATGCGAAAGTTTGATTTATTTGTTTAATCAGATGGCAATGTATTTGTTAAAAAAAAACCCCGAAGTCAAGTCCGCCGCCTCGAGAGATTTTAGCTTTGGTCTTCTGCTATAATATATCTTTATTATTACATTTGTATTTTTTTATTTTAATATAAAATATTTATTGAATTTTTTTAATAAATAACATATGAATATGAACATAATAAAAATATAATAAAAAGTTAACATGTTAACTTACTTTATTTTAATAGTAACTACTGTAATTTGAGATGTGTTACAAACATTTGGATATACACAAATAAAAGGGTACTATGTATATCCTTAAATGATGAGATAGAATAATAGATATAACATCTTTTTTAATAAAAACTTTCGAGTTTAAACTTTAAAAGTATTTTATTTTTTTAATGGACCTTTTCGATCAGAATATAAATTAATGGAATTTTTTAAAAATATTTTAAAAAATAAAAATATTTTAAAAAATACCATTTTTCTTTTTAATTTTAAAAATATTTATTTTTTAATTTTTAATTTTAAAAATATCTCTTTTCAGAGATATATTTTAGTATATATTTAACGTATTAAAAATATACTCAATTTTTAAAAGTATACATTAAATATATATTTAGTATAATAAAATTGTATAAAAAAATATAAAATATTTAAAAAAAGAGTTAAAAAAATGTGCTTTACATTCCTCTAAATTAATTTGTAATTTTTGAGCTGTAGAATAGTACAAGTGCAGCAACAAGGGCAATATTATCTCGTTTGCATAAGCAATAGGTAATTGGCTTGAGCACTTGGGAAAGGAAGTGGTCCATGCGGCAAAGTACTTGATTTCCATGCCTAGAAAATTTTGCCTGTTGGATTTTCATTCTTATTGGTTGTCTTTGCTTAGATCCTGAAAGGTTAAGCAAAGGGTGAAAAATATAAAGCTATGCATAATTTCCTATCAAGACCGTCCTTGTTTGTCTTTACACGTTTGGGTTCTTTCTTTTATTTAGAATAATGAAGAGAATCCTTTGAATATTATTAAATAAAAACAACCCTTTTAATATTATTGGACATATAATTCTCTTTTCTCCAGTTTAATTAATAAGACATATAATTGGACCTATGAAGGTGTCTTTGGATGTCTGTGGCTCTATTTTGCGCTTGAATTAATATTATTAAGGACAAAGTTTTAATTTAGTCTTGTACGGTAGTGAATGGTTCATTTTGACTCTTAAATATTTTTTAAATTAAATTAATTTTTTTTAAAATTAGCTCAAATCAATTATTTTTTAATAGAATCGTTAGAAGAATTTAACGGTTGCTGGCATGACAGCTTTTAAGGGTCTAATATGGACTTTAAATATATATTAAAATTCAAATTAAATTTTAAATCAAAATTTATAATTTAATAATGTTATAAATTATATTATTTTAAAAAATTATTAATAGATAATTTTTTAATATTAATAATTTATAACATTAATACATAATTTTATAATATTATAATTTATAATAATTTTATTAATTTATAATTTTTATAAATTTATAATATATTATAACAATTTTATAATTTATTAATATTATAAATTAAATTATTTTAAAAACTATTAATAGATAATTTTTTAATATCAATAATTTGTAATATTAATAAATAATTTTTTATAATATTAAATTAAAAAAATAACAAATAATCATAGATTATAATAATTTATAATATTAGAAATAATTTTAATTTTTCTTTAATTATAATAATTTATAATATCAATTTAATTTTAACAAATAATTTATAATATGAAAAATTAAATAATTAAAAAAATATTAAAAAATAAAATTATTATAGTTTTTTAATATTTAATTTTAATAATTAAATATCAAGCCTAAAATTACTCTCGAGCTTGATTTTTCAACCACTAAAATTACATGAACTTATATAAATTTTATTTTTTAAATACTGAGATTGTCTTATATCAAGACTTATTGTTCAATAGGACATTGTTGAATTACAATTTTCATAATATTTTGATTTTGGTGTATAGTGTGACTTTAATTGACTTGAAATATATTTGAATCTCTCTTTATTTGCTGTGAAAAAATATTTCTCCATTTATTGCATATGAAAAATCGGGCTTGAGAGTAGTTTTAGGCTTGATATTTAACTATTAAAATTAAATATTAATTAATTATAATAAATTTATTTTTTAATATAATTTTATTATTAAATAATTATTTAATTTTTCATATTATAAATTATTTGTTAAAATGAAATTAATATTATAACTTATTAAATTTAAATTTAAATTATTTTTAATATTGTAAAATATTATAATCTATGATTATTAGTTATTATTTTTAATATAATATAATAAAAAGTATTTATTAATGTTAAAATTATTGATCTTAAAAAATTATCTATTAATATTTTTTATAATAATATAATTTATTTTTTCATCAATAAATAATGTAATTTATAATATAAATAAATTATAAAATTTTTATACTATATCATAAATTATAAAATTATTAAAATTATAAGTTAATAAAATTATTATAAATTATAATATTATAAAAACTATTTATTGATATTATAAATTAATAATCTAATTTATAATATTAATAAATTATAAAATTGTTATAATATATCATAAATTATAAATTTATAAAAATTTTAAAAAAATATTATAAATTATAATATTATAAAAATTATTTATTGATATTATAAATTATTAACATTAAAAAATTATTTATTAATAATTTTTTAAAATAAACATTAATAAATTATAAATTTTAGTTTAAGAATCAATTTAGACCTTAATCTATGTTTAAAGTATATATTAGAACCTCATAAGCTGTCACGTTAGTAATTGTTAAACCCTTTTAACTGTAATGTTAAAAAAAATTGATTTGAGTTAATTTAAAAAAAATTAATTTATTTCAAAAATAATATTTAAGGATCAAATAATTCACTTATTATAGTATAGTAGTTAAATTGGACCTTTGTCCTTATTATTAACAACTTGTTTCTACTGGAAAATTCGTTGTGGTTGTTTTGCCCTTCTGTTTTCTTCTTATATTCAACTGGGTGTTAGGTGGTTTTTGGTAGAGAGCCAAGAGATTTGATATCTGGAATCCCTACAGTGTACAAATAAAAATTCAACAAAGAGTATAATTTAACAGTGAAAATTTGGAAGGTTCACCCGCACACGTATGTACAGAGGAAAGAAGATAAAGCAAAAAACAACTGCTCCACTTACGCATTCAGAAAAATCATCATAAGCCCACACAAGGCAATCAATTTTGGACTTGGCAATCAATCCAAGACAATGCTAATCAAAGTTATTTTGATTGCTTGTTTGTTTTGATGATTTAAATTCTACCATGAGTTTATCTCGTGGGAGTGCTTGATTCTAAATATATAAATAATTATTTATTTATTAATTATGTGCGAGGAAAGAATACCTATAATTTAAATTAGAGATCTAAACCAAAGTAACAAGAGCTCATAGCTACCAAATTATATTTTAATAATTACATAAATAAAATTTTTAGTTATTATCATCTCTACTTGTATCAATTGAGTTGACTTGTTTTTTTATCACAACCAATCAAAATTGATCCAAATGAATAATATCATGTTATAAAAACAGAGTATATCTCAAAAATAAACTATTCCATATTCAAAGTTTATTACACTTGTTCTTGATTTATATTGAAACATGCTCTTTTAAACTAATAGCGAGAGAAATGGACTCGCATGCATGGAAATTGAGCCAGATCTGCTATCAGATATATTATATTTTTTATAATTTCTTTTTAAGCATCCTATAATTTTGGTGAGATAATGGGTTCATACCTATTAAATTTGACAATTGTTGAAGCTTGATTGACTATGTCGCTTAGAAAGTCAAATTCTATTTAATATTTTGGATAAATTCTAATGGAATTTTGCAAAATGATATAAAGTAAACCATAAAATGACAAGAAAAACCCCAGTTTTTTGTTGTATTCGTTTTTGTAGGAGCAAGTGGGTATCTACCCAAACTTCCATGTTCTCCATACAGCAATACCTTTCACTCAATACCTTATCTGCATATATACACTTCCCCATATCTCAAGCTACTACTCATGGTACCTCCCATTTCATGATTGACTAAAGTTAAAAAAAAAACAAAAAACAGAGGTGAAAAGAGGCTTCTAGGAGTCAAAAGATTAATTACTGGTGTCTGGTGATGCATTATTGTTAGCTTTCTATAAAAAATGATTATTAGGCATGCCTTCTTCAACTGTACTTTATAAACTTCAAAGCTTTCATCATCCCACCAGTTTTAAACTTTTCTATAAGCATCTTTCATTCAAATTCCCTCCTCTAGCTCCTAATTCTATTCCTGTTGCTTTTTGTCTTACTGATTGATTCAGTTCAGCTTGAACTGATCCTTTCTTTTTCTTTGAATATGGATTGAGCATCCCGAGAAGTATCTGATACTAATTCTGATACTGTAATCTTTGTAATGCAAGTTGAAATGGACAGCATTCAAGTTTCTCATTTGATGCTGATTTTGTTTATTGTTTTTGCTGCTGTCAGCGGTGGAGATAACTCAACAGACTCTTATTGGCTTCTGAGAATCAAATCAGAATTGGTTGATCCTTTAGGAGTTCTTGACAGCTGGTCTCCAGCAGCTAATATGTGCAGCTGGAATGGACTTGTATGTTCAAATGATCAAACCCGTGTAGTGGGATTCAACCTATCCAGCTCAGGACTATCTGGTTCCATTTCTCGTGAGTTCTGGCATCTTGCTTTGCTTGAAACACTTGATTTGTCTTCAAATTTTCTCACTGGACTGATTCCTCCTGAACTTGGAAAGCTTCAACATTTGAGGATGCTGCTTCTGTATTCAAATTTTCTCTCTGGTAAGATTCCTGAAGACTTATGCTATTTGAAGAAATTACAAGTCCTTAGAATAGGAGATAATATATTATCAGGTGAAATTACACCAAGTATTGGCAACTTGACTGAGTTAAGAGTTTTGGCTCTTGCTTATTGCAAATTCAATGGAAGCATTCCAGTTGAGATTGGTAACTTGAAGCATCTGGTGTCTCTTGACGTGCAGAAGAACAGTCTCAGTGGCCTCATACCAGAAGAGATTCAGTACTGTGAAAAGCTTCAAAATTTTGCGGCATCAAACAACTGGCTTGGAGGAGATATCCCTGCTTCAATGGGGAAGCTTAAATCACTTCAAGTATTGAATTTGGCCAATAACAGCTTTTCAGGTTCAATTCCTGTTGAATTAAGTCATCTTTCCAACTTGAAGTATTTAAATCTTCTTGGGAATAGATTAAGTGGCCAGATTCCTTCGGAGCTGAACCAGTTGGTTCAACTTGAGAAGCTTGACTTATCAGTAAATAATTTTACAGGATCAATTAGCCTCTTCAATACCCAATTAAAGAACCTTCAAGCTCTGGTTCTATCTAATAATGATATAACCGGTAGCTTTCCAAGTAACTTCTGCCCTCGGAATTCGAATCTGCAGCAGCTTTTCGTGCATCAAAACAATCTGTCAGGCATGTTCCCTTCAGAGCTATTGAATTGCTCCTCTCTGCAACAGTTGGACCTTTCCAGTAACAACTTTGAAGGTGAGCTGTCATCAGGCCTCGACAAACTAGAGAACCTCACTGATCTTAAGCTCAACAGTAACAGTTTCAGTGGAATGTTACCTCCTGAAATTGGGAACATGAGTAACTTAGTGAATCTTTACCTGTTTGATAACATGATCATGGGGAGACTTCCACCAGAAATTGGCAAGTTACAAAGGCTTAGTTCTCTATATCTTTATGATAACCATCTATCAGGAGGGCTACCAATAGAGTTAACAAATTGCAGCAGCTTAACAGAAATTGATTTCTTTGGCAACCATTTCACTGGGTCGATTCCTCCAACTATTGGCAAGCTTAAGAATCTGATTGTCCTTCAACTAAGACAGAATGACTTGTCAGGTCCAATCCCACCAAGCTTGGGCTACTGCAGAAAGCTGCAGATTTTGGCCTTGGCAGATAACAAGCTTTCTGGAACATTGCCACAAACAGTCAGATTCCTTTCGGAACTGTATAAAATTACTCTTTACAATAACTCCTTTGAAGGTCCTCTTCCTTCATCTCTCTATTCTCTTAAAAAGTTGCAAATTATCAATTTTTCTCACAACCGGTTTAATGGAAGCATTTCTCCTCTCTTGGGTTCAAATTCTTTTATTGCCTTGGACTTAACCAATAATACTTTCTCTGGTCCCATTCCTTCTAGGCTAGCCATGTCAAGAAATTTAAGTCGTCTTCGCCTTGCAAACAATCATCTTATTGGAAACATTCCTAATGAATTCAAAAAACTCACAGAACTCAAATTTCTTGATTTATCATTCAACAATCTCACAGGAGATGAAATGCCTCAACTTTCGAATTGTATGAAACTTGAACACTTCCTACTTAGTAATAACCAATTTAATAGCACTATGCCTTCTTGGTTAGGGGACCTTGTAGAACTTGGAGAGCTAGATTTCTCATCCAACAGCTTTCATGGAGAAATACCTGCACAGCTTGGGAACTGCTCAAAATTACTCAAGCTTTCTCTTTATAGCAACAATCTTTCAGGCAAGATCCCGCAAGAGATAGGAAATCTTACTTCTCTCAATGTACTAAACCTGCAAAGAAACAATCTTTCTGGCTCCATCCCTCCGACAATTCAAGAATGTAAGAAGATTTTTGAACTGAGGCTCTCTGAGAATTTCTTGGCAGGTTCTATACCGCCTGAAATAGGAAAGCTAACGGAGTTGCAAGTAATCTTGGATCTCAGCAAGAACTCTCTTACTGGAGAGATTCCATCTTCTCTTGGAAATCTTGAGAAGTTGGAAAGATTGAATCTTTCTTTCAACCATCTCCAAGGAGAAGTGCCCTTTTCACTTGCAAAGCTGACAAGTCTCCACATGCTAAACCTGTCAAATAATGAACTTCTGGGCCAACTTCCTTCAACTTTTTCTGGATTCCCACTTAGCTCTTTCATGGGTAATGAAAAGTTATGTGGCCCACCATTAGAATCATGCTTGGAATCAGAGGGTCAAAAGAAGAAGAGCCTTTCAACTACTGCTGTTGTGGGCATTGTGGTGGCCATTGTGTTCACTTCCACAATAATTTGCTTGGTGATGCTTTATATAATGGTAAGAATTTGGTGCAACTGGATAAGAGTTACCATATCAAGCTTAGATGGTGGCACAGATCAACAAAAGATTACTAGAGAAGAAGAGAATTGGGGTTATGGAGAGGAGAATAGAAAGATTGGTGGTCATAATCAATACTCGAAAATGAACTCCTTGCCAATTGTTCCTGAACAAGATAATAAGCAGATTTCTAATACTTGCATTTTCCATTTCAAAATGGATGCAGAATTGATTTGAGAATATACATGTTTGCTGTTTCTTCAAGTGCCTCGGGTTTTGTACAATATTCTACCCTTTTTCTCTGCTTTCTTTGTAGTTCTTTTGCTGCTGCATTGGAATAATTATATGCTATCTCGGAGGTAGCCACTCAGCATACTGACTGTTTATAACAAATCAATGAAATTCTTATACATTAAAAATATCTGACACGTAGATTAAATGAAACAAATCAACATCAGTCATTAAAAATCTGACACATAGATTAAGGTTTAAAACTAATTTGTTTCATTTAATCTACGTGTCAGATATTTTTAATGTGTAAGAATCTCATTGGTTTGTTGTAAACAGTCAGCATGCTGAGTGGCTACCTCTGAGGTAGCATATAATTATTCACTGTATTGAGACTATTTTAGTTTAGAGACACCGAGACACCTTTTTCTTTTCCTTTCATTTTCAATAAATGTTTAGATCATTTGTTCAAGGAATTAACTTTGGGACACTTACAAAATTAACTAAAAAATAATTTTTATTTCAAAAATATTAAAAAAAATAAAAATATTTACATTTTAGAAAAAAATTAAAGTAAAATTTTAAAAATATTTAACTCAGAGATTTTTTTCTTTTCGATTCCTAATCAATATTATACTTCAATTTTTACTTTTTTTTTTCAAACTTCACTATTAAATAAAAATATTCTAATAAAATAATAAAAATTAATATTTTAATTAAAAAAATAACACTAAAAAATAATAAAAAATTATTAATAAAAATTATTAAATTTATTTTTAAATAAATTTTACGTACTATACACATAAAAAGTTAAAATAAAATAATTTCAGATATTATAGATATTTAGTAGATATTGTGAATATGTTATATATATATTTATATATATATATATATTATATATATTTTATGTAGATATTGTGTGGATGTTGTTTATATGTTGTATGAATATAAAATTAAAAAAATAAAGCTAAAAATTATTAAAAATACTAGGTAGATATTTGAAAGATGTTTGATAAATATTTAATAGATTTTGATAAATATTTGATGGATAAGATAGATGTTTGGTGGATGCTTAATATATATTGTGTATATATTATCAATTATTATGCGTGTATTTTATATATGTTGTGTATATATTTTTTATATGTATATTAAAAAATAACATAAAAAATTATTTTTAATTAAAAAAGTAAAAAATAAAAAAAATAAAAATGAGGAAAAAAAATAACTTCACAAAAGGTAAAATTGAAAAAAATAGACAGTTTTATATAAAAGTGAAAAATAAAATATTTGGGCCACTATTTTGGAAAAAGGAAAACTTAAAAGAGGTGATTAGTGTAATTGCCTCATTAATTTTCTTATATTAACTCATCTCTATTTAAACAGCCTAAACCAGTTTTAATCTGATTTATATTTTACTCTACATTTTTATTTTTAGCGGGTGTGATTGCTCTACTCACAATTCTAAAGTAAATACGTTTTGGATTGGGATCCTCTCATAAAGTATCCCTAACAGTGAAACCATTCCAATAAACAGCATTGCATGTGCTGCATACAAATGATGGCCCAATTTTAATATTTCAAAAAAAAAAAAACCACTATATTATACTTTTTTTTATTAACTGTATTATACCTTTTTTTTATCAAGACTATATTATACCTTTAATATCAAATAAATACCACATTTACCTCTAAAAGTAGAGTAGGTCTGAAATTAAAAATTGAAAAATTATTTTGAAAAGAGTATTTTTAAAATTACTTTTATTTTTTAAATATTTTTTGAAGAAATTAAAAAAAAAAAGTTCACGCACAATAAAAACCCAAGTAAGTTCATAAATGGGCCATCTAGAGTCCAACAAAACCAATGATTGGACTCAGCATGAATCCAATATGAACCCAACAAAACGCAGCTGAACAAGTTTATTGTGTTGCATATGGTTCAAAAAAAAAAGTTTATTGTGTTGCTTGCAGTGACGTGGCTGAGATCATGATATGGGCATTTACTGCTTATGTGGTTAAAATTGACATGGCAAAAATGGATGACAAGGATTATGTTGCTTATGTGGAGTTCAGCGATGTGGCATAATATAATGATGTGGACAACATTTTGCTGATGACATGAACAAAAATTAGTGATGTGGCAAATTATGTATGGTACAATCAAGAACAATTTTCTGTGTGGCATCATGGTGGTGACTGAATGACAGAGACAATAATTGGTGAAGTTGCACATGTATGCATGGACAATTTACCTACATGGCAGAGGCCATGTACAATGATGTGGTCATTTATTTAAATGGATCATGATGATGTGTACCGCTTGCATCATGGCAAATGCCAATGTGCTGTAAGGAATGTCATGTCACAGAGTTGCTTATATGGCGTTTGATGATAAGGATGGACCTTGATGATGTGGATACCGCAAGATGGGTTGTGGCCTAATTGATGCAACTTATAGCAATATGAGCCCAACTAAACATATGATTGGGACAAATTTAAACTTAAGAAAACTGATTCAGACCACCTTCACCGTCTTGGTTGGTCTTGTTCATTCCTTTTTCTTGTATTTTTATTTTTTATTTTTTGAAGTTTATATTTTTTTTTATCTTAAAAATAAAACTTTTCTTTAATATTATTTTTAAATAAGTTTTGTTTAATAGGATCAATTGCACTGATGGTCCTTCTGAATCAATTAGCAAACTAATTCAATAGAAGAGTGATTTATACCATTGAATAATCACACTCTCAAATAGACATTGGATTTGGAATATTTTAGCAATATGTCCGTTTATTTGTCAATAAATAAGCCCACGAAGCCTATTACCAGTATTGTAGCCCTTATTTCATTTCATGATTTATTTTTTTTTCCTAATTAGGACAAAAAAAAAAAGAACATTTCCCTTAGTACTTTAAATCTTGTTATTTCCCTTTCCATTTCCAAAACATATTGTTCAGAAAAAAAAAAGATTCGATTCATTGAATTGAATATATGTATATTAAACCACTTTTTTGTTAATTAGATTATGAACTTAAAATTTATACCAGTTTATTTCAATATATATATATATATATATATATTGCAAATAAAGACTAGTTAACCCGCCTTGAACAAATCTAAGCACTACTCATTAACTTAATTAGACGGTAGGGAAAATCAAAATAGTGGTGACATTTAATGTTAGATAAAGAAAAAAAAAAAACCTTATTACTTCACCGTTCTCCATAATTTCTTTCCCTTTCATAATCAAAGTGAAAAAAAAAAAACCATTTCTGGTATAAAACATTCCAAAAGCCAAAAGATCTATATAGAGGTTGTGAACATTATTGTTGATCTGAACAGGAGAGGAAGATTAATAAAGAAAGAATATTAGGTGGTAGAAGAAATGTATGCAAATCTAACAAGGTTGATGTAAATAAATTAAAGAAATTACAGCAACCTTTTCAGAAACTGCAGAAGCAAATCTACAAATACTTTGTCACTCAATTTGTGCAAAATATGGCCGCTTTGTCCACACCAATTTATATGGGTCACAAGCGGATGGAAGTTTTTTGCACCAAAACACACAAATATGTTCAATTATATAATGATTTATGAATCAAAGTTTTGATGTAATTAATCAACTTTATATTATATATTCACACATGTAATAAATATGTAAAAATGGATATAAGAAATTAGAGAAAATAAGAATTTAAATGAAAGAAAATGTATACAAATATGATATGAAGAGAAAGAGAAGACATTAAAGAATGGAAAGAAAGACGAAAGATGCAGAGAAAGAAGCAATGCAAAAGAGGAAATTGGTAGAGTTTTTATAAGAAGAGTTGAAGGTGTTAGGGTTTCGGGCAGCAAGCAGGCTGTCACTTACAAAGGGTAGATATTAGGGCAATATTGGTGTGGCTGCCCGTAGATTAAATATATATATATATTCATGCAAGTTGCTCATCTTTGAACTTATCTCTTGCAGTTCTAGCTACTTATTTAACGTATTTGGCTTTCATTTATTATAATTTATAAGTGGGATTGGAAATTGCTCAAGTTGTTTTTTATTATAACCAGACTTTACTTTTTTCCATACACTTACTATTTTAATAAAACAATTAATATATTAAATTTCATCTTTAATATTATTTATTAAAATATTTAATAAATATATCTCTATATAATAAAAAAATACATTTAAATTTATATTTTAACTAATTTTTTAATTATTATGAAATAAAAAAAATATCAGTTTAAAATGGATGAAATATAATTGTTACAAATTCTTTAAAATATTAGACTGTGCAAGAAATAAAAAAAATATCTAACTTTAGATAAAATTAAAAATAAATTATTTTTCAAATAGCAGTTTGAATATCATTTAAAAGGTCCATTTATTTAATTAAAAGATGTTGTATTTGACTAACCTGTGTTGTTTTTAAGATAGTGATAAAATATAACTATTTTTTTAATGATAAGAAAATTAATACTACTTTTTATCATTAATTTAAACATATAATAATTTGTCAGTATTTTCAACACTGCAACTTTCACAAAAATTTAAGATTTTTATCATTAATTAAGATATATAAATTTTAATAATCTCATATCAATATTTTCGGACATTTTCTTATGATAACTAAAGCAACAAGCTGATATGATAACATCCAGTGCTTAAGACTCGCCCGATAACCAAATAATAACATATACCATAAATTTAATTTTTTTATATTACCAAAATTGTTCAGATTAGTTAAAAGGGGCTGAATCTAAAAAATTATATAATATGATTATAAATAAGCATTTTATTTGAAATAAAAAATTAACTGAATGATAACATATTTTTTATATTGCATCACTGAGAAATTGAAGAATTCATTTAAATTTTAAGACTTTTTTTTAAAAAAAAATATCATCACATACCATTATTTAATTAAATTACCGTTCTAACAGGTTCTTCAGTCTGGTCAATCCTTTTCTTCAGACTTCAGTTCTCTTATTTTTGGTTGCTTGGAGTTGAGTAGAGTTTCACCAGAACTTCAATTCGCTTAGGTTCATCGACAAGTTGCCCATACGGTTACAAGGGTATCTCTTCATTATGCTAGTCAACATGATTCCTGATTTTCTTGTTAGTTTGTTTCCCTCTTGAGCAGAAAGTGTGGATCTTAGGTGAAGGTGCATGAGACAGGCCTCATGGCCAGGGTTTAGATAGATCCCATCTCTTGCTTCTTGTTTTGATTTGGGTTTTTATGATAGTTATTTGATTTATCTCCAAAAAAAAATGATCAGAATCACCGTCGTACAATTTCGCCTAAAATTTGACTTTCAAGTTGGAGCAAACCAGGCCAACTCCACTGAACCCCGAGCAAATTCCATATTGTTGATTCCATAAAATGAAATAATTGAGCAGGATAAATTGCTTGCTAGTGTTGGGATTAGATTTGCATTTGCTTGTTAGTGTTGGGATTAGATTTGCATGTACAATGGTTAATTACAAGTCAGTTCTACTTCCTAACCTACAAAACATGCAAAAGAAATAACTCCTCACCTACTCAGCATCACCGATTGATCAGTTTTTCCATTTTGAAGCTGTTAGATTACAAGCTGACCACCTTCCCTCGTCGACGATGACCTCTTTCACTGTCGAAGACTTTGGGATGCTTGCTTCTTTTTTTCCTCCTCTTATCAAAAACAAACAACAAAAGATTGTTTTACAAATAAAAGATTAGAAGAAAAGCTACAGGTCGAATCTACATATTTACATCCTTTTCCTCCTTGACTAAATCCACTAATTTTAGTTCACCCATAAGCCGGTCATATTCCCGGTTCACTTCTTCTATCTCATTCCTAAGCTGTGCCGCCTGTAAGAACAATAAGTATTTTCACAATTCAGATAAATTGACAAAGAATATAATTGGATAACAAAGAACTGTTATGCAATGTGTTCAATTTGAAAGCAACCTTCTGCAACTGCTTAAATAGTCAATTCTACTAAGCATCCGATAGTGACGTTACAACAAACACAACCACCCACCCACACACACACACACACACACACACACAAAAAGATTGTCTGCGCCATATACCTTTGCACCAAATTCTTCGTTCCTCGTCTCGTATTCCAGACATCTGAAAACAAGATAAAAAAAATTAACTTCTGCAAGAGTATAATGTAATCCAAGTTCTGCAAACTTAACAGCATGTGTTTACAGTCATTCTAGTCAACATATTTCTAGCCTCAAAAAGTGGATTGAAGTTAGACAGGTGTTTAATGAATTCATGATGGTGAAATAAATCCTCTCAAAATATAGCTTAAATGTCGACTACGGAATCCAAATAATGGTCCAAACGTTCTAGTGTGGATGACCAGATTCAAGTACTAAGGTCAAATACCCATTACAAACAAAATATGAACCAAAAGGCATGGATCCATACTGGACGCCTCCATGCAATCCAAAGCGCCAGGACATCTACACAAATCATCAGGAGATTAAATGCTTTTGCTCATGTACAAATGAATTTCTAATATACTTACTGAGATCGGAGTTTCTTGTTTTCCTGCATCAAGTTCAGAGCTTCCTGATATTTTGACCGAGTTGCAGTATTGACAGGCTACATCAAGAAGGAAAAAATACACTATAAATTAGGAATAATATTTAGTAGGGAACAAGAAGACAAAAGGCAAACATGTGACTTGATCAATTCGGGTATTTGATTTGCAATTATTCATCCCTGTCTCGGAAACAGCATCAAAAAATGGAATACGGATGCATGGGGAAAAATAACAAACAGGAAAAAAGGGCGAAAGAGATTGATAAAAAGGATGAAAGATAGTGAAAAAAGGAAAGAAGTTGTTATTAATGTGTGAATGGGATGCATGTGTCTCAGGATGTATTTATATCAACTACTGAATCTGTGTTTCTGTATTATATGCTAACATGCTACCCCTTCCACAACCAGAATTCTGATTGTGAAGAAGACCTGGAAATGAAACAAAGTACATTCCCTTTTCATCAAGTAGGTAAAGTAGGCATATGAACCATTTTTTACGCCACAGATAATGACAAGAATAAAGCATCTGGAATTCACTTCAGTATAAATTATACTTCAGATTGTTCCTCACACAGACCTGTGCTTCCAAACTCCACCCCGAAGCAATCGAATTGGACTGAGACTGTGCTTGCCTTATCAAACCATCAAATTCCACCAAATCATCAAGTTCTTTCCTTTTCTTATGCAATCCTGTCCAAACATTAAGGGCATTATTCCAAAATATTTTTGAAAACTCAGTGATAATAGCTGTGAGCTTTTATTAAAGCATACAAACAGTAAAATAAATTGACTTCTTTTTAGAAACATAATTTCTATTTGAAAGCCTCTACCTGCAGTAGACAATGCTTTTACACTACTGGCAATAGGGGATCTTTGATTCAACATGACAGACTTTGCTTTTCCATGTGCCATACCAACAGATGATTTCTGTTTAGGCTCTGATGCGGGAGTTTTCTTCTTCACCTGGTACCCAATGAGTCCACAATGACAGTCCCTGCCGAAGTTCAATGATTTACATCACATGGCTTTCAGACACACAAGCTCACATGTTATTACAAACATTTGCTACCACAGACTTCATAATTCCGGGTATATGCTACACTGTAAAAGGTAAATTCCCTATAAACTCAAGTCATGAAAATTTGGAAGCATGATATTATGCAATATCTTTTTTTGTCACCGCCTCATGAAGCATGATGATGGGTTGGCACTCGGAACAAAACTAAGATCCTAACTGTGTTTAGACAAGATAATAGTAATGGAGAAACAATCTAAGTGAAAACTTCCAAAACCAACAAAAGACAATTGGTTTCATGTACTCTCACATCCTGTATAAAAATTTACCAGTACTCCCACGTCATCTCCTTCAATCGAGTTTCAAGTTTCTGAAATAGAGAAGTCCTCTCAAAATCTTGTTTGTTATGAGTTGGTTCGACAAAATTTGCTTCCAGAACACCTAAGAGAGTATTAACAGAAAATTGCTGTTCATGTGTTGCAATTCTCAGCCAATTTACCTCAAAACAGAAAAATAAAATGATATGAATATGAAGAAAGCATTTAAAGTGGTTCTCACCAACCACGCCTCTACCTCTACTATCTGCATAGCTCACAACCTGCCAAAATGGCTGCAAGGCCAGAGAAAGAAGATAGATTTAACAAGTTGCCTCACTTTTAAGAAAAGAGCACAGAGGAGGAAAACCAAAGCAGCAGCAACAACACATAGGTATTCTTAAACTGGCGAGAGAGAGAGAGAGGTTGGGGGAGGGGGATGGATGATATAACATTCTACAGTCCCATTTTCCCATCTCGAAAATGCATGCTTTTCTCTAGACACTTAAATGGGTAGATATCCTTAGCACTTCATGCTATTTTTTATTTTTAGAATCACAGGAAACATAGTTTAATAAATCCACAAATGACCAGTTATTTCATCTTTTAGCCGAATAATGATTATTCTACTTTACACAACCGATTGTACTGCAATAAATTGATTTCATTGTACTGCAATAAATTGATTTCATTTGTTGAATTCAATTCCCCACCAGGATATTATTACTTTCTAACATGATACTGAGCTCAATTTCAACTTTTTTGAAGGCTATTCTTCCTAAATGTTCAGAAAAAAATCCAAATAAACTTGCACATGTGTGCACTTCTCTATGTCGAATACATTAGATGGAAGTAAAGTGTACTTTTCTTAAATTATGTGCGGACCATTCAGTAGTAATGAAATTTGGCAGACCAATAAAAAATAAGCAAATATTAGATGTCTTTGTTATCACTCTGAAAGTTGACAACACCCAAATAAGATGTGGTAAAAAATGAAAACCATTTACAAAAACCCCACAGAAGGCTATGGGCTACAACCAATGATAAATATGCAGGAACAACAGACCATTGCCATAATTGAAAACTAAAGAGAAAGAAAACCTTTTACAAAAGACACGCACCAGTATTAAACGATTCTTGTGGTACACATTGAAACCATGAAGATTGACATGTGGAGCTTCTTTAAGAAACCCAATTGTGGTTACGACTTGACCCTGCATAGTTAAACCAGAAAGCAATCTGATTATAATCACCAAAAATGTGAACCATGTGACTTTCTATAACATTTATCACCCAGGTAAATAGGAGAACTCTTGAAAGGCAGCATCACACCACATGTTTAAAATTCATTAATGGATACATGAAGATTTATATACAGAAATAGACTTGTGATCCCAATCCAGCTTCATAGGGAACCAGGGACACTTCCCACCAAAATGTTTCATCTCAATACAAATGCACACACTTGCAAATGTTTTCCATTATTATAAGGATAAAATAATCCACTTTAAACTTAATATCCATTTGTCTTGGATTACAGTAATTATTTTTTCTTTATAGTCTTTTTCCACAAATAATGTTGCAAATGATGTTTGCTCATTTACAGGATAAGATTAATTAATTCCAGCAATTCATGTTTGATATAATTTGACAAATGAAACCTCGAATCATTCACTATGTGTTCAACAGACAGTAAAGACATTCATAAATCCTGCATACAAATTAACACAAACCTCTAAACATCCACCACTTTGAGGTCTATACAGAATGAATTCTTGAAATTTGAGATCATTAGCAAGATTATGATGCTCAACTAGTTGTCCACGCAATATTATTTGGAAAGTTTCAGGTATTCGCAAGTACAAGATGGACAAATACACCTGTAAAGCATAAAAAAGGACTGTTTAATATTTGTTTATTTTAATTGTATGTTCATGTACTAGCATAAGGCCACATGAGCATGTATGAGCATAAGACCACGTGTGCATGTACAAAAAAGGAATGTGTGCAGACATTCCCGCAAGTGAATGCCTGCATTAAGTTCCTGCTATAAATTATAAACTTACTCGAAGAGAGTAATGCAACCGGTTGGCAATGTGCTGTTCGTTGACTGATCTCCAAGCAGGGATAGTCTCTACTTTTTTTATATCCCCACCAATACGAATATCCTGCGACTCAACCCATGATATGCCAATTATTTGAGAATAATAACATTAAACGAAATAGAAAATAGAGATGGAATACAAACACAACAGGGAAAAAAAAAAGAAAAGAAAACCTTAGCATCTGTATCAAAGTCGAGCTCCATAATGCCATCATCATTGAACCATAAATTATAAATGATGACTTTTGTCCCATGTGATCCAATATCATCAAACTGCAACCAAATTATATACACATCAACAAAAGCTTGAGTGGGGTTAAATATGAAGCAATCAACAAAGCAAGAAAAATCTATTGAATTTCATTTGATCAATGATGAGAAAGGGACTGTGAAGTTTCATTTGTCTCTCTATTGAATTCCTTTTTGCCTAAATTGGATAAAAGGTATCAAAACAGGTATTCTGTGAATTTTCTTTGGGTTAAAAGGTCCCATAGTTTGTATGTTAGTACTATGCAGCTTTGAACAAGATGAGCACAATAACTGGACATTTGTAATCTGGCATCTCAGGACGTGTGACTTTCAATTTGTAATCTCAAGATAAATAAACCACATACTCCTCAGGATAGGGAATATTTATTTAAAACAAATCGAGGAGGTTTACTAAATTGTTGTTCCTCATTTTAAACAGCTGCAACTATTCCACATTGGGTTTCTACCACTCTCTGGGTTCAATTTGTTTAAAGAATTTATGAGGAGAAATTTGAAGATGAAGCTTAACGACATATTGCTATTGTAAAGCAAGTCAAAAAGAGGAGCAGGAATGTCATTCCTTACCAAATACTTTTCCGCATGCTTAAGAAGATGTGCAGAACATCTCCCTCACTAAAATGCCCACCCCCCCAAAACACACACACACACACCCCTCGAAGCCTTAGTTTTGGACTAGGAACATGACACATCCCTTTTTTTGCTAGCTTCTATCTCCAATATAAAGCATTTGATCACATACTTGACAACAGCAGACAGCATTCACGTTCTAAAGCAATATTACAACAGGCCCTGAACATACATCAGCTCACATTCTGGGTCCATAAAATCCAACTCCAATAATTTTTGGGAACCAGTAGTTATAGACTTAAGAATGCATGTGCCCATAATATTTTTATCCATCTATATTCTTAAACAGAAATCATCTTATATGGGAATAGGACCCATCGCAAGAACTTGGTTTGCATTAAGCAACTTTATAATAAAACAAATCAACTGAGAAAATATATATGTAGATATGGAGCAGAAATATGTACACGACAAATGATGGCGATGAAACAAGGGAGAGGGAAGGAAAGAAGCTTACTTGCTTCAGAAGCTCTGCTTCTGTTGCATATGGAGACCACTGCAACAACATAGAAAGATTAGACATAAAATGCTCTTTACCACAGCGATGTGAACTTTCCAAATTTCCAGTAATAATATTATACTCATAATCCACCTGCAGATGGAACAGCCTCTTAAAGTCAGTTATAGAAAAGCAAAATAAAGAATAGGGGCACAACACACGAGCAGCAGCTACCAAGTCACCATCACAAACTAAAATGTCAGAAATTGTAAACTAAGTTTAAGACCTAATATTTCACTAATAACCATCAAGACTTACCACAGGATATTAATAAATTTTGACACATGAACTCATTCTTTTACATTTTTTTAGGATCTTTCTCATCACTTTATATGAGCATATAGCATATATCGAGCATATAATAAAAACTTTAGATGAATGTTCTATCTACAGTATGTGCACATATTGTGCAAATTCCATTATCAATAATATTATTTACGTATTCATCTATCCATTTAGTAAGTAGGAACCTCATTCAGAAAACTGTAACACATCCATGTACATACAGTTATAAAATGATATTTAAACAGTTCCCATTATTATTTTTTCACAGGAAACTCTCAAATACACATGAAAGGTATCAGAAAGAAAACAAATTAACAACTAAAGCAGGCAGTAAAACTCACCATTGGCACTACTATCCTGTCATGGCCTGCTCTAGACAAAAATGTATAAGAGAGAAGACCAATGCTTTGTGTCAATGCCCTGCTGATTAAATAATCTAATAAGGTGATGAGCTTAACATAGCAAATACATACTACAAAAAATATCATTGCAATAGAAAAGCGAGAAATTTATAGATGATCTATACATTTGAATTGTCTTAGGTTTTTTCATAGGCATGAGATACTCATTTCTCTACACTGAATCAGACAAACTGCCAAAATGAGAGCAGAAGCAACTGCAATGGAGATAAAACCTAAACATGGCCCATAATCCTGCAGCCAACTCTCTCTAAACATGCAAAAATGACAACTAACTGACAACTCCAGGTATCCCAACACACAATGCAAGGACAAGAGAAAATAATGAAAACCACTACTCATGCAGAACAGAAATGCATTCTCTTCTGTAAGAAAAGAAAATTTATCAAATGAAAAAAAAAGGCGAATCAGTATTCTCCTAATCTGAGCAGGACAACAAACACACTTAATAAATTTGTGCCAGCCATTCATACTGAATGCTGCACAATACTTGTAGACATTTCTCAATTGCCCCAGAAGTAGAAACCCAGAAGGAAGCCAAGAGATGTCCCATAAAAGATAAGTGACAAACTAGATCCATTTTTTCGATATCTCTAAAGTGTGAGCAAACCATTAAAATGATAATTTGATCAAATTAAACCAATTTCTACACAATATTATATGTTATATACAACTATATGGCTTAAGCAATAATAAACATTTAAATTCAAATTCACAAATCAATATCATGAGATTTCAGTATTGCAATCAAACCCTTCATGCAAATGGCGACTGAAGACAACAACATCTGCCCCAAGCCTCATAGTGCTGGTCTTAAAGCCATTACCATCTGAAAGACCAAGTGTTGAGTTAATAAATATGAAAGAGAAAACTATATAATTTGTGAAGTGAACAAGATCCATACATTGCCCAATAGCAGATTTGGATTTTTTATCAGAAAACCCAAAACTCATGCATCGCCGCATTGCTTCAGGGTCCATTCCACCACCATTATCTAGTTGCAGTACCAAATTTTGGACAAAGGTTAGCTCCTGTTCATTTATCTCACTAAATTTCAAATCGATAAACATAAAGTAATCCCCGTTGGTAAGATCAGCATACCTTGAATAAGCAATGCTGGACTTCCATCTCTTGGATTTAAGGTTTTATCTACAATGACAGCAGTGGCTCCATTTTGGATCTACTAAATAGAAAGAAAAAAGGACATGAACAGTGAAATGCAAAGCATTAAGAAATCACCAGATGATAAGAAAATATCAATAAACTTGAGCTACTGGCAAATTACAATAACAGATGCAAGAAAGGCCAGGTAACATAATACAAACTTATTTGACTAAAGATTCATATTTGCAATACGCCTCAAGATCCATTCTTATGGAAAAAAATCATGAAAAGGGAAATATATTTATACGCAAAATATTGAATGACGTATCAAAAAACAAAAAATAACAAGTAAAAGCCGAAACAAACCATTGAAAAAGAAGAAAGTTAGAATTAGGGTATCAAATAATTTAGTATCACATTAGAAAAAAAAACAAATAAATTAGAGTCAGGCTACCAAATCGTCATTCCAACAATATAAAGCCAACCCAACAATGGAACATAAACAAAGAGAGGTAAAGATTGAAAAATATAAAACCAACCCAACATTTGAATCAGAAACAAAGAAAAAGAGACAATTTATAATTATAAGAAATGGTTTCTTCCTACAAAATAAATACATAAGAAATAATCAATATGATAAAAGGGCTCTCCAAATTTAAGCGAATATTACAGCTAAAGACATCCCTCCAAAACAAAATGAAGAGATCATTAACTGTCCTAGAAATAGAAAAGCGGGGCCCAAAGAAGAAACCTTCTTGCTTAGAGTAATAGCATATGAACATATTTATGCATGAAGATTCTTGAATGAAAACCTTTAATATAAAGTACACTCCATCTCTAGTTTCATCTAGGATTTTTGAATATCCATGTTTAGTTCATTTGTAACATCACATGCCACCTTCCAAAAATGCTTACTCAAATTACTTTGGAAAATATAAGACCTTAAACAAGTACAAAAGCCCTCCTCATTGCACCGTCAATGTAAGATATAGCTCAACTTGTCACAACATATTCCTTTTATTTAGACCCTAACATCCTTGCCAAGAAAAGTGCACATTGAACAAAAGCTTAAAAATAAAATAGCATAACCACATTCCACCAATAGAATAGTGGGACCAATTCAACTCTAACACCAATTCTGTCTATTAATAAAAATGATAATCAGAGATAACTCGATTAATAGGGAAAACATGAAAGAACTTAATTACGTACTAAATCCAAGCCAACCTAATAAGGAATTCATTTTACCCCAAACAGCCCTTGGTATTTACTCTCCTTTTCCCCTATGGTAGATGGATTATAACAGCGCCTATAATAATATTTGGAACTAGTAAGTACTTTTTCACCAGTACATGCCAAGTCAACCTAAGCTACCCTCATCCTCTTTATAGAGATTCTAATGTGCTCAACCTTCCATCGCATAGTATTTGTTGGTCCAAAATGCGCGTGCACAAGCAACCTCTCTCAACTCATTTACAGTGGTGCCACTTTCAACGTCCTAAAAATGTACCCACAATAGATCATTCTTTGTAATTCTACACATCCACCTTAGCATCCTCATCCCACTGCACTCAAATTTAGGATATTTTCAATCATTTGATTGAATAAAAATGTTATAGAGCTTTCTGAACTTAGGATCTAAAAATTACAAGACCAATATTGCATATCTACTTTTCAAACATCCTGCTTTAATATTGTAGAAATACCATGTGCCTTGAGAAAGTTAAGCCAAATGCACATCAATGACTATATAAATGGGACTGAAATATTATCTTACTTAAAACCAATTAAATGGTGTTAAGATTCAATTTACTACACTTATATATTATTATATTTTCTTATATTTTTCAATGTAAGATTATATTTTCCAATACTCCCCATCATGCACAATTGGGCTTGGACCAATTTCACTTGCCCAATATAGATGTCAACCTATTATTAAGGCTCATCCAAAATTACCTATGCCTACTTTCTTAAGACCCTAGGTTAACAAATGGGTCAGGATCCTTTTCTTAGCCCAAACTCCAGGTCTTCAAATATGAGCCCAAGATCATCCAATCGCTGGACCATCTTCTGCTCTAATACCATATAGAAACTCCATGAGGCTTGAAAATATTGGGTCAACTGCACATCAATGGCCATACAAATGAGGTTGAAACCTCATCCTGTACAAAACCAATTGATTTGAATTAAAATTCAATTTACTCCACTTATATCTCATCCTATTTTCTTATATTTTTTCAATGTGGGATTATATTTTCCAACAAATATTATGATTGACAACCTTTTCATCCTTTGTGTCTCGTCATTGTATATATGTGCTTAGCAAGATGTATACGAAACAAAACTTCTGCTTCATTCATTTCCTCTTTCAACTCAACTCAATTAAGCCCCAATCCCAATTCAACTAAGATTGACTGTATGAATTTTTTTTTACTCACCAATTATAGGTTACATCTTCGAAGAGATATAGGTCACAAGGTCATTCTGAATCATTTTTTTGTCATGTTAATTTATGTCTTCCCCAAATAGGAGCATCATGAGGTTTTGATTCATATGGTCAAGCCACCTCAATCTGTGTTATCTTATTTTATCATCAATAGAAACCACTCTCATATTTGCTTTAATGTACTCATTACAAATTTTATCCATCTTAATATATCCACATATTCATCTTAGCATACTCACTTTAACAACACTCATTTTACCAATGTTGAACCTAGGTGCAACCCATCTAAAATAATAAAATCTTTAGTATCCCCTCCAACTATCCAAATTAGTTTAGGGAGACACAAGTGTCCAAATGTAAATAATGTCCCATAAATATCTCTCTTTAAAAATAGTCAACCACACAACTCCTACATCTTCAAAATATTTCCACACCTCAATGAGGTGCTTCTCCTTAACTTTTTGTTAACCCTAGGGAACTATAACATCAATAAACATCTTGCACTAAAAGACATCCACTTGAACATCCTTTGTCAATTTTATAATATCTTCCAACATGCAATGAAAAATGCAAATTACTTAAACTAAAGTTACCTCATCAATTGCATTATCAAGCAATTCTGCTATGGCTGCAAAAACAAAGTGAAAATACTAATGAGTGTAACTATTGAAAATTGTTCATAAAGGAAATCAAACCAAAAAATAGATTAGCTTAACGTACCACCGAAGGCCCATTTATGTGAAGTGGCATTTGAATGTAGAAACATAGGGTGGACATGGAGATAACTTTTGCCATCTGCTATCCCTCAAAAGTATTAACCAGTTCAAAAGAAACACAAAAACATTAGAGAAAAATTGGATCAAGCATCTATAGACACTTACATAAATTTAAATGAGAATTACAAAATTTTATCACCCAACTCAAAAGCAACATCAAGAGTATAAGAAACTCCAGACAATTTATAATAAATAGCAAACAAGCCAAACCATGCATGTACATAAAAATTAACTTGAATGCTTAATTTATTAAAATTAAACAAACCAATAAGAAAACTGAGAAATAAATGAGTCAAAGGAAAGCATACTTTTCATTTAGGCTACTAAGCTATATTTTTTATAGTTATTAAGTAAGCCCATATCTAGATTCATCCATAATATGATTTTAAATTTCATTCAAACTTAAGCATAATGATGACCGATACTTGTTACTATTTATTCAGAAACAAACATTTAAACATCACATTTTTCTTAAATACCACATTATTTAAAACATCATCCCTAAAAACACATTCTATGACTAAAACATTAAAAAGAACAAGTTAAGCCTTGAATCTCTCAAGATAACACTCTAATTATTTCACATAAATGTACAAATAATTTCATTAACAATTTTTATTAGAGAGAGCTACAATAAGGACGCAAAATATAAAACTAAACCAATATAAAAAAAAAGGTGCTAATTTTCTTAACAAGGTTTTGTTCCCACTCAATTTTTAAGTTATCAGCAATTTCAACCACACATTCAACAAACAACCTAAGTTAGAAAGATAAAGAAAAGTCAAACTCAATTTTGTGCTTGTTAAGCAAGCAACAAACAAACTAAACTTCTCAACTTTAGTTAAATTGTTTCAAGAAGATAGTTAAGTTTAGAGCAAAGTCCATAAGCAAGCTAAAGCTTCAACACGCATGACTAAATATGATTCATATGCAACCCTAAACGGACTTTAATTATATTATGCAAAAAGATTGACACATACTTTGAAGTGTGACCTTGTTACCGAGACCATCATCATAGTTTCCTGCTTTCCAAAATTGACGACAAATTGGTGCTGGACATATGGTTGAAGCAGAAGAAATGCCGGTGTCATGCCCTGGAGATTGTCCTTGCTCCAATACACTAGAGCTACTTTGACCAATACTCGGCACAGTTGAGCTTCTATTTTCTTCAATTTCTTGTCTTCCAAATTGCTTCGTAGACTTTTGATTCTTGGCCAATTGGACATCTTGGGGATTTTTCCCTTCTAGTCCACCTCTAGCGAAATTTGATTCTAATTTGATGGCTTTCATATCCACCTTTTCAAATCCATTATCACTGCATAAGTGTACAAATCTCTAAAGTTGATCTTGAACACCACAATGCTATAATGAAAAAAAGATGACTAAAGGCATGGCACAATTATACCAAGAAACATGACAAAGCTGGATCCATATTTTAAAGCATTTTTAGTTCTAACGATGAGCAAATCAAGCTCAAATTTGAGAGAAAGGCAACCAAAATTTTTAATAAAGCATCATATAGTTGCCCAAACAATTTTGGAATTATAATTAAGGCCAAGAGTGCTTACAAAGCATTGATTAAGAAAAAAATGCCTTAGACAAAGCTAAATAAATAAATAAATTTAAGAATATATTACAAAAATTATCACAAGAAATACCAAAGACCAAAAGTAGAAGAAAACTTAACAACCAAAACAACAAACAAAGTAGGAAAAAACTTAGGGCGAATAAAGAGAAAACCTAGTTGTGGTCGCTAGTGATTTTGAGAGAGATAAAGAGAGATGTGCAACCAGTTTTAGCTGTTGGAGGCAATTTTGAAGTAGAGAAAAAAGCTGCAGGGGGAGGCAAAGAGATGAGCAGTAAAGGGAGCTGAAACAAAATAAAAAAAAAGGGAAAGAGATTTGGACATCTATTGAGAGAGTCACTTTCATCTAATGGCTTCTTTTTACATAAAGAAAAGTGTTCATGATGAGAATGCTAAGATAAATATATGATCATACTAAAATTGATAGAATATGTAACAAAAACATTAGAGAAAAGGTGAGGATTGTGTCAATTAAGAACAAAATCAGGGAAGAGAGATTATTTTTTGAACATGTGAAACTTAAAAGGCAGCTCGATACACTAATGCTCCCGCTATGCACCGGGTCTGGAGAAGGGTCGGACCCATTGAATCTTTGTACACGACCTTCCCTTGTAATTATAGGAGGCCGTTTCCACGACTCGAAATCTCAATTAGGAAAATTGAAAACGTTATGATAGAGAGAGGAAGAAAGGAATAGGTATATGTAAAGTAACTCGGAAGAGAGGAATACAATATGATTTAAGAGCATTACAACTTTCAAAAGACGTAAGCCAGAATGGTTTAGAATGGAAACAAATAATCCATATAGCTAGACTCCAATTAATTTTCAATTAATTTTTAAAAATTTCAAAGATCCCATAATACTTGACCCCTTTCCTTTTAGTTTCCATTTCCAATAGGACTCAAAAACATTGGAACGTGATCCCCTCTACATTTCCACACATCAAAATTCAAAATCAAATATTTTACCCAATATTACATTTCCATATAATATTAGAGCATTGGGAATACAATAGGATTCCATTTTTTGCTTCGATACGCAAACATTCTAAATTTTTATCTATTCTTTCATATGTAACTCCAATTTCTATTTGTATGATATATATTTTTAAATATAAATATTAATTTAATCCATAAATTCTATTTAATTATTAAATAAACTTAGAAATGGATGTCTAAAGTTTTGATATACAATTCACATAGATTTTGATCCCAAAGTGTACCAAACAAACCCTTAAAGACTAGAATGAGCAAGACAAGTTGAATGGGGTAATTTGACAAAATGTAAAGGTGTCACTAGATCAAGTCAAGTTGATAAGCTACAACTCAATTCAAAGTTTTGATTCTAAGTTAATTGAAGTCGGCTATATGGATTCTCTTTATCAACTCCAAGCGAATATGCATTACATCCTCGAAGAGATGTAGGGCCATTAAATCATTCTCAATCACTTTTATCTTTATTTGTTCAATCTTTCTAATAGGCGCGTAACTAAGTCTTTATTTCACATGATCAAACCACCTCAGTTTATGTTTCCTTATTTCAACCTCAATAGGAGCTATTCTCACATTTTCTTTAATACATTCATTGTGAATTCTATCTGTCTTAGCATGTCCATAAATTCATCTTAGCATTCTCATTTCAGCAACATGTATCTTACCCATGAGTTGTTCTTTCAATACCCAATACTCGCTAACATACATCATAGCATGTCGTATTACAATGCGGTAGAACTTACTTTTCAATTTAATCGACGTCTTCCGATCACATAAAACTCCTACAACACTCATCCACTCCAACAAACTTGCTTTAATCCTATGGCTAACATATTCTTTGCAACATCCATCCTCTTGAAGAATTAAGTAAAGGTACTTGAAACGTGTGCTATGAGGCAGTGTCACTCCATTCAAAACCAATTTACTACTAAATGTACAATCCTTATACTCCGTCTTAGTTCTACTCAAAACCTTTGGATTCCCAAACGTTTCTCCACAATTTCAACTTCTTACTTACTCATTCTTGGATCTCATCTAATAACACAATGCCATCCACAAATATCATGCACCATAGAATGTCTTGTTAGCTCATCCAAGACCAAAGTAAAGAGATAGGGACTCCTTGTTGAACCTTGATATAACCCAATAAAAACAAAGAAGTTTTTAGTATCTTCTTAACCTGTTCAGATACTGGTAATAGCTCCATCATACAAATCATTCAGAACTTGGATATATCTAATTGATACTCTCTTACACTTTATAACCCACCAGAAAACTTCTCTAAGGACTCAAAGTTAACTGTTCAAATTCAAATCAATTAGAAAACTCAAACTTTTAAACTTGACTCTGTAACATTAACAAAATACTTGAACTCAACTCGATTAGCATAAAAATATAAATCAATCTCAATCTAATACTTGAACTTGCATTGGTAACATCAATATTAAAATGTCATATATAATATAAAATGTTTAAAATTATAATAATTATAAATATACGAAGACAGATAAAATTTGCAATTAGTGCATTAAAGAAAAAAAAAAGCAAGAGTAGCTCCTATGGAGAATAAAATAAGAAAACACCAATGGTGATAGTTTAGCCATATGAAATGAAGATCTAGTGATGTGCCCGTCAGAAAAACTGAACAAGTTAAGGTAGATATTACTAGAAATAATAGGGATAGACCAAAATTAATGTGGAAAAAAAAAGTGATTTAACATGATCTTATAGTCTTACATCTCTCCAAAAATGTAGTTCATAATCGCCTAGGGTGAAATAAGAGAATTCATATAACCGACCACAATTAATTTAAAATTAAAGCTTAAATTAAGTTGAGTTGAGTATAGATAAGAGCCTCTCAAGTTAAGTATTATAATCCTCAAACCATACTCAAAGCAACTCAACCCATAAGTCAAACTCTAATCAAATTGAAATAAGGTACTTCATGAAAGAAAACTCACTAATAAATTGACTCAATGTAAATTACACAATTCAATTCTTGTAATACAAAAGAAAATTGATTAAAATTAAATAAAATTCATATCATTAAACAAAAACAAAATTAATCAAGACTTAATTTATAGTCAAAGTAAACGAATATATATCCTAATCTCCTAAAATTTCATTAAATAAATATAATTAACAAACAAATTAAATTGAACTCATCACTTATTAGAATAATTTTACAGAATTTAATTCATAGTTAATTTTGATTTAATATTTTCAAATCAAATTTTCCAAACGTTATGACAAACCAAAAACCAAACAATCCTAAAAAAATTGTTGAAATTAGATACTTTTTCTATAAAATTTATATTTGACCAAAATAATTAATTTGCTCGCAAAATTAAAACCACTTTTTGGAAACGTAAATTTGCCGCATGCATGAGAAATGTGAGGATTAAATTGATATCCCGAGTTATGTTGCACAGCAGTCAGGCTTACAGACAAGCATATTTCCTGGGTTTTTTTTTATCTGTGTTAATATATTTAAAAATAAACACCAGTAACCAGAAATTCAAAACAAAAAATCCTTGTTTATTAAATTAAAAAAAAAAGTTTAACAAAACAGGAAAATAAGGATTTAGAAAAAAAAAAAGAAAAATTATAAGAGAATAAAATTAGACATGAGAAGTAGAAGAGAAATCAAGCAGCTACCTCAAGAGCAAAAGGATTGAAACCAAGAATACACTCTTGTGAAATTAGCACAAAACCAACAAAGCTATGGATCTGAGCAAACACATTAAACTTCTAAACCTACAAACAATCCAATTTTTTGAGCTAATTTCTTTCCTTTTTTCTCATTTCCCTCCTCTTACTCCAATGTCACTTGGACCTTTGATTAGGATATCAAGCAAACAAAAAAAAAATACTTTTTACACTTTGAATACCTTTTCCTTAGACACCTACAGCTTTTCAAGGGTCAAAAAGCATGGGAAGGAGCAAAAATGAACTCAACCTCTCTTTCAATATTTATTCCCACAAAATCTTAAACTAAAAGCCCATATCAGTATCTAAACCTGTCCATGGGCTTTTAGCCCATCATTCATTTAAAATTAAAATAAGAAATTATGTTTTTTGTTATTTTTAAATTTTTTATAATATTAAAAATATTATAATTTAATTAAAAATATTATATATATACATCAATATTAATTGATAGTGTCATTAATTAAATAATTTATCTTATGATTTTTCCTTTTAAGAAATTAAATAATCCATCAATAATAATTTTGTCAATAAATTAGTTATTTTATTCATTTTCCATTAAAAATCTACATGCCAATAAATTATTCAGTTGTGAAAAAAAATTATTGTTTTTCCAAAAAAAATTCTAAAAAAAAAAAATTTATTATTTAATTATAAAAATTTTACATGTAAAATTCTATTTTTTATTAGCTACTTTTAGTAATTTTATAAATAAAAATCATTGTTAGGAAATAGTTAAGTTTTACAAAACAACCTTTTTTTAAATAAAAAATACAAACTAGTGATAAATACCAATATTTGTTTTCCACTTAGATTCGAACTATATTTTTATTTTTATTTTTGTATACTTTAATTTTATAATAATTTAAAATTTTTTATTTTTATTTAAAATTATTATTTTATTATTATTTTATTTTAAATTAAATAATATATAAATATTTGAATTATAAAATTATTCATAAAAAAATTATTTAAATAGTATACAAAATAAAAATTAGAAACAACATTAAATAATTTTTTATTTGAAAAATAATTAGAAAATAAAAATATGAAAAATTAGAATAAATAATTAAAAAATAAAAAAAAGATATACAACTAAACAGTCTCTAAAATATCTTAATTTTTCATCCCAACTAAAACTAATAAAGTGTTTGACTTAACTTATAAGTTGGTCATAACAGTTTATAAATTTTAAATTTAAGCCGATACATTTATTTAAATAATTTTATTAATTTATAAACTTAGTTTATAAACTAAAAAAAATAAATTGGAGAGTGTCAGCTTATTATTTTAATATTTATAAGTACTCATCTTATAAGTCAGTTCGATCAAATAATTCATTATATTGTCTTTGTTTATTTTAATAAATATTTTTGGTAATATAAGTTTATATCTTTTTTAGTCATTTTAATAATAAATATGCTTATAAATTATTTTTTATCAAATATTTTACGTATTTATTAGTCACTTATAAACATTTTAAAGAAATATACAATTAACACTCAGTGCTTATAAGTTAAATTTATAAGTTATTCCAAACACCCTCCAAATTTTCACTATCTTCACTCTTTTTTTTTTTTTTTTCAAATTGTAACGAAATATAGCTAATAAAATCTCTTTACATTAAGGAATTAAAAAAAAATCTCGTTAAGCACAAAAAAAAATTAAAAAATATAAATATAAATATTTCAAAACACGAGTAAAACTTCCAGAAATTTTGAAATAAAAAAAAATCAAAAATCAACATATGAACCCAATTTTGGATATTACTAAAAAAAGGATCGTTGAGATTTGAGATATCTTTTTTTATTATTCAAATAATAATGTCTAAATTTTACAATGTATTTAAAATTATTTATTTTTTTTAAATTAATATCGATAATGAACTGAAAAATATTATATTATTTATTATTTTTTACTATTTATTTAAGATCGTATAAACTTTTTTAAAAATTAATATTGATAGTTAATTAAAAATATATTATTTAAAAGTAATAAACTATATTAAAATATGATAATTCTTCACGTTAGATAATAAAAGATAAAAAATTAAATTGAGGTAAAAATTTTATTTGATGCAGAGATAGACTATGAAAATAATAAAAATAAAAATCACAAATAAAATTAATTTAATACGAATATAAGAAGAAAAAAAATTCAGATGAAAACAAAATTTATTTATTTTTATTGAGATCACTAAATAATTTAATTAATATATGCGACATACATAATATTTACGATAATAAACACATATTTAATTTACCTAAATATTAACATATTATATAGCAAATATATCATAATATTTTAAATGCTAATAGAGGCAAACAAGTAAAATGATTAATGAAAATATATTATCTGTTGGATACACTTATATTATAGACCTACAATGCAAATATCTTCAACTTTAATCTATACATATACATGTGATAAATAAATAAATTTAATTTTTTAATTAAATTATAATAATTATGATATTTATTTAGATTAATAATAATTATATATATTTAATTATTTAAATTGTAATGACAATATAATAATTTTTTTAACTACTGATTTATTGAATTAATAATAATCACTGAAATAAAATTTTATACAAAATTTTTTAATGACGGAGGATTAAATATTTAGTTAAATTATAATAATTAGCATAATCAGAATTAAAATTTTAGTTTATTTAGATTGCAAATTATATATAATTTTATTGTAGTATAATTATTACAGTAAAATTACATCCAACTTTCTATAATATAATTTATAATATAGTCATTGGCACATTATATATTATCTATATTAGGTTTGTGTACATTTTTTCTAATAAAAAAACTCTCTCTCTTTCTCCCTCTTTCTCTCATTAATTATTTTTGTTGAATGCAATTAATTATTCTCTCTCTCACACATTAACTGTCTTTGTTAGATGCAATTAATTATTTTGTTGGATACAAATTTCAATGTATATCTATAGTAAAATTGCATCTAACTTTAAAGTATATATAATAGATATATACATAATAAATAAATTATTTAATTTTGTAATTACATTATAATAATTATGACATTTATTTAAATTACCAATAATAATTATGTATATATTTAATGAATTAAATTTTAATGACAGTGTAATAATTTTTTTTATAGTTAAATATTTATTAAATTAATAATAATAATCACTGAAAATAAATTTTTATTTAAATTTTTTTAATGATAGTTGGTTAAATATTTAATTGAATTGTAATAATTAACATGTACAAAATTAAAATTTTAGTTTATTTAAATTATGAATTATATATAATTTTACTTTTAATATAGTATTTTAATGATCATAAAATCATTTTAATTATTTATGCTGTAAATTATTTTAAGTTATAATAATAAAAAACACCAAATTTATACTATTTTTATATATTTATTTAAAATTTATAGTAATTTGGTGAAATAATTGTAGTATAATTTATAATATACTAATTCACACATTATACATTATACATATTAAGTTTATATACATTTATTCTAATAGAAACACACACACTCTCTCATTGTTTTTGTTGGATGCATGTATTGTAGATTGTAGACTATATAATAGATATTCTGAAAAGAGACTGGATTCTATGCCTTACATTTTTAATTTTTAAATTTTCTTCGAATAAACGAATGGAGGCTCTGATGGAATAAATTAACATAACTGCTGAACGTGGGTTGTGAATCAACGGATAATCGGTAGATTTATTTAGAAACTTGCTTCAGAAATCAGAATCTTTACAGGTGCTGTGCATTTGCTGATGGACAGACGAGCAGTGGCAAGATTTTCCCCGTGAATAGCTCCGAAACTGACCCAGTTGCTTATTAACCTTGAATTACCAAGACTCATCGTTTTTGCCTTGTTAGTATAATAATAAAATCAATTAGATTTTAATAAAGAAACAACATTGTGTTTCGAAAGGTCACTTGGTTTTTCACAAAGTAAATCTTTAACACAATTTTTAAAGTTGACTTCATTAAAAAAAAAGGCTTATTTGATCTATTAGCACAATACCTACAGAATGTTTATTTATTATAATAAATACAATAGGACTTCCTATATTTACAAAATCAGAGAGAGGTCTTCCTGTAATGTTCAGGTCTCAATCCTAACTATAGAATTCCAAGGATGATTCTATGCCTAGACCAATCAACCATTCCCTTCATCTGCCTAGTGTATTAACTTGAGCCTTTTTCAGCCAATGCACTGCTACGGACAACATTAAGCAAAATCTATAGCATTCAGATAGTTAGAAAAGCAATCAAACTGAATGCATGATGCTATGCGTAATACATGTACAAGCTATTTCCAGAAGCACAAGCAATCAAGTCTGATGCAGGATGCCATGCCAGGTGAAGCAGTTTGGAGCTTAAGTCACAGAAAAATTCATTACCAGATGAATTTGAATTTTCATTTCCTGCATTGTTAGCCGATTAATTAGATTAAGCATAAATCCTACATGGCAATACAATTCAAAATGCAAGAATAATTAAAGAAGCTCCAACCATGTTGCTCAAGGATGACCTCCTAGCCCTTGAAGCAGAATGGAGAACTCGCTTCCTGTTTCAATGTTCAGGGAAAGAAAAGTACTCAGTCAATGAGAAATGAGTTTTCCAATATTTCCTGAAATCAAGAGTGATATTGCCATTTCACAGCACAATATTGCTCCCATTATGAGATTAATGTTCTTGGTCAAATGAAGTACCGTTAGTTTTACATCCTCTGGTGCAGTCAGCAGAGTCAGACAAGAAAAAAGACAGGAGTGTTGTTGAGGATTATCTAGGAAGTGAAATCAAAGCTTTAAGCATAGTTATCACAATCCACGAACCCTGTTTCAAGCTGCAATTTAGTTGCAGGATCTAATTCACAGGATATTCAGGTAAAGAATCCCCAAATAAATTATGATTTCAACTTAAGGAAAGGCTACCCAATTCATGAGTTAATAATTTTATGGCAAACATGATGATTTGGAATTTATTACCAGTTATCATCTTAATTCTTCTCATCTATTAATACCATACTTGTAATCGCATGCATCCATTGGAAATAATAAAGGCCATCCCCATTCAACTACATACCCCCATGTTAACAGACCATGTTATCTTTCAAATCATGAATGAAATTAATTTGCATTAAAAGCAGCTTAGCTATCAGTTCTTCCAATTGAGGTAAACATCCCCAGATCTTCAACAGTTTTAACATTCAAAGAACAGGTAAGACAAGTACAAACCAGTTTGGATTTTTACCAGCTTCAACTTGAATACTGCCTTCACTGTCAACGCCATAGGAGAATATACGTAAAAGATTGCTACAATAAAATCAGAAAAGAATTGTCACTGGAATGGTAATGTCTTGTTTAAGAACAGTCAAGAATGAAGATTGGAGTTTGAGGTAGATAGGCAACCTGTAAGATCCAGTTGCAAAATGAAGTCCATCTCCACTGATGCAGCATTCAAATTTATCAAATATTCAATCGTTATTATATAAATCACATAACTGCAGGACAAACACAAAATAACATAAGGTGACAATCGCATTGTGAAATTTATCAATATATATATATATATATATATTTTCGTGCAATATAAACTTGGATTGGGAACACACTATTTATTCCAGATATGAAATGTCATGACATCAATTATAGCATTTCTCAACAACTAGCTTGCAAAATTATCATCAATTAGACTATCCTAGAGTTTTCAACATTGTGGAGCCTTCATAAGCTGTGTTTCAAGTTCGATCAGAAGCCTCTTTTGCCTATCTCATTTCTACAGAATTCGCTCCTAATAGATTTTGGAGATGAATAGCCAACCATTTCAGAAGTCCTTCATTTATCATTTTATTTTACACAACAAGCTGCATTTTCAGCACTAACCAAATCTTGAAACAATAAAGGTGATAAATTTTCTATTTGATGGAACACAATAACAATATAACATATATTCATGCATGATTTAGTTGCTTTTAAAAGCAATTCGCAGCAAATAAGTTTTGGTCAGGAAGCTAAACATAGACCAAAAATGTACAAGGCAATCAACATATTCAGTTATTCACCATTCGACCTGCCGGAATCGAACCAGCGACCGAGAGGATCAGTCCACCGCTCTAGCAACTGAGCTAAGATCGATATTTGAGTAAAACTAAGTTATCAAATGTAAGCAAGTGATGACATTGATACTAAGTAAGAAAACATACCATAACTTAAGGTGTCTCAAAGTGCGGAAACAACAAAAGGCAATAATAATAAGGGGGAAAGGGCGGTCATGTAAAAGTAGGAGCACAAACTTTTCCAGATCAAACTGCTGATACTTTAACAGAAGGGTGGCTGTAACAACAGAAGTTATTTTAAGTTGCTGTACTATTCCACCAAGATCTTTATTACTGATGCAACCTCCAAAAGATGAAGATATCTGTGAATGTGTGCTGGAGTTGAATCTTAGAAGTAATAGTCACCCTCCCTCAGTACTCGACCAAAGGAAAAAAAAGGCAAATCATAATGAAACGTTTGTACCTTAGATTGCAAATGCTCATGAATCTTGAATACTGCAACTGGCAAGGTATTCATACGCACATCCCACAGCTGAAGTAAGGAGTGAAATCATTAGTTGGTATATATAATAATTTGAGATATATGCAACATAACATTGACATGCATTTAAACTTGGTAAAAAGATAAGATTTTTTTCAAGAGAGCTTCTCACATCTCCAAACCAATCTTTTACAGGACCACTCAAATCATACCCGTGCATAATGAGCCAAGCCCACCTTTCTTACATAGCTTATGATAGATATGAATTTTGTAATCATTTTGTCAATATAGAGGAAACAGCAATTTACAGAATAAACTGGATAAGCAGATTTTGGATTGAAAAAAAAAATCATGCATAGTTCAGGTCAAAGACCTTTAAATTCATGTCATCGCGACTTAAAATGTGCTGTCCATCATTTGTGAATTTCATATCAGATATGGAAGCAATGATCTCTGTAAAGAATGATTTGGATCCCCTGCATTCTGCATCTTGTAAGCTGAAAAACAACTCAGGGCATCAGAACAATCTCTTGCATTTAGGAAGATTAATGTAGCCAATTAGGACGGAAATCCAAAAAGACCTGAACAGAAGAGGTTAATGGGTAATGAACTAAACTCACATTCTAGCACTCTGATCACATAATGCTGACTGCCGCATGTCAACTAAACGAATAAAACCTCTTGAGCTGCCGTATGCAAGCATATTACAGTGGATTGGATGGAATTCTGCAGATGTTATGACCTCTGCATAGAAGTTTAAGGCTTCAATTAGGACAAGCTAAAGGACAGAGATGATTGAATGTTAGATAAAAGCAGCAGGCCTAGAACAATTTTGTCAGTTTTTCCAGAATAAATGAATGGATAATTCAACAGGCTATTTTTGATGCAGCAGTAACACTTATCCGGTCAGATTAAATATGCAAATTGAAGTTTTAAAAGATTTGAATTTCATGTGAAATTATTGAAGGTTTTGATAATTTCAGATCACTGTTTCCCAAATTACTATATGCAAGGCAGTCCTAGCACAGACAGCAATAAATGAACATAACATAAACCTGACAAACAATGTTGAATATAGTATACTCAACTGTCTTATTTAACTTTTTCTCATAGCCAAAAAATCATTCCAGATTATTAACAATGAAACATGAGAATTATAATACGAGCAAACCAATATTAACTAAAATAACCATGCAAAAAAAAGGACAGTCCGGTGCACCAATGCTCCTGCAATGTGCGGAGTCCAGAGAAGGGTGGAACCATTAGGTCTTTGTACGCAATCTTCCCTTGCAATTGCAAGAGGTTGTTTCCACGACTCGAACTCGTAACCTCAGGTCACACGGCGACAATACTTACCGGTACGCCAAGAGTCCCCTTCTAAAATGACCATGCAAATAAAATTAAAATTATCTCGCAGCCCACCGGATGCTTTATAAAGCTTAAGAACTACAACAGTGGTTGCAAACATAAGAAGGTTACTAAACCTAATACTAGAGATATTAAGACTTTACCAACTCATGTCATTTATCACTGGGTAACTGGTAAGCACTAAGGTTCTTAGCCACAAATCAACGAATAAGCTGCAAAAGATGGAATGAAAACTAATTAAATTCCTCGTTCAATTGGAGACGATCAAAAAGGTGAAAGTTCTTTTTGATGGGGCCACCTACAATAATTAGTGTGCTATCCCATAGCAGCTGCAAATGCTAAAAAAGCAAAGCATAATCAAGTGGAAGAGGGAATGTAAATCAGTGCATAGCAAAAATATTTTTATTAGAAAGATTAAATGAAGAAAGCTGTTTTTCATCTTTAGACAAAAGCAAGAGCTTTAAGCATAGTATCATACAGAAATCAACTCAAATAGAGGTACGATTGAATCGTGTTCAAATTATCATTAAACAAATTAAAGGTAAGAGTGCATGTCTAAAGTAACACCTTGACAGAGAAATGGGTTGTATTAGCTTATCAAATATATATTATCATAGGAAAAGGTTTTCTGGAGCATAAAATTGGTGCGATCATAATGTGATTCCATTATATCCTGAAGGTTACTGGTTCAGCCCATGCAAACAACTTGTTACACAAGAGGAAGGTAGCATATATTTCATCCCAACGCTCATAAGCATAAAGTCTCATGTACCGTTACTCTAGGACATCCTTTTCAGAAGAAAGCCTCAATGTAATACAAGCCTCATCTTTGACAGTTCACTATCCTTTCTCAACATATCAACATCACTCCAAAGAGGATTCAACATAATATTGGGCGAAATTTTCTAGCTGTACAACAAAGCAAATGATGACGTGATAAAGAAAAAGAGTTAGGACAAGTTCACAACGGAAATGCACAGTGATGGGTGGAATTACCAGTAAGATCCTCCATGTTTGATGGTTTCATGTCAATGATGTTAAAACACTGGTCACTGATCTCAATGTTCCACAAGTTTATTCGAAGGTCATCTGCAGAAATAAATGTCTCACCATCGCTGTATAGAGATCATGGACATCCTAGAAGCCATAGAAAATTTATAAGTCAGATCTATGTAATGTCTTATTTAGATACAATTAGCCCTCACATTGAAACAGATTCTTACAATCCAACATGAGATTATCACATTAGTCTAAACTTTACCTATTATTAGAGATTGAGTTGATATTAAAATCATGAGCATGAGCATACACCTTCCGACAACTTGCACGAGTTGTGTCTTCAACATAAGCAATCTAGTTACATAATAAACTAGTGAAATTACAAGTATAACTGTACTCTAAATATCTATGTAAATAGACACACTTGCACATCATGAACAACTAGAAGAATTTCACCATGATTCACAAGTAGATACCTTGGTGTGTCCTTGAAAAGGTGAGACCTTCTTAACTATATCCTCCATCCACTCCTGATGATAGCCATTAGCAGTAGATGATTTTTCATGGTCACTTATGAAGCTTTTTTCAGCCAAAAGAGCACTTTCTGAACAAACAACTGAACCAGGGTCTATTTCTTTTACTTTCTTAACCTTTTGTTCCTTAACCTGTCCGCAAAATTACAGAGAGGGAAAGACAACACCAGCTGCAAATGCGTTTTGTGTCAGAACTTCGGCACGGACTAGAGAATGATATATATATATATATATTTTTTTTTTTGGTGATGGTCAAGTGGGTACTGACACTATTGTGATGTTTCACGCATTTTTGGGACCATGGACCATAGCAGTTTGATCTTGCTCAGAGGGTCTTTCTTGGAAGAACAGGGCAAAGAAAAAGGCACATATCATTTGCGATTGACGAAAGAGAAATTACAAAATATAGAAAATGAATAATTTATGCAAAACAGCAAGGAAGACCACAAAATTTACCCATTAACTAAACGCAAACGTGAAATGTTAATTATTCCATCACTAAACATCCAGGCCTTTTCTTTTTTTGCTCAAAGAAATCCTCTCATTTTTCTCCCAAGTCCCAAATTTACACACATCAGTGGCTCCAAATAATTTTTCTATCATGCTTCATCCAAAGAAACCTGATCTTCCGTCACCTACCAAGAACTGGACAAGCAGTTACATGCCTCCATTTCATTTTTAACTGGTGAAAATTCCTCTAATAAAAGACTAGAGGGTTGATAAAGAACTGAAAATTGAGATGACAATTATCTAACACCCACAGCCAACCCCCTCCTGTTCCAGTAATCCATTATGTAAATTCATAGTTAAAATCTTATCCATGGTCAGTAACTGAATATGATCACTTCAGAAGCATGAGAGCTTTCAAAAGAGAGACCCTCCACTACCTAACAAATAAGAAAATAATCAAAACTTGCAATAGCATCATTTCTAATTTGCCCCTTTTTCACCAACTTTCAATCCATAATCGTCAGAGTGAAAGAGGAATATTTTCCACAAAAGAACTAAGTTTCCAATAGTTAAGATGAAAATTTTTTTCTCAATTAAAGGCAAATGCATAATTTTGTATGCATTCAGCACCCAACTTCTCAGGAAAAAAGAAAGGATATAACTTGAACCTGCTTACTTCGTTTCTTGCTAATCATCACTCTGAACATTGTTCTTCCTTACTGGTTAACACTTTTGACATATTGCCCTTATGCTAGATTCAACTGGAAAACTTTGCCAAATATAATTCCCACAAATTAAAATGATATGGCCAAGTGCATGGAAACTGACAATGAAGAATTATTTTATGGCCCATTCAACTCTTAATAGTAACTAAACATGATTTGTTCTGTACATTGACTATAAGTAGACAAATCCTCATTAAAAATGCTAAAGTCGGTTTCCCTGTAAAACAAACAAAATTTTCATTTTGTTTTTCTTGTCATGCAAAATCAAACCAGGTTCCCACCTGCACCTCCTTTCCCCCTACCTCTGCCCCAAGGGCTAAAAAAATTAATAAATTAAAACCCAGCTCAGATTTGGTATGCAATGAACGAAGATTCCACCTCCTCCATCATAATAGCCAACATCCTTGAGAAACACCAGGCCAATAATCAATAAAACCATCGAAATCTTTCAACAGCTACTTCACTGACATCCAATCTTCACATGATTCTAGGCGGTAAATCCTTTCATTGTTAGTGCTCAAAAAAACCATTTGATCCATCACTAGAGTTAAATTCAGTTCTTTAGATGGCATACTTTTTGAATAATTAATACTAGAACTAATAACGACTTGGCGATCAGATTTTGGGTGAGAAAGAGACAAAAATAAGATTCTTGCCTTCCATAACTTGATTGTCTTATCATTTGTTGAAAGAATAAACAATGATCCATTGGGTGTTGCACGCCATTTTATTCTGTTAATCTTCTCCTCAATCTCCAAACACTTCAAGTAATCAAACTGTAGAAAAAAGTAACACTATCAAGATCTATAACAACCTAAACAGCAAAATACATCAAAAACAAAATATACACACACACACACACACAGAGAGAAGGCACAAATGTCATGTTATGATCGTCCCTCAGGTTCATGACTCTGAAATTCAGTCTTGTACTGATATTGAGGATGTCCTACCATGGTGAAATCCAACCGCTCCAATTCATTTCGAGAATAGTATTGATTTGGAGTCTAAGAAGCCAATAATTAGTGGTAAAAAGATCATAAACCCAATGTTATGCTAAACAACCAATACATACAGCTGCCAGCCTAAACAAGAGAGATATAAAGACGAAATTAATTCGACTAAACTATTATTTTCAAGGACCATCATGCAAGACATGTAAAATTGTACTAATAAACCTCACATCTTTCTTGTCTTTTCTTTCAAAAATCACAACACGACCTCCTCGATCTCCAACTGCAAGGTAATCACCGCTCTTGTCGAATTCTATTGCTGATACAACATCAACTGGAACAAAATTGAAAAAAAAAAATAAAAAATCATTGACCAAACAAAAGAGTTTAAAACTTGTAGTTTACAATAGAAGCAAAATCACACCATCTTGAACATCTTCATCGGGAACTCTCTCGCCAAAGACTTGAGAGAACTTCCAGTTTAGAGGAGGAAGAAGAGAGGAAGGTTCTCCTGAGCTCGAAGTCATGGCTGCCTGTGTGTGTGTGCCTGTTTCTAAGACGGAGTCGTTTTTAGCTGCTGTAAATTGTAATCTCACGAACTTCACTTGTTCTGGGAACTCGTATTTCTGTTTCAACCAGATTCTGATTCTATTTTGAGTGTTCCCTGTTGACCCTAAGCTTCCACTCCATTATCCACTCAAATTTTCCCGGAAAAATTAGAAAAAAAAAATCTCTGTTTACTGAGGGGTGGGCGGGGATCGATTAACCCATGAGTCAATTCGGTTAACTAATCGTGTTAAGCTATGGTCATTTTGATTGGAGAATTTGAAGTACTTTGATTTTTAATTAAACAAAATGTTGTGTTTTAATTTATTTAGCTCTTTAACAATCTTAACCGATTCAATCGAACCAATCAAACCGATTTAATCAATTAATCAAACCTATTGAAGTCTAAGATCGATCAAGTTTTTCTTATCAAAAACAAGGATTGCATTAAACAAACCCACATTATAATAATTCTTTGTCTGGGTGTGGAAAGTCAAATAACGATCAAGAACAACAAACTAAAATAACCCAAAATAAATAAATGACTTCCCTTGAAAAAGAAGAATCCAAAGCTCTAACTGAACAACCCTTAAAACCATGGCCATAAAAAAATAGAAACAATGCCAAAAATAGAGAAGATAGCAGAACCAAAGTCTGCAAAAACAACGAACTCTAGCAAAAAAGAACAAGAAAAGAAATATCTGAACAGAGATTTTTTACCCCAAATATCCTCAGATATTGAAGGTGATGAGGGAAGAAAAGCAGCCGACGTCCTAGAAAGGGGCTGGAGAGGAGACCAAGTGAAGCTATTGCTAGCACGAACTATTGTCTTTTCCAATAAGAGAGAAAACAAGCAGAGGGAATGAGTCTTCAACCAAACTCCATAGAAAGAGAAGAAAGCTTGAATCACATCTGTGCTTTTAGTAGAAGCCCACAAGAGAGCAGAAAATTAATTTATTTCAAAATCTGTAAGCTATTAGATTTGGAACAAAAAAACCAGCCTTCCTTATGAAAAAGGACTCAGAAAGCGAATAACTAGTCGACCTAGAGTCGAGTTATTCCCGAAGTAAAAAAAAAAGAATGAAAATAACAGAAGAGAACCGTTGAAGATGGTAAAACTAAGGTTGCTGTTGGCTTCTAGTTCTACAAAAATAGAAACGGAATCCTGATAGAGAAAGAGGAGAGAGAGAAACTAATGAGAGAGAAATGAAAATACAATTGAAAACATAAAAGCAGATTAATATTTGTTTAATTTTAATTTTTTTTAATTTTTGTATTTTCATAATATTTAAATAATTTTTATTTAAAATACATATAACTTAAATAATAAATATATAATATATATATATATAACATCAAACAAATATTTATAACATCTATTCAATATGTAAAAAACTCTCCAAACATCTATTCATATTTATATAATAAAATTAATATTTTTTAACTTTATTTTTACATATATAATATATAAATTTTTTTAAAAAAAATAAATTTCATAATTTTATTAATATATTTCTATATTTTTTGTTTTTTATATTTTTTTAAGTATTTATTTGTTATTTATAATTAAAATTAAAATTTTTCTTTATAAAATTAATGAATTTTATATACTGGAAAATATTTTAAAATAGTAATTTTTATTATTTCATTTGAATATTTTTATTTGATATTAAATTTTGAAAAAAAAAATTAAAATTAAAATAAAATATTAATTTTAATGATAAAAGAGTTATTTTTGAAAAAAAAATATTTTAGTAAAGTATTTTTGAATGTTTAGTCTAATTTTTTTTAAAGTATAAATATTTTTATTTTTTATATTTTTTTACAATAAAATTTATTTTTTGGATAATTTTTAAATGTCCCTTTCTTTTTTATACAAATAAATTCCTGAGCTTGTGTTGGACAATGCTTGGGTTCACATGATCGGCTAATATAATGAACTTTAAACTTTATTTGAATAAGTAATAGTGTGGTACAGTAATATATAATATAATATAATATTTATAATAATATTTATAATATTTAAAAAGATAGTATGATATGGTATAGTTAAATAAAAATATTTTTATTTAATTTAATATTTTTTAATAATTTAATATGTTATGAAGATAAAATTTATTTATTTATTAGTATATATTTAGACTTTAAAAAATTCATTTTGAATATTCTTAAAGGAGAAAATTATAAAATCATAGAAAACCATTAAATTGATGGTTGAAATTTCATAGTTTTTAAACACTAAGATTACCATGAAAAATAATACTATAAAGGATAGAAATTAAAATATACTATATTTAAATAATATTATATTATATCATATCATGATAAATTATGAAATAAAATAAAGCCTTACTTATGTGACACTGATATTAGTCTCTAAGCTCAAAATTGGCTTCTCAATTTTTAAGATTTCTTTATAAAATTATCAAAAAAAATTATAATATTATAAATTTATGGCTCTATAAAAATATGACCAAAATTTTATTATAAATTTATTATATACAAAATAATTTCTATAAATTTATTAATTTATTATAAATTTATTTTATATTTTTATAAAATAATCAAAAAATTCTTAATAAAAATTCATAAAATATGATAATGGCATAATTTTATTTTATTTTTATTTAAATTAAAACCATAGTAGGGCCATAATTCAACATTAAATGAATAAATTGGCTTGGAAATACATTTATCATTACAATTTATAAAAGAAAAAAATAATAAAAATTATACTTATATCTAACAAAATTTCCTCTCTACCATGCATAATTTGAGGATAAGTACACATGAAAGAAATTAAACTAGAAAGAGAAAAATAATAAAAATGCATTTATTTTCAATTATTGTTTACTTCATCAAAATATTAATTACCTGAAAAGTAATTTCATGGCAATTTAATTGGGTTTTTTTAAGAACTTTAATCATACATATACTGATATACATATTGACAACGGATGAACTTTTGGACTTCAAGCTCGGTTTTGGGTACAACAATTAATAACCTCCTACCTGCAAAACAAAGCAAAGATTCGAGCCCCAGTGAAAAAATTTTAATATCTAAATTAAAATTTGGTGCTTACAAATTAATCTATCTCACAAATATGAGAATAAAATAGAAAAATTGGATAAATGATTATTTATCCGTGAGGATTTATCTTTATTTATAGTTGAGGGGTAAAAGATAAGCTCTGAAAGTGTTAGTGGATCTTTCAAGATTGTCATGAAATACATAAGAGATATCAGGACCGTGCGATAGCTATATCAGATATCTGCTTGTCGAGCTTAGGAGGCTCGGTTCATGAATCGCATCTTTCACAATTCGATGTCTCAATCTTGAGTAACATAATATGTCTAAGTTAATAAATGATCGGCCCGAGACAATAATTTGATCTACAAATTTATTACTTATCTATGGGTATACATCACACACACACACACACATATATATATATATATTAATATATATATATATATCGAAAATTGAGGTATTTTTAAATTAAAAAATGAATATTTGTAAAAATATTTTTATTTTTTAAGAAATTCCTTCATTTATGTGATTTGTAACCTTTACATTCCATTGCTATTTATCTATAATTCATTCCCAGACCAAACTCTATCTTGATTTTTTTAACTGTTTTACCAAACATTTTGGTAATAATTTCTTTATCAAGAAGCCGAGGCTATGATCATCATGTTAGAATTAATTTTATATTGATAAAATTAATCCTCTAATTAATCATAAGTATGGGCTAAATATATTTAAATATTTAAATATATATTGCAGTCAAATTAAAATAGTCAATTAAAGTTTTGATCAAATTAGGATTGTTGACTATTGAGGTGTCCTACTCGTAATAGGATTATAAGTATAGAGACCGATAAGAATTTCTATTTTGTTGAATGACCAAAATAGAAATCATCATTATCAGTTATAAATAAGGAGTCGTGGTCTCTAGGGGAACATAACAATTTTAGAGAACATTACATTCCTTCAGTAGTGCTTCCGCATAACTTAAAGTGTGTATCCCCTGGAAGGCGACAAACCCCAGAATCGTCTTCAGCATCAATATACGATGATGTCAGGTACGCAATTCTACCCTTTGCAATTTAATTTAAATAATCTAGTAATCTATGCATATTTTAGGTTTTAGGGGAATTAAGTTTTCTTCCCCTTTCATTTAGGGGAATCAGGTTTTCTTCCCCCTTTCAATTGGTATCAGAGCCCTATGCTAGGTTGCTAGATTTTCCGATTAAATTGCCTTATTGATTATTGTTTTGATTCTAGAAAATTAATTCGGTGATTGTAATTTTCTAGAATTAATTTGGAATCGAATTTGGTAATCTGAAATCAATTTTGGTTTGATTTGTTTTTGGATTAAATTACTGAGATTATTTAATTAATTTTGGAAAAATCGAATTTCTGGAGTTGAATTTTTGTTTGTAATTTTTCTGAAATTAATTAATTTTTGGTTAATTAATTATGTAAATCAATTAATTAAAGATTAAAAAAAAGAAAAAAGAAAAGAAACTGTTTTCGTAAATTTGAGATTTTCGTAAATATATTCCAATATAGCCCAAAACAATATACAATTTCAATTTACGAAACTGTATATTGTTTCGTAAATTAAATTCTGGTTTTATCCAGAATTTATTTTTTTTATTTTTTTATTTTTTTATTGGATTAATTTTAGCCCAATTTTATAATTTAGCCACTAAAATAAGTTTATTGGGGACTAAATTATTTTTCCGGGGGCAAACTTATTCAGTGTTTAAAAATTAAAATTTTTAAAATTGCAACTTTTGGTTTTTTAATTGTAATTTAAAAAAAATTATTAAATTGAGTTCGAATTTTGGAATTTTAGTCCTGATTGTGTATAATATTTTCGGATAAATTGGTTGAAGCAATATGTCGCCAAAGTGACCTCCATTGTGTAGATTACTTTATTTGGAGTATTAGACAGGTGTGTTAAAATTCATTGCGGGTAGTATATCGGCCCAAAGGAAGGTTGCTATCTGGCTGAATAGAGACTACATTGCGGTAATAAATATGTGATAATTATTATGTATTCATCCATGTGGATAATAAATCGGCCCAAAGAAAGGTTTATTAATTGACAGGACTGAATTATCAATATTTGATTACTGCTTTGAGATACCAATTACAGTTAATATTCTATGTCCAAAGATGAGAATATTAATGTTGTGCCCGATATCTTGTTTCCAATATTTGAACTCTACTTCTGTGATTTGTTTCAATTTTTGTGGATTGTGAGCTTATGTCATTTATTTATTATTTATTTTCTCTGAATTCAGCTAGCATGCCGTGTAATCCCAACTTTGTCCTTATGAATGAAAATACTGATAATAAGACTGCTGATAAGGGAAAATATTTGGTTTTAGTCTGTTATGAAGTTAATTTAACTTCAGTACCTAGAAACACTTGGTGGATAGATTCTGGTGCTACTAGTCACATAAGTGTTTTAATGCAGGGTTGCCTAAGTTACCGAAAGCCAACTGACGGTGAAAGATACGTTTATATGGGAACTGGCGAACCGGTAGAAGTAGAGGCTATAAGACATTTTAGATTGCGTTTAAGAACTGAAAATTTTTTGGATCTAGTAGATACTTTTGTTATTCCGTCTTTTAGGTGGAATTTAATTTCTGTTTCCCATTTGGACAAATCTGGTTTTACTTGTTCATTTGGAAACAATAAAGTTACTTTATCTATGAATTCAAAAATTTTAGGTACTGGTTTCTTGTATGCACTTCATAATTTATATATGTTAGATATCGATGCCTCTTATAATGAGACCATGCAAGTTAGTACTATAGATACCAAAAGGAAGCTGAATATGGATAGCTCAGCTACTCTATGGCACAGACGTTTGGGTCACATATCCAAATCTAGAATAGAGCGTCTTGTGTCAGATGGTATCATAAATACACTTGATTTCACAGATTTGGACTCCTATGTTGAGTGTATTAAAGGTAAACAGACTAAACAAAAGAGATTATGTGCCAATAGGTCATCAAATGTCTTAGAGTTGATACATACGGACATCTGTGACCCATTCCCTACAGCAACTAGGAATGGTCAAAGATACTTTATATCATTCATAGACGATTACTCGCGTTATGGGTACCTATATCTCATTCATGAGAAATCTGAGTCTCTGGACGTTTTCAAATCTTATAAGGCCGAAGTTGAAAATTAACTCGGAAAGAAGATTAAATCTGTTAGATATGACCGTGGAGGTGAGTACTATGGTAGATATGACGGTTCAGGTGAACAACGTCCAGGGCCATTTGCTATTTTCCTGCAGGACTGTGGTATAGTCCCTCAATACACAATGACTGGTATACCCAGCATGAATGGTGTATCTGAGAGACGTAACATGACTCTTACGGATATGGTTAGAAGTATGATTAGTCATTCTTCTTTACCTGAGTCTCTGTGGGGAGAATCATTAAAGACAGCAGTCTATCTTCTTAACAGAGTACCAACTAAAGCAGCTACAAAAACACCTTATGAGCTTTGGATTGGATGCAAACCCAGTCTAAAGCACCTTCATGTTTGGGTATGTCTTGCTGAGGCTAGGCCTTATAGGCCTAATGAGACAAAATTGGACTCCAAAACTGTTAGTAGCTACTTTGTTGGTTATTCTGAGCGATCTCGGGGTTTTAAGTTTTATAATCCTACTTCCAGATCAATTTTTGAGACGGGAATTGCAACATTTTTTGAGGATGTTGAGTTTGGGGGGAGAAATAAGGTTAGAAACATTGTCTTTGAGGAGGGATCGAGTCAGGAACACTCAGTGTCGATTCCTATCTTTGCTCCTGGGACTGTTCAGGTTCCTAGAAATGTTAATATCCTAGAAGCAATTCCGGATCCAATACAAGACAATGTTAATCAACTTCCCCATCAGGATGAAGAAGTTGTTCTTCCTCAAGTACAAGCTCAACAACCTCAAGAATTTGAGCCAGAACTTGTGCCTTTAAGAAGGTCCACTAAAGAGAGAAGAAATGTCATTCCAGATGATTATGTAGTATATCTTCAGGAACATGAGGACACTGTAGTCATGGTGGAAGATGATCCAATCAGCTTTCATCATATCATGCAGGATTCCAACTCTCATAAGTGGATTGAGGCAATGAGTGAAGAATATAAATCTATGCAAGACAATCAAGTTTGGGATCTTGTTCCATTACCTGAAGGAAAGAAACCCATTGGTTGCAAATGGATATTTAAAACCAAGAGGGATTCTAAAGGTAATGTGGAAAGATATAAGGCACGTCTTGTAGCTAAAGGATTCACTCAGAAAGAAGGGATTGACTATAAAGAGACCTCCTCTCCAGTATCATCGAAAAACTCTTTTAGAACAATCATGGCTCTAGTTGCACATTTTGATCTTGAGTTACATCAAATGGATGTGAAGACTGCGTTTCTCAATGGAGACATTGATGAAACTATCTATATAGTGCAGCCAGAAAACTTTGTGTCTGGAGACCCAAAGCGACTGGTATGCAGATTAAAGAAATCCATTTATGAACTCAAGCAAGCTTCTCGTCAGTGGTACTTCAAGTTCCATGAAGTAGTTGTCTCTTTTGGTTTTGAGACAAATACTGTGGAATATTGTGTGTATCACAAGTTCAGTGGGAGTAGGTTTATCTTTTTGGTCTTATATGTGGATGACATATTGCTTGCTACTAACTGTAAGGACTTGCTGCACGAGACCAAAGTCTTTCTCTCAAAACACTTTGAGATGAAAAATTTAGGTGAAGCTTCTTTTGTATTAGGGATTCAAATACATCGAGACCGTACTCGAGGTATTCTTGGATTATCACAAAAGGGCTATATTGAGAAAGTGCTCAAGAGATTTAGTATGCACAACAGTAGACCAATTGATACCCAGTTGCTAAAGGAGATAAATTCAGTCTTGATCAGTGTCCAAAGGGTGAACTTGAGATTCAGGAGATGCAGAAGATTCCTTATGCGTCAGCAGTTGGGAGTCTGATGTATGCTCAAGTTTGCACTCGTCCAGATATTTCATTCATAGTTGGCATGTTAGGACGATATCTCAGTAATCCAGGAATGGATCATTGGAAAGCATCCAAAAGAGTCTTGAGGTATCTTCAGAGAACTAAGGGACATATGCTCACATACAGGCGATCAGATCAGCTTGAGATCATTAGGTATACTGATTCTGATTTCGCGGGATGCCAAGACAGTCGGAAATCCACATCAGGCTACATATATCTCTTGGCTGGCGGTGCTATTTCTTGGAAGAGTGTGAAACAAACTCTAGTAGCTACCTCCACCATGGAAGCAGAATTTGTAGCAAGTTATGAGGCATCCAATCAGGCAATCTGGCTGAGGAACTTTGTCACAGGGCTGTGCATTGTGAATGACATTGAAAGACCATTAAAGTTATAATGTGATAATAACTCAGCGGTTTTATTCTCCAACAACAACAGAAGCTCTTCTCAATCGAGACACATTGGGATAAAGTTTCTGGCTGTGAGGGAGAGAGTACAGAGTGGACAGATATCCATAAAGCATATTGGAACGAACACCATGATTGCGGATCCGCTCACTAAGGCTGTGATACCGAAAGTTTTTCATGAGCACACTGCTCATATGGGTGTCACATTATTTGAGACTATTTAGTTTCAGTGGGAGTTTGTTCATTATGGTTACATTATATTTGTGTATACTCTGTTTTATAATGGATATATTATGTTATTAATACTCAGTTTCTGCAGAAAATAAAGTATTTATTTTGTTACACTGTGTATTATTATTGATTGATCTCACTAAAGTATGACCAGTTGGAAACAGGCATGATTAGATCACATTACATGTAGTTTCCATGCTACACTCCTATTATTGATCTATGTCATTTGAGAGTATTGGTAATGTGATTGATGGTGGTTTGAGTCATGATGAATGTGGCGATTGGCCCTTCAGTCCTTTATCGATATAATCAATGGACGAGATTGTTTGAGGCACCTTTAGTATGACTGCTTTTATGAGCTCATTAAGGTATATACATTTATATTTAATATATGTTAGCCCAAGTGGGAGATTGTTAGAATTAATTTTATATTGATAAAATTAATCCTCTAATTAATCATAAGTATGGGCTAAATATATTTAAATATTTAAATATGTATTGCAGTCAAATTAAAATAGTCAATTAAAGTTTTGATCAAATTAGGATTTTTGACTATTGAGGTGTCCTACTCGTAATAGGATTATAAGTGTAGAGACCGATAAGAATTTCTATTTTGTTGAAGGACCAAAATAGAAATCATCATCATCAGTTATAAATAAGGGGTCGTGGTCTCCAGGGGAACATAACAATTTTAGAGAACATTACATTCCTTCAGTAGTGTTTCCGCATAACCTAAAGTGTGTATCCCCTGGAAGACGACAAACCCCAGAATCGTCTTCAGCATCAACATACGATGATGTCAGGTACGCAATTCTACCCTTTGCAATTTAATTTAAATAATCTAGTGATCTATGCATATTTTAGGTTTTAGGGGAATTAAGTTTTCTTCCCCTTTCATTTAGGGGAATCAGGTTTTCTTCCCCCTTTCACATCACCACCACCCAGTCCCAGCCAAAACCAGCAACTGTGGAAGGCAATTAATTTCAATTTTCAACAAACACCATCATCCATTGTAGTTGTAGAAACTAGCTAGTTGTTCATAAATATCAATGGATTCATTGAGTCTTTCTGATGCCGATTGCCAACATAATTAACCACATTAGAGAGAAGAATAAATTCATTTTATGATTTCTAATTCTGTTCATCATAATAGCCACATTTTGAATTACAGAAATAGTTCTAAGGTTGAAAAAAGACCAAACCGAAAGTAAAAATTCTACAGCTTAAGAGAGAATAATTACTTGGGAGACTTCAAGACAAGTGAGAAGAAAAAAAAATGGTAAGAATCTATACTATACATGTTAATGAGTGTATTTTCTTAATGCGAAAATGAACCAAAAATACAAAGGTTTTTTGCTTATTACAAAGGAAAAACCTATTTGAATTTTCCCGGATAGGGAGAAATTACCTTATTTTTGTCCAAATTTGCCAAAGAGCACATAAAATGCAATTTTTTATTGATAAAAATATTAGTATGGAAAATTAAATTTTTCAGGAAATACTATACTATTTAAGAGCTACACCCCCATTTATTTGTAATTTACCCAATGTTTTTATATTTATTTTTTCTGATAATTTTTATATTTTTTAATTATATTTATTTATAGAGAGGCGCATAATATAAAATTCGTATTCTTTGAAAAAAAAAACTATATTCTTTTCTTTCTTTTCTTCTATTGATTATAACATTATTATGAGGGTCCCTTGTGGACTCTACAGGTGGAAATGGGGAAAAATTATCCCCATAATATAGGAAGGGACGGGAATGGAACAGGGAAAAATTATTAATACAAGAAGGAGAAGAAGAACGGATCCCGTCTACCCCGCCTCATGACCATTCCTAACCTTTCCATCAATGGAAATCTAAGCAACTTCTCAAAACGAATGAGCATGAGCCAACCTTGTCTTTCCATTTTTGCGCAAACAATTTTTTTTTCTCGAATTTCAATGGCTTGAACACTAATTCTGTCAAAAAAGATGGCTTAAATTCTAACCAAATTTGTCAAAAATGGTGGTTCAAAATTGGTGGCTCAAAAATGGTGGCTTGGATTGAATTCCCACACGGCAATTCATTGCAAGTGGCTTGGGATTTTGCTTATAAATATCAGCTCAATTCCTCAATTGTAACTTGTCCCAAAATAGCTTGTTCTAAAGCTTTCTCTTCTCTCCTTTGTAATATTTTTTTAGTGAAATATATTTGATAGTGTCCGAGGACGTAGGCAAAATTTTGGCCGAACCTCGTTAAATTTTGGTGTTCTCTCTTTTATTTATTTAATAGCTATTTGTTGGGCAAAACTCTGTTTTGGTGGTTATTGTGAAAAGAGATTACATGTCTAGGTAAATTCTGTCAAACGACACGTAAGTCTAAGGAAAGTGGGTTTTAAGTGAGACCGCTTGTGACTCCTCCACTTTCCTGGGAATTTACCTGGTATAGTTTTTATCACAGTAATTCACAAATTATTTTTTTAATTCGGTGAAAAAAGCCCAATTTTCACAACAATTGGTATCAGAGCTGAGGGTTTGAAGTATTCACTGTGGTTGCGGCTAAGTCTGATCTTCCACATAAAAAAAGGATTCTTGATTTTGTTTCCGCATTTTTTGAAAAAAAATTTCTGGTAGCTATTAAATAAATATTTGTAGCAGAAATGACATACCACAAGAAAAATACCACACCTGTTAGTGCAGCATCGTCCTCGTCAACTTTAGTAAGGAACGCTGTTACAAATGCAAGATTTGCAGTGGAGATTTTCGATAGCACTGGTCATTTCGGCATGTGGCAAAGCGAACTTCTAGTTGTTCTTTTTCAGCAAGGTCTAGATGTTGCTATTGAGGAGGAGAAACCCCAAGAAATGGAGGAGACGAAGTGAAAAACTGTCATTCGTCTGGCATGTAGTACAATTCGTTCTTGTCTTTCTAGAGAGCAAAAATATGCTTTCTCGAAAGAAATTTCGGCAAACAAATTGTGGAAGGCATTGGAGGAGAAATTTTTGAAGAAAAATAATCAGAACAAACTCTTTATGAAGAAGAGACTGTTTCGCTTCAATTATGTTCCAGGTACCACGATGAATGAACACATCACAAATTTTAATCAGTTGGTGGCTGATTTGTTTAATTTGGATGTGATCTTTGAAGACGAATATTTGGCACTGCTGTTGTTGGCATCTCTCCCTGACGAGTTTGAGTTTCTTACAACGACTCTACTCCACGGGAATAAGGAAGTGACTTTAAGTGATGTATGTGCTGATCTATATAGTCATGAATTGAGAAAGAAAGAAAAAGAGAGGACAAGTGAAGTAGAAGCTCTGGTGATTGGAGGCCATTCGCAAAGCCCGAAAAAAGGAGGAAAGAAAAGTAGATCCCGTTTGAAAACCAGAGTTGGGAAAGATGAGTGTGCCTTTTGTCATGAGAAAGGTCACTAGAAGAAAGATTGTTCAAAGTTTAAAGCCAAGGGCAAAACTGTTGTTGATTCGAATGTAGCTGAATGTGAAGATTCAGAATCATCCTTCTCATTAGTTGTCATGACATCTGTGGATACTCCTTTAGCATGTTCAACAAGTTCTTCTAATGCATGGCTGTTAGATTCCAGATGCAGTCATCATATGAGTCCTAATCGAGAATGATTTTTTTGATTTTAAAGAACTTGATAATGAAGTTGTTTACACAGCAAATGACAATCCTTGATTTACCGAAGGGATTGGTTCAATCCGCTTAAGGAATCATGATGGGTCAATCAGGACCCTGAATGATGTTCGATATGTACCATGTTTGACGAAGAACCTCATTTCAGTTGGAGTCCTTGAATCTAAAGGGCTTAAGATTGTTACAGAAAATGGGGTTATGAGGGTCATCTCTGGTGCAATTGTGATTTTGAAAGGATTACGGAGAAGGAATAATTTGTATTACTATTAAGGTAATGCAATTATAGAATCAATAGCGGCAGCAGTTTCTGGTGATGATAAAGATCTAGAGGCGACCAGATTATGGCATATATGCTTGGGACATGCAGGTGAAAAATCCTTGAAAAGTTTGGCCGATCAAGGATTATTGAAGAATGTGAAAACCTGCAAGTTAGTTTTTTGTGAGCATTGCATCAAAGGGAAGCAAACAAGAGTGAAATTCGGTACTGCTATCCATGATACCAAGGGTACTCTGGATTATGTTCACTCGGATGTATGGAGGCCTTCTAAAACTCCTTCTTTAGGAGGCAAATACTATTTTGTTACCTTTATTGATGACTACTCTCGAAGAGTTTGGGTGTATACTTTGAAGTCGAAAAATGAAGTGCTGACAATTTTTCTCACATGGAAAAAATTAGTGGAGACTCAAACTGGCAGACGAATTAAATGTCTTCGAACAGACAATGGAGGAGAATTCAAAAGTGATCCATTTATGAAAGTTTGCGAAGATGAAGGTATTGTTCAACACTTCACAGTTAGACATACACCACAACAGAATGGGGTGGCAGAACGCATGAACCGAACATTACTGGAAAAAGTTTGGTGTATGTTGTCTAATGCTGGGTTAGACAAGAAATTTTGGGCTGAGGCTTTGACATATGAATGCCATCTCATTAATCGATTACCGTCAACTGCTATTGGTGGTAAAACACCTATAGAAGTATGGTCTGGAAAACCTGCTAAAGATTATGATTCCTTACGTGTTTTTTATTCCACTGCATATTATCACGTTAAGGAATCAAAGCTGGATCCAAGAGCAAAAGAAGCCATTTTTATGGGGATAACTGTGGGAGTTAAAGGTTATCAACTATGGTGTCCAAAAATAAAGAAGATAATATTTAGTAGAGATGTCACTTTTGATGAATCTACCATGTTGAAAAAGGTGACAATGGAGCAGTCAGATGGTACTCCGCGACAGGTGGAGAATACTCCAAAGGAGGTGGAGTTTGATAGAAAAATCCCAGTAGCAGATTTTAAAGCTGCAGACACTCCTGAGGTAGAAGGAGAGTCATATAAAGAAGAAGTTCAAATCCAAGAACCTTTACAGCAACATGAATCAATTGCACTTGGTAGGCCAAGAAGAACCCTAAGAAAGCCTGCTCGTTTTGATGATATGGTGGCCTACGCATCCTCAATTACAGATGATAGCATTCCGTCCACTTTTAATGAAGCTATCCAAAGTTCAGAAGAAGCAAAGTGGAGAAAAGCTATGGATGAGGAAATGAAATCTCTTCACAAGAATCAAACATGGAAGCTAGCAAGCCTACCGAAGGGAAAGAAGGCAATTGGGTGCAAATGGGTATTTGCTAAGAAAGATGAATTTTCTGACAGAGATAGTGTTCACTACAAAGCAAGGTTGGTAGCTAAAGGCTATGCTCAGACGGAGGGAATTGATTATAATGAAGTGTTTTCTCCAGTTGTAAAACATTCCTCTATTCGGATTTTTTTGGCTTTGGTGGCACAGCTGGATTTGGAACTAGTTCAATTGGATGTAAAAACTGCATTTTTACATGGAGATCTGGAAGACGAAATCTATATGACTCAGCCAGAGGGATTCAAAGTTGCTAGAAAAGAGAATATGGTATGCAAACTTGTAAAGTCGCTTTATGGATTGAAGCAGTCTCCAAGGCAGTGGTACAAGCGGTTTGACAGGTTTATGAAAAGGCAAAAGTACACAAGAAGCAAATACGATCATTGTGTGTATTTGCACAAGCTACAAGATGGCTCTTTCATTTATCTTCTTCTTTATGTTGGTGATATGTTGATAGCATCAAAGAATAAAGAAGAAATCGAGAAGCTGAAGAATCAGTTGAATCAAGAATTTGAAATGAAAGATTTGGGCGAGGCAAAGAAGATACTGGGTATGGAGATATCCAGAGATAGGAAATTGGGGAGACTTTATTTGTCTCAGAAGCAATATCTGAGAAAGGTACTAAAGCGTTTCGGCATGGATGATAAGACCAAACCTGTTAGTATACCTCTTGCTCCTCATTTCAAACTTAGTGCAGCGCAGTCGCCAAAAGATGATGCAGAACGGAAATACATGTCAAAGGTTCCCTATGCAAATGTTGTTGGTAGCTTGATGTATGCAATAGTGTGTACAAGGCCTGACATTTCACAGGCAGTTGGAGTTGTGAGCAGGTACATGCACGATGCTGGCAAGGAGCATTGGCAAGCTGTGAAATGGATTCTACGGTATCTTCTGAACACCGTGGATGTTGGATTAGTTTTTGAGCAGGATAAGGAGAATGGTCAACGTGTAGTCGGATATTGTGATTCCGATTATGCAGGTGATTTGGATAAACATCGATCAACTACTGGTTATGTGTTCACACTTGCAAAAGCACCAGTTAGTTGGAAGTCTACTTTACAGTCAACAGTGGCGCTCTCTACGACAGAGGCGGAATATATGGCAGTTACTGAAGCTGTTAAAGAGGCAATTTGACTTCAAGTGTTGCTTGATGAATTGGGAATTATGCAGAAAAATGTTGTTGTGCATTGTGATAGCCAGAGTGCTATTCATTTAGCAAAAAACCAAGTTTATCATGCAAGGACAAAGCACATCGATGTTCGATTCCATTTTGTTAGAGAAATTCTGGAGGAAGATCTGGTGAAGCTCCAAAAGATTCAGACCGCTGAGAATCCTACTGATATGTTGACCAAGGTGGTGACAGCAGTCAAATTCAAACATTGTTTGGACCTGATCAATATTGTTCAAATTTGAAGCTGGCGCTGCGGAGCGCATTTGAAGATACTACAACGTTGCGAGAAAGAATAGAAATTACGTTTATGGAATTTTCGCCAAGGTGGAGATTGTCAAAAAAGATGGCTTAAATTCTAACCAAATTTGTCAAAAATGGTGGCTTGGATTGAATTCCCACACGGCAATTCATTGCAAGTGGCTTGGGATTTTGCCTATAAATATGAGCTCAATTCCTCAATTGTAACTTGTCCCAAAATAGCTTGTTCTAAAGCTTTCTCTTCTCTCCTTTGTAATATTTCTTTAGTGAAATATATTTAATAGTGTCCGAGGACGTAGGCAAAATTTTGGCCGAACCTCGTTAAATTTTGGTGTTCTCTCTTTTATTTATTTAATAGCTATTTGTTGGGCAAAACTCTGTTTTAGTGGTTATTGCGAAAAGAGATTACATGTCTAGGTAAATTCTGTCAAACGACGCGTAAGTCTAAGAAAAGTGAGTTTTAAGTGAGACCGCTTATGACTCCTCCACTTTCATGGGAATTTACCTAGTATAGTTTTTATCACAATAATTCACAAATTATTTTTTTAATTAGGTGGAAAAAGCCCAATTTTTACAACAAATTCATACTTCATTTTTCATTTCTAGATAGTGTCCCAATCAATTCTTTACCAACCCCCTTCAGGGATCGCAGAGAGCAAGAGACAGAGAGGCCCATTCTTGATTCTTGATCTGAATTTCTTGAATGCATACTGGCCTCTGCTTCTCCAGAAGCTTAATTAACAAGAATTAATACTCGACTCAATACTATCTTGGCTCAGACTGTTCTACTGAAACACAACTCCATCTGGGACTAGCTGTAACAAATGAATGTTGGGTATCACATGAGGGTCTTGGAGCTTTTGCTTGATTATTAATGGCTATGGAAGAAATTCCTGTTAGTGAAACTTTTGTCATTGAATTTTCTGTGGAGTCATCTGCACTAAGCACACTAGCATTCAAGAAGGGAGGTTGTTTTGGTGAAGGAATTTCGGTCTTCCTATTGGTTAGCATCTGAACTACTTCAGCCATTGATGGTCTTAATGAAGCTGAGGCTTGAGTGCATAGAAGTCCTATTTGAAGCACATTTTCTGCCTCTTTTCCTGGTACTCCGACTTTAAGCCTTGGATCTACGGCTTAAGCAATGTTTTTTGCCTTGTAATGCTTCCAAACCTGTTACCATTACAAACAAAAACTGTCACTTGATTCTACTTGCTCAATTGCAACAAGTTCTCAAGAAACAGAAAACAAGAACCTTACCGAGTGTAAAATCAAACTCGATCCCTGTGAATAAATACTATTCTTTTTGCCAGTTGCAATCTCCAAAACAAGAACACCAAAACCATAAACATTTGCCTTTTCTGTTAATTGTCCCCGAATAAGATACTCAGGAGCCATATATCCCCTGCAACAAAAAATAATAATTTAGAAGAATGTAGACCAAAAGCCAAGCCACAAACTTAAAGATGATTCATTAATTTTTCTTACAATGTTCCTGCAATGCCTGTACTAACATGCGTGTTATCGGTCGTGAAGAAACCAGCAAGTCCTAAATCAGCAATCTTTGGAGTAAGTTTCTCATCAAGAAGAATGTTGCTAGTTTTTATGTCCCTATGAATAATTTTTACTCCTGCCCCTCCATGAAGATATGCAAGCCCTACAGCTGTTCCAAGGATGATAAGATACCTCTGCTGCCAGCTTAGGATATGGTTGTGTCCTTTACTGCAAGAAATGAAGATTTTGATCAACTGCTGCTAAAGGCAATAACTAAATTACAAGTTGGAAACTTACCAAAAAGAATTTGATCTAGGCTTCTGTTGGGAACATATTCATAAACAAGAAGGCTATCAGGGCCTTCAATACTGCAACCCAGAAGCCTTACAAGATTTTTGTGTTATATACCACTAATCAAATTAACTTCATTAAAGAATTGATCAACCCATTGCATTGTATTATAAACTAATCTCTTGACTGCAACTATTCTTCCATCTGGGAAATTTCCTTTAAATACAGAACCAGCTCCTCCTTCCCCTAATTTCATATCATCGCTGAAAAAATTGGCTGCCTTTTCGAGCACTTCATACTTGAAGTTCAAATTAGAACTGGCTGAAAAGTGGCTTCGATTAGTCAGGTCTGCAGAAAGTAAGAATGAATCAACATGGATGAAAATTAAACCGAGAGAGAATATTAAGGAAATTGTTTTCTATTTAGAATTCTTACCTTCTTTCCTCTTAGATAATCTCTCATACCCAATAAAAGCACCAAGAGAAGCTAACACAAGAAACGCTATAGCTGCTAATGCAGTTGCTCCCATTATACCACCATCATAGCCTGCAGAGCAGCAAGCAAGTTTTCATTACATGGAGCTTTTATATTCTCGTAACCAGAAACTATAAAGTAACAAAACCCGTATCAGACATAATCTAATTCTTGCAATTAGGGGATATAGTACGGTATTAGCAACCAAAGCGATTTAGTTAATTAGACTCCGTCTTTGTTCCAGCTCACAAACTCACCACTCGCATAGGACTTCAGTAATAAAGGGCCAAAGAGAAAAAAGAAAGACGGTAGTTTAATCCAATTAAAAATGTACCTCCATGTTTTGACTCTGAGGTGGTGTAAAAGAATCTCTGTGTAGAATACTTCATTTAACAACCATTAAACAGAGCCTGACCCTCTGCCCCAGGAGCACATTGCCTTTAACTGTGACCCTGCTTTCACCAAGAAATTTCTGCACTCTCCATAGGAAAGCGAATTCCAACACTGAGCCAATGCATAAACAGGAGCAGCCCCCCTATTGCCTCTTCAGTAGCAAATGTTCCATTATCGAGGGCCATGTCAGTGACATTTTTTATTACTTTTGCAACTTTTTTCTTAAACTCCGTGCGGAAAGAGTTATCAAACAAAACCCCTGTTGGTTGGCTACAATTAACATTATCATAAATGGGGTTTATAGACTCATTGAAGAAACTGTAATTATCATAACGAAGAAAGCAACCATCAAGATAGATGCGAGCAGCGCTCTTAGGAAGACAACGAGGAAGCTTTACTCTACCCTGGCTAAAGCAGAGTTTGCAATCAAGGCTAGAAAGATGATCGTGACATTGCGCTAAAGCATAGACCTCAGGTGATGGGGAAATAACAAAAGCATAACCCCACTTTTTTACAGATACTTGCCGTCGGATTGATTCCATTACACTGACAAAATTTGGAACGAAAGATGTAGAAACGGTAGAATTGAGATTGTCCGTCGGGGAACCGCAGGTAAAATGGATTTCAGAGCTACGCATGGCAGATGAATTGGGGAGAATTAAGAAAAGAGGAAACATGAAAAATACCCATGTGAGATTTTGAAGGAATTTGAATTGTAATTGCATTAAAATCAAATGGGATTATTCTAATTTCTTCCAATTTCTCTGTTTTGCTCTGTTCTCTTTCACCTCCAAAACAGAAGAGAACAAAAGAGAACAGAGCATGGGATCATCACCTTCTCAAAAGATTTTTCTTTTTCTTTTCTTTTCCTTTCTGCACCAAAAATCTCTATTTCAATTTCTACCATTTCTGTTTCTATTTCCCTCTCTTTCTCCTTCTCCCTTTGTCTCAATTCATCTGTGAGAGTTTCAGGGGAAATGGAGAGGGAGAGAATAATAATATTTAATATGGAATGTATTGTATGTGCTGGTATTGTGTAAGATAATGATTTTCTGTTCGGTTTTTGTTGTGTTTGGTAGGTTCCGGTTATGTTTCTTGGGTTTCTAAGAAAATGGAAATGGAGAAATTCGAAGAAGATTGGATCAATGAACTGGATTGGGTTTCTGTTTTCTTAATTTAGATTATTGTTAATTGTTACATGAAGAGAAGAATCTCATATTTACATATAGACATAGCATATGTTATGTTAGGAATGGTAAAGTAAAGATGCATTGAAACTAGAAAGACAACAATATTTTCATGACAAGTTAAATTCTTTATTTTTTTTGGGTTTGACCACCATTTTTTATATTAAAGTATATTTTAGTCTGTTAATAGTCCAACAATTTCAGTTGATTTAAATATCTTAAAATTTTAAAATAAAGGGTATGAAAAAAATTTCATAATAATATTTATATTAAAACTTATTCTGCTAAATAAAATTTTAATTTTTACCAACAACATAACAATATTCAGTATACCTTTGTTACATGGTTTTGTTTTTTGTTTTTTCACTCGATGAATTCTGTTTATAAAACTGAATAAAATGAGAAACTTAGAAAACTATTTTAGCTATACACTTATCTAAGGCTAAAATTATTTTTATGTTCGAAAAAATAATTTGCGAAGATCAGACCAATAACTTGGAAAAAGTTTATGTTTGAAAAAGCTCACATAGCATAATGATGAGAGGCTTATTAGTAAAACGCAAACAAACTTTTCCATTTCTTTAATCCTTCATTGTCAAACTACTTTTACATTCCATTACTATAGTCAAAATCTCACAACCAAAATTTCTATTTTTGTTTTACTCAAATTTACTTTGTTTGTATTATTTAATATAGTTATCAATACAATGTGGACCACATTTATATTTAATTTTTATATTATTGGAAAAAATAAACCCATTATATTTGACTAATTTTATCGAATTTTCCTCAATTATTGCATGGTTCATAATACATTGCGACCTTTCTAGGCAGGCGATGAGTTGGCAAATTCAATCGTCAGATATATATATATATATTAATTTTGATACTATTTAAATTTAAATTTTTTTTAAAAAATAATAAATTTAACAAATAATAAAGCTTTTAAATATCAACCATAATTTTGATATGAAGATAATTTTATTTTAATTGAGAATTTAATTATTAAATTAATTTTAACTTAGAATTAAAATATAATGAATGATGAATCTATTAAATTAATTAAATAATAAAATGTTCAATAAAAATAATTAATAAATTATATTATAAATACACAAATTCCAAAAAGGCAGTGCTGCTGATATATTGTTTATATTTAATAACATAATCAATTAATTATCATTAAAAGTATATATTTGTTATTTATTTTATTTTTAATACTAAATATTAATAAAATTTAATTAAAGAAAAATATTAATTACAATCATTTTAAAGGGTGATTGTTAGATAATTTTTTTATTGACTAAAAAAATTTATTATAAATTTATTTATGATGAAAGATATTATAATTAATATTTTTTTTAACGTGGCTTCTTTTTTTAATTTTTTTTAGTAAGTCCATTGCCTGTATATTGGTTAACTAATCATGAAGGAGTTTGTTCTAAGATTTTAGAGGGAGAAATTCTTCATGTTCTTATAATATAATAAAATTTAATAATTTTATATGTTATTTTGTTTTAATAATTAACGGATATTTAATTTTATAAAACGAATCAAAATCAGTATGACATGCATATGCAGCTAAAATGACCTTATTCGAATTTACAGTTTTGTTTAAATACTTAATTTCATAAAATTAATGTTTATTGAATTTGAAGTATAAAAATCTAGATAGTAATTTACGTTTATAAAAATATAGATAGTAATTTACGTTTACATTACAATTTTACAATCTCAAATGCCTTAATTAATATCTTTTCCATATTATCAAATAATTATTTTTTTTTATCAAAAATTATAAAAATCTTGAACGCTTATCTCAATTACCATAAGATATGCATTCAAGCAGAAAATTTTATATCCATAAATTTCACTAATTAACGTCTTATGAAATGATGGTGCTTAAGGTTATGTTAGTTGTATTGATTCTTATCACTTATTCATTCCTCGATAAACTTTGTTTAATTTTATGTATTATATTTTTTTATTAATATAAATTTAAGAAATTCAATCTTAAAAGCTAGTTATTAAAATTAAAAAATTATTTTTATATTAATTGAGTCATATTTTTTTATTTTTTTATTTTTAGATGTGAAATTATCCATACTTTATCATATTATAAAGTATTTTATCACTAATCTAGCTGTGGGCCGAGTTTTAAATCTCAATTAGTGAAAAAAAAGAGGAGACGGACGGGTCGAGCATTTAAAAAATGTAATTTTCGAATTCCAAGCATAGCTCATGGTCACTCTATTCACTACTCCTCCCTCAAATGTCTATAAAAATACAAAGGCTATTAGAAGAAGTATTTCATCTGTATATTGCTCATGTTTAAATAAACGTTACAGAGCAAGTAAATCCCTATAATAATGGGATTTGGATATACAACAAAAGATGATAAACATAACCAGATTTAAATAAGATACAACAGAAGCTAATCCTTATCATCCCCCCGCAAACGAATGGGAGGAGTAACCATGAGTTTGTCTTTTAACTGCTGAAAACGTTGCTTGGACAAAGACTTTGTAAGAACATCAGCAACTTGATCCACAGTTGGAATATAAGACACTATTAATTTCTTTTGACGCACTTGATCACGCACAAAATGAAAATCCAATTCCAAGTGTTTAGATCTTGAATGAAATACTGGGTTGGCAGCCAAGTATGTTGCAGCCACATTGTCACACCAGACTTTAGGAATAATTGTCACTGGTTGATGTAGTTCTTTCAGTAAGCATTGTAGCCAATATATTTCTGAAGCTGCAGTAGCAAGTGCTCGATATTCGGAATCTGTGCTAGACCTTGCAACAGTCTTTTGCTTCTTAGAACACCAGGATATGAGATTAGAACCATGATAAACAGTATAAGCAGAAGTACTCTTTCGATCCGATTTGTCACCTCCCCAATCGGCATCGGAATAAGCCACCAAGTTATTATTCTGAGACGAAGAGAACATAAGACCATGATCAGCAGTGCCTTTCAAATAGCGTAGGATTCGCTTTACCGCTTGCCAATGATTTACAGTTGGTGAATGCATGTATTGAGCAGCCTTGTTGACAGCAAACGTGATATCTGGACGAGTGAAGGCCAAATATTGTAAAGCACCAACAACCTGGCGAAACTGAGTTGGATCTTCATAATGAGTAGAGTCCTCGGCTGTTAAACAAACAGTAGGAGAAGAAGGAGAGGACACAGGTGTGGCTTCATGCATATTAACTTTACGCAACAAATCTTGAATGTACTTTGTCTGTGTTAGCCGAAGGCCATTTTTTATCCAACCAATTTCTATCCCCAAAAAATATGACAAAGAACCCAAATCTTTAAGTGCAACGTGGCGACCAAGTTGGGAAATCAAAGAAGAAACCAGAGTCATGGATGAACCTGTTATCAAAAGATCATCAACATAGACTAAACAATATGCAATCTGATGTCCATGATTAAAAACAAACAGAGATGTGTCCGCCTTCGAATCTTTGAAACCGAGAGTATGCAAAGCTTGCGTCAAACAAGAAAACCAAGCTCGTGGTGCCTGACGCAACCCGTACAGAGATTTTTTAAGAAAACAAACATAATCAGGTCGGGATAAGTCAACAAAACCTTGAGGTTGTTCCATAAAGACAGGCTCTTCCAATTTCCCATGTAGGAATGCATTAGATACGTCAAGTTGACGAATTGGCCAACCCGAAGTCACAGCAATTGATAGAACTAGTCGTATGGTAGCTGGTTTAACCACAGGACTAAAAGTGTCGACAAAATCAACTCCAGGCCTTTGATGATATCCCTTGGCAACTAGTCGAGCTTTATAACGACTAATCGTACCATTTGAGTTTGTTTTCACACGATAAATCCATTTGCAGCCAATAATGTTAGATGCTTGTGACCGTGGCACCAAATCCCATGTGCCATTTGATAAAAGAGCATCTATTTCTTCTGACATTGCGTTACGCCATACAGCTGCCTTTGCTGCCTCTGTGTAAGTAGTAGGGGCTGTAGGCACAGTAATATGATTGGGAAAGGTCCGTGGCTTAAGATTTCCAGTTTTGAACCTTGTAAGCATAGGATGAATATTGGTAACAGCAGGTGGATTTCGTGGTGGTGAAGGTAAAGCAAGAGGTGAATCTGGAGGTCCTGGATGAGACAGAAGCGTGGGAGATTGGCCAATGGGAGAAGCGATGGGAACTTCTGTCAAATTTGCTGGTTGGACGGAAATAATGGGTGCAGATTCTGTGGGAGTAGATATCAAATTTGGAACAGATGTAGAGGTCGACACTGATTTGTCCATTGCTGGTTTGCTCAAGGAAGTTATGGGGAATAATGATGGTGGTGGACCAAGAACAGAAGATTGACCAACATCCTCTTTGAACGGGAAAACCTGTTCATCAAACAAAACATGACGTGAGTAAAAAAATTTTTGAGTAGAAAGAGACAAACACCTGTATCCCTTATGAAGAATACTATAACCCAAGAAAACACACTTACTAGAACGTGGTTCAAGTTTATGTTTAGTATAAGGACGAAGCCAGGGATAACAACAACAACCAAAGACACGAAAGAAGTTATATTCCGGATTTCGTTGAAAAACTAGCTGATATGGAGATTTATTCTTTAAGTTTGGAGTTGGGAGTCGGTTTATTGTGTAAACAGCAGTAGCAAAAGCATGATCCCAATACTTAAACGGAACGGAAGAATGGTATAAATAGGCACGACCTGTTTCTGTAATGTGACGATGTTTACGTTCCGCACACCCATTTTGTTCGGGTGTGTGTGGACAGGAGCTACGCTGAACTATTCCATTTTTAGCAAAATAAGACTGTAATGCTTGAAATTCTCCCCCCCAGTCACTTTGGAATTGCGTAATAGATTTATTAAAAAATTTCTCAACAGAAGTCCGGAATGTAACGAAAGCATTAAAGACATCAGATTTTTTACGCAAGAAATAAATCCATGTGTATTTGGTGAAATGATCAAAGAAAATAACATAATATAAATAACCATCAACAGACGCAATTGGAGAAGGTCCCCATAAATCGGAACAAATTAACTCAAGAGGAGCAGAAGTAGAATGAATAGAATCAAAAAAAGGTAGTTTATGAGACTTGCTAACACAACAAGTATCACATAAAGAAACAGATGTCTTAGACATAACAGACAAATTATTCAATGACAATACTTTATTAACAGTGGGATATGAGGCATGTCCTAATCTAGCATGCCAGGTTGCCAAAGACGCCAAATTACACGTAGGAGCAATGGCAGACGATGCTAACTGATAAAGTCCATCTTTAGTGAGTCCCTTGTGGAGAATCTGCTTCGTGCGGAGGTCCTTGATAATGAAATAAGTAGGGAAAAATTCAACAGACACACCATTTGAGTTAGTGAACTGTAAAACTGACAATAAATTGGATTTGGAAGAAGGAACATGTAAAATATTATTCAATGAAAAATTGCAAGAATCAACAGAAATGACATTAGTACCAACACGGGTAATAGGAAGAGTTTTACCATTTGTGAGAGCAACTTCATCAGTGCCAGTGTACTCAGAATGGATTCCTAAATTTTCCAATTCAGAAGTCAGATGATGAGTCGTTCCACTGTCCATGATCCAAGGTTTGGAAGAAGAGGATGGAGAAGAGGTAAAGTTTGCTGAAGGTTTAGCAGTACTGTCATTAAGTTTAGGGCTGGGACACTGTCGTGAGGTATGTGCCTGACCACCACAATTATAACAGGTCACAGATAAAGGATCTCTTCGGTTCGAAGAAGTTCTGCCACCATTAGAAGAACTATTACGACCCCTACCTCGCCCTCGTCCTCTATTGCCACCAGAATAATGTTGACGAGAGGAATAATGAGCAACAGCTGGTGGTTGAATAAGCTCAGAAGATGATTTCAACTGCAATTCCTCAGATAATAACAAACCAAACAAATCATCAAACGAGGTGGGAGCTAATTTAGCTTCAATGTTTCGAGTAAATGGCCTATAATCAGGACCAAGGCCACGCAAAATTTGATCAACCAGATCATCCTCAGTGATTGGAGAACCAAGAGCAGCAAGCTGGTCATACAGTCGTTTTGCACGATCCATATAATCAGTTATAGAATCAGTGTTACGAGATAATGAGTGAAGAGAATTTTTGAGTGTCCTTATCTGAGTACGTGAGCCAGAGGCGTACATGGTTTGGAGACGTTGCCAGACAGAAAGAGCCGTGGTAGAACCAACAACTTGAGATAAAACAGATTCAGAGAGGGAACTGAGAATCCAACCCAAAACAATTTGATCTTGAATGAACCAATCATGATATATTTGACTTGAAACTCCATTAAGAGTAGCAGGTGGTACAGTACCAGTACCATCAACATGATGAAGAAGCTGATGACCAGCTAAGAGAGGAATCATTTGCGTTTTCCAGAGAAGATAATTGGTAGATGTAAGTTTGACAGTTATTTGATGATGAGCAGAAAGTGGGGTGGCAGAAGAAACCATTGACGTAGCAGCTGTAGAAGTAGGTGTAGGAGCTGCAGTGGGAACTGGGGTAGAAGAGAGTGTTGATTGTGTGTCCATAATAAAAAGAGAGTAAAAAAATTTGAACAGATAATGGTTTTTAAACCGATTGTGGCTCTGATACCATATAAAAATACAAAGGCTATTAGAAGAAGTATTTCATCTGTATATTGCTCATGTTTAAATAAACGTTACAGAGCAAGTAAATCCCTATAATAATGGGATTTGGATATACAACAAAAGATGATAAACATAACCAGATTTAAATAAGATACAACAGAAGCTAATCCTTATCAATGTCAACTGCCCAGCTAATACTAGTTAAGTATACTAGAGCTACTATCTAAAGCATTAAAGAATATAGCCTTATATTTTAATGGTCATTGTTCTGACCAACTAATTAAGGAAAAGAGTAGTAATATTTGCTCTAATTTTATGTTAAATTTTTTATATTTTATTTTTTTATTAATATAAGTCTAAAAAATTAATCTTAAAAATTAGTTGTTAAATTTAAAATTTTTATTTTTTATTAACTAGATCATATTTTTATTTATTTATTTATTTATATAACGAGCAGTGACAAAGTTAGGTGGTTGGGAAGGGGGCAATTGTCCCCCTTAATTTTTTTTTAATATTCACATATATATATCCATTAAATTTTTAAAATCTCTTATTTTCCCCATTTAAAATTTTAAATTATCTCTAAATTTAAGAAGAGAAAAAAAAATTTTCAAAGTCTTTAAAAAATTAATTTTAAATTCATCCATTCAATTAAAAAATTAAAAGTACAATTAAAAGTACAATTAAAAATTAAGAAAGATTATAAAATTAAGATCTTTATTTATTTTATTTTTTTAATTTCTTCTCTTTACTTCAAATTTAAATTTTATTATTTATAATTCTAATATACTTTAATATTTTTGCATCAACATTATATATTTAAATTTATTTTTCATATTTTCTTTGATTAATTTTTTTTACAAATGAAAATGGCTTACTAATAAATTAATAAATTTATAAAATAATTATTGTATATGAAAAGTCAAATATTAATATAAAAAAGAATTTAAAAAAAAATTATCCTCTTATAATTAACTCTCGACTTCGCCAACGAGAAATCCCTAGTTATCCGGATATTAATCACACTCTTTTAGAGAGAATATCAATAGCCAAATAAATTAAACCTCAATGAAACTAGTTACCGCGATGACCTCTTACTTTAATACAGACTTCAATAAATTGACTCTTCACCTGACAGATGTAGTGCAAGATGCTATTGAGCTGTTACTCAAATTTAAAGTTTGAAATTGCAATCTTGCTGTGCTACTCTAGGAATCTTATTATTTTCACATTTTATTATATTATAAGGTAGTTTATCGAATTTTACAATTAATTTCCTGATAAAATAAAATACCATGATTATCTTTAACACAAAATATTATTTTCTATAATTAGAATATCCAGTTTTTCTTTATATATATTAAATACTTAATAACCATATTCTATCGTTAAAAAAAATAACCATATTCTACAAAAATATTGTATAGTAGGTCTTTTTTTTTCAATAATTATTTATTTGATAAAATAAAAAAGAAAAAACAGGACTTTTTCATCAAAAACTTGATTTTTTTTTAAAGGCGGAGGAGGGTATACTGAATTCAAGTTAATTTTTATTTTAGAATAAAAGACTAGTCGTAATAACAGTCTTTTTAGATTATCATTCCTTTTTAAATTCAAACTCCACTTTAATAATTCAAATTCACACAATTAACATTTTATCAAAATAAATAATTAATATATTCCTTTTAATACAAAAACCTTAGAGACATTTTTACTTATAGAAAATAAAATTTTTCCTTTTTTGTTTTCTATTTTCTAAAAAAAATTATCGTTTTCATTTTTATGGAAAATTAATTTAATATTTGTCAAGGATGTTCCTTTATCAAATCAAAGATAAAAAAAATATTTTTTTTCTTCTAGCATTGAAAAATATGTTCATATCGTAGTTTTATTTTACTAATTAACTTATTATGACTTAATTATTTACAACTAAACTATCACTCTCTCACGCTATTTAATTTTATTTTGTTAGAAATGAATATCTCTTAATGTCCTTTACTCTTATTTTTTTATTAACATTTTCAAATTTATTCCTTATTTTATTCTTGAGAAAAAAATTTATTCCTTAAATATTAATTATATATAAAATAGTTAGTATGATGCTATATGTAATTCAATTATTGTCTCCCTTTCACAAAAAGTTTAATATCAAATTTTATAATAAATATTTTTTACACTTTTTTTACAGAATAATAAAATTTTAATTGAAAATAATAGAAATACAAAAATCATTATAACTTTTGCATAGTAGAGAAAGAATGCATATATATAAAAGAATAAAATATGAAAAATAAAAGAAATTGAAAATTAATAAAAAAAAACACACACACACACACAAATATATGAAGGTGTGTCGTCGCTAGGAATCAGATCCGAAGGATAACAGCAAAAAACATATTTAAATTATTTTCTAATATTTAGTTGTAATGTAGAAAATTTGAAATTTTAGCCTTATGCAGAATAAAGTATGATTCTCAATTATTTTTTTTCGAAAATAGAAAAATCAAAATTTAGGCAATGTTCAATTAGGTAGTAGATTTTTTTTTATTTTCTATAATCAACAACTATTTTCAATTTTTTATTTTCAATTTTTTAGATAACTATTTTATATTTTTAAAAACATAAAATACATATAAAACATAAAAAAATATATAAATTGTGATGAAAAAAGAAAAAAACTATGATAAAAAATAGAAAAAAAAAACTTTACAATAAAAAATTATTGATATAAAATATTTTTTTTATCTAATCTTAATAATATTTAAGAACTCTTTCTTTTTTATAAAAAGCTAAAAACAAAAAATAAAAATCATTTTGACCATAACGTCAGACTCTGTTCATTTATATTGTATATTTTTATTTTTTAAAACTAAAAACTATTTTAATTTTAATTTTATATTTTTTAAAAACATATTTTATATTTTTAAAAATTATATCATAATCTATATAAACAAAAAATAAAAAAGCAAAGAAGATATAGAAAATAAAAAAAATAGAAAAAAAATATAAATTATGTTTAAAAGGAAAAAAAAGACATTTACAATAAAAAAAATTATTAAAATAAAATATTATTTCAAAATCAAAACCCTCAAAATCATATTTTATAAATTTTGTATTTAGAGTGAAAATGACTTTTACCTAATTAGAAAAAATCTAAAGTGTTTTAATTTTTTTCCTTAAAAAATAAAAAAAATCCCAAAAATATAAACATTTAGGGATTCTTTAATTGTAGAAAATATCTCTAGTTTCCATTTAGAAAATTTTTAAAATAGAAAATAAAATTTGTTTAGTTAGAATCATTTTCTATTTAGAAAATTAAAAAATAATTTTATATATTTATTAACTTAAATTTAAAAAAACTAATTTTAATTATTTTCTAAATAGAAAACACACTCTTAAAAAAGATACAAAGTTTATTTCACATTTTAATTCTCATAAACTCTTTTTTGTTTTTTTTTATTTAGAAAAAAGTTAGAAAATAAAATTTTAAAAAATAAAAATTAGAAAATAAAAATGAAAAATATTTTCATTACCAAAATTGTCTACTCTGGCCATACAGTTTTTTCACAACTAAAAGAAACCCAACAATTTTAACAAATACATTGAATTAACTTTTCAACTATTATGCTCCCAAATATGTTCTATTTTACCCTTTCCAATACCCCAGGAAAAAATGGTAAGTTCTAATTTGACCAAAAGTAGAGAGAGATCGAAAAGACTTTAGCAATTATACAATTAATACGTGATAGATCATTTTGGAAACATACATGTAACTTACAAGAGTTTTTGTTTAAAATTAATTATAATGAATTTGAATTGTAAAACTATGGAAACAGAGAACCAGCAAGGTGTACTTTGTTGGCCAAAAATATATATTATTCCCATTTAAATCTCCAATTCAAGTTCCCTAGATATTCTCTCTTTCCATATGTGTAATTTATCAAAAAAAAAAACTATGGAAATAGAGATGATAACAAGTTTCAAATCCTCAATTATTTCGAATGACTATCTATCTAAACATTTCAATAGGTTACTTAAAACGTCATTAGAGAGAGTCGAAGCCAAGTGCAAATGTAAAATTAGTAATTTGTCCGATATATTTTATAAATATTTTTCAAATTTACAGCAAATTTTATATCGAGCAAATAATTATTAATTCATCTCCTATTTCATTTCAGTAACCAAAGAAGCCTCAAGGGAGTGTAAATTACGACACCCTTAAATAATTATAATAAATATAAACAATTTATCATACACTAACATCCTACAAATTAAAGACCCAAACAGTTCCTGAATTAGCATTGAGCATGTTTGTTTCCCATGGAAATTAACAAAACCTTGCAGCTATATAAAAGAGAACCCTAGCTACTTTAGCAACACTAAGCAAACGAACATGAAACCCTAAATAGTTAGACAATTGAAGTGCTGGATAATTGAGAATGTTAAAAATAAAGACAAATCCCCACCTCATCTGTGATTACTTCAGGTGAAAAAAGGTCCATATATACTGTCGACAACAGCAAACTGCATGTTCTCTGATGGTTTCCAATGCCTTTTCCTTTGATTTATAAACCAGTTATTAATCTGCTTCTGATCTAGCCCAGTTGCATCGGCCAAAGCGACCTTATCTGCTTCCTGCACATATTGATTAGTAGAAAGAGTTCAGACTAATTATGTCTTCTTCCTCTAAACCCTAGTTATTATTTTATTTAGGGTTTTTTCGAACAATTACCGTGGGGTATGGCCATTTATAATGAACATTCCACCAGTTGAGAAGAAGTTGTCTAGCATCCTTTGGTAGCTTGCCCTTTTTCTTTGTTTTAGAAAACTCATGTTTTAGTGTACTAATGTAGCCACTGTATTTCCGCAACAGTTTGTCCTTGAGCTCTCGATCTTCATTCGCACGAAGGCAATCTTGCACCTCCACCTCTCCTCCGCTCACATCTTCATCTGATGAACCTACGACTTCATCTGGTAAATTAAGACAAATTACATACATAAAAGCGAGTGTCAAACTCAAAGCCATAAATGAAAAGCATACTTGATATAATGGAAAAGTCTCCGGAACATTATCTAATTACAAATTAAGATCATAATTAGTAGAAATAGAATATTAACATTTTATAGTTACACGAACCTTAATTGCAATTGGTCAAATTTAATTATTCTTATGCTCTTGTAGTATTGAATACAGTCGTCGAGAGCATTTACCAATTACCATGGCAAGTTATCAACAACATCCACCACCACGACAAGAAATAAAAAGAAATTAAAAAAAAAAAGAATGGGGCCCAGAGGAGGACAGTGAAGTGGAAAAGTGGGCCCAAAGGAAGAAACATAAGGTGATGGTAGGCAAATTAAAGATTCCATGTTTCCATGAGATGGATGATGGATGATGTGATGTTACTTTTTGGGGGTTGGGACCCACGATTAGTATTTTCAATTTTTTATCTTTTATTTTATTTTGACGGGTAACATAGTAAAAGTGAAAGAGATGTTCGGTCGCGTCCAGTCAGTAAGAAGAAGGGTTCGGGTTGGCGTCCCTAGAAAATTTACAGCCACATAACGAGTGAGAGAGAAAGAGAGAGAGAGAGATATAACCCGCAAGGCACGCACCGTCACTGCCTTCCCAAATCTTTTAAAAAACTCACACTGACAAAAATTCAAAAGAAAAAATCGTAATTGTAAAAATCAAACACAGAGTTAAAAATGAAAACCTGAAATTATCCATTGGTCCAAAAACAAATGCAAGCCCTAGGGAAGAAGAAAGACTACAAGTCTCATTTATTAACAAACCCACCGTAACCATTCACCACTAAAACTCTCATCGTTTCAGATACTGTTTTTTGCAGCGGTAACTGCGGGGGAGTCCTCCTCCTTATGGTTTACAGCTTTCCTTTTTTTTCTTTTTTTTTACTAAATGTCTACTATTCTTTATCTACACCCTCCACATTTTCTGACTAATACAAATCTTCAACCTAAACTAACATGATAAACTAAGAACACACAAGTTCATTATTACAAACAGAAATAGCATCGGATTTAACAGCAGAATTTACAAGCCTATGTTACCAGAATATCTTTTATAATAATAAAACAAAGAAAAAATATATTAGACTATATTTTCTGTGCAATTTTCTCTTTCTTGCTCTTTTAAGTTTTCCTGACCTCTAAAATCTCTGCCATCATCTAAATCAAATCATAGCCTCTTCTTTTTTTTTTTAATTATGCTTCAACTAAAATTCAACTTGACAGCAATATCTTATGCTAAAGAATAGAATGCACAACAAATTCAACCCGAATAGATTCATTTGCAGGAAAAAAAAAAGCACTAATTTTAATAGAGAAACATGAAACACATTGTCACATAACATTCATTGATGACATTGCATTATAGCTTCCTATACCGGTAAAGGGAATATACAAAAAATATAGAAAAAAAACTCATTGGCTACAGCCTATTTACAGCTCAAACTTACAGCACCTCCGCCATGATGACTACATGTTATGCGCCAGACTTGTACGTCTTATGTCTCATTTTTTAGGTTTTAAATGGAAAATTGTCTTCAAATTTGATTCTTATCTCCTACTACTCCACACAGACACATTAAGAAAGCTTCATATATATGCTCTTGCAAGCAATGAACTCAACATGCTCATAAATTAATAACACTGTTATTACCAATTGGCAATCATTTGCAAGACTTCCTCTACGGTTGGATGCATATGAAAAGCATATTTAATTAGCTCTTGCAATGAAAAAAAAAAAGAAAAGAAAAAATGAAAACGCTACTCAAAATGAAATCGATCCATCCAGGGGGGATTGGATAAAACATATTAAAAATAAAATCAATTTCGCCAAGGTCTAAGAAGTTTGTAATCAAGGAATGAGAAGCATAAGAATAGCATACAACAATCAAGGAATCAAGGAATCAAGGAATGAGAAGCATAAGAATAGCATACAACAATCAAGGAATCAAGGAATCAAGGAATGAGAAGCATACAACAATAGCGCAAATCAATAACTTACTGCCATAAGAATAGCATACAACAATCCAGTCTCTCATACTAGATAAGTTCGTAATCAAGGAATGAGAAGCATTCTAGTGCCATCATAAGCAATGAATAGAGCAAAGAACATTCTAAGTAGACAATTAATTAAAAATGATGCAAAACCTTAATATATACATCACATACCTTCGACAACAAATCTAAATCTTAAAAATTATAAGGCGTGCAAAATATATTATTTTCAACCAAAAAACTGGAATTGGTACATGAAAAAGCAGCTTCATCACAAAATGATACTAAAAATAGCCAGCAAAGTACTATACGAGTGATTTTTCTAGCATTGGCCACATTGAAACATTGCTAAAACAGAAATGCTGTCAACAAATTTATCTGAATATCGTACAAAAGCAAGTGGTTTAGACCATTATTCAATTATATTAAGCCTCAAAAGCCGGATATCAACAGAAATCAAGTATCTTAAAAGAAAGAAATTGTAGACAAAGGGAAATGCAACAAATATCCTAACACAAGCACAAGATTAATTTTTTCCTCTTTCTTTTAATTAATTACTTTGCTCAAGAGCACTTTTAATATTTTGAAAACCCAACTCTTGGAACTTCCAAGTCTGCCATGATATCTTGTCGTTGTGAGATTCAGGTTGGAATCTAATTGATTTAATGATAAGGATGATTAAGCAGAAAAAGGAAGCTGCTTTCAGTATTAAGTTATTATTTTATAAGTTTGCAACTGCCTGCAACTCTTCCCAATGAATTGTTTATATGCAATTGCCAGACATAAGACCTTTCCAGAGGAATAATTTTTAATTCCCATCTTAAGCACGCAGTACAACTCATGCTCCATCGAAACTTTAATCTCTAATCACAATTGAAATAAAGTTGACTACCAGTTGTTTAAAGCAAACCGCCATTACCATTTGCACCCACACACCACTCATCAGAAATGGGTATCAGGTATGAGTCAGCATTGTCTCAATCTTGAGCCAAGAACAATTTTGAGACAACTTTTAATTTCCATATATTGTTTAATGGTTAATTCCATCATTATGGCATTTTCTATTATTTCACCCGGTACTTTCATTTCCTCTCCTTCATACTCAACAATAACAAATTAAACAGGCATATCCAAAAACAAAATACCTAATTCAAAAAATCTAGATGCATAATCAACTAGCTAGTACTAAATACATTGTTTTGATTAAAAATAAAAAATAAAAAAAGTGATAAAAACATTGTCTCATTGACACGAACTATCAAGATTTTGTTGTTAATTGGCCTAACAAACAATGTTTCCATATATCATCACTATAATCTCAACAATAAGACTAGCTGTTTGATAATGGTATACAAAGATACTTTAAATTAATCACATTCTAGATTTTTTTTTTTAAAAAAAAAATTTTGAACCAATTTGCATAACACAACTAGCTCTCAGAACGAGAAATAAAAAAAAAAGCATAATTAATCTTCCTAATCGAATGCAGATCCAAAATTGTTAAGAGAAGGGTTATTCTTCATTCTTCTAGGGTTTGGTTTTCAATTAAATTCTAGAGCAAAAAGAACAAATGTTGAATAAGATGCAGGTATTGTCCACATCCAATAGGAATTGGCCTATGAAAGCAACATCTAAAAACTATTCTTCATGTGAGTTTATCCCGTTAATTAAAGTGCACTATGCTTTATGCTAACGTGCGCCTTTTTTTTAATTTCTTGCTTATTGTGATGTGGGTTTCCTTCTTTCTTTAATTAAGGACACAGAAGAGATGATAAGTAAATTAATTAAAACTAAAAAGAAAAAGAAATTCATAGCACAGACATCCAAGAAAACAATTAAAAATCAATATTATGATATAGAAGGAGAGAGAGAGAACCAGCTGAAACGTGGGTTGTGGAAGTAGTGTTGCAGAGAGTATTTAACTGTGCTTCAACATCATTCAAGAAAGTAGTGGCTTCATTAAAAGGCCTTGAGAGATCAGATTTATACTTGACTAAAATCTCGCAATAAGTTTCCTACAAAAGAGAACAGTAATTAATATTATATATATTAGCCATAAAAATCCCATTTGAAGAAGACCACTTAAAGCCAAAGAGATCTTTTCGATCATATACAGAAACTAATACATATACAATGTCCAGTTTGTTTGATAAATAAAGAAAAGATAAAAATTAAAGAACTGGACTAGTAATTAGTAAATAAGTTGATTAAAAGCCCAGAAAGGGAGAAACAAAAAAGAAAAAGAACAAGAGGTTTGATTAGGGTTTAGATAATACCATGAACTCGTCCAGCTCGGGATCTGCACCCAAACAAGAGGTAACAACGGTGGACCTCTTAGAAATATCATTTTCTTGCCGGATTTCATCTAAGAGATAGGCCATTTCCGGCGGTGCTCCCACCTGCAATTTATTAATTAATTTATTATGAATAATAATTACCATTGACCAAAATATGTAGCAGTATATATAATAAAAATATAATATATAATAATAATATATACCTTCCGGCAGTCAATATAAGCTTGAAGCAATTTTGGGTAAAGAGGATGCGAAGCAATTTTAGCCCTAATTACACTAGACACTTCTTCCTCTGAACCCATGGATGCAGCATCAGATATTGAAGAACATGAAAAGAACTGGTCCGATCCTACAACAGGAAAAGCCGGAGCAACACCAGAAACCATATTCTCCGGCGGAACCACCATCAACTGTTGCTGCATAGAGATAGAGTAATCGCCACTAGTAGTATTGTGGAGACCGTACATCCCATCCATGGCTAAACAACAAACAAACTAAGCTAGTTATACTAAAATAATGCAGTATATTTTTTTTTTTGAACAGAAAATAGTGTAGTATTTGGTGTGCTCTGGCCCTCTTTAACTGGAGAAAAAAATATTAATAATATAATTAGTTAATGAAAGTAATTACGTGAGAAGTGAGTCATAATTTTAATAATTATGGCGGAGAGATGGAACGAAGGGGTGTGGACAGTAGTGTATTTTTATTTTAGCGTACAAACAATATGAAGCTCTGATTCTGATCCTGAAGAAGAAGAAGATGAAGAGATTTTACTTTTCTTTTCTTTTTTACTATCTTTTTTATTTATTTATATTCATAGTTGTGACGCGCGGGGGCGTTTCTGTAACTGGATTCGTACGATTCTTTAATTATTTTATTTTATTATAAAAAGGAAGATCATTAATTATTATTCTCTGTAATTAATGCGTATTTCCCAAAAATTATTTTTTTAGGGCAGTAGGTTATTTGATTTTCATCTGCTCCATGGAGTCATGATTTTTTTAGCAATAGTTATGAAAATTATAGTAATTTGGAAATTTTTTAATCAGTTCCCTTTTTTAAGTTAAAAATATATTTAAGTAAAAAAAATATTACACTTTCATTTTATAAAAATAAGACTACTTTTCATTATATATATATTAAAAAAAATTAAATTATTTAATTAATAAATAATTTTTTTCTATATTCTACTTAATTCATCTTTTATTTACCTATTAATTATTATAATAATTAAAAATTAAAATAATTATTAATTGAGTTAAAATAATTATAATTTAGATAATATAAATAATTAAATATAATATTATTCATTATAAAATATTGAATAGATATATAATAATTAATTTATAATGTAATTATATTTTAAATAAATTAATGAGATAATATTATAAGACATAAATAAATATTTTTATTATTTTAAAACAGATAAAGTAATATTTATTTTAATTGTTATTAAAAATATAAATATCACCTTTAAAATTTGAGTGAAAAAATTTTATGCTTTATATATTATTTGTTTTGACAGAATTGGAGATATATAAAAGTAAAATAAATAAAATTTTTAATTAGAGAAATATAATTTTATTAAAAAAATAATTTTTTTTAAATGGCTAAAATAATTTTTCATCTAAATGGTAAAAAATAAGGGGAGATTATCAAAATATATCTTATAGGTCTATTTATTTATTTAAATTATGAATGATAAATTTTATTTTTTTCGTTATTCAATTAAGATTAATAAATATATTTAAAAAAATATTTTTTTCTTTTTTATTATACTCATTTTTTATTAAAGTAAATTGATTTTATTTTATGAAAATTAGCAACGAAACAAAGCATTAATGAATTAGGCTAGCATTAATGAATTAGGCTAACATAAATTTATATTGATTTATAACCTCTAAATTAGATGATATTTAATGATTAAAATAAAATATATAAATAAAATATATATGTGAATAGGAACATATATTTATATGATATAATTGTGTGTATATATATATTTATATAATTTTATTGGAACTGTAATAATTCATCCTTGTGGGTTCTCCTACTTAATTAATTTTTGTGAACAATACTTATCCCTTGTTTGGATGGTGTGATAGTTTTTCATAATATGATATAATTTATTTTTTATTTATTCTGATTTTTGATTTTTTTTATAGTAATATTATTCTTTGAAAATTATAAATTTATAAATCACTAATTTAGTAATTTTTTATAATTTTATATTTTAAAAAATATTCAATATAAATTTTTAAATATTAAATTTATGCTAATAACTAGTTTTTTTAACTTTTTAAGAAACTAATTTTTATCTTTAATATATTAAAATTTTAAAAATATTATCAAATTAAATAAAAATATTTTTATTTAACTAGTGTCATATTTTTAAATATAATAAATATTATTTATATATTATATTATAAAATATTATAAAATAATGCTACAGTAGTGTAAATAAAGCCTTAATTAAATCAAATTATATAATTAAAAAAAATTAAAAGAGAAGAGCACACACGTGAGAAAGTAAGTGTAAAATTAAAATTTGGTTTGGCACACATAGTAATAGAAAAAGGAGCTGAGCTAAGTACATACGCAACAGATATGTGTTTGACTCTTGAAAGAACAATACGCATTGCTGCTTTTTCCTTGTTACCAGAGGCCATAAAATATTTCTTCAATTAATTATTTCTATTATTTTAATTTATATTTGCTGCCGTAGTGGAAATTACTTTACACTAAAATAATCTTCCTATTATATTTATTTATATATATTATTAAAAAAATATTTAATAATACAAAAAGCTTTGATCGTCTACTTTAATTTCTTTTATTGCTATTAGTCAATTAGTTTTATTTTCCTTATGCTTATTGTTTTTTTTTTTTAGTTTTTCATATTTTAATTTGATGGTTTAATATTTAAGACTTGTTTAATTTATTAATTGTGACTTGTATGTCATTTGATAACTCTATTACTAAAACTCTAATGGAATAGAATTAAAATATATATATATATTTGTGCACCTATGAAAAATGATGAATAATTATAATAATATATAAAATAATTAAATTATTTTAATTAATTATATTATGAATTGCAAGATAAATAGTTTTTTTAGCCGTTGAATTGAGTATATTATTATCTAAAAACTCATTGATAATTGTTGATAAAAATAAACTATTTGTTTAATTTTGATAAGATGTAAAATGCACATATAGGCCATTTAAGGAAAAGAAAACAAAAAAAAAAAAAAGAGAACCTGAAATAACTAAATTTCACTAAATTAAGATAGAAGTCAATTACCCATTTAATCTGACCTAATAGAATAGTCATGTGATAGTGTCCTAAGCTATTGCATTTTTAATCAGTCATTATTCAACAATCAACATCACTATATATATATATATATATATATATATATATTGACGGCTCTATAAACATGAAAGCAACATGCATTATAATACATTAAACCCCAGTATAACAGTGGAAAGGCCTAAATAATTTAAATTAAACGGCCAAATCAGAGAAGCTATTAAAGTCTAGTTAGAAATCAATTGGTTGCCAAGAATAAAAGCACCAACCAGATTCTCCACAAACCAAAAGAATACGTAGTTTTTTTTCCCATTATGTGATGATATAATTAAGTTGCCAAAATAATTAGTTAAAAAAAGATGGTTAATAGTTTACCTATATTTGGAATTCTTCTAAAAAGTAAAAATATTTCATCATATTCATCATTCATGTGTCCTAAGTTCTATGTACCTAGCTAAAATTACTTAAGGAATATCCGACTAGTTTTATCTAAAACCATTATTATAATAAGAAATGGTCGATTAAATTCATTTTCTATTTTTTCTGCTAAATCGTTTTCTTAATTAATAACTCAAGTTTTAAAAGCAAGGAGAAAATATGATTTATTGATATAAACGTCATTTAGATATTTTTATAAGCCTGTGGATATGTCCAGTCTTTTTTTTTTTTTTTTTTTGAGCAATATGAAGAAATTAAACTCACAGTACAATAACAACTATCTCTGGGTGTGAAAAAACAAAAAAAAAAAAGTACAGTCATCAATAAATACCATAGAAAAATAATATGAAAAAAGCCCAAAATAATAGAAAAAATTTCCTAGAATATACAAACTGTGAAAGGGAAAAATTTCAAAACACAAATACAGGCCAAATAGAAGGTTAATTGACTTATAGAAAATCCAGCACATAAAAGATAAAAGACAAATAAACTCATATACTTTGTGCCATAAAACAAGATCAGGAAACATCATGAATAGGAGCTATGGATAACATGTAGATTGAGGCTCTTTAGAAAATATGGAGGATGAATTTCAACCTTCTTCAAAGAGTATGGTCTCATCAGACCTAGTGACTGGAGAACCACCAAACTAGAAGTGTCTCTAAAACTATTTTGATGAACAAAGACAAGAGAGATTATTTTAATTATGTTATTTTTGATGCTTCAAAATTATACCAAACCCAACGGAGTTTTGGTTTTTTTTTTTTTTTTTTTTTTTTGAAAATGGAGTTTTGGTATTAAGACAACATAAATTATCAACTGACAAGAAGAAACCATCAATGAGCTAGAACAAAATACTAAACAAGCCGATCTATAAATTATTGGGTAAGAATTGAAATAAAAGCTAGCATGAGCAAAAAACCCCAAAAGAAGAAGATAGATCTAAAGTGGCCGACAGCCCAACCAGTTACTGTCACAGGAAGGGGAAAAGCATTAAGAGAAAAAGATATGTTTAGCCTAATGACATATATAGTTTTAACAAAATTTAAATAACTAAAGTAATTTTATCATTCTAATACAGTTTAACCTTATTTTGATTGAACTTTTGATTCTTAAAATGATTAAAATTAGATGTAATATTTTCATAATATTGCTCTAGCAATTAAATAATGTATATTTGGGAGTTCCTACTAATTGGGGTAGACCTAAATCAGAAGCTTTCTCCTTCTTGAGAGATAAATTGCTTGCTAAGACTCAAAGTTGGAAACATCGACTACTTTCTTTTGCTGGAAAAGAAGTACTTATTAAAGCGGTTCCCTCTTCAATTCCTACTCACATTATGAACTGCTTCCTGCTCCCTAAAATAATATGTAAGAAGTTGAATAGCGTATTGGCTAACTTTTGGTGCTCATAAAGACAAAAAGATAGGGGAATTGTCTGGAGAAAGTGGGAAAGACTTTCTTACTCCAAGTATAGAGGGGGATTAGGCTTTAAAGAGTTTCAATTGTTGAATATTGCTCTACTTGCTAAACAATGCTGGAAACTTTTCCAGGAACCTAATAATTTATGGAGCTATTTTATGAAACTCATTTATTTTCCATCTTTAAACTTTCAGCAGGCTAAACTTGGGTACAAACCCTTATGGGGATGGAGAAGTATGCTGGTAGTGAGGGATATTATTTATAAGGGATCAAGGTGGCTTATCAGAAACGTGAATCAGATTGATATTTGGCATGACCCATGGATACCCGGACTACCTGACTGCAAAATTCAATCTGCAAAACAAGGTAATGTATATTATAATGTAGTTGATGATCTTATTGATGACAATGATTGCTGGAAATTTTCTGCTTTATATTCTCTGTTTACTGATTCAGAGGTCAGGGGTATCATGAATATCCCATTAGAATTGTCTAATGAAATGGACAAACTGATTTGGGCTCATGATAGATACGGAAAACTATCAACCAAATCTGTTTATCAATTTTTATAAAATAATGAGAGTTCTTTCAATCTTGTGAATGGTTCCTCTAACTCTAATTCTCGATTATGGTCTAGTATCTGGAAATTAAAAACCCCTCCCAAATTACAGCAATTCATTTGGAGGATTTGTACGGGTGCTTTACCAACGTTAGCTAATTTGCACAAGAGGAACTTATCTAAGACAGATAAATGCCCCCTTTGTGGTAATTGTGAAGAAACTGATATGCATTTAATTTGTCATTGTAATCATGCGAGAGCCACTTGGTTTGCAATTAATGTTGGAATAATCCCTTCTAATATTAATGCCCCTTCTTTTGTTGATTGGTGGGAACAGACGTTAGAAGCTTTGAATCTAAAAGGCTCAGAACCTTTTCTCACCAAGTTAGTTTGCTGCTGCTGGGTAATAAGGAAAGCACGTAATGAATTTTGCTTTAAAGGCCAATCCCCTAATCCCTGTGCTTATGTACAGAAAGTAAACAAGCTATTTTATGATTTTGTTGAAACTCTTCAAGTAGAAGTTGATCAGTCTGTTTCTGATCAAAGTGCTCCACTCATTGAAAGACAAACAGTCATTGCGTCTAGATAGCTTCTTCTGTTGTTAGAAGAATTCTTAGGGTGGACTGGTTTTTGTATCCCCCTAGAACTCTATCTCATTTGTTGTACTTGGACTCTATTCATCCTTAATCTAATACAATCATACTGTTTGTTAAAAAAAAAAATAAGTAATGTTATTACTTTAAGTATATTATATATATGTTTAATCTTTTGGACCACGTATGAGGTGACATAAAAGGATTGATAATTTTGGAAGGTAGGATTGAACCATACTAGGATCAATGTGTTAAATAATAATAATAATAATAATAATAATAATAATACTACTGCTACTACTAATAATAATAATATATGTCAACTTCCTAAAAAAGACTTCATGGGGCCATACTGAACCTAAATTTATAGCGAAATTCAGCAGCATACCACGTCTAGGTTGCACCAAAATACGGAAAGGCAGGGTCACATGCCGAATGGATTGCCCGGCCATAACTATTTTCCATTAAAAAAAATAACTGGGTTTTGAAATTTTGAATTCCCAATTTTATAAGTTTAGAGTTTTTTTTAATCAGGAATGATATTTTATAATATATTAATACGGCTTTTGATTGGGAGTAAAAATAAAAATAAGTTATTTTTCATTGATATTGTTTGGTTAGATAAAATAAAAGGAGTCATGAAAATTTCATTATTTCAGTAAAAAGAATAAATGATTCTTTACTATTTTTCTATTTACTAAATTTAATTCGTTACTGAAATTAAAATTTAAAAATTATTTATTTTCATTTTGAGAATAAAATTAATGAAATAAATTTAATTTTTTATCTTAATAAAGTTAAATTTGATTTTAAAATAACATATAATTAATCTAATATTTTATAATCATTTTTTAATTACAATATTTTTTGGATTTTAAAATAATTAAATGTATTTTTTTATTAATAAAATTTAAAATTAATTTTTTGAATTTTTTAAAATAAAATAAAACAATCTATTTTTATTTTTATAATAAAAATATGTTTAAATTTTTAAATAATAAAAAATAAATAATCATTTTGATTTTAATTTTAATTTTAAAATAGCCAAATAAAAATAAAGAATAAATAATCATTCTGATTTTAATTTCGTTTTATTTTTATTCTAATTTTATTTTTGATTTCAAAAATTAAACCAAACCCTAATTGAGAAAATTCTTTTTTAAAAGAAGTTCCAGATGAGAGGATGAGAGAACACCCAATTAGTATTAATAGGCTAAGAATAAAGTTTTGGCGCCTGTAATTTTAAAGTTCAACCTATAACATTGTTAAATAATAATAAGTATTATAATGAAGGTTAATTGTAAAATTGCTAGTATTTCTTGTATATACGATTGCACGTAAATTCAATAAACATGAGATTATATATAATTTTCTAATGTATAATATTTTTTGTTTTAATAATAATTTTCTTAATAAACCAATTATCAAGTAAACAAATATATTCAATTATAAAATTATAACATAAAATTAATATGACTGTAGCAAATAATAATATGGTTGAAATTTCAATTTAAAAATAAAATTTTATTATTGAATTTCTAATAAAAAAAATCTAAAGTGGGTCTGACTGTTTCCTTCGTCAAAAACAAAAATTCTTGATGAACTTAGAAATATAGATATATGAAATATCAAACATATAAAAAAGGTATATATTGAAGTCATAATTATCACCTTCTTCTATTAAGATGCCTTTTTATCAATATTTTTTTTGGTCGGTGCCTTTTATTTATATTTGTATTGTGTACATTAGAATAAAGATTTTTCTTTTCTCCATTGTTTAGTTACACGACTCTTTAGACGATTGACGACGTGATTTAATACCAAATATAGCATGATACTATATAGTATCATATTTGTAAAAATATTATTTATACTATATACTGTTATAAGTATTATTTATCATATTTGTAAAAATATTATAGTATAACATAAGATAAATATTATTTTATTTAAATTAATTATATTTTGTGAAAATTTAATAAATTATGAAAAAAATATTTTATGCATAAATATTTGGTATTTTAAAAAATTATTGATAGTATTTTAGAAAGATAAAATTTCAAAACCATAGAAACAAAAAATAAAATGGTAGTTTGAAGATAAAAAATTTTAAATCAAGAGATTACTATAAAAAAAGTTATATCATGAAAATGAATATAAAAATAAATAATGAATTAAATCATATCATATCATATCATATATTATAAAATAAAATAATGATAAACCATGAAGTAATGAACTAATTTCTCTACTTACCAATCATTCCATACTTGATTGCTTATTCCATGTTCAACTTATATTTTTAGATTTTTATTAAACATAATTACTGCAAAAATATTATTCTATTGGTCTTTTTATCCAAGGATTATGTCATAATAAAAATAACAAAATAAAAATAAATAAATATAAAATAATTTATATGTATATTAATAAATATTTATATTATACAAATATAAAATAAATATTTATCTCAAATTTTAAGATAATTTTATCAAAATAATATGAGCGAGTATATATAATTTTTTTATTTTATAATTTAACATTTTCTATGGTTAAAAATAAAATTTATAGATATATTTTTGCTATAAAAAATTATAAATTTTATAGAAATGAGAAATAAATAGAAATTCAAATAAATTTTTTGAAATAAAAAAAATATGAAAAAGAGGATTTATAACTTTGTATGGGCCAAGATATGGCAGTGGCGCACTGTTATCTTGACGGCAATGCAGATGCAGTCGAGTTCTACCAATTATCTGCAAAAGTCGTATATTTTATTATTTATTTTTAAATTTTTTTAAAAATATATAAATTAATTATTATTATAAATAAAATATTTAATTTATAATTAATTTATTAATAAAATTAAGAGTCATATTTTTTTAACTTTTAAAATTTATAAAAAAATATAAATCAATCAATATTATTTAATTAGATTTATGTGTAATTAATTTAAAGAAAATTAAAAGTCATAAATATATTTTATTTAATAAATAATATGAAATTATTTTAATATGTAATTATTTAATAGAAAATTAAAAATTATAAACATAATTAATTATTAAATTTTAGATTTTATATAAATTATTAAAATTAAATAAAAATAATTAAAAAAGTAAAATAATATTATTTTAAAAACTTGATAATGTGTCGCTCTCAAAATATTTTTTTATCCTTAACTTTTATATATACAATATAGATATAAATTATTAATATATTTTAATTTCACACATCAATAATATAAATTAATTACCAAAAGTATTAAAAAATAAATTAAAATTTTAAAAATTTTCATTATCAATATTAATAATTTAGGAAGAAAATTGAGATGCGTATTTTGTGGATAATGCAACTGTAATTCTACACATAAATTAATGGATATAATTATATATTTTTTGTCATGTATATATAATATACACATATATGGAGAGAAAAATAAATTTAACAATATAAGAATTTTATAGGCTTTGAAATAAAAAAAAAAAAAGAAGAGAAATTTACATTGAGAAAAAAGTTAGAAAATGAAAAAATTGGTTGAAGAAAAACAATTTATAACTGTATTTTATATAAAAAAAAATTGACTAAAAGAAGAGAGAGTAGAGAGATATAATAATTTTTTGAAAAGAAAAACAATTAGAGATAAGTACACTTTTTAATGGTAATAGTCGTATTAATTGAGATGCATTCTTTACTAAAAAATTATATATATATAAATAAAGGAAAATGCAAAAATTTGATGCTATCATATCATTTATACATATAATATTAAGATGTCATGCATCATAATTATTTATTTCAAAATTTATTAATTGGAAATATTAATATATAAAGATAAAAAGTCATGAATTTAATAAATTTAATAATTATTGATAAAATTTTGTTAACTTAAAATATTAGCCTATGAATACCAAAAGTTATATATTCAATAAATTTAATAAATTATTAATATAAATTTGTCAACTTAAAATATTAATACTATATGAATATTAAAGGTCATGTATTTAATAAAGGTCATATATTTAATAAATTGATAATTATTAATTAAAATTTTAATTAAAATTGTTATTATATGAACATAAAAAGTAATATATTTAATAAGTTATATTAATAATTAATAATTATTTTTTAACTAAAATTATTAGTATATGGAAATAAACAAAATATTTATAAATTATTAATATATAAATATAAAATATTTTATATATGATAAATTTATTGATTGAAATTGAAAAATAGAAGAAATATAAGCTATCACATAAGATATGTATATAATATCAAAAATCATATGTTATAATTATTTATCTCTTTATGTTATTGTGGCTCCCACGATTCATTAGATGAAATTATTAATATATAAAAATAAAAAAGTTGGCTTAGATTTTATTTTATCTCTTATAATTATACTAATGATTGTTAATTAACTAAAACTCTATTAATATATAATGATTGTATGTCATGTATTTAATAAATTATTAATATATGAATATAAAAATTCTTATGCATAATAAATTTCTTGATTGAAATTATTAATTAGTATAAATAATTAAAAATAAATTGTTTAAAGTTTGATATTTATAGTGGGATTGTATATTTAATTTCAATAATTTGCACAATATTTTTTGTAATGTCATAAAAAATCATATATATGTATCGAGCAAGCCTATAACTAGTGTATATAATATATATAATATATATTTTATTTAAGAATATATCTTTAAAGAATATCTATATTTTTTGTTGTTATATATATACATATAATTGTAAAAAATTTCATCAAGCCCCCCTAGGTCCTCTACTAATTAAAATCATGATTTTCAAAAACACCAATAAATGAGATAGATTAATAATATATTTTTTTCTCAAAATCATTAATAATATTATTATTAATTATACACAATTTGTTTCCAAAATTGTTGAAAAAATAATTTATATAAATGAATATATCAATATAAATTAATTCACTAATACGCGCACACACATGTATATATTATATCAAGATACTCTCTATGTCCTAAAATGAGACAGATATTTTTTTGTCTGTCCTAATTTATAGTTTCATTGCGTTATTTAAATTATAGTTACATTATAAATTAACTTTTATACTTCATATTTAAATACCTTGTAATCAATAACATCATATTTAATTATTTATATTTTTTAAATTTTAATTACTTTAGGTCCAATTAATAACTATTTTAGTTTTAAAAAAATACTAATTACAGTTATTTTGGAGAGTGATTATTAAACAATATTTCTCATATTGATTAAAAATATTTATTATAAGTTTATTTATGAAGATAAAAATTATAATAAATTCATCTATAAAAATATATATTATAACAAGTTCATTTACAAAGATATATATTATAATAAGTTCATTTATAAAAAGATATATTATAATAAATATTTTTTAACTAATAAGAGAGAGATTTTCTAATAATCAATCTTCAAAATGATTGCAATAAATATTTCTCTTTTATTTCTTGATATTAGCAACAATTAATAGTTATTTAGCAGGGCCGTTCAAGAGCCGAGTTGAGCCGGATTTGGCCCTGGCATAAGGCCCGACTTGAACATACATCGGACTATAAGATTGAGTCCGAAGCTCGATTTATGGCCTTGGCCGAGCCATTCACTTTTTTTTAAATTTTAAATTATTCTTTAGATTTTTTTTAATTTTTAAATTATTTTTAAACTTATTTGATGCTTTTAATCTAATTAAAAATATTTTTATTTGATCTTAATTTTTAGATTGAATCAAATAAGTTTAAATATTATTTATTTTAATATAGTAAATATATATATTTTTACATTTAATCTATATTTTAATTATTATATTTATAAATATTCACATACTATACTTAACAAATTCATAACACATAAATTAAAATGAAAATAATTTATAAATATATACAATTAGCCACTTAAATTATATTATCTAATCTAATAGAATTAAAAAAATAAAAATTTAAATTATATAAAATATATCGGGTCGGGTGAGCGATTTTAAAATTTTTCATCACGGACACAAAGCCTTACCTAATTGTATTGGGTTTTCTCTGAAAAACTCGAGACCTGGCCTAATAATTATATTAGATCAAGTTGGGCCAGGTCAGTCTGGATTATTCAAATTAATAAATAGCCCTATAATATTTAATATAAATAAAGAATAAAATAGATAATTTATAAGATAAAAATTTATTCATTAACTAAATAACTAAATTTTGTTTAAAATGTGTTAGACGAAAAATGTGCTTATTACGGACGGATGATGTAATATATTAATTAATTAATTAAATGGCTTGTGCTTCAAGGTTCAAACCCAGATAACGTTGACGTCTCTCGCACTTTAGCCGGCGCTTTTTTCTTTAACCCGCTTACATGGTGCAACCAAACCAAGGCACTTGATAGCGTGTCCATAAGCTGTTCGACAAAATGCCCCAACTATTTGCAAAACAAATTCAGCCATAATTCGTAGAAAAACGCTCAATAACTTTGTCTGGGCCAAGATATGGAAGTGGCGCACTGTTATCTTGACGGCAATGCAGATGCAGTCGAGTTCTGTCCACATAACTTGTTCCGCCACGTGTTAGCTGCTGCAACTTACACGCTGAAAGAGGGCGTTCAACCGAGCCGATCTGGAAGCATTTCTCTCTTCGATGTTGAGGCAGATGCGGGTCGCTTTGAGTTGTTTCATCGCGTGGAAACGGCGGGGATCTTTGATATTAAGTGGAATCCTGTTGGAGGTACTCTGGATAGGCCAATGCTTGCTCAAGCTGATGCTGATGGTTGCTTAAGAATTGAAGAGATAAAATGCTCTTCAGACGGAGAAAAAGGTATGTAAATATCAAAACTTTTAGTCATTTGTGAAATTATATTTTTCGGGATTTTAAAAATAAACGAGAAGGGAGGGATTTTGCAATGAAATCTATAAATTTAGATTCCACTATGAAGATCTAATTACCTGTCCTCCTTTTTTTGGTAACTTCAAAATTTAATTCTTGAGGCAGGGGGCTTTCTAAAAGAGGTCAATGGAGAAAAAATTAGCTCCTCTATGTGCCTTTGTTTGGATTGGAATCCTTCAGCCACATCCATCTCAGTTGGACTTTCAGATGGTTCTGTTTCAGTAGTCTCCCTCTCAGAATCCCAACTAAATGTAATTCAAGAATGGAAAGCACATGATTTTGAGTTATGGGCTGCTTGCTTTGATATGCACCAGCCACAATTGGTATACACTGGCTCAGATGACTGCAAATTCAGCGGTTGGGATTTGCGGGATAGTCCTTCGAGCAGGGTTTTTCAGAATTCAAAGGTTCATAAAATGGGTGTTTGTTGCATCGCAAAGAGTCCTAGTGATCCTAATACCTTACTCACTGGTAGTTATGATGAGTATTTAAGAGCTTGGGATTTAAGATCAATCTCAAAACCAGTAAATGAGACTTCAATTCATTTAGGAGGAGTTTGGAAAGTTAAGCACCATCCATATGTTGCAGGTTTGGTCTTGGCAGCTTGTATGCACAATGGGTTTGTAATTGTGAAGATTGAAAATGGGGAAGGCAAATTAATTGAAACTTGCAGTAAACATGGCTCACTTGCTTATGGGGCAGATTGGCAAAGAAGGCAATTGTCTCAGGAGGCCAAGAAAAACAGAAATGTGGTGGCTACTTGTTCCTTTTATGATAGGCTTCTGCTAGTATGGATGCCAGAAAATAATATTGCAATGCGACTTTGATTGGCTCAGTGCTACTAAACATGTGTCGTTAGTATTGCTGCTGCTTTTGTGGATGCTTTATTGGTCATGCATCGTCCTTGATCCCTAGCTTCTTTTCATCATGTTTTGGCGGAATCAGGCGGGGTCGTGTGGGGTCACACGACCCTCTGGCTGGCGGAAAGCAAATGTGAGGAAAGCGGGGAGCTTCCTTGGCTGCTGGTTCTAAAGCCACCGCAACAGAGCCTCTCTTCCGGCAATGACAGTGGAAATTTTGCCCCCCCTTAATCAATTGCTAGTTCCGCCACTGCATCTATGGATATTTGTAATAATTTGCGACAAGAATTTTAAGCTCTGACTATTGCAGAGAAATCAGTATGACTGGACTGCTACCCAAGAATGAAACTCAGGGCTTGTTCTATAGTACTACTGGTACAATATCCGTTAGCAGGTTAGAGATTTGAACTTAGAAGACAAAAATTAAGTCATATATCACTGACTATTCCTGTGGGACGCATTAATTTTTATAATTTCTTAAAATCATATTATTAAATTTAATCAATTTAATTAATATAGGATCTATATTAATTGTAAATGATTTTTATGTTTTTTTTTTCATTTAATTGTATACCTATGTGTGTGTCAAAATTAGAATTCATTACTTAAAATAATAAAAAATTTTATTGAAGTAATAAACACAGAATTATTTTAAAAGATATGGAATTATTTTAATTAAAATTTTTAATAATATAAATTAACAACTTCATTAGTACAATGTGAAGATTAGTACAATGTGACAAATGTGTAACTTTTTCAGTAGTTAAATTGTGTTTGATGGTCATTTCTATTATTGTCTAAAGGTGGGAGAGAAAAAGTTGGAGTTATCATTGCTCTTTAGGTGATCGAAATTTTCATTCGCACATTATGTATATGTGCTTAGTATTATTACTATGGTTTTGTCTATTTAGGGAACAAAAGGAATCTTTTTATTATTATTATTATTTATTTTTTATGGCCGCTTATCTTTGTTCACGTAGGTCATAAATTCATAGATTTTGTTTTACCTAAGAGGTCCACTTTGCATATATACATAGATTTTGTTTTTTTCTAAGAGCTCCACTTTGCATATATGTTAAACCAATAACTTTTCTTCAACCATGTTGGGCTGCTGTTGGATATATAGTTTCTCATTTTAATTTGCAGTCTCAACCTAGCTAGTAGCTTTGAATCTTCAGTGATACTGAAAGTTACACTTAGGCTTGAGTGTATGAGCTTTATTTAGGGCATTATATTGTTAAGAAATTTTTGCAGCCAAGAGCTTTCTTAACTTTTGTGAGTTTGTCCCTTATTTGTGCCAAAGCCAACAAAATATAAGGCAGGCCTGTTAAATATGGTAAGCCATTTCTGTTATATGTACCTGCAACAATACCCAACTCAAGCATGAATTTATTGCAGTTGCTGAGGCCACAGACTAGCTCATCTTAATTCCTTTGTTACCTCAATTATTCATGCATGTTTTCTTCTCTTTTATTACTGCTCTTATGGTATCTTTCTTATTTATTACTCACTCCGTTTCATTTTAAGTGTCGTATAAGAAAAAAAATTTTATTTCACTTTAAGTGTCATTTTTTTTAATTTAAAAGAGTATTAATTAAAAAATTTCAATATTATTCCTAATTAAACTAATTATTTAATAAAAGAGAATAAATAGAGTAAGAAATATGAAAAAGAATATTTAGATAAATTATAATAAAAGTTTTATAAAATTTATAATGACTGATAATTTTTTTTAGTCTGTAGATATTATTTTTATATGATAATTGAAATTAAATGGATCGAGCATTATTATTTTCATATTTAATTGAATGAGGATACTCTTTTTAATTATATTTAAGTATTTTCCAGCATAGTTACTTTTAGAGGATACTCTTATCGGCTGAAGAGAACGTTTTTGAGGTTGAGTTTTGAAGTCATTTTATCTTTCAGCTATCACTGCATTTTGCCAAGAGAAATGATTGAAGCTCATCATATGTATATTTTTGTTTTATACTCCTGGGTATTTTTCTTTTTGTTCAACTGAGGTGGAGCCCATGCCACCACAATAGACAACACAATTTCCAGGGCAGTCATTGAATTATTTCTATGTTTTCTTTAATTACTTAATGCCGAGGTTCTAATTATACAAGTCCCGTCCTTTTCTCACTGTTGAAGAGATTTATTTTATTTACAAATTGAAATATTATATGCTTTGTTGTTTAGAATTTCACAAAACTAATACTTCATCCGTTTCAAAATAGAAATTATTTTAAAAAATTTCACTCGTATTAAAAAATTAATTAAAATTATTAATTTACTCTTAATTAATAAATTACTTAAAATTATTAATTTATTCTTAATTAATAATATCTTTCTTTAATATTCATATTTTATAAATTTTTTCACTCATTAATAATATTATTAAATATAAAAAATAAATTAATAAATAATGTTAAAATTTTATCTTAATAAGGTTGAACATCAAATATTTTAGAATAAAATTATAATTTTAAAATGATATTTAAATTAAAACATAGGGAATATTATGAAACATTTTCAATTTTGGATTTTTTTCCTAATTAAACATGTAAAATAAATTATGTGGATGTTAGCATTTGCAATTGTAATTTTGATATGGGGGGTTGAAAATAACAAGGATAGATTTTCCACCAAATTGATCAAAATGCAACTATACATCAACATCATAAAAAATAAAATAGAATGTAATGAGAAGTTAAAAAACAATAAAAACTAGGATTTGAGTTGCATCAAATAACGCGAGAGATAAGTGGGGTTGTTGGATCAAATCTGCTAGCAATATATGCAACAAGTTTAGTAAAGATTTTATGATAGAAGATGAACAGCTGTGAGACAATAATAATAATATGGTCTGTGTCCATGGAAGGACGACTATTTGCACGTGAACTGGTTTTACCTAATAATTTTTCTTTATAACTATAAAAAAATCCGTGAGAAGTGAATTAGACATTTAATGTTGCGTTTATAGCGTAATCAAACAAAAATATTATGCTTCTGCAGGAACAAAATCATTAGCAATTCATAATGCTTCTTCTTTAAAAGTTTGAATTATAAAAGGATTTATAGTACAAGCCATGTTATACTTTCATCTATAAGCCAAAAAGTTTTCTAAGAAAAAGGAAAAAAGAAAGAATTTGGCCAGCCTGCATGTGGCAGTGGTTGTCTAATGGTTACACGTGCTGAAGAATTGGAGGCATATACAACCATATAAACTTATTATTTGAATAAGTTAATTTGGCAAGTTCTGGTCCCATGTTATGAACATGGGAGAATATGAGTTTTCCTACAAGGCCTCTTTTTTTCTTTTTTTTCTTTTTTACGTTCCAAGTAGTTTAAAATTTAAATCTTCATTCTTTGTTTGTTTGAGAAATGTTTTATATTAAGAAAAAATTTATTTTAGTTTGTAATGTTACTATCTTGTATAAGTATGTCACAGGAAAAGTGTAAGCTCGATGACATGCACAAATCATAATCATAATCATAGATGGAGGAGCCACTTTTTTAATACTAGATACTTTGTTGTAGATTTTTCAGTACCTGACAAGAAATTTATGGCCAAAATAGAAAGGATGCTTCTTTATTGTTGTCTCCTTTTAAAAATTAATGCTTCTTACAGAATCTCTCTCTCTCTCTCTCTCTCTCTCTCTCTCTCTTATCCTTACAGAACATACTTGTTCTGTAACTGTCAATCTCATGTGCACTATCCTTAAACTCATCCTTCGTCAACTACCAACCCCATATTCTAAGCCACTCTCTTGCTTCAATTATTTCATCTAAACTTTCTGTCTCTTTCTTTACCACAATTTTTTCCCATACCCATTTCAAAGCAATGTTGTATTGTTGTTCTTTTACAAGGACCCAACAAATGTCCCTCCCATTAAGTTGCATTTTTAGGCTCTGCATAGTTTAGCCTTCAATTTTAAAGTCTGTACAGAAAATGGGTTTGCTTTTTTGGGTTTTTTCTCTTTTTTGTTTTAAAGCTCTCTGTGATGATACAGTGGTATTTCTGAAGTTCTTGAAGGCTCCCCATGCATTCTCACATTTGAATACAGCCGCAATTGAGTTTCAAGTTTTTGTGGATGGAAGTGAGAATCCTTGCACAAATTGTATTTTAAGTTGCAAGGTTAGTTTAATTCTGAGTTATCTCCTGCACGTGGTTGAATTCTGACTCTCACTGCTACCAGCTCTCTGAATTATAAGTAGAAAATTTCAGAGTTCTTTAATTTTTCTCTTCTCTCTTTCTCTCTTCCGCGCTACGATTCCCTATATCTTTAGTACCTTTGTTGTTAGAAGTACAAGTTGCGATATTGTTAAGCTACTGGAGGCGCATATATACTTCTTTCTAATTTATTGTTTTTGGCTAGTACAGAGTGATTAATTTTTTCTCCTTGTTTATATTTTCTGTGTTGGAAATTTCAATTACTCATTTGAAAAATGTGATGCATGCAGTTGGATGATGGCTTTGCATCTGGTTGCAGAGCTCGGAAGGTTTTATATGAGGGCTTGCAGGATGGGAATCATACATTTGAGGTCTGCTCCAATGGTTCTCAAGGAGTTGGCTGTGCTACATATAACTGGATTATTGGTTAAGAAACTCTCCCTAGTCTTTCTCGAGCACATATTGCTAAAATATTATGTTTATTGTATGAATTCCTTTGGCTTTACCGTGCTAAATCACAATTAGACTCTTTTTAATTCAACAAGAAAAATTTTCTGCATAGAAAACTTGTTTATATGTGTTTATGGATTTAGCAAGCCTGAAGAAATCGAGTACATAGTTCCTTTAAAAAAAATAAAATGCCGGCTCTGAAACCAGCCTAATTTCAGTTGTGCTTCATTTGTGCAGATACTGTTCCCCCAACGGCTTTTATAACCGGGTCAACATCTTTTACAAATGCTTTAAACTTTTCTGTGAACATTTCTTTCACTGAACCCTGCACTGGTGGAGGGGGTTTCGGATGCTCATCCTCAAATTCGTGCAACGTGAGTAGGTGCCAGAGAAAATGTATTCAAGTTCTTTATGATTTGTAATGTTATTTGTAGGGGTGTAACTTGGTTTGGAATATTACCGATTTAAACCGAAATCCAAACCGAAATTGTTATTTGGATTAGAATTTTGGAATGTGAAATATGGAATGGAATGTATTTTCTAAAATTTTGGAATATGAAATATGGAATGAAATGTTATAATGAAATTCCAAATTCCATTTCATATACCGAAATTTTATTATAAAATTTTTAATAATATAATTAATAATACATATTTAAATAAAATCATTAAATATTAATATTAAAATATGTAATTTAATTTTATATAATATTTTATTAACCCTACCCTATTAGGTTTAATATAAATTCGTTTAATATATATTCATTGCCTGCTTTGGCAGCTTTGCTTTGTGAATACCGATAACAAATAAAAAACACAGGAAAACTGCTAGTCTGCTACAAATCCTAAAGGTTAGAATACTGACTCTTTCTTCTTGGCTTTTCATTCTACCTATTGGCACAATCTATGATAATTATTATTTTATTTGCTTTACAACTAATGGTGGCTTAGGGATTATATTTATATAGGTTAGGGTTCTTGACACAATCATCAACTTTTATTGTTGGCGTCAGTTTATATATGTATAGTATATTATTTAGAATCATTAGATTCATATATATATAAGATTATATTATGCTTTTCCTCCAAAGTTGTAACAACCATTATGATATTGTAATAAAAACTGTTTTTACGTTACTGGTAATAGTTTTTTTTTCTTTTATGTTATTAAATGTTTTGTGAGTATTACTGAATATATATATATATATATATGTATATATATTTTTCAATATCAGATGACTGAAAATAGTGAACCAATTCTCATAGACGGAGAAGGTGCGAACCCTCAACCTACTAATGAAGCAAATGCTCCTTCTAAAGAGATTACTACAAAAAGAAAAAAGATGGCCCCTCGATCTGTAGCTTGGAACCACTTTGTTCGAAAAAATGATCCTAAAAAAGGTATGGTAGCTCAATGCAAACATTGTAATTTACAATATGGATATAACACCTCCTTATTAGGCACAAGCGGTTTGTTGGCACATTTAGACAGATGTCCTAAATATCCATATACTAGGCCTAAGGATCGTAAGCAAACCCAACTTAACTTTCCTTGTGTCACAAAAGAAAATGATGGTGTGAGTAATCTAAAGTTTCAAGCATGCTTGGACCCAATTGCTTTGAGAAAGGCTATATCATACATGGTAATTGTTGATGAACTTCCTTTTAAATGTGTTGAGGGACAATGTTTTAAATATCTTTTTAGTGTTGTGGATCCTTCTTTTCGTGTTCCTTCACGAATAACAGTTGCTAAAGATTGCTACCAAGTTTATTGTGATTCAAGGATAGAACTTAAAAAAGTCTTACCCCAAAAGAGGATATGTCTCACAACTGATACATGGACTTCTATACAACAAATCAATTATATGTGTCTCACAGCACATTATATTGATGACAATTGAAAATTACAAAAGCGAATTATAATTTTTTGTCCAATTACTAGTCATAAGGGTGAGCAAATTGGAAAAACAATTGAGAGATGCTTATTAGATTGGGGCATTGAAAAAGTTTTTACTATCACAGTTGATAATGTAAGTTCGAATGATACAGCAATCAATTATATGAGAACTAGACTTAATACTTGGGGTGGTAGTGTCTTGAAAAGTGATTTTCTTCACATGAGATGTGTGGCTTATATAATTAATTTAGTGGTTGGGGATGGATTGAATGAGGCAAAAGAATCAATTCTCCGTGTTCGACAAGCTGTAAAATATATGAAACAATCTCCATCTAGATTGGAAAAGTTCAAAAAATGTGCATTAGAGGAGAAAATTCAAAGTAAAAAATTATTGTGTCTTAATGTTTCTACTAGATAGAATTCTACCTATATGATGTTGGATGCTGCTTACAAGTTTAAAAAGGCATTTGATAGGTATGACTTAGAGGATACTCGTTATGAAAGTGAGTTAAAGGATAGAGATGGGGGTGGAAAGCCTTTTGATGATGATTGGGTTAATGTTGGTAGGCTGGTGACTTTCTTAGAAAATTTTTATGAGTTGACTTTGCGTGTTTCTGGCTCTTTATATATCACATCTAATAATTTTTTTCATGAGATGGTTGCTGTAGATGCTCTTTTGAATGAGTTGAATAATAGCTCTGATTTGAACATAAGTTTTATGGCTGAAAAAATGAAAGATAAGTACTACAAGTATTGGGGAAAGCCTAAAAAAATGAACATGATGATTTTTATTTCAGTTGTACTTGATCCTCGCTTCAAAATGAGCTTATTAGAATGGGGTCTTAATCAATTGTTTGATTGTTATACCTCATCTAGTATTCTTAAAAAAGTGAGAGAGACAATTAATTGCATGTTTGAAGAGTATAAGGGTGCTGGTGGTTCACCTACAAATGAGGTTGGGGCACAAGTTACTGAAATAAATCTGCATTCTAATGATATGGTGGATAGTTTTCAACCTTCTCAAAAAATAAGACAAATAATGAAAGAAAAATACAATAAGCATAAATGCGAGAAAAATACAGGGTATATCAAATCTGAGTTAGATAGATATCTTGAAGAAGATTGCATTGAGGATGTAAATGAATTTGATATTTTACTTTGGTGGAAGTACAATGGTTCTAGATTTCCAATAATTGCAAAGATGGCACGTGATGTGTTAGCCATTCCTGTTTCTACTGTTGCTTCTGAAGCTGCTTTTAGTGCTGGAGGTCGTATACTTGATAATTTTAGAAGTTCTTTGAGTTCTAAAGTCGTGGAAGCTCTTATATGTGCACAAGATTGGCTTCGTGTTTTTCCATTTCCAATCAATTATGAAGAATCACAAAAAAATATTTAACAACTTGAGGAAGGTACATATAATAATTTTCATAATTTTAATTTAAATATTTTATTTAATACAAATTTTAACAACCTTTTATTTATTCTTTTTTTTCAATATTCAGATTTGTCAAGACTACCATGATGTGGTGAATAAATTTTTTGGAAAGATATAGAGGTTCAAAGGATTACTTGAGATGAAAAACTTTTCTTAAATTATTAAGTGCATTTGTTTTTAAAAAGAATATTATTAAGTACTTATTTAATAATTTAACTTGAATGATATATTTTATGAATTTATTTAGCTACTTTGAAATTTAAACTTATATAATGTTTCCATTTTCAGATTTATTTTAAATCTATTCTAATTTTAGTTTTGATGAAAAAATTTTGGAATTACCGAATACCATACCGAATTTTAATGGAATAGTATGGAACGAAATTTTTAAGTCCGAATAATATTTGGATTGGTATGGAATAAAATTCTAAATACCGAAATATTTTGGAATGGAATTGGAATAGAGGCGATTCCATTCCATACCGACCGAATTACACCCCTAGTTATTTGTATGCTTGGTTACGTGGCATTCATAATAGCGGGTTTATGATAGGAAGATTTCTTCTTTTGTTTCCTGCATTAGAAGTATGCTTTTTCATGTTTGTCAAGTGTCAAAAACAAAATCTATTTCACACTGGCAGGGACGGATCTATTCATGGCGGCAGAGGCCCTAGCTTGTCCGACTTTCTGGATCCGTCCCTGCACACTGGTCTCACAAATTAGGAGTTTCAAAAAAAAAAAAAGCATTAATCTGCAAGGTGAAGGAGGTAATATACAGATTTCTCCAAGAACTACATTGCAAAAAGAGACAAGTAACAGTACATTTTGCACACTTGTTGACATGTTTGTATGGATATTGAATTTTCTTGTGATTTTTCTGACATTTTGTGGGTACCCTTGGAGATTTTCTTTTTCTCATAGATCATTAAAAAGACCATTTGTATGATATTGATTGTAGTAGTTTCTTGCAGATTGTTGCATAATCTCTTTACAGCTGCTGGTGTATGGTGCCGGCCAAGTGATATCATCTTCGCTAGCTATTGTGCAACCAAACCTCAAGTATTCTCTTCTTGTAGGTTTATCACCTGCAGTTTTGTATGGGCGGGTGATACTGGTAATGGATAAGAATTTTTGTACAGACATTGCAGGAAACAGATTTACAAGGACAGAAAATTCTAGTTTACATGTGCATTTTGGTGAGTTCTGTTAAAAATAATATCTGCTTCACTTTCAGAAAATTTATGTGGCCCATGGTTATGATGGATATAGAAATCAAGTCAAGGTCTAATTTCTGTTATGATCTGAATACAAACTTTGATAATTCAGTTTCTTGAGATGGTCTCTTGCAAAATATTAACATATGGGTTGATCTTTCTGAATTTACGGGTGTTCCATTAAGATTGCACTAATTATTTACAACAAAAACTACCTAAAAGCTTTCTCCCCATTCTTCTTTTGGCGATTGAATTCTGAATTCAATCTGTTTATTCGGCGGTTTATTATGCAGACAGAAGAAGTGTTTTCGTTAACCCGAGGATTCACATTCCTGAAAAGCTACTTCAGCTTGACAATCAAACAGAACAGTGCAGGCTACAAATGATTATGATCAGCTGAAGGTGTATTTGTACTTTTCAGAACCTATTCTTAATTCATCTGCTGAAATTCTAGATTCAATCAACACGAGTGAGGGTGCACTCCTTCCTATAAGTGGAGAGAACCTTGGGAACCGCAGATTTAGCTTTCAGGTCAGTAGGTGTGTACAGTAAATTTGTTTGCACGATGTTCATTTAACTTGAACTAACTTTTCCTTGTCCTTTTATTAGTGCTAACTTCATCTATGCTGTCTCCATTCAGGTGGTGAATGAATGTATCAAGAATTGCTATTGTAACAATAGGCCTTCATGCAAACTCTATAATTAGCAGACCGGGGACGTCCGTTTCTGCTATTGCACCAGTCACCTTCCTTTATGGTATGATGATATGATATTCCTTATTTGGGAGAGGTAAAAAGGAGAACAAAATTGTGTTCTATGGATTTAGTTTTTATAGTCTTCTGCATTCTACTCAACTCAACTCAAAAAAGCCTTAATCCCAAGTCAATTAGGGTCGGCTACATGAATTTTTTTTTCCACTCAATATGATTTAGAGTTATCTCTTCTGATAGATGTAATATAGTAAAATCATTTTGGATCACTTTTGATTAATTCAGTTTAGATCTACCTCTGTCTCTCAGCTATATCTACTCTAACTTGTTTGGTTTTTCTAACCTGTGAATCACGGTTTTTCTAACCGGTGAATCGCTAGGTCTTCTGCATTGATTAAAATTTTTTTTATTACTTCTGAGATTGATGATAAGATTTGATGTTCTGAAACTAATTAAATTCTGCATGTTCATTTAAGATTTTAAAGTTATATCCTCCTTATATGGATATTGATGCCATTGTTAGATTCTCAAAGGCCTGCTGTAAGGCTGAGTACAACATCTAATTCAAGGACAAAGAAGCACAGCATTCCAGTATCAATAAAGTTCTTGAAGCCTGTATTTGGCTTCAACTCTTCCTTTCTTTCGATCTCAGTGGTCATTTGCAGAGGCAAGTCATGATTAACGTTATCGACTTCTATATATTTTCACTTGTATGAACACTTGACACATGCTCTGCGCACACACGCCCAATCTGGGACACCAGTAAATGTTAAAATATTTCACTTCTGTGCTCTATATTTAGGAATTCAAGGGAAAGAATATGGTTGCATGTTTTTAGAAAAGTGTTGATTTTTATCATATTTTGATTTATTTCTTTTACTGTAATCCAGCTTTCATGAAATCAGTAGAAGCAAATACCTTGCGGAGATACATGCCGATGATGATATTGTTTCTGTCAGTGTTCCTCAAAATGTAACTGGAGATGTCGCTGGAAACAAAAATCTAGCTTCTAATATTCTACAAGTGAGACATTGTAAGTATTTTGCTTTTCACTTTTTGCTTGTGCCGAGTTCAGGTGTTGTATGATCTTGCTTCTCACTATGTTTTATAAAATGCACATTCAGATTGTGTACCTACAGTATCTTCTGCAATCTCCGCTTTTTTAACTGCTATTTTCCTGGGAACATCTTTTGCTGCTGGACTGCTCACTGTGTCAACAGCAAGCCTTCAGTCTGTTGGAGCATTTACCGGACAAACTTCTTTGCTGACTTCTGATCCTACAAGGAATCTTCTTGTATGAGACTTTACTCATGAAAAATTCTCTCTTTCAGCAATTTCAGATTTTTCATGAAATTTTTAAATAATAATGGTTAGAACATTTAGGTGGGGAAGGCTATTGAGATTCAGAAATTTATTCCTGACATGTAAATTTATATCCTTGATCGATGATCCTATCACTTAATAATATCATAATAAAGCTAATGAGCTCTATATCATCAATATAAAACTAAGAGCATCTTATATGTTCCTTTTACGCAGAGAATTGCATGCTACATTCAGGTTTTTGCACTGTCTAGATGGTTGGCTGTTACACTGCCAGTTGAATATTATGAATTTACAAGAGATTTACAATGGAGCATTCCCTACTTCAGTCTTCCATGGGAAGCTGGGGGTATTCGCCCAATCATGTTGGGCTCAAATTCTTCCACTGCTCCACATTCCTACATTTCCAATGTTCATGATTCAGAAATTTCCAGAGTTTGCAACTGGAAGAAGAGAATTTGACCATAGCTGCTTCAGTATATGGATTACCGCTCACTCCAATGGAGTACAGATTATTTTTTGAGGTCAGCTAGACTTCTTCATATGACTTGTTTCTCAACTTCAAACAGCTATAGCAGTTATTTTATATAATAGAATCCATTATTTTTTTTTCTCCGAGCCAAAATATGAGCCCAGAAGCAGAATATATTTTTGACCCACAGTATTCAAATGGGTGAGTTTTGTGGTTTCTTTCCATGCCTTCAGTTTACTTCATTTGCCTTAAAATCTTGATTAAAGTTCAATTTCCATACAAATGACAAAAGCTTGTTTAACAAAAACTAAAGTTGCCATCTGAAATTCTACTTCATTCAAGCATTTTCTATTGGTGCTGCCGGAAACAATTGCTGTTATCTGATGTTATTGTAGACTGGTGGTTATGTTCTCAACAGTTAAATATGGATGCTCATCTCTTTCTTTTGTCTTTTCATTTCGAAGATTAATATACTGCCGAAAAGATAAGATACTTTTACATCCTGATTTCTTTTCCATTTAATATATTATAGGTGGAGGATTTTTGACAGATATATGTTCTGGTTGGCCGTAGTTGGTGTCAGTTTGATTCTGCTACATATTCTTCTCTTTTTTATTCTAAAATTCAGGAAGAAAAACTCTGAAAAGAAGAGGAATTATGGAGCATTAACATTTCCAAGATTCGAGATATTTCTCATGATTCTTGCATTGCCTTGTATCTCTGTGGCATCTGCTACTCTTATTAGAGGTAGAATTCTCATCTTTACCTCTTACATATCTTCTTTTTTGTGCACTGGAAGCACATCTGAGCATGAACAGACAGCTTGCACATTATACTGGAACTTCGTCATTTATATTTTCTTCATATAAATCCGAAACTAGTATTTATCTGTTATAGGTGTTGTCTTATCATAGGCTTATGGCCAGTAATATGTTTACTTGTTGCAGTATGCAATAATGTAGCTTTACTGATGCCTTTGCACTCTTTTTTTTACCATTTCTTTCTGATATTACTAATCGTTATGAGAACTTGAAATTGCATATCTTTGTACAGTTCATCTGATACTGGCTTTTGTGGTTTAAGGAGGAACACGGTCAGGAGTTATCATTGGTATTCTGCTGCTGGGTGTTGTGGGTTTTTCAGTTCTGGCATTGTTCTTGTTCCTCTCTGTTGGAATTACACTTGGGAAGCTTCTTCAGTACAAGGAAGTTCATCAAGAAGGCCAGATATTTCACTGGTATCAAGAAATCATCAGAGTATCACTGGGTCCAGGTAAAAGAGGCCAGTGGACGTGGAAAAACCAAACTAGATCAATTTATCTAACAATGTTTGGCCCTTTTAGAATAATTATTCATACTAAGATAATCATTAATTACTATAAATTTTTAATTATCGCTTTTAAAATAATTACATAAATTATTAATCATTATAAATTTTGCAAAAAAAAAAATTATAAATTTTACATAATTACTTTCAAATATTTTTTTATTAATTACTAACTTTATAAATATTTAATATTTTCTCTTTTATAACAATTGAAGGGAAACTGAGGGTCTATTTAAATAGACTCCTTGTTTAATCATTTGAGCCTCTTTTTAAAGTCTCTTACAAAAATCTGAGCTGACACAAGGCATTTATTTCCAAAATGAAAGAAATTTCAAATTCAAGAATTTAAGGCAGATTTATCAATGTGTGTCAATTTTCCAACGTGAAATCATTCCATCTAAACATAGTTTTCATAAAATTGTCAAAATTATGTTAATAACAAGTTCATCAGTATGTTCACTAAGTATAGAGTTGGAGTATGTTTTTGCATTCCAAGTCTCTAGTGTTCTTGATATTGGTTTGAAAGTTAAAACTAAAACTGCAAGTCTATTATCTTCTAGAATCCTCACAATGATTAGTCTTAGAGGTTTGAACTCTTTATAGCAGCCCTTTCTTAATTCAATGGTTTTGTTATTTCTAAATTATGAGGGTAATCCAAGCAAGCCGCCTATCTCAAAATTATAAATCATGTTTGCAGCAAAACCTACTGCAGTTATTGCAACAGGGTGAAGCAGTTGCTGACACAGTTAGGGGCAAGTTACAAGGTCATTGAACTGGATGAAGAAAGTAAGATTATACTCAAGTAAATTCTTGGTAGTCCATTTTATGATGCATCTTTTATCAAAGGTGGCTAACAAATTTTTGTTAAGGTATAATGCACAATTTTTGAGGAAATTCTTTCTTTTGAAGGTGATGGATCTGATATTCAAGCAGCTTTAGCACAATGGACTGGGTTAAGTACTGTACCTAACGTATTTATTGGTGGAAAACACATTGGCGGTTGCGATGGTAAGACAATACTCTAATTCTCTATACCATCAACTCCCCATTTCCTATTCTTCTTCCTCTTTTTTGTTTTCTTCTTCAGTTTTTATAGTCCCTATTTACATGACCGATGACCCATCATTTGATTGTTGCAGATACAGTACAGAAGTACCAAAAAGGTGAACTGCTGCCCCTTATCAATGACGCAGGTGCCATTTCTAACAACTCCGCTCAGTTGTGAATAGTGTCAAAACCGGATCATCATGTTGAAATATAAGAATAAATTGCATCCCACATTGCCAAAGCGTACCGTAATACTCCTCTTCATGTACATAAATGGTGTGTAATGTCTTGATATGTTATATGGATGGTTTAAAGCAGTGTTTTTATTTTCGATTAATAAGACTGCAGTTTTCCCTTTCTATTTCTTGATTTTTGGATATGCACGTTCTTTTTGTCATTAATTTTGGGGTTTTTCTTTTCAACGTTGCGACAAAAGTTACCTAAAATAGTTTATATCATACTCCACTGGCAAAGATCATAAGAAATATGTTTAGCTTAATTTATAAGTTGATCAAGCCACTTTATAAGTACTCAAATTAAATCGATCTATTTATTTAAATAATTTTATGATTTTATAAATTCGTCTTATAAACTAAAAATAAAAATAAAAGATATCAGTTTATTATTTTCGTATTTATAATATTTAATTTATAAACTATTTTGACTAAATAATTTATTATATTATTTTTATTTATTTTAATAAATACTCTTAATAATATAACTCAATATCTTTTTTAGTCATTTTAATAGTAAAAATATTTATAAGTATTTTTTAACAAACATATTAAGTATTTACAGCAGTAGAATTAGAAATTCATTAAAAATAAGATAAAATTTACACAAAAGAATTACCAAAAGAATAACTATAAATTTATAGTTCTAATGTAGTTTAAATTTCATTAACCTAATCACAACTTATATTAAATTTTTTTTATATTCAACATTCTAATTTATAATTAATTTAACCTAAAAATCAAAACACTAAATCAATTCATTATTCAATCTAATCACAACACAAATCATTTTAAATAAATTAAAATATAAGTCAAAATTTTCAAATAAGTTTACATTTTACACAAATAAACATAAATAAATTCAATAAAAATCTTAAAGCAAAAATAAAATAAAATAATTACTTATTTCATTGTCATAATAATAACGCATCATGTTAATCTTAATAGTTGACGGATCAAAAACTTGAGAGATTAAGTATTATATATTCATACATATTATATAGATATTATATATATTTATACATAGTTATATTTATAACTTACATACACACACACACACACACACACGATGGGTGAGAGGGAGAAATGGGCAAACTATTATATATTTATGTATATAGTTAATATATATATATATATATATATATATGTACATGTGGGAGGAGAGGAGAGGGTCATTGCCAATCCACCCTCTCTCTCTCCCACCGTCTGAATATTTATCAGCCACTTAAAAATATTTAAAATAAATATATAACTATTTAATATTTTAATATTTATAAACTTATAATAGTTTATAAAAACTTAATGCTTATAAGCTAATGTTTTTAAGCTAAGCTCAATACCCTCTAAATTAATTCAAAATTCAGGAAAGGACAGTTAGTATCGCTATAGGTGTTCCTTACTGGTCTTTGTTAGAAAACAGTATTTCAGTAAGGAGATAAAAATTATGCAGCTGCAGAAATAAATAAATAGATAAACAAATAAATAATACAACACCTTTACGTTACGTGGGATAGGGAGCATAATTAGCTGGGGATGGCTATGGTGGTCTTATGGCGGGGCGGGGGCGGCCCAATAACTCATTTCTATATATATATATATATATAACTAGTTTGCTAATTCCACTCGGTGCCCCATCAGGATTGTATTTTGCAAATATCCATCGGGCAGGTCAAAATGGCCATCCCTATCGTTAGCCATTACAGACACCCTTCAAGTTTGGAAATTTCTTCCATCCCAAATGGGAAAAGGCAAAAGGTTTAGAAGTTTCTTGGGCGAAATTATAACAACTCACAGGCCAACTGTTTAAAAATTGGCTGCCTTAAATCTTTTTTTCCATTAAGAAAAATAAAAAGCTATTCTTCTTCCTCTTTTCCCTGTACAATTGCCAATTTTGTGGCTAAGGCTTATTTTGGAGGATTCATAACCTTCTATGATAAGTAAAATTTCAGGAAGTCTTGACAAGCATTTCGTCTTTCGTCTTCTGTTGTCAAACAAAATGAAAAGAAGAGAACTCGTGATGTTCAATTCCAACGAAAGCTGAAAAATTCAAGATGAAGTTTCACTTACATTTGAAGTTTCTATCCACAAATCAAGAGTCCTGATAGCGTTTCCTGATGCATGCGTCTCACGAGCCAAATTTACTGCTTCAGCTAGGGTATTAACATGGCCACTTACCAAGAGAGCTGCTGCAGCATTAAGGATCTGACATATTATTCTTGTATTAGAACTCGCTCAAAAGATCTACCCATGTTGGGTTCATATGCATACATCATATTCACACAGAAAGCAATCTGTCAAATCAAAAAGTGTTGAAGGAACTCACTAATGCATCTGCAATTGACCCTTTCTCCCCTGACAACACTCGTTTTAGCATTTCTGCATTATAATCTGGGCCTCCCCCTCGTAAGCTGTCTAAAGTGCAACGAGGAATGCCAAATTCCACTGTCCAATAAATGTTCACAGTTTATCAGAAATTTAAATCACCGCACATCCACAATTCGACAAAGCAATACACTTAAGTACATGTAACATATTGCATGTTTTAAATATACTCCATTCGAGTACTCAAAGCCATATAAAATATGTCTTCAGAGAGAGATGAAAAAGGCATTACAAGTAAGACAGAATAGATCTTACATGGATCAAACGAGAATTTCTCAATCTTTTCTGGAGTAACATCGAGAACTAACCCAGGTCCTGTATTGAGATCATCATGCATAAATAAAATGAGACAGCGGCCCAAAGGTGAAATGAATCAAATCTAGTAGTCAAAGAAATCTGAAGTCTAACTATGTCTTCCTTATAGGCATTAGCTTGAGATACAAAAGGAAGAAATCATACCAAGGGGACTCATTTCATCTAAGCCCTCTGAGTGAACAACTAAAGCTCTCTTCAATCCAAATCTTTGTAATACATTAGCGATTTTGTAGACCTATCCAAGGAACATAAAGGAACACTCCTTTAACAGATGATTTGCTAAGAAAAAAAATTTCTATAAAAGAATGCAGTTCACTTTAAAGGAACAGCCACAAAGCCTGAGCCATCTGGGCGTCTGTGTTAAAATCAAAGTCTCTTTTCTAGCATCTTCAGAATGTTTGAGAATAAGGATTTCTCACTCTATGATTTCAATTTATGTGAACTATTGTTTTTTTTTTGAAATTTCTCTTTGGCCAAAGGTGTTACATAGCTTCTATATATGTTTCAGATGTATCAACTTACTACAGTGGACAGCCAAACGCAGTGCTAACACTATTAACAGATTCAATGTTGTAGATGTCACAAACGCAGGTAATAAATACGTTAAAAGCTTAAAACTTTGCAATTTTAATTGATTACAGCATTACCGAAACGGCTAACAAGTTTAACTGTTGAGGAGATGATAATATGATATATCTCCATTAATTATAGTTCATGGTATAGGCACTTACCAAGTCTTCTTTGAATACGCCAACAACAGCAAAAGGTACACGTGCAGGATTCAACATTGGGCCCAATATATTGAACACTGTCGTTATTTTTATTTTTTTCCTTATAGGGCTGACAATCTTCATGGCGGGGTGGTACTTTGGAGACAGCATGAAACCAATTCCTGCTTCATTCACACATCTTGATACTCCCTGGTTTCATCACAATATATATATATATATATAGAGAGAGAGAGAGAGAGAGAAGAGAGAGAGAGAGAGAGAGAGAGAGAGAGCAAACTTAATCAATTTATGCAAAAAAAATTTTATCTATAATTGAATAGATTTCCAAAACTGTGGTTTGAATCTGATTCACGATCTATAAGGTCATCATTTATGAATGCGAAGAAAAGAAGCCAATACAGCACCACTAATATTTAGAAAATTTCTGAAAATAGAAAGACACAAAAAGATGCCCATTAGATCAACTGGAACCTTACAGTACCAATTCATTCTTTACAGATCAATCCCAAAACACAATAGCGCACACATAACTCGAGAAGAGATGATAAGAATTGGGCATGAAGAGTACTAACAAATTATAGCAAAAAAAATGATACATTACCAGTAATGGTTCTTAGACAGTTATTATTTTTCAAGTTACAGGCAATTGCTAATTCTGCTGCTAAGTGGGAAGTGTAGACCACAGATTAAAAGTTGAATTGCACCTGGGTTTGGAAAAAAATTCCATGCCTTTATTGGCAGTGAATTGTATCAGATTCACATGGGCTAAAAGACCAAGATTACCCCATCAACGGGGATTTTTTATACATGGATTGACCCTTCAACACTCTAGAGTGCAAATAAATGACTTTGACTTTCATTTTGTAAGTTTTGGCATGAAGAAGGGAAACAGTTGGTGATCATGTTACTTAAAAACCAAAATTGGTAACGTGAGGAGCCAAATTATAACGATGACATAATTAGAGCAATAACTATTAGCTTGGTAGAACATGATACACAAATTTATGCTGCGTACTAGGTAGACTGTTAGTTCATAAACATCCACCTTACCACATTTAACATGCCTTGTACCAAAAAAAGGTAGCTGCTTTGAAGTCCAAAGTGGCATTCAATCAGAACACCACATTAGTAGTAGTACCAACTACAGGTGCTAATTACTTTAATTCATAGTCAACCTACCTCTGGGTCCAGGTCAATTACTACCCCCAGTGCTTCGAGTACATCGGCACTTCCACATGCAGAAGAACTTGAGCGATTCCCTTGCTGTGAAACAATCAAGAAAAGTTTCATAGCTTGTAACATGTCACAATCAATGATATGACATGATGAAAAATTTTATTGTGTTACTTTAAAGATAAATAATGTGTGACCTTGGCAACTTTGGCACCACAAGCAGCAGCAAGTATTGATGCCCCCGTAGAAATATTAACCGTATTTGCTCCATCCCCACCAGTTCCAACAATATCAACTGCGTCAACTAACCCTTCAACTTTCCTCGCATGCTTAATCATTGCCCTTGCCAATCCTACAATCTTTAACCCAAGCAATCCCAATTAAGGTATTTTTGTTAGCAAAACAAACTTCCAGTAACAATATCTTTCAACAAAATAATTGAGTCTGCGAAATTAAATTATTGCTAACCAAAAACAAGAAAAGCAAACTGATGAAATAATTACGTTTGAAAGAAATTAATGCTTTATTAAGTTATCAAGTACTAACAAGTCAAATGAAATAACCCAATGTAGACAATACTTACTTCTTCATAAGTCTCCCCTTTGGCTCTCAACAACACGAGAAAGGCACTGATCAACGCCTCATTAGCATCATTTAATAAATAATCAAGCGATGCTTCAGCCTCGGATGCCGATAAATCCACCCGATTTATCAAAGACTCAATTAACTGCGAATTGAAAAAAAAATTAAGAAACTACAAGAAATAAAAAATCCACAAACTAGAAAATTAAATTCTGGGACAGACCTCATTAAATGCAGTCATGGGAGCAGACGACTTTTCACTACCACTTGAAAGGGCAGTAACAAGAGTCGAGCTTTTGCTGCTGCAGCTAATACTACTTCCATCTCCGTACCTATTTCCGCTTGTTAGGTTCCCACAGTAAATTTCTGTTCCCAAAACAGAGCAGTTGAGCTCTGGAAAATGGCGAATTGGAGATAAGAATCGTCGAGTTAATGAAGAATCAGAAGAGACAGGAATTATAGACTTATGGGAAGAGAAAGATAAATAGAAAGATAAAGCCATTGGCTTCCAAATAAAAACGAAACAAAAATTCAATCCTCCGAGCGAGAACTAGTGAAAGAGAGGTTTGGGGAGGCGAAAATCGAATGAAAAAAGAAAGAAAAATCTGGATTTGCTAGGAATGAATGGAAATAAAAGATTATATATATGTACTTGGGGGTTGTTGGAGACTATGCGTTGGATTTAACCTGTAGATGACATAGAAGGGTGACTGTAGTGGCAGTGAGAGGGAGTGGACTGAACAAAGTAACGGACTAGAAGATAATATTGAGCAATTAGATGAATCCGGAGAAAAAATACTATTATATTGTAAATCGTGTTTACAACTATGAATAACTCCTGTATACATACAATGAGGTTAAAAATAAAATTATTACAACAAAACTAACATACATCTGAGCTAATTATGCTAACTAACCCTGATTAACTTAATAGCCCTCTCAAGTTGAAAAAGGTTGAGAAATCAACCCCAACTTGAGAATAGTCTTTGAGAATTGAGAGGCAGACACATCGACAAGCTGCAAATCAATAGAAACATAAGACGGAAGAATAAAACCTTCTTTTAACTTGTTCTTAACAATGTGACAATCAATCTCTAAATGCTTAGTGCGTTCATGAAATACTGGATTAGCAGATATATGAATTGTTGACTGATTTATTACACCATAGTGGAATGGGAAGAGAAAGAGGAAATTGAAAATCCTGAAGCAAATAAGAAAGTCTTTGGAATTCACAAACTGTTGACGCCATACTTCGATATTCAGCTACACAAGAACTATGAGACACAATGTTCTGCTTCTTTACTTTCTAAGAAATTAAAGAACTTCCCAAAAAAACACAATATCCGATAATGGACTTGCGAGATAGAGGGCAAGAAGCCCAATTGCTGTCACAATAGGCAGTAACAGACAAAGAAGACTTTGAGCTAAAAAACAAACCCTTATATGAAGTGTGCTTTAAGCATCGAAACACATGTGTTGCTGCCTCCCAGTAAGTTTTATAAGGGTTGGAAACAAATTGTGATAACTGTTGTAGACTGAAAGTAACGTCAGGCCTGGTCATATTCAAGTACAACAATCGCCCAACTAATCTTTTGTATGTGTCTAGATCTGGAAGAGGCACTGGAGTTTCAGTAAACTTAAAGCCTTTGGGAAGTGGTGTAAGAACAACTTTACAATATGCCATTCCAGTATCCTTTAGAATATCATTAATGTACTTTTGCTTAGTAATATAAGTACCATATGCTGTTCTGAAAATTTGAATACCAAAAAAATATTTGGCTTGCCCTAAATCTTTAATCGTGAATTGTTGATGAAGAAATGTTTTGACAACAAGAATCTCATTTTCCAAATCACCAGCAATTAAAACATCATCCACATATACTAAGAGGGCCAAAAAAGAACTTGAAGCAGTAAACTTTGTGAACAAACACTAAACATTCTCCGATTGTTTGAAACCAAAACTAATCAACTGCTTGGTCAACTCAAAGTTCCATTCTCGTGATGCCTGCTTCAAACCATAGAGAGAACGTTTTAATTTGCAGACTTCATGAGGTTTGGCCTTAGAATAACCTTGTGGAGGTAGCAAGTATACTTCTTTTTTAAGAAACCATGCAAGAAGGCATTGTTTATATCCAATTGATGAATAAACCAGCCTTTAATACATGATAAAGCAAAAAAAAAAAAAAAACTCTCACTGCAACAAGCTTAGCAACATGAGAAAAACTATCAAAGAAGTCCACACCTGATTTTTGATTATAGCCATTTGCCACCGATCTTGCTTTATATCTCTCCACAGAACGATTTGAATTAAACTTCACTTTAAACACCCATTTAGAATCTATAGCCCTTTTTTCAAGTGGCAACTCAGTGATTTCCCAAGTTTCATTAGCTTTCAAAGCTGTTAATTCTTTATTCATTGCTTCAACCCATTCAACATGCTTCACAACTTGCTGATAACTAGTTGGTTCTGGAACAGGTGCTACATTAGCCATAAAGGCTTAATAAGCAGGTGACACAACTGGTTGTGTACAAGAATAATTGCAAACATAATGTTGCATCCAAGATGGAGGCTTTTTAACTCTGCCACTAGCTCTTGTAGGTACCATTGCAGGAGCCTCAACCTCTGTAAGTTGTTGAGTAGGATCGGATGTTGTAATATCATCAAACAAAGTATTGTTTGGAATAGAATCATCAGAATCAGCAACTGCTGGAACAGATCTTGGAGTATTAAACTCAAGAGAATCTTCTGTAACTGAAATATTAGGTAAAGGACTAAAAATTTCATTATTTGTAACATTTGAAAATGGAAAAAATATTTTCATAAAATATGACATCTCTAAAAATGTGAAATTTCTTTGTATCAATCTCAAAAACCTTGTAAGCCTTCTGCCTCTGAGCATATCCTGCAAAAACACATTTTAAAGCTCGAGGACTAAATTTATCTTTATGAGGAGTAGTGTTAGTGACAAAACACAAACATCCAAAAACCTTCAGTCCACTGTAATCAGGTGGTGAGCCATATAAAACTTCATAAGGAGATTTCCACTTCAATAATGGTGTAGGCAACTGTTAATTAGATAAATGGCAATCAATATTGCTTCTCCCCAAAAATATTTAGTCAACTCGGATTGAAATAGAAGAGACATTGCCACTTGCAACAAATGTTTGTGTTTTCTCTTTGCAACTCCATTTTATTGTGGAGTGTACACATAAGTCTTGTGATGTAAAATACCCAGTGATTGAAACAAGTTGCTGCAGTTTACATTAAGAAACTCTCTCCCATTATCAGTTCTTATAATCTTCATCTGACAAGTAAATTGATTCTATATCATAAGAAAAAAATTCCTTAGAATTGATGGGACTTGTTGTTTAGCAAATAACAGAAAAAGTCCAGGTGCATCTGGTATAATCATCTACTGTTGTCAAGAAGTACTTAGCTGACATAAGACTTTCCTGCTTATAAGGCTCCCACAAGTCAACATGAATCAGTTTAAATGCAGAAGAAGCATGAATACTGCTAATTGGATAAGCTAATCTCTGATGTTTAGCAAGATGACATACATCACAAACTTCATTAGTAACATAAAAATCAGATTTTATTTCATTGACATGCTACAACACAGAGGATCAAGCATGACCTAGTCTTTCATGCCACAAATGAGACTTGCTGACTGTGTTCATACATACAGAAGAACTATCTATATGAGGTTTAGTTACAATCATGGTATTATTTCTAATACAGATATTGGTATTTACAGGGAATTGGGCTATTAATGATTTATCAAAGGAAGTAGAATCAATAATGTAAAAAAAGTCCTCTTGGTAGCCCACAGCTAGGATTTCTTTAGTCTTCCGGTCCTGTATTAAGCAATGTGTTGAAAAGAAAAAGAAAAACACATTAGCACTCATTATCAATTTATTAACAGACAATAGGCTGTAATGAAATGTTGGGATAAGTAACACATCACAAAGAACCAACTTTGCGTGTAATGGTATTTGGCCAAAAAAGTTAACATTTTTAGTTCAATAATCTAGAAGATGAACTGGAATAGGATTGGTTAGGGTAGATACATTCTTCAGTAAAGTATGATTAGAGCACATGTGACTAGTTGCTCCAGTGTCAATGATCTACCTACCACAATCTACCAACTCTGCATTATTAACTGAAATAGCAGATTTAGTTATACCTGAAAAATGCAATGGCATATTTGATGCCAATCCGTCAAAACTAGCTTCAGCAATGTTCTTTCCTTTAGCCAATTTGGCAATTTCTTGCTTCACAAGTGCAGATATCATTGAAGATAACTCCATTTGCTTAATTTTTGCAATCCCTAGATCATCTAGTGGAAATTCCATCAGATCAGTATCTTTTGCATTAACCAAAAAAACATGTTCCTTGCCTTTTGATTTCCTTTTCTGTTCAGCCAATCCTTTAAACCAATCAGGGTAACCATTGAGTTTAAAACAAGTCTCTTTGACATGCCCATTTCTATGACAGTAATCACAAAATCTGTCCTTTTTATCCATTTCATTCTTTTTCTTCTCAAAGCTTCCTTCTGCACTATTCTTTTGCACATAACTCCTTGCTAGCAAAGCACTACTTTCAATAACATCATTACTGTAATTCAAATTAACCTATCTCTGCCTCTCATCCCTAAGAACCATTGAAAAAGCCTTATCCACTGATAGCAAATGATCCATGTTCAAGATTTGACTCTTAACACTGTCAAATGCACTATTTAAACCCATCAAAAATTGCAAGACTCGTGTAGAAGCATCTCTATTTGCTTGCCTAGTTGCCAAATTACATATACATCCATTACAACTACATGTAGGCATAGGGCTTAACATATTTAACTCATCCCAACACTTATGAATTTTATTATAATAAGTAGTCACTGAACTATTCCCTTGTCTTATGGAAGTCACATCCCTTTGGAACTGATAAGCAATGGTCCATTATTCTCTCCAAGCCTTTGCTCAAGAGTATCCCATAATGTCTTAGCATTAGGGCAATAAATGAAGGAATTTGACATTTCCTTGGTCATGGAGTTCAAAATCCATGATTTAATAATTGAATCCACCTTCTTCCACTTTCTATACTCATTCGCATCCGTAAGGATTGCCAAAGTTTCATCAATGAAACTCAACTTATCTTTAGCCTTAAGAGAGATTCTTATTGCAGTACTCCATGTGAGATAATTGTTCCCATTCAATGACGTAGTGACTAAAATCATTCCTGGATGATCTGAAGTTTGCAAGAATAGTGGATCTCCTTCGTTTCCACCATTTCCATTATGTTGTCGTCAATTTCTAACAGCTGGATCAACAACAACCTCTTCTTTAGTTTGACGAGCAACCATAGATTCAATATAAGGTATTTTCAATAAAAAAAATTTAGAAAAATAAGAGATATTCAGAAATCCTAGCCAAGAGCGCTAGGCTCTGATACCATGAACAAAGTAATCAAGTAGAAGATAATAGAGAGCAATTAGAAGAATCTGGAGAGAAAATGCTATTAGATTGTAAATCGTGTTTACAACTGTGAACCAACTGCTATATATATACAACGAGACTAAAAGTAAAGTTATTACGATAAAACTAACTAATATCCAGCTCAGCTAATTATGCTAACTAACTCTAATTAAGTTAACATGGACCACGAAGAGTATTGCAACACAATTAATAATTCTCTGGATTTCATGCAAGATTCGCCTTCCTTTGGTGACTCCAACAACAGAACATCATATGAATCACTACTCAATTATGTTTCCCAATATTTTATGCAATAAAACAATCATGAAATTGAATCCAACCTTAATAATCTTCATCAAAATTTTTTCATTCTAGTGAAATTGTCATTTAAAGAAAACAGAAAATTATTCCACTAAAATTATCAACAAAAATTTATTAATTCTTTTAACTATATAATAATGAGTTAATTAATAAATTAGAAATATAATAATTTAATATTAACAAAATGATAAAAGACTTTGTTTATTTAATACAAAATAAATTGTTACTAATAAGTAAAAAATTATATAAGGTATAATTATATTTTATTTGTATAGTTAAATTTATTGCTTTTAGCTCATCCATATCAATTAAAGAAATTATTAAATTATCTAAATATTATATAAAATTATTTTAAATAAACTAAAATATCATTTGTTAATTTATTAATGTAGCATTAAAATTATTATATTTTTACTGTATTAATTAACTCATTAATTATAAGAATATAGTTAAAAAACTAATTATTATTTTTTTTTGCATAAAATGAGAGATTTTTTTTTTGCAAAAATGATAATTTCAGCAATAAACAAAATGAGTATGATTTTAAAATACATAAGATAGATATATATATATATATATATAGCTAGTGAAGTTCTTTGATCTTTTTAAATTTTTCGATATAAATAGTAAATAATAATAATATGTCATAAACAATATAACTATCAACAATAAACTCATTTTATCTATCAACATATCGAATCATAATCATTTTTATACTGAAATGACATCTCTATTTGAGAATAATAATTAATTTTTATTTCAGAAAGACAAACCTTAATATGAAAATAATATATAAACTTCGAATAAAGAAGAATAAAATTTTATAATAAAAATTTGAATTGTATTTAATTTTATTTTAAAAAATAATAAAATTCAAAAAATTTAAATAATAAAATTTAAATTTATATTAATCTGAAAATTATTTTGAATAAAAATCACTAAATAACAATAATATAAAACCAAAAAAATATAAAATTAAATAATATATTAGAAATAAATATGAAGAATAATGGAGGAGGCTGCTGCTCGTCAATAAACTAATAATCGTCCATCAATAAACTGACAGCAGCTCAACTCTTAAATTAAGAAAAATAAAAGAATTTATGAAAAATCTCAAAAAAGAAGATGGTTAGGATGATAATAGAAGTGATTTTTTAGTCTACTCAAAATGATTTTATCTAATATTTAGAAAATTAAATAAATTTTTTTGATAAGTGTACTATATGTATATGTGCTGAAGGCAAAATTTTTAGTGGAACGGAAGGATTATTTTTTTTATTTTATTTATAATAATATGTTCGGTCTAAATAACTAATCAACATATAAATTAATATAACTAGTATAATTAATTCTGCATGTTAACACATTAATGAGTAACATGGTGATTGCTTTTTTTTTTTTTTTGTATACTAATTTTTCATAATTTTAATCAGAATATTTAAAATACAATCATGTGAAGGAATTTGATTTTAAGAAATGATACCGTTAAATTTTATTTTTTAAGATAATTATCCGAATGGCACAAAAACATTAAACAACTCTTGAACCCAATTATATATATATTGATTTAATTGTATATTAGATTCATTTAAGGCACCTTAGTTATTTTCACTTATTATTTGATAGTTATTTATAATTACTCAATTACCACAACTTGAAAATGTATTTTAATTATTTTAAGATAACATTATATATTTACAAACTAACTTTTCAATTGATGATAAAACTATTCTAATATTTAAACCTCTTGATTTATCTTTATAATATATCTATTAATTACAGTTATATTCTTCCCATATATATATATATATAGTTTTTTTTTTTTGGTTCAGAATATGTTACTTAGAGCTGGAATTAGGTTTTTTTTTTTTTTTTTTTTTTTATAATTTCCGCGAATAATAAAACAGAAACCGAAAAATCTGCTCTCGGCGGTGAAGCTTTGACTAGCCCAAGAGTGGCTCTTCCAAATCGGCAGTATTCCGATTCCATTCAATAAATCCAATTTTCGACTAGCAAATTAGTACTCCTTTTGTTTTTTCAAGTCTTTCTCTCCTCATTACCAGATCTACAAACTCCCACCCGCCATTACTGCTACTTTTAGATCGAATCTCTTAACCCATAACAAATCCCAACCTCAGGAACCCAATCTTACCTAACATTGAAATTTTAAGGAACCCTCTCCTAGACTGTTACCCAATATCTACTCGATTTCTCGACTCTTACATTTACCAAAACCTCTCTTCCTTAGAACCATAAGACCTTTTTACCCTTAATACCAGTACCTATTGTATTCACCTCTACTTCTTACCAAATTACTTCTGTGCCAGTTTATACTCTGGTTCTTTCTCCCCTATCCAGGTAGTTTGAAAGCAGCCCATCTCTTACATTGTGATATATTACTAATATGAGTATTTTAGCTTGGAATTGCAGAGGCTTTGGTTCGACTATGACCAGAAATGCTTTTAAGAAACATATTTATTCTCATAAACCAGGTGTGGTATTCTTGTCAGAGACAAAGAACAACCCACACTTTATGGAAAGATTCAGATGAAAGTTCAAGTTTCAATTTGGAGAATATGTGAACGCACAAGGTCAAGCTGGGAGGGTTAGCATTGTGGTGGGCAAATAATTGGCTTATTCAGATCATGGAGGTATGCCCCAGTTATATCCATTGTTCTGTGTATGCCCCTGATTGCAACAATTTTATTATCACTTTTGCATGTGGCTCTCCTTACAAACATGATAAACGCAATGTTTTCTGGGATAGCTGACCTTAATCTTGGTTCTTCTACTCCCTGTTTGTGTATAGGAGATTTTAATCAGATTTGCCAACTTCATGAGAAATTAGGGGGGTAATCAGAGAGATTTAGGAAGAGTTAGATTTTTCAAGGAGTGGATGGATGAATTATATTTGCTTGACTTGGGTTATAAAGGTCCAAAATTTACTTGGTCAAATAAAAAAGAAGGATCATTTAATATCCAGCAAAGACTAGATAGAGGCTTATGTAATATGGCATGGAGACTAATATTTGAGTAGGCGCTTATGATACATGGCGACATTTTAGGATATGATAATAGACCCATTGTTTTGAAACTCAAACACACACCTCTTGGGCATAAAATTAAATTTAAATTTGAAACTAAATGGGTGGAAAGGGCATAATGCTTGGAAAAAGCCAGTCAAGCTTGGGCTAATCAGAAAGAAGGATCTTCTATGACAATTCTCAATGAAAAACTCAAAGCTACAGCAGAGTCTTTGTTCATATGGAATCGTAAGTATAATATGAATGCAAGGAAGGGAATTGTAGATATTAAATTAAAACTAGAAGAACTCTATACCAAAAGGCATATTGATTGCTTTCATGCCAAAGAGACTGCCTTATTAGAGGAATTAGACAAGGTGTAGAAGATGGAGGAGCAGCATTGGTTTCAAAGACCAAGGGTAAACTGGCTTTATTTGGGGGATAGAAATACAAAGTTATTTCATGCCTCTTATGTACAATGAAAGGCTCATAACACCATCATCAGACTTAAGGATGACTCGGGTCATTGGGTGGAAAACGAAGCAGGGATTCATCTCTTAGTGCTGAATTTTTACAAAGACTTGCACAGGGCCAGAGACAAATTATCAAGATCTACTTATTGATTATTTTCATGTTAGAGTGCAAATGAGTTAAACACTTCTCTTTGCTCCATTACTTCACCAGAGGAGATCTTTTCAGCAGTAAGAAATATGGGAGCCTTCAAGACTCCTAGCCCAGACGAATATCTGGGATTCTTTTATCTGAAATTTTGGACAGTTATCAAAGGGAATGTTATTAATGCAGTTCAGAGTTTCTTTTAGGAAGGTACCATGTCTTCATCTCTCAACGCCTCCAACATTATTCTTATCCCTAAGGTACCTAATCCTGAAACTTTACAACAGTTTTGCCCTATATTATCTCTTTGTAATTTCTCGTACAAAATCATTTCAAAAATTCTAGCATCTTGAATGAAACCTTTTATGAATGACTTGATTTGCTCCAAGCAAGGTGCCTTTACCCCATGAAGAGTTATCCATGAAAATATTCTCATCGCTCATGAACTATTTCATTCTCTCAAAAATAATGATTCAAAGAGGAATGGGAATATGATTATTATAAAGTTAGACATAAATAAAGCCTGCGGCAGGGTTGAATGGTCTTTTTTGAAAAAAGCCCTTAGGGCTTATGGGTTTTTGTGAACAGGCTATCAGATTAATTATGCAATGTGTATATACAGTCTCTTATGGGGTGATCTTGAATGGTGAATGCATTGGAAACTTTAATTAAGATCAAATCAAATGGTTATCAATCACCGTGATGAAGCTGACTGATGAAAACCATTCGTACCCATTTTCATTCTATCAGACACTTTGATTTTTACGCTGAAATTATTAAGCTTTTTGATAGCTTTCTGATATTTGTACGTACGGCAGCTGATACCTCATTTTTGTTAAACGTTTAATTAACTGTATCCGATTCCTAACTCTTGCTGATTGCTATAGTGTTTAATAAATTATTATTAGTATTAATTTTTTTTTGAAAAATAATTATATTTATTACAATTAATAATCTCTAATGGAAAGAGCGGTCCTAACTAATTAGTGAGACTGAGCCATCACTACCTAATTTGATAACAAATTAATTAATTAATTATTATTGAGTGTTTAGCATTTATGTATTTTAAATATTCTGTAGGAAATTAAAAATTGTCCAAGACGATTTACTACCTAATTATATATATATAATATTTAAAAAAAATCATGAATGTAAAATTAATTGTAATTACATATATTTCTCATACTTGCACGAAACCTTTACCCCCATATCCATGAAGATATAGTGTAAATATTGATTTTATTTCTTTAGTTAATAAGATATATTAGATAAGTTGATATTAAGAAGTAAAAAATCTGGAATATGGCCGACAAAGTTGATTATAAAATTTGATTAGATTTAATTTTAATATCGCTAACTTCTCATAATCATGGCAAAGATTTGATCAGATTTTCGTCTTCAACATTTGAATTGTGCTTTTCCTCAAAAGAGAAATAATTACTTAATATTTTTTTTTTCGTTTAGCCAATATGTTTGTTGGTATTTTAGCAAAATCTGATCAATTCAAGCCCTTTAATTTTCTTGTCCATATCTTCCAAAGTGAAAATATATATATATATATATATTTTTTTTTTTGTCTTTCATGTACTTTTGAGCATTGTTCCTCTATATTAAAAAATTAATATAATTTTTTAAAAAAATTAATATAAATTTTAATCTCGTATAATTTGATTGATTCGCACTAAACTTAGAAAAAAAATATATAGAGAGAGCTTGTGACAAGATAAACTTAATAATATGTTAATAAAGAAATATTATTTTAATTTTATTATGGGAAATAAATGAGCTTAAAATTAAGAATTCCAATTAATGATATTTTGTATGAATCAAATATTTATAGGAGCATCTCTCTGCCTCTATGTAATTGAGGAACTTGTAATTAGTACTTTATGTATTAAGCATAGATATATATATAGGTAAAACTCAAAGATACAACAATATTTTAAAAAAAATTAAATGAATTAATTTAATAAATCATCATGGAAGAATTCCTTGATAAATGCAGAGATATATAGTACTAGTAAATAAAACATTTTCTAAACAATTAATAACAAAAATTCGCATATTTCATAAATATTAAATGATTCTGTTAAATACTTTAATTTACTTTCCTCCAAAAATATGCTTTTCCTCTCTTTCGATTCATGTATAAATAATCATAACATTAATGGATCTGAAAAAACAATCTCATTAGGATTGGCATTCGCTCTCTTTTTCAACTCGGATTGACAATGATCCATGCTAATATACTGAAAAAATATCCTGCAATTTATTTTAAAAAAATTAATTAAAACAAATTCTAAAGTTAATAATAACAAATATAGAATAAAACAAGCTACTTCCTTAATCTTTTTGGTAATTAATTTTATTATTATCTTTTATATTGAATAACTAATTTTATTAATCTTTATATAAATTTTCATTAGGTAAAATAATATAAAAAAAAAAGGAGAAGAAGGCGAAGACGAAGCAAATTATGTATGCCAGACCCGAATCAATTTCCCCTCTCCAATTTAATATTAAAAAAAAACAGAAAACTATCATTTTTTATTTAAGTCATTTATTATTTTTACATAAATAATTTTGTATAAATGGATAAATATGATAATGTACATTATATTTTCAACAAGCTATAGGCAAGCAGAATTTTCAATAACTTTTTTTGAGCAATAGAAATTGTCAATAAATTAGGTAAGCTGAATTGTCAATAACAAGGTAATGAAATTATTGGTAGAATTTGGGATAAGGTTACCTGCCAGTACTCCTACCATGTGCGTCTGCCATGGACTGTAGCTTGCTGCTGAAATAACTGCACATAATAACAGTTCATTTACATTAATAAGGATAAGCAAATTCATGTTTTTTTTTCAAAAAAAAAAATATTATACATACAATGTAAAAATGAATTAAAGTAACAAAAAATTGTAAAAAACTTTAAAAATCTGACCTGAATCACAATTTGATGTAGAATTGAAATCTCCACACATACACTTCTGCCTAACACCATCAGTGCCATAGCCACAAGTTCCACCAGTTGCTTCACATGCTCTACAAAATTCTTCATTTCCATGCACTGAGTATTTCACTCTTATCCCATAAGACCATTCACTTGGCCCATCAGCCTTCAATGGCGATAGACTATATGCACTGCTATACCCTTCACACTCTAGTTTACTCAAATTTATTGCCTTAATAGCCTCAAATGCCACTGAACAACATTCTGGTGGGCTCGACCCAAGCATCGAGCCCACATGCCTCTGGCCCATTAAACTCCAGGCCGGGCACCCGTAATACTCCTCGCAGCCCATACCCGAAACATTTCTACAAGGCAAGTGCTTTCCAGGGAAGCCTTGGAAAAGTGGTGAATGAGCTGAGCAACCTATGAGCATGAACACATTGTCTGCCGTTGGATTGAAGAATGGAACCTGCCACGGCTCGACTGAGAAGCCATTGCCCTTGCCGCCGAGTACAATTGTATCACATGTTGATAAGTGAGGTTCATGAAGAGTAAGTGATTGATAAGCATAGTCAATTTCTAGTACACGATACGACCCTGAACTAATGTGGAACATTAATACATCATTTATACAAAATAATAAGTCTCTAAAACCAGGATGACCACACCCATATTGAAGTGAAAAAGGATAATCTATAGTAATGTTTCCACAATAAGATCTGCATGGATTTACATGAACATTGTTATTAGTAGCTGAAATTAGATTGATTAATTTCAAGAAAATTGTAAGAATGATCAAGAAAAGAGTAGAAGTATTCATGGATGAATTGTAAGAAATAAAGAAATGAGAGAGAAGAGAACAATTGGCGAATAAAGATTTCGAGAGAAGAGATGTGAATTTTGAATATAATGATACTTTACTTGAAGAGTGGAAGAAATGTTTATTGTTGTGTGTGAGGCTTTATGTGCATGGTGGCGTTGAGGAATCTATTTATTTTGTGTTTTTTGATTAATTAAAGGTTTTTTCTTTGAATTTCTTTTTTTTTAATGAATTATTTATTGATTAATATTTTTTTATAAAGAAAAATAAAAGATATTGGGGGTAGACAGCTGACTTTTTAAGGTTCTGCTGCAGTGTAGCTTTAGTTAGCTTTTTTGGCGAGAGCAAAGTAACTAGAGAAGGCATGAAATGATTTTGCTGGAATTTTTGTTGCTTTATAATCAAGTTATATTTATTGCTTGTCTATGACTATAACAGTAGAAAAAAAAAATGCAAGTGAAGTGATTTCAAATTTGTTGCTTGAAAAAGAAAGGAGACAAGAAAATTCGATCTGGTTTCTCCACATCTCATATTCAATCACATTTTATTAGAATTTGTAGTAAAATATATATTTTGCACAATTTAATATTATAAAATATTTTTATTTAATTTTTACCTCGTATGGAGGTAAAAATATATTAAATATTATTCTAAAAATAAGATTATTGGATATTATGTAAATAGTTATAATTGTTTTCATAAAACATTTTCCTACCAATATTTTTATGTTAATATAAATATTCATATTATCCATCGATCGCAATTATAATATTCAATAAAAAAAAGTTATGAGAGAATAATATAAAAATGAAAAAAAAAAGAAATATATATCAATTTGTTTTTAATTTTTATTTAATTTATTCAAATAAAGTTATTACATGAAAAAAAGAATAAAAAAAATCATGTTCTTAAAGTAAATACTTCATTAATTACCTAATATTTGTTTTTAATCATTTTAAACTATTTTAAATTATATGAAAAATCAAAATCTTATAAAAGAATAAATGAAATAGTGAATATATAATGAGTTCATTTTGATATAATTTATACACACTCCTCACATGCATGAATATGATGAGGTTTTCATCATCATGTTTGATATATATATCCAACCATTGGCAGAAAAATGGAACACCATCTCATGATGAGAAAGTTAAAAATTTGTACAATTTTTATTATGGCTGCATTCTTAAAGATAGAAGTATGAATTTCAATGAGGTTTATAATAATTTATTTTTTTTATTAGTATAATATATTTATGAATCCATATGATTTAAATTTATGAATTTTAATGAATTTATGCTTATTAAAATTATATTTGAAATTTCAAGGTTTGTCAGATTGGTGCAATCAAAAGTAAATCGTGTGCTATTTATTTGAATTTGCGAATACTTTTTAATTTATTTTAATTATTATCAATCAAATAATTTTTAATCTATATTAATTGTCATACAAATTTTATTTATCACTAATACATAATTAGAATATTATATATATATATATATATGCACAAACACATTTATTGTAATTATATTATTTATGTTCTTATCAAATTCATTCACAAATATTTATTTATTAATTGTTATTTCTTATATTCATAAAAAATTATATTATATTATTTATATTCACTATCAATACTCATAAATATTAATTATTATTTATATTCATACTCATTTTTAATTATTTAATATATTATATTGAATTACTTTTTTAAATACAAATTACTATAATTAATATGAATTACTATCATTAGTAATAGTAAAATGATAGCATTTATTCATATAGATATGTTAATAAATTATATTGACTCACAAAATTAATTTGATTAGTGATAAAATATAAAATAAAAAAAAATTAAGGTATATGTATATATACTATATAGTATATAAAATTAAAAATTTTAAAGTAAATATATAACATTATATAATATGAATTAATAAATAATTTTAATAAATTTTAAAAATATTATATATTAAGTAATATATAAATAAAATATAATATAATTTTATATTATTAATAATAAATAGATTATTATTGTTGTTATTCGATTCGATTTGATTATCAATTCAGATATAGATTAATATTTAAAGTAGTTTTATATTAAAAAAATAGATACTATTTGATTTATATTAAAAAAATTTCATATTAAAAAAATATATACAAATATTTTCAGATAAAAAGTTAACCAATCTTTTTTACTCTAAATATTTGTATTTAAAACTGTTCAAATAACTTAAAGACTCTCACCTAACACAAATGATCTTTCGGCTCAAGCGACATTTGAAAGTCCTGTCGTTAAATAAAGTGCGTATCACAAACCCCAAACTGTAGGCTTTAGATTTTGAGGATAACATGGGTAATGTCCGACAAATAGTAAGGGTAGTTTGGTCATTCCAGTTTCCACTGATCAAATCGGTGGGAATAACGAAACGAGCCGCCGTGAAGGTCTATTAAACCGCTTCAATAAACTTCTGTTTGGTCGCTGAGAAACTAAAGTCCAAAACTTCGATAAACATCATCATTATTTCAAGTCCATGTGAAGTTCATTTTCTAATAAGTTTAATTGCAGCATTTGATCGATGGAAGCAACTGAAAAATCTGAAGAAACGATCTCAAATGTAAGACACGAACTCTCTCTATCTCTAGGTTTTTTGACTCTTCTTTTGGACATTCATTTATTATGCAATTACACCTGGATTATGAAATTAGGATCAGTGGTTGTTCAGAACTTGGAAATCCTAACTGTTTGATTTTATTTTTCTTTCTCCAATTAGGAAAATCCAAAATTGGCTGGCACTGTTAACTGGGGCACAGCAACAGTCATTGGAGTGTTCGCAGGCATGTTATATGGAGGTAGCAAGGAGGCAGCTGCATCAGTTGTAAGTTTATGCTTAGGAAGGGCTCCACTTCATTTTTATTTCTCATAGTGACTTGTTTTAATGTTTCATGACTCCATTATCCTGCTCTAACGAGAATAGTGAATTGGGAACCAAACTGCTTTTGCAATTGTCGATTGAATGGTTATAAATCCTTTTTTTCCTTTTTCTAAGATAGAGGAATGCATAATTTTAAGCTGTCATGTTGAACTCGGTAAATTTCACTTTTATTTATCTTAATTCTGTGATGACTTGGTCACTTACATGGTAGTGCATTGGGTACACGTTATAGTGATGGACAGAGGCTCATGATTTTTATGTTAAAGGGTGCAAGTGAACATCAAGAGATGACATTGTTAGATGATGCAGTGAATATAAAGTGAAGGCCAGATGAAACCTTCCTCTTGTGGAGAGCTAATATGCTTGTTGTTTTTTCCCTCACTAATTATAATATTGAAAATTCTGCACACTTCGTTTTTATAGTTTTACTTACGAGGCGGAGATTTGATTGAGGTCTTTAATATACCATGTACAATCCTCTCTTCTGCATTATCTACTGATGGAAGTTATTTGCTTCGCTACAAGGAGAAAAAAAATGAAAAATGAAAAAAGATTTACCTTGATGCATATTGAGTGGTATTTGCTTGGGAGCTGCCCTCTTACTTTGTAGCCTTCCACTCTTTTACCTATTTTATTAAGATAAACTGTCACTGCATAAAAGTTGGCTTGTTCATGCAAATAGTGTTCCTCTTTATATATGCACCGATATTGAAACTTATTAAGATTCACCTTGATGTCAGAGCAAGGATGCAGAAGTAATGTTGAAGCTTGGTAGCACTCCAGACAAGCGCGAACAGTATCGGTTGATGAGAGATGCAATGGAGAAGAGGTTTATTCGAGTAACTCGTGGTTCAATAGTTGGTGGAGTGCGCCTTGGCATGTTTACTGCTGCATTTTACAGTTTACAAAATCTGCTGTCTGAGAAACGGGGGATACATGATGTTTTCAATGTTGTAGGAGCTGGTTCAGCCACTGCTGCGACATTTGGTTTAGTTTGTAATACTTCATATCCCATACATCAGGCTTTTTTTTGCTGATTTTTGGAACTCAGTTGACTAAATTGATTAATAATTTCTTTTGGTAAAAAGACAATCTTTATTTTTTATTTCAGCTTCTTATGATTGCGAAAATATTTTTCACTTTTTCTTTTTTCTTCATAAAAATTACATGTTAGTGCCTGGATCTTTCCGATGGCGTGCAAGAAATGTGCTGTTGGGATCAGTTCTGGGTGCAGCAATCTGTTTCCCTCTTGGTAATGAATAATGCCCCGTACTTGTAAAATTTTCTGTTAGGTTATCACTTGATTTGAAATCACTAATTATGATGATTGTTCTCTAGTTATTCTGACCCATTATGTAATGCAACAAGCTATGTCATTCTGAAAAGCATAATTGATGTTTGAATTGAAATATTAGATTTGTTTGCGAAACAGGAACTTCTAATACAATTATTCGTCTTGTGACAGGTTGGATTCAATTGAAGCTTATAGAGAAAGCAAATGAAGGAAATCCGGTCTTTAATCCTGATTTGAGTGGAAGAGAAGGAGCAAAGAGTGGTGTTGGTGCTGCAATTGAGAGGCTTGAAGGAAATCTGAAAGCCAAGTGAATTAAAATCTCATTTCCTATAGGGTATAACGTCCTGGATTTCACAGAGTTGAAAGGGAGAAAGCTGTGCTAGCGATAGCATCAATCAAGATGGAATATATTTGCCGTACACCTGATTATTTTTTTCTTGCAGTGGACCCCAAAGACTGACAAAGACTAGAAAATTCTCCATATCTGCGCAATTTTGAGAATTTTTGGATTCACGGAAAACTTAGATATATCTTTCAGCATTTCCTAGGTGAAGCTCCCTTACTATGGGCAGAAGATAGTTTTGGTTGTTTTGAAATTGAGCTCCATTGTGGTAATTCTATTACATAATTATTAATTTCTCTTGAGGGATGCTCTTATGAGAGTATTATAATACTAAATTTCTTAAAACTGCTGTTGTTAAATTGTCTTTTTTTCTTTTTGTACTAGCAATAAAATGTTTATCCTCAAACCCTACTCTTCCCCAGTATAACAGCTCATGACAATGTTGGACTGTAAATTGTGATAATTTTTTTTTTCCTTTTGAATATCTATTTTACCAAAAGAATACATTTTGAAATGTTTGTACCAACGTGTGAGTATTGTTTAGTGTTTACTGGTGCTTTTGATATGAAAATTCTCAATTCAACTCAACTCAACAAAGCCTTAATCCCAAGTTAATTGAAGTCGGCTATATGGATTCTTCTTTTTCAAGTGAATACGATTTAGGGTTATCTCTTCTGATAGATATAACATCATAAAATCATTTTGGACCACCTTTGCCCAAGTCAGTTTAGGTCTATCTCTACCTCTTTTAGCTATATCTACTCTAACTTGTTTGGTTTTTCTAACTGGCGTATCGCTAGGTCTTCATTTCACATGGCTAAACCATTTCAATCTATGCTTTCTTATCTTATCCTCAATAGGTGCTACACTCACTTTTTCTCTAATACACTCATTGCGGATTTTATTCATCCTAGTATAATCACACATCCATTTTATCATTCTCATTTTCGCAACATTCATTTTACTCATGTATTGTCTTTTTACTGCATAACACTCACTACCGTATATCATCGCAAGCTGTATTGCAGTGCGGTAAAACTTTCCTTTTAATTTAATTGGCATCTTTCGATCACTTAGAACTCCTGTAGCATCCCTCCACTTCATCCAACTAGTTTTAATTCTATGATTTACATATTCTTCACAATCCCCATCTTCTTGAAGAATAGAGCCAAGGTATTTAAAATAAATATATGAGGTACTGTTATTCCGTCTAAAATAATTTCGCCTCTTTCTCTATTCTCGCTATTAAATCTACAATGCATATACTCAGTCTTAGTCCTCCTTAACTTAAAATTCTTAGATTCCAAAGTGCTTCTACATAACTTCAACTTTTGACTTACCCATGCTTGAATCCCATCTATTAATACAATATCATCTACAAACATCATACACTAATGGATGCCATCATGTATATATCTTGTTAGCTCATCCATGACTAAAGCGAAAAGATAAGGGCTCAAAGCTGAACCTTGGTGTAATCCAATAGAAACGGAAAAATCCTTAGTATCCTCTCTCACAGTGCGGACATTGGTGATGGCTCTCTCATACATATCCTTCAAGACTTGGGTATATCGTATAAATATTTTCCTACGCTCTAGGACCCACCATAAAATTTTTCTAGGGACTCTATCATATATTTTTTTCAAGTCAATAAAAACTATATGTAAGTCATTTTTCATCTCTCTATATTTTTTTACCAAATCTCTTATAAGAAAAATAGCTTCCAAAGTTGATAGACAAGGCATAAAGCCAAACTGATTTGAGGAGATACAAGTATCTAACCGCAAACGGTGTTCCACAACTCTCTCCCATAATTTTATTGTATGGCTCATAAGCTTTATATCTCTATAATTTGAGCAATTCTGAATATCTCATTTATTCTTTAAAATAGGTATCAAATTACATTATCTCCTTTCATTAAACATTTTCTTTGTACTTAAGATCTTATTGAACAAAGATACCAACCGTGCAATTCTTGTATCTCCCAAATGTTGTCAAACCTCAATAGATATCCCATATAGTCCACAGACTTTACCAACTTTCATCATCTCCAAAGCTTTCTTAACTTTCAAAAATTTAACACGTCTAGTGTATTTCATATTTTTCTCCAGCCTAACGTGTAAACCCTCAATGTTACCACTATGATTACCATTAAGAAGTTTCTCAAAATAGTTTCTCCATCATTCTATAATATCATCTTCTTGAACCAGAATCTTATTCTTTTTATCTTTAATGCACTTAACTTGGTTTAAATCACGACATTTCTTTTTTCTTATCTTAGCCAATTTATAGATAGTTTTTTTTCTTCATTTGTTTTAAGTTTCTCATATAAACTCTCTAAAGATTGTGCTATTGCTTGACTAACTGCCTTTTTAGCATCTTTTTTCGCTTGTTTGTACTACTCAAAAGCATCATTGTTATTACACTTGGGCAAACTCTTATACCATTCCCTTTTACTTTTTACCGCTTTTTGCATTTCCTCATTCCACCACCAAGACTCATTCGAGGGATGTCCACACCTTTTAGATTCTCCAAGAATCTTTATAACTACTCCTTTAATTGTTGTAGACATGCATATCAACATATCATTTGATGACATACTCACATCTTCTTCCCACCCTCCAGTTTTGACCAACTCATCCTTGAACAATAATTGTTTTTCACCTTTTGATATGAAAATTCTGAAAAGAAAAAATAAGATTTCAAGATCTTTTTCTACTTTTTTAGTCTTTTCGGAAGTGGTTCTGTTGTCCAACCTAATTCGAAAACTAATGAATTGGTACAGGTGGGGATCATTTTAATTTGGAAGTCGATGTTTATTTGTTTAATTTTTTTCTTCTATGTTTTGTATTTGAGCTTCTAATGCTTTGAAATATTAAATCAAAATCCTAGATGGAAATCAAATGTATCAAAAAGAAAAAGTAAAATAAAATTATTGCTCTTCCTAGCATTTTCTCATTTGAAAATGAAAAACCTGAGCTCTTTCAAAGTAAAATGGAAAATAGGTAGCATTGCTAAAAATTGCCTGAAACTTTTCTCCTTATCTTATTAATTTGAAATACACAGAACTGACAACAAATCCTATGATATCAATCACCCCGAATTGAGCCAGCTTGTTAAGCTTTTCATTTGGCATACTATTAATTCTTTGGGATCTATAATGTTACCGACCTCGAATGCTCAAACTCAAAGCTCATCAATGCTCAGCTGTGTTTTTTTTTCCGTCTTGAATAGGTCTTTTTTAAAATTCATATCATGAAATGTGACAAAAGTTTTAGAATTCATATTTTATAAAAAGAAAATCACATCTAGTGACTTTTAAAAGTAGACAAAATAAAAGTCAGATTGACTTCATACTCACAAGAAAAGTCAATTGAACTCGATACAAGGATTATAAAGTTATTCTAGGTGAGATTTTGATCACTCAGCATAGGTTAGTGATTTTGGATGTCAAGTTTAAAAGGTTGACTAGTAGGCCAAAGAAGAACAATATTCCTAAAATTAGGTGGTGGACTTTAAAAGGTAAAAAATAATTATTGTTCAAGGATGAGTTGGTCAAAACTGAAGAGTGAGAGATAGATGTGAGTATGTCATCAAATGATATGTGGATAGACATGTCTACAACAATTAAAGGAGTAGCTAGAAAGATTCTTGAAGAATCTAAAGGATATGGATATATCTCGAAATAATCTTAGTGGTGAAATGAGAAAGTGTAAAAAGCAGTAAGGAGTAATAGAGAATGGTATAAGAGTTTGCCCAAGTGTAATAACAATAATACTTTTGAGTAGTACAAACAAGCGAAAAAAGATGCTAAAAAGATAGTTAGTCAAGCAAGATGACAATCTTTATATGGTTTGTATGAAAAATTTAGAACAAAGAAATGAAAAAATTATTTATAAATTGGCTAAAATAAGAAAAAAGAAATGTCGTGATTTAAATCAAGTTAAGTGTATTAAAGATAAAGAGAATAAGGTTCTGGTTCAAGAGAATGATATTAAGGAACAATGGAAAAGCTATTTTGAGATTCTTTTTAATGGTAACTATAGTGGTAATATTGAGGTTTAGACGTTAGGCTAGAGAAAAATATAAAATATACTAGACGGATTAGATTTTCAGAAGTTAAGAAAGCTTTGAAGAGGATGAAAATTGGTAAAGTCTGTGGACCAGATGGGATACCTATTGAGGTTTGAAAATATTTGGGAGATACAGAAGTTACATGGTTGACATCTTTGTTTAATAATAAACTAAGTATAAAGAAAATGTCTGATGAATAGAGATAAAATAATTTGATACCTATTTTTAAGAATAAAGGAGATATTCAGAATTGCTCAAATTATAAAGATATAAAGTTTATGAGCCATATTATAAAATTGTGGGGGTGAGTTGCGGAACACCATTTGCGTTTAGATACTTGTATCTCCCCCAATAAAAAAAATAAAGTTAAGAGGCAAAAAAATGAAGGCATGAGATAAAGAACCAGGCTTTGCACTAGAACCATAAATTATTGAAACTATCCTCTGAATTATTTCAAGATCAAGGGTATAAAATGAACACATACATACTAAGAATAACTACTGGAGATAATGATTAGGAATTATAATCAACAAAATCAAGATTGCTTTAATTCTATCACTAAGATAAATTGACTTGTTACATATAAATTAATCTCTTCTTTTCTTGTTTAACTAACAAAAATATTTTGTTAATATATATATATATATATATATATATATATATATATTGTCCATAGGCAAAACCGGTGAAATTATAAATCACCTCCATAATGGAAGCTGAATTTTCTTTAAATGATTGAAGTTGTTTTGACCACTTTTAATTTGGCTTAGGAAAAACCAAATTAATTTCCACATTTGGTGCTCACAGACCATAGTTACAATCATTTGGCATTCTACTTAACAAGGAAACTACTATCAAAGAATCATCAAAATTAATAAATCAAAATAGAAAAAATACAAAGCAGTTAATGAAGATGTTCTTGATACTTCTTAAAGTTAGCTTACTCCAAAGTTGGTTATCACTAAAAAAAATTCATAACTTCAGGTGCACTTTCAATGGAGATGGTTAAGAGGTTTAATGGTTAAGATATGTTTGCATCGCCCCAAGTCAGTTTTGTTTTATGCCTAGTCGATCAACTATGAAAGCTATCTTTCTTATAAGAGATTTGATGAAAAAGTATAGAGAGATGAAGAAAGACTTATATATGAATTTTATTGACTTGGAAAAGGCATATGATGAAGTCCTTAGAAAAATTTTATGGTGGATCCTAAAGCGTAGGAGAATATCTATACGATATATCCAAGTCTTGACGAATATGTATGAGGGAATCATCACCAACGTCCACACTGTGGGAGAAGATACTAAGGATTTTTTCGTTTCTATTAAATTACATCAAGATTCAGCTTTGAGCTCTTATTTTTTCATCTTGGTCATGGATGAGCTAACAAGACATATGCATGATAATCCTTGGTATATGATGTTTGCAAATGATATTGCATTAATATATGATACTCAAGCAAACTGAATATATGCATTATAGATTTAATAGCGAGAATAGAGAGAGAGACAAAATTATTTTAGACGAAATAGCAGTAACTCATAGTACTCATTTTAAATACTTTGGCTCTATTCTTCAAGAAAATAAGGTTGTGAAAATGTAAGTTATAGAACTAAAGCTGGTTGGATGGAGTGGAGGAGTGCTGTAAGAGTTCCATGTGATCGAAAGATGCTAATTAAATTAAAAAAAAATTATCGCACTGTAATACGGCCTGCGATGATTTATGGTAGTGAGTATTGAACAGTAAAAGGACAACACATGAGTAAAATGCATATTGTGAAAATGAGAATGATAAGATGAATGTGTTATTATAATAGAATAGATAGTATCCGCGATGAGTGCATTAGAGAAAAAGTGAAAATAACACTTATTGAGGATAAAATAAAAGAGCATATATTGAGATGATTTGACCATGTGAAACGAAAACCTAACGATGCGCTGATCAAAAAAACCAAACAAGTTAAAGTAGATATATCTCAGAAAAGCAGAAATAAACCTAAACTAACTTGGTAAAAAATGATCCAAAATAATCTTATGATGTTACATTTATCAGAAAAGATAACCCTAAATCGTACCGAGTCAAAAAGAAGAATCTATATAGCCAATTTCAATTAACTTAAAATTAAAATTTTATTGAATTAAGTTGAGTTGAATAGGTCTTTTCCCTTCAATCTCTAGACAATGCCTTTCTCCATTCATCCTCGTTTCAGTACAAGACAATCTAAATTCTAAAAAGAACCCAGTGAAAAAATATGAATAACTAGAGAGTTCACCCCAAAAAACAAAATAAAAAACATAATCAGCCTGAGCCTGTACCATAAATATTTCACAGGTTGACTAAGTACATAACAAAATTCTTTTATATTTGATACTGTAGGGTCTAACCCCTGAACCTTCCTCAGAAATTTTCGATCGTTCTTATCGGTCTTCCAATAATGTGTTTTCTCCCATTGCTCCTCAACCTTCTAAAAGCACGAACTCGAGTGAAACATCCTCAGAAAGTACATGGGTGCTCTATTTGACCTTTTTCCCTATCCTTCTAGCAGTCCCAAACTCCCAAACTTGAAACCAGAAGTTGAAAATGATTCATGGAGCTCCTTCTGCATGGATATTTTGAGGAAAAAGTTTACTCCTTTTCTGCAATTTAATGATGAGTATGAGGTGAGAGGCTTTTAATTTTGATGCAAAAAAGAAAAATAGACCAGCAGTCAGCTTAAATGAATGATTACCATCATTGTGATTTAACAAAGTGGTGCTATCTCGTGCTTTCTTTGCCATCCTTTTTACTGATTCAGCTGTCACCCAAAGTAATGGTTAACATGGATGAGGGAAAAATCTCGAAATAACAGTCCATGATTAACTTGTTCACTATAAACGGGCTAAAAACAAATGCAGACATCAACTTGAAATGGCCTGTGAGATACTGCTCCAAACTCACCCTTAAATTTTCTTTTCTTCTTAGCCCTCCTCCTCTTCCTCTCTTCCTGAGTAAGTTCTGCTTCTTCTTTAATGTTCCCTTTGCCAGAGAAGACTTCCTCAGGAGCAAGCATGGCAGCATCTGAAACTGCCATTGGTGCAATCTAACCAAGGAAGAAACTATGTGCATTAGTAAGTCTAAAGTTAAATAAGTTAGAATAAAGACAATAAGGAAACCTCTTTACCTCTTCCATAGCAAGAGCAGGGACATTTGCTTGTATAGACATATCCTCTATAACCTATTCAAGTTATTGTGTGATAGATTAATTTCAAATAGATTAATTTCAAAACAAGAAGTATCTTGATGTTCCTTGTACAAAACACTATTCTGATGATTGAGATGCATACAGGTTTTGGAGCAAAGTGGAAGTGAGATAGAGCATCCAACTTCAAGCACAGTTTCTTATACAGCATACTTGCCTAGCCAAAAAAATAAATGCCAGTAACAGGGTCAAATAAATCAAAGATATTTGTTCAATCAAAATACCTGGATGAAATAGAAAGAGCTTTGGAACAGGATCTTGAGGAGTCTATTTATAAATATGAAAAAAAGAGAATAATGAACAAGAAAGAAGTCTTACCTCCTTTTTCTGTTCATCGGAGAAAGTTAATGGAGCCGCAGCGGGATTTGTCTTCTGCACATATTCTTCCTGCGAATAATTACATAAAATTAAATTTCATAAAGTCAGAAATAACTGCCACTAGTTTCTGATCTAGTCTATAGAATTAAGAACACAGCCAAGCATCACTTTTGGTCACAGACAAACCTCATAAATTTCAGCAAGACCCTTCTTGCTCTTATTGTCATCCTGCAAATTTAACAAAACTACAGCTTCAATGATTTATTCTCTACAAAAAAGAAGTATTAATAGAAGCATAGCAAGCTATCACCTTCGTAGCATAATGCTTACCAATTCTTTCACTTCTCTTGGTGCTGTAGAGGGTAAACTAGTAATCTTTTGAATGTCATCGAACCGGCCCTAGAAACATCACAGAAGGATTTTTATTGTTAAAAAGTTCAGTGAATTTAATTGTGTCCAACAGTCCATAAAATATAGTGATTGAAGTACATGTGATAGGAAAAAGACACCTGAAATGGTAACTAGAATGAACTATGCATTTTTTTTTAAAAAAAGGAGCATATCAGAAATTCTTCATAAAACAGCCAAATATTGCTTATCATAGGGGAATAAAATGTTTTCAGAAAGCTACAGAGAGGATTTAAGTTGTTCTTGTTCAGCACGTAATGCAAGTGATTGTTCATCTACAGCTCAAAAACAAGCACAGCAAAATGTAAACCAGTTCTCTCACCATTTTCTGAACTCCGCCACCCCCCGAGGGAAAAAAAAAAAGGAAAATAGAACACCAAATTGAAACTTCAAAAATCCATCTTCAACCCAAAGACAACTGTTAAATCATGACTGTTTAAGATAGAAATAGATACTATTAAAATCCAATTAAAAGATGGAAAGGCAGGAGGGTTGGAAGGCTGTGGTATTAGCACTAAGGGGGTGTTCGTATTAAGGTTAAAAAATGAGGAGGTTAAAGCTACAATAGAAGTATTTAAGGGCATAACAGTTTGAGGAAGTGAAAAAGGAGAAGAAAAAGTCAAAAGATAAGAGAGAAACATTTAAGGATGTTAGGTATAAGGTTAGAACTTAGATGTAAATGCGTAGTGTGATGTGATAATACATAACAACCACTCCTATACTTGAAAACCGGTAAATGAATTAATGTAGTAATCATTGTCTCTCATATAAAGTTTATCTAACGCATTCCCTAGTTTTACCTTCTAGTTGGCTATGACTGGTGGTGTGTGCATCATTGTACCAATTGGTTTCCACAAGCAAGTATTAGGCATTGCAATCAAGGAAACTACAACTAATTCAGAAATTCATGTGGTGGAATATGAAATTTACCTCAATGATCCTAATCTTAATCATATCTTCAAGTGATGCAGTAACTTCCTCTGTGATTACAGGAGCAGGCCTTACATTGTGCTCAAAATCCAAATCAACTTCTAATGCACTATTCTTGGGTCTGCTAGTAGCACTGACCTGTTGTCAATGCCCACAATAAATATTAAAAACAAAAAAAAGCAACGAGTTAATATATAAATCTGATTTTCTATCCAATAAACACATCAATGGGAATGCATTCAACTACAGAAGTAATTATGTAAACAACAAACCCACCTCTCCCTGCATTGTCCAATTTTTTGGCTCCAAATTTGCTTTCTCCATTTGCTTTATCTCAGACAGAAGCCTCTCAAGTTCTTTTTCATGGGTAGAAAGGTGACCCTTTTTCTGTATCTAAAAAGAGAGGGGGAAAAAAAGAAAAAGAAGAAAGAAGAACTTTATAAAAATGCTATCTTTACATATGTGCTTTCTTATAATATACAATTAAGACTATACTACCATGACACTTAAATTTTCTTTGTCCAGTGTGAGTAGCTATATAAACTTAATACAATACCTCATCCACTTCCCTGTCATCTTCTTCATCATCTGAACCCAAGTTTTCATCGGACTCATTATCTAATTTGAAATTTTGTTTTGAAACTGCCTTCTTTTTTGCACCAAAGAAGTCTTCATATCTAAACGTCAAAGATTCAAAAGTGAACCAAAGATTATGCAAAGAAGTTACTAAGTTAAAGTAACCATCGTAGTGGAGGTCAGAACGAGATAGTAGTGTCCAAGGATGGTATTTAGGTGAAATAACACGTAAGCACATTGACTATTAGAAAAAAGAAAAAGAAATACAGTTCGGTATGCTATTGAAGTCAGAGATTTATATCACATAATGGTTTAGACAGCAATTGTAACGGCTGTTTCAGGGTGTCAGCCAAAGTCAACTGTCACAATTGGGAGTATCATATTTCTCTTTGAAAGGATGATGACCCAAAATTGCATGGATTTTGAATTTGGTATAATTCTTTTAATTTTACCTCACGTTTTAGAATTGCTGGAAGTTGTTTCTACATCCTGAAGTAAGAACAATAAGATGTGTATTTATGTTGATCAGCAGGTACTATGTAAATATGGCATGGTGAACCTAACAGGACCAGGAGAAGGTTACCACATATAAAAATGATGGTGGGAAAATTTTGGTTCTCATTCATGAAATTAATGAAATTCTCAGGATTACAAGAAGGCAAATAAATAAAATTGATACCTGGCATTTTCCAGCTTGTCTGCACCTTCATCTTCATCATCAAGCTGCAAAATCACAAATTATAATGAGGAAAACCAAAAAGGGGAAAATACAAAGACAAGTAAGTCTTTGCAAGCACAATCAATAGTTCCTAAAGTTATTACGCTGAAGTAACCTTAGCATTGGCTAATCATGCCTCTGCTGGATAGGATTGGCTGAGTCCTATAGATTTTAGCAAATATAACCACTTACTACATCAAAAGTAGAAAAATTCCCAAACCAAAGAAAAAAAATATCATAAATTACGCATATGTGTATGTATCTACATGTGAATGCAGTTACAAATGCATAAATCACCTCATCGTCGTCATCCTCGTCCTCGTTCTCATCATCATCTTCTTCGTCCTCCTCTCCTTTTACATCTGGTTTATTTAAATTCTTCTGCTTACCATTGTTTTTTCTATCTAATCCATATTCCCTTGCCTCATCCTTCTCCAAATACTCTTCCAATTCCTTTATCTTCAAAAATCTATCCTCCAACCCTCCTTTCCCTTCTCCATCCTCATCTTCACTCTCTCCCTTCTCAATCCCTCTTCCTTCCTCTTCCTCTTCCTCCTCCTCTTCCTCTTCATCATCACCAAATTCATCCATATCCATGTAGACTTCATCATCAGAGAGTTTAGTCTCCTTCTCTTCTGAAACCTTCTTTTCCCCTTCTGGAACCTCTCTCTCTTTATTCTCCTCCAATACTATTTTGATATCTTCAGGATGCTTGTCTATGTGCTTAACTTGGCGGCGGAGACTGGAGAGAAAAGGTTGCGATAAGAGGTCAATTTGCTGCCAAATCTGCTCGGCGTCAAATCCATCAACTAGAAGTTGATCGAAAGGCGATTTAGGGGCGTAAGGTTTCAAGCAGGTGAACAAGTGTTTAGACGCCATGCGTGCAGTCTGGGACAGTGTGGTCGACGGTGCCAGCCATTCGGGAGCATCCGTGGATTTCAGGTGGTGCAGGGCTTCCATTCCAGCTTCAATTGGTTCGGCCATTGAGGAATTTGATCACCTGGCTGTCCGTGTCTGTGGTTTATTTGAGATTAGGGTTTTAGCCTTTTGCCGCTATTGGACTTGGTGGTTTATAGGGGATATAATGAAAATAAAAAAAAAACATTCTTGACCAATTAGTGATTATAAACAAATTTGGTGGCATATTGTCAAATAAAGGTAAATATGAGGCTTATTTTATAATTTGTAGATGAGAAAGAGAAAATGCACGAGTCACGACCGAGCGTCGTGTTTTTTTTTTTTGAACAGTATTCCGAGTGTCGTGTTCGAATTAAACTTTTATGGAGCCAAATAATTTTTATTAGATTTAAGGATTTTTTTTAATCAGACAAGGAAATACTCATTAAAGTAAAAGAAAGCACACCCAATAGTCGTAGATAAATAAGGCAGTAACCCATCAACATCTCTAAAAAAATACAATCAAAATCTCCACAATAGAAATTTCTTAATAAAGGTTCGGTAAAAAATAAAAAAATAAAAGATAGGCCAATTAAGAAAATAAACAGCCTGATGATGCCATAGTGCGCTTATTAGATTTAACTTCACTCAGCACCAAACTCATTTAGTTATATTGAATGATTCAAAAATAGTAAATTAAAAAATGATAAATAAAAATATTATATTAAAAATAAAAATTTTAAAACTAAAAAATACAGATTTATAAAATTAAATTTAAAAAAATCTAGTCCTTAAATAGAAAAAATTGTACATTAAAAAAAAGACTTTAAACCTCCATTAGCATATGGTAAAAATGTAACTTTTCTTTTTAATGTTATTATTGGTATTATGACGAATTTGTCACCATTGCACAATCCCATTTCAATGTTTCTTATTTTAAAAAATGAGAAATTGTTGACGATATTTAAAATATAATTTTATCCATCACTCCTAAACTTTATTATATAAATCATTAAAATAATTTTTAAATTTTAATTTATTACAATAAAGATAAATTTATTTATGGATATTAAAATTATTTATAGAGATTAAATGAATTGACATTATTAAATTAAAGGTAAATCATATTAACGAAAAAAAAAAAGTAAATATGAGGTTAAGATGAACTCATGTTATCAAATTTTTTTCAATTATTTCAAAAGTTTTTATTATTTAAAAATATAAAATATACTCCTTCCGTATCATTGACATAGAAAAAATAAAATGGACACAAAAATTAAGAAAATTTCACTTTTTTCATCTCTATTTACTTAAATACCCTTAAAAAAATTTTCCCCAAAATTTACTTTTAAGGCAAGGATATAAATGGTATTTTGTCTCATTCCACTCTCCAAAATTTACCTAAAATAATATATTTTTTATATAAAAGATATATTAAAAAAATTTTTTTATATATAAATGATATAGAAGGAGTATTACTTATCAATATTTAAAAAAAATCGATTAAAATGAATGGACGGGCAAATCAGAAATTAAATTAAATTACAACTAAAAGCTGATTATTGGAGGAAAATTTTTGTAGATATCGCGCAAAAGTTTGGACAAAGTTCGGAATTCGGATCTGAAGTTGGGGGTGATGTGATAAGTTTGAAGTTTTAAGGATGGAGACTGTTAATTGAAAAACAAATCTAACAACCATTCTCGGACATATACTTTCTTATACAAACTATGGCTATGTTTACCAAAGATGATTCCTAATCCACAAGCAAACGACAGCACAGCTTAGCTTAACTATACCTTTAACGAAACATACACGCAACTAATCACTCGTTCATTCAAGCACACAAGGAAAGATCGCCTCTCCCTCCACATACACTCTCTGCAACTCTCCATTTCTATGACTTCCAATTTGATTCACTTTATTAAAACCCTAATCTGTTTGTATTTTCTCCTTAAACCCGATTCATTCTTTTATCACATGCGTTACTTTTCTTGATTGAAAGTTTTTTTTCCTTCTTGTTTCTTGTTTCTTGTTTTTCTTTTTTCTTTTTGGGGTTTGGCTGTCGAAAGTTTTACCAAAATTCCGATAATATCAAGAATCAGATGATCGATGGAGAGTGGCCTCTTGAGGACGTCTCGGGGCACCCCTATCTTGGTCTGTTTGATACGTTCCCGCCCAAGTTGTCTGGCGATGGCGATGCATCGCCTGGATCGCTGTCGCGGTACTCCTCCTGCGGAGAAGAATCGGAGTTCGAGAAGTACTGTAGCGCCAATTCGGTAATGGGCACACCAAGCCTTTGCGGCTCTTTTGCACCTATTAATGAATTTCCAGAGTCTGAGTTTGGGTCTTTCAGGAGTTTAGATAGTAGTTTGGAGAATTTTAGCTTGGGAGAGAGGGTTGATAAGAATTTGGAGGAGCCGAAAGTCTCCGGTAGTGTCAGGGAGGAGATTACAACGAACGGGAGTGAATTGGAAATGTATGAAGGTGAAGGGACTTGTGGAGAAATTAGTGGAATTAATAATGAGTTGGATTTGGATTCTAGGCAAGAGAGTGTTATTGTGGGAAGCAGTGAAAGGGATTTTGTTGGTTGTGGAATTGATGGTGCTGGAAATGGGTCGTTCGGTTTAGTGGTTAATGAAGGGGATGATGGTTGCTTGTGCGGGTTGGATTCGGAGTTGGGTTTAGTGTGTGATCAAAGGGAGACGGAGGGTGAGGAAGATGGGACCTCATCTAGGTATGAACATTCTGAAGATGATGATTCGATGTATGGTTGTGGTTCTGATGATGAGAATAGGAAGAATTTGTTTACTTGGAGGAACAAACAGGAACCAATAATTGAAAATGAGAATCCACTGCTTATCAATTCATCTGTAGCCTTTGGTGCAGAGGACTGGGATGATTTTGAGATAGAAACCGGGGGATGTACTCTTGCTTCTCTCACCTTCGATAAATTTCAGGAGCAGAAAGATCTGAGTTTTGAAACTGAAAGAAACCTCTTCAATTCCAAGTTGGTGACCTCTATAGGGGTGCCAGTTGTTGGTCTTAGAGATATAGAGCAAGATGTTTCTGTGAAACCTGCAGTTATCAGACAGGTTGAAGGCCATGAATCGGTGGAAGATTTCAAATGTGCTTCAACAGTTCCTTTTGGTTCTCAGAATTCTGAACTGGAGCAAGAAGAAAAAGTGAGAGACATTCCTGTGGCTATTTACCAGGTCCAAGGAACCAATGAAATAGCTAAAGATGACAAAAATTCATCTCATTTACCGAGTTTTCACAAACCAGAGCAAGAACATTTCAAAGACATTTCTGTTACCTGCAAATTAGTCCAAGGTGCTACTGACAAAACTGAGCATTTTAAGAGCAGTTCTGCCACTGACATCTTTGAGATGGAGCAGGATATTTTTGTAGAGAAAAATCCCTTGGGTATCATGGATTTCAGCACAGGAAGGGAAGGTCTGTGTGTGAAATCTAAGGATAACAGTGGTGTTGATGAAAGCAAAGTTTTGGAAACTCAAGTGACTCAGAATTTACTGCTAAAAGCAGATCCCCTTTCAGACACAACTAATCAACTCTGTTCCCGACCAACTGACTATATTGAAAATGGAAACACGGAGTTCATTGAAGACCATAACCTAAATTCAACAAGACTAATGATTGAAAGTAACAGTAGACCAATAAAAAACTTTCCTCCTGCAGATATTCTTGAAGAACTTCCTGCACCAGTTAAGGTCAGTTTTCATTAGTTGCGAAGTGTCATTTTGTAGTGCTTATGGGTTTGCATCCTCACTGTTGGTTAGTAATATTTATCATTACAAAATTTGAAGCTTATACTCTAGGAAGTTACATTCTGTGTGTTATGTATGGTGTTATATGTTTTCTCTGGTGGTTTATAATTCGTAACATATGGAAAAGAATCATTTTGGTTTGAGAATAGGGGAGTTAGAAATGCCTGCAATACTTGCTACATGTATCATTTGTGTTTGGTTGATGATGAAAACTAAAACAACCAACAATTTGGCACATTCATTTTTGCAGAGTCTCAGGTCTAGCATCCATTTCATAGTATTTCCATGGGATCATGGATCTAGCTATCTTTTGAAGTGCTTTTGTATTTATGATCATGGATCTCATCTTACTTTCCATGGGATCATTTAGCTTATGAGCAGATGTGTTAATTCCAGTGGAAAAACAACCTGCAGAGGTGATAAGATATTATCAAGTTTTGATAAGTATGATATCATATTATATTTTTTATGCTTTTGTTAACTGATACCATTTACGTTGCCCATCTGGAACCTCAGTGATTAATTAGAGGATGGTTCATGCTGTATCGTAGCATGTGTATGCAAATGCGATTCTTTATGAATCACTTCAGTTGCAAAATTATTTTTTACCACATCTGTTTTTTTTTTTTTTTTTCTCTCAATGTGCATTTATATGTCTTGTGGCTTTTTAGATACATCCTGAATTTTGGCACTTCACTTTTTTTGGCAGGCAGAAAAAGTTGAACTTGATGAATTTTATGATGAAATTGTGAATGAAATGGAAGCAATTTTGCTGGACTCTAGCGAGTCTCTGGGTGCTCGATTCCCTCAGGGTAGTCGTATGTCACAAGCACAACTATCTTTGCCCATAAGAGATGGTGGGTCAACTGCTTCTACATCTGGTACAGATGATGCCCCATCTCTACTTTCTCAACCACTGAGAATTGATGGGATTGAAGTAGTAGGTGCCAAGCAGAAGAAAGGAGATGTCTCACTTAGTGAAAGGTTGGTTGGAGTAAAGGAATATACAGTTTATATAATAAGAGTATGGAGTGGCAAGAATCAGTGGGAGGTCGAACGTAGGTATCGTGATTTCTTTACACTCTATCGTCGATTGAAATCATTATTTGCTGACCAGGGTTGGACTCTTCCTCTTCCTTGGTCCTCTGTAGAAAAGGAATCTAGAAAAATATTTGGCAATGCATCTCCAGATGTTGTTTCTGCGAGAAGTGTTCTTATTCAGGAGTGCTTGCACTCAGTTATCCATTCAGGTTATTTTTCTAGTCCCCCAAGTGCATTGTCTTGGTTTCTATGCCCTCAAGATTCTGTTCCTGGTTCCCCTGTGTCACAAAACCCAGCGCTGTGGTCTATATTTTCTAATAGAGGAGCAGAACCAGGAAACATCTCCACCCTGGGGAAGACAATATCACTTATTGTTGAAAATAGGGCATATAAATCTACAAAACAGTTGCTTGAAGCACAACATTATACTTGTGCTGGATGCCATAAACATTTTAATGATGGGGTGACACTAGTGCAAGACTTTGTGCAAGCACTTGGATGGGGAAAGCCTCGACTTTGTGAATATACTGGTCAATTGTTTTGTTGTTCTTGCCATACAAATGAAACTGCAGTTCTACCAGCAAGAGTTCTACATTACTGGGATTTTAATCAATATCCTGTCTCTCAATTGGCCAAGTCTTACTTGGATTCTATATATCAGCAGGTAATTTCAGAACTAACGATTTCTCATTTGTGTCATTTGCATCATCTGTGGATTCTTGACTGGATGGATTTTGATTGGACAAGCAACAGAATTAAATGACCAGGAAAGGTACACTTTAAGGGCATAGATGTAGCAAGGGCTTGCTTGCATAACTTTAATGGTTCAAACTTAATCTTTAACTGGTGATATAAAGCTAAAATATGTATCTTTTCCTGATTATATTTAATTATACTATCTTAAATTTGTGAGTTTACACTTCCCTGTATTTCAGGGAATCTATGATATGGCTATATGTAGCAAAACATAATTTAATTTGTTTCCTGCATTGAAATGATTCACGCATGCATAATTATTTGATGATACGGGGACTTGCCTATTTTAGATTCTAGGTAAGCGTAGAATTCATGTTTGGTTTTAATCTGAGGTCTTGTGAGACTTAATAATGATTTTGTGTTGCAGCCCATGCTTTGTGTGAGTGCAGTCAATCCTTTCCTATTCTCAAAGGTCCCAGCTCTCCAGCATATTATGAGTATCCGGAAAAAAATAGGAGCTATGCTTCCATATGTTCACTGCCCATTCCGACAAACCATCAACAGAGGACTTGGATCTCGTAGATATCTTCTCAAAAGCAATGATTTTTTTGCACTTAGTGACCTTATTGATCTCTCAAAAGGGGCTTTTGCAGGTTAATATCTGATCACAGGCTAACTGTTGTTTTAGTATTTTGGTGGGAGGGCATCTTGTTGAACCTTATGCACCTCCTGTTGATCCATTTCTATATACCCTACCCTAACTGACACATGTAGTAATCTCGAATAGATGTTATGAGCCTGCATTGATATATTATGCATTTATCTGCCTCAGAATGATAATGGGCCTGAGAGTTTAAGAGTTGATTATGGGAGATCTCTGATTATACGGTACTGAGAATGCCAAGTGCCAAGCTTTTACTTGTTATCTGCACCCAGCAGACTTGATTTCCAATGCATGCATTCTTGCTTTTCATTGCTCTTTGTTGAATCCTTCTTTTTCCTTCTTATCAGATGAAGTAAATGCATCTTAGAAAGGTGCATGTGGATATCTGATCTCGTTGTGGATCTGTTAACTCTTTTTATTATTTCTACCTATAATGCAGCATTACCTGTGACCGTGGAGACTGTCTCAAGGAAAATTCTGGAACATATAACAGATCAATGCCTCATATGCTGTGATGTGGGAGTTCCCTGCAGTGCCCGACAAGCTTGTAATGATCCATCTTCACTCATTTTCCCTTTTCAGGTGAGCATTCGTTTATAGCTATGCATTGACCTGAGAAAGAAAATGTTATCATTTTATGACATGGCAAATACTTTGGTTGCTAGCTTGACTTTGGTATTTTACTTTATTGAATGATCCTTGTAGTTTGAATAAGTACAGTTCTTTGAAGTTCTCTGGCTTTACCAATTGGAATATCTATATCAGCAAGCATGAGCACCAAATGATTTGGATTTTTGAATCATGAGATTTTTTTCTCTTCCTGCACAGTTTTGAATTTCATGATGTGTTCTTATCTATAAAGCTCAAAGCTCCCTCGTGAATTGGTATGATTGACTATTGAAAGTTGGCAAAAATAAAGAGAAGTTCAATATGGAGTTTCTAACCAAAAAAAAAGAGAGAAATTTTGGCAAAAGAACATTTGTACTTTTGGTTTCAGTACTCAAATGCTATGAGGTTAGCTCTTGTGGCAGAAGTCATTGTGTTGATGTGCCATCTAAATTCTACGCCACACAGTTGCCAAGTCAACATCATATGGCAGCATAAGGATTTCTGCCAATAGAGCAAACCAAAGAGTGATGTAATAAACTGCAAATCTTGTATGTGGAATTTGTCCAAACCCTAGTAGGCATAAACATTTTTTTCTTGACATTTCACTTTTATATATACTGACAGTACAAAAAAATGAAAATCAAACAGGAAGGTGAGGTTGAAAGGTGTACCAAATGTGAATCTGTATTCCACAAGGCTTGCTTTAGAAGGCTCCCAAACTGTTATTGCGGGGCGCTCTTTGAGGTGGAGAAGACCACAGGAGCCACAAATAAGCTAAGTCGCAAGGCTGTTGACTTGTTCGGAAGGAGATCAAGCTCTAGTTTGTCTATGGGATTGCTCTCTGGACTGTTTTCAAGGGCAACACCAGAAATGCTAAAGGGTCATAAGGACAGTGACACTGTTATTTTAATGGGTTCTTTACCAAGCACTTCTCTTTGATCACCTGTAATTGTAATGTACCATTTGTATATTCTCTTGATAAAGATGGAATTCACACGTGTACTTTGAACAACCAGAAGTTGCCTACACAATTCTAAGCAAAAAATTTGAGCCTTGGTGAGGGGTTTTTTCTTTTCTTCAATTTTTGGCTGTATTCTCTCAACATTATGATTTTGTTAATATTATTATTTTGTGATAGAGATTGATTTTGCCAAAACAGGATATATTGATTAATCTTTAGGCAAGGGAGAGTTCTTTTAAAAATACAGAATCTTAAAAGAATATTGTTCAATCTAGGAACCAACAAGTGGAAACAAGCCAACTACCAAATCAGCAAGGCAGCCTTTATTTATTCAAGGCTGATGGGTACTGGTAGAACACAAAAGCAGTTGGCAGACTAGAAAAGAGGAAAGAAAAATCACTTGAAAATGCCAGTCGGTGATCTTTCACCATACAAAATCATCTTAATGTCATTTGTTATGCTTTACCCTAATCAGGATTTGTAAAGTATGTTCTTCTTCTTCCTCGTTTTTTTCACTATTTTGATTGGTATGTACACCCTATATTTCTTAATATTGAAATAATCACTTCTATAAAATCACAATAAATTAAGAGCAGGCTAATTAAATATGAAAAGTTCATGTTTGTTGTTCTTTTTGGTCATGATTTATTGAAAGGATTCTGAACTCAAGCTGGACATGTCATTTCTGCCACCCTTATTTTTCATTTTTTTTCATATTAGAGTAAAATTTATGTAGAATCTGTAACTGACTTGAATAATGCACCTACCCAATCAACTCCCACTTGATGCCAAACCAAAATATTCCATACAAAAACAAGAAGATTTCAAATAATAAATAACATACAACTATAAAATTGAAAGTGGAGATTGAGAGCTATAAGAATTTTTCTTTGAATTCTCTCCTATATCTTTACATGGTTGCAACCATCATTCGCTACTCTAAAAATGGTTACACAAGCTAAAGATTGCTGATTTTCTTGTTAGACCATTTATGTACCTTTCAAAACTTACAAACTGAAATGAATTGTCTTTTTTATTTTTTTTTTATCTCATTTTTTTAAGAACAAAGGATGTCCTCAATCTCTGCGTTAATTCTGGTCTTCTGTATTCTCTTTCTGCCACTTCCTATCCTGATAATTCACATTTCTTCAAAGGAGATGAAATTGATTTAGCTTCCTAAGTTCTCAGCTACTGCTACCTTAAACATTATAGGACTCAGGGAACCATCTTGAGAATAGAGTGTGCTTCAGCTTTACAATAAAAGCAAAAATACCATAGCATGGGATATGCATCACTGCCACTGAGAAATACCTTCAATGCAAAGAAAATCAGACAAATAAATGGGTCAGTATTTGTATAGTTATAATATGCAAGCGATAATAAATGCTTAATGAAAAATGATTTTAATTACAATTAATGACTGATGATTTTTCATAACTGTTCTTGAAAAGAGACCAAAAAAAATTGTGATAATTCTACTATAAATTTAAGCCTTAATCATATGGAGATCATCCTCACCATAAAGGGGCATATGAAGATGACAAGTCAAGAAATGGATATGGCCACCTATTTAGACAAATAACAGAAAATTAAGTGTTAATAGAAACAAGAAAAACAACTCAAAAAAGATAAATTTTTCTGAAGGCTCAGAATGAGAATAGAAAAATGATTTTTACCAAATTCTGACACAAGAATGGACAATCCACTGGAATAGGACATATGTTATTGTCCACATGAAGAAATATGCAATCCGAAACCAAGGAAATCTCTGTAAGAAGAAAAAAAATTCATGTAAGTAGTTAGAAAGCAGGGAGTATGTTGCACTTGGAAATGCTTTGTGACTGAAGCTAAAAAAGCTTACCATGGAATTTAAAGCAGTATCACCAAGTAGGAAAATTGCATTCAAAGAATGCATACTTATAACCAACTGTCATGAGGAAAAAGGAAAGACGGAGAAACAAACACATTGTTCAGGAAACAAATTATAAAAAGCAGCAGTGCAGTCTCTAAAATTAATATTACTCGCAATAGAATTTTTAAAATGATCCTTACTGCAGTAAGATGGTAATCCTTGATTGCTAGAAATGGAACAAGTACAAACCAAAATACACAATCTGTGAGCATGGCAGCTCCTGCATTCATCTGTTTCCATACAAGTTAAAATGTTAATACAAATATAAAACAGCACTGCGGTATTAGAGGTGAAGGCACAAAAATTCAAACCCAATCCACCAACTGATTTAATTTACCTGGAAAGCTATTTGAAAAACATAAGCCCATTTCCCTGCGGGTTGCCTCCTGTCAAGTTGTTGATTGGAGTTTGAGCTTCTCTCTTCCACGGAAGTATTGGAACTTTCTGCAGGAGTTGCACAGTTTCCTTGTTCTGAATCTACATCTACATTATCAACCTTGTCCCCACTAACTCTTCTATGATACAGGTAACATCCGCGAATTGAGAGTACTGACCCAAGCTACAAATGACGATTCAATTACTAAGTGAAATCATTAAGCAATTATGTGTTGAAAGCACTTTGAGAAGGGTGTTTCAAGGCATGACACTTACCCCAAAGTAAATGGTGACCAATGTAAATGTCCATCTGTTCATTGTCAAGAGACATCATTGATCAATCCATAGTTCAAATAATCAATCAGAAGTTACAAAAATTGCTTTTTGAAATGAAAGTTCACATCTTTTTTTATCCCTGTCATTGCAAGATTAAATGAAAATGAGACAAAATCAAGAAAAGGGATGACTTACTGAGTATAGAAGTAAAACATGCTGCCTCCATCCACAAGAATAACCGCAATCAGTAGCACTACGAGAGAAAGGAAAGCAAAAACTCTGAAAACTAGCAACCAGGCAGGATGGATTCCTTTTAGGCATGGTCTCCAAGTCTCATCATCATACAAATCTGTTTCTGCTTCTGCTTTTGTTTCTTGTTTGTTCTCTCCATTATCTTTTTCTACTTTGTGAAAATTTTCATTTTTCCATATGAGAATTGAAGCAATGGTCATGGAAATTAAGACCCAGATGACACAAAGGAAGAACCTCCAGTTTATCCAGTATCCGGCTACAGTTGTATTAGCTGTCATAGCTGGATGCCAAGTATTTTGTGAGGATCCTGTTATAAAACTCATTTTGTCACTCCTACTTCTCTGATTCCAGTAGATGATTTTTTTTTCCAACTTGTCACGGGAAGGAAGTGAATGAAGATGAAGTTGGATTAATCAAAGACAATGAAATAAGAGTAGATCACCCACGAAAGAATGGTTAGCATAATTCAAGAAAATGAATTTGCTTCAAAGACTTTATGACAAAATACGACGTGGTAATGACATCCAGAGGAGAAAAGAATGAAAACTGTGTACAACAAGAAGCAATTAAGGAAAGAAAAAACATATAAGAACAATAAGAAATCGAAGAAACGCAAATCAGAAGGTATTTATGAGACCTTATTAAAGACCCAAACAGAGTTTATGCAATGTCATTAAACAAGAGAAGTTTAAGAAGAAGTTCCCGGTGGCTATATGTGTTCATATAAATACATCACTTTCACGGGAGAGATTTGGACAAATAGGAAATTCAAAATATTAAAATCCCAGGTTGATTTTGACCTCATTAATGCCAGACACTAATCAAAGTTCCAAACTTTAGGTGGGCTCTTGCAAAGAAAGATAAAATTCAAATCTATTATAATAAAAACAGCACACAAAAGAAAGCCAGCTAAATTCTAATGAAAGTAAAGGAGGATTAGATACTTGGAAGGGAAAGCAAAGAAAATGTGATGGTGTGCAAGAGCCTACAAGTCTATCTATGCCTTAGAAAACACAATAAAGAGGGAAAAGAAAAGAAAAGAAAAATGGAAAAAGGGTAGCCTGCTTTGAGCCCAAGCTTCTTTCTTTTTCACATACAATAATCAAGAAATCAAATCTTGAAAATGGATCAGAGACTGTCTGTCTATGTACAATCCCAACCTCCTCTACATACATGCAAAATATAAAATAATTCTTTTATTAGGACATTCAGTACACTTTTCTTAGTCTTTTAAAAAAAAATTGTTTTATTTTATATAATAATAATAATTAAAAAAAAACTAATTTATTGATATTGTATTAGCAGTTAGTTCTTGGTGTGTTGTGTGCAGCTAAAGAAGGAATAAAGCAACTGGGGCAAACTGCAAAGACATGAAGAAGGGATAATATTATTGTACAGTGAAGCTCCATATCTGGATATATAGACCCGCCAAATATAATCCTTTGATCAATTATTCAAGCCTTTTGATTTGATGAGTTTCATGATTATATCAGTTAAACACTAAAAAAGAGTTTTAATGTGTGTTCTTTTTTTTTTTTCTCTAAAAGAAGTGTTTGGTTAACTGTAGGCAAAGCTTTTGGTCAGTTAATCATGTAGAAAGGGTGATTAGAATTTATAGAAATCATGATGTTTAGCTTTTTAGCTTTCAGTTAAAGCATGAAATAGGTGATGCTCTCTTTGGTCTTTGACCTATTTTGCGTGTCTGTCACCCTATATGGTCACAGGCTCACAGCTTCTTCTTCCACACCAAGCTAGCTTTTGTTGTGCACTTGAAGTTTCATATAAACATTAATTTTTGGATAATTTTGATATCTGTAAAAAAAATATTTTAATTCATAATAAACCAAATTAAACTAATAAATTGTCATATATACATTTTTTTATTTTCAAGTTTTTAATATTGATGTTTTTATTTTTTTAAAAATATAATTTTTTTATTTTAGCATTTTTATTTTTAATATAGTAATATTTTATTTTTATTTTTGTAAAATTAAAAAAAAAATAGAAAATTTTACTTATGAATTGTATAGAACCATTTTCAATTATCTAAAATTTAAATGAACCATTTTTAAAAAAAAATTAAATGAACTATTAAAAATAAAAAATATATATATTAGTGTATTCTGGGAAATTTCAGTTTTTTTTCACCTTTTTTTTTTCAAAAAAAGGAGTAAAATTTTGCTTACTTGAATGAAACGAGTTGGCATTAAGAATCTTTGCTGGGGTAATTAAATGAACAATAAAAAAAAAGGAGTAAAATTTAGGTTTGAGGAGACACTCGGCTGTAAAAAGTTGATAGATGTGCAACCACTGCCTTGTTTGACACGCGTCCCAATTAAGAATCTTTGTTGGGTTAATTAAGGACGTATATTAACATAATAAAACGCGAAGCAGAGGATTATGCTTGGTCTCTTTGACTGCGAGGGTAATTTGAATTGATTCACCTGGCGGTGCCTTCTCTACTTTTTCACCGACGTTATTGGCTTTTATTTTTTTTAATCAGTATTTTTTAGGTTTTACAATCACTGCCATAACATAACAGCAGAAAAGGGCAAAAAAAAAAAAAAAGTAACAAAAGGCAAATAAAAGAAATGAGTCGGCAGCAGAGAGACAATATTTGTTATATTTTTCTTTTAAAAATAATTTACACATCATCAATTTAATAAAAAATATTTTTTTGATATATAAAAATATTTAGAAAAAAAGAATATCATTAAAGATCAGTTTTTTATAATGAGATTAATAGTATAATTTTTAATAATTTTTTTCTTTATATTTACTGTGGGTTGGAAAGATGGAAGGAAGCCAATTAAATTTTTAAAAAAAGAACAGTAGAAAACAAGTTAATGTTGAGAAAAACGTGCCAACCAAGAAAAAAAAAATAAAAATATAACATAAATCAATTTGTTCCAGATTAAAAACTCTTTATATATTAAATATATTAAAAAAATAATTATTTTAATTTTATATTTACATAAATATAAATATAAAATTAAAATAAATATAAAATTAAAATATTTAATATATAAAAAAATTTTAATCTAAATTAATTTGATTGATTTAGAATTGCTAAAAACTAAACACACGTTACAGATTTCTTTGAAATGGGTGCAACCTTAATTTGCGATCCATGTCCTAATAATAAAAAAATTTGTAATTAATAATGCCGAAGTTTTGGCCCTTTTTGGTCATCGAATCAAAATCATTATTCAATCTTTTCAACTTAAAAAAAAAGATAACTAAAGAAAAGCTATGAATAATAAATATTGCAGAACAATTAAAAATTAATTAGTAGTTCATAAATATTTGGGAATGAGAATAAAATAGGAATAGAATCGATTTTAAAGGAGCTGTATAGTTTTAAAATCTTCTACTAATGGAAGGCCAAACGTGCTTGTAATTTTGATATGGGCCAAATATAAAATATTTGCTTTTAATTTGGCAAATAATTGGACAATTGATTCTATTCTCATTATATTTTCTCCCAAATACAATTAGGTTGCGAATCGCAGTCAAGGAATCTGTTTCTACATTGTATGGCTTTAAAGTGTCTAAATTCTAATTAAATATTATTAAGTCTATCTATGCTTCTAATGTATATTCTAATTAATTTCGCAAACTTAGCCATTTGTAGGTAGCTTTTAGTTAATAAATAATTCATCAATTTTAACTGTCTAATTATAATACAAATTGGATATTAGCTTTTCCCACATACTTTTGTGCCAAGGACATGAAATGAAAAGCTATTACAATTTTTCAATTGTATGATGCAATAATTTCCTTTTTTTTTAGAAAAATATAATATGAAATAATGGCTCTAGTATTGAATTAAAACAAGACCAAAAGTTTTAAAAAAAAAATCTCATATTTGAATCACCAACTTGACTGAGGATTCCCTCGTTTCATTCCCTGACTTAAATTGTAATTTTGTAACCAATAAAAAAATATTTTTGATTATTGGTTATTGACGAGAGACATTGATGATAGGGAGCAAACAAATAAGAACAAATGACAATTCAATTTGTTAGTTTTTATGTCATTTTCACTTGAACAATGGCATATATTAATCATTACAGTGTTTGCAGGGAATAACATGTATCAGTAACAAAAACAAAAATATAAACAGATAATATAAATCAGAAACAAAAAAAAATTAAAAAGTTAATTAGCATCTGCTAGTAATTAATTTCTATATGTGTTTTAATTAAAATCTTTATTGAAATTAACATCATTTGTGATTAAGTAAAGAAAGAGTGAGAGAGAGAGAGAGAGAGAGAGAGAGAGAGAGGGAGAGTACCTTTCATGTTTAATCAATGAATCCCAAGTTTGCTGTTAAAAATGTTGTTAACTCATCAGGTAAAGAAACAAGTTCTTAACAAGGTGAGCATATCTTTGAATAAACTGTTCTTTCTATATATGTGTGTGTAGAGTTGAAGTAGAGAAAATTGCGTGCCAAATTGAATGCACCGTTTAAGCATTAAAATACGTAAAAGTAACTAAAAAAAATTCATGTGAGTGCTAATTGGTTGGCTACATATATAGTAGTGCAGTACGTATGGACTCTAATAGCAAACGAAACGTGCATGTCTCATGTCTGTTCATTTATTTACTTACCTAATCTGCATGGAAATTGTGACATTCAAATCAAAATGCTACTTAATTTAGGCCTAAAGTGAGATTTGCTTTTGTGCCAACATTTAAACAACTGAGTCTAATTATTACATTTGTTTTCATTCACTTGCTCGTCCCTGTTTGATAACATAAGTACATAAAAAATCCATATTTATGATAAAAGGCTCAATCATTTATTTAATTCCCTGTCAGTGCGATTCTCTCATCATATTATAACCAAGCAATAGACAATAAATGCTGTTTTATTTTCTGCAAAATGAACGAATTATTATAAATGTTTTAAAAATCAAAACCACCTTAAGATCGTGAGAAAGGCACTAAAAATATTGAAGTAATCAAATGACATAGAACCTGCTTTTGAAGAGAGAAAAGATTGACGAATATTCTTAAACATAACAGATCTGCAGGGTATGAGATCAGAATTCTTAAATAAAGAATGTCTCAAAAACCAAAAGAATATGCGTCTTATTTGAATCGAATTGATATGTAGTGAAGTACCAACGATATCTTTTTACAGGTAAAATAACCCTTCACACAACACCATATAGTTAGATCTTACAAATATTGTGATAGTTTATAACTATCAGGGCCGTCTTAAATATTTAAGAGGCCCTATTCTAATACCATGTGTTTAAGACGGTTAGGATTTTATTAACACCATGTGTGAGTCACAGAACAGGTTAGAATTTTTTAAAAATCACAACTTTTTTTTTTCTTTTCTGAAATTGAAGAATTTATCTCTTAAAATGAGGTTTAAGAAGTAAACAATTTTGTTGCCCATATATAAGATATAAATAAAATTTAAAAAAAAATTAAAAAAAAAATAAACTGACCTCTGGAAAATTGAAGAACTCAAAGAAGTTACTTCTTGGTGGATGAAAAACTGAAAGCAGAGAAAGGTGAGGACTGAAGAGGCACTGTAACTTTTTTTTTTTTTTTAAGATGATTGAGCTGCTCATTTAATAAAAATTGTGCCATTTTTTTTTTAACTAAGACAAGAAAGAGAAAAAAAAAATTGGAAGCATAAACATGTTTGGATTTATATTATTGGGCCCCCATAATTTTTTGAGGCACTGTGCTATTAAACTTGTTGCACATGGTGTTAACCGGCCCTAATAACTATACCAACTTCGTCCTTGATACGGAGAGAGTGTAATAAATCGCAAAATAAATCTTTAGTCATCTGTACTAATTGATGTAGAATTATGAGAATTTGTAACCTTCTAGACAACCAATTTAAGAGAATACTAACTTGTATTCGCCGAATAATGAACACGACCTTTACATTTGCACAACAAATATACTATTTTACAGTTTTTTTGGAACCCTCAGTGTGATAATGGCACGCAGTTCCCGTCTTTGAAAAGTAAGTTCGCTTTCAAAAAGCGTCGCTTTCATCTCCTAGTATTGATAGAGAAAAATGGTGCAATAGCTACATTGAAAGTTGGTGAGCCTACTCTGTCGATATGTTTCATCTCAAAGGCACCTTCCTGCAATTGTATAAAATAAAGCAAATTTAAGGGCATGCCTTAAGAGTCCTAGACAATTTAATTGCAAAAAAATCTGGAACTTTATTATCACATAAAAGAATAAAAAATATATATATAAAAAAAGAAAAACAACAAAAAAGCCCAAATACATATTAATAGATCTTCGCCAAGAACCTATCTGTCCAAGCTCCAAATTCCCTACCATTTGTTTGCAGTTTAATCCAACAAACATTACAAAAAAAAAAAGACATAATAGAGCATATAGCACTGGTGCTAACAATACGAACATTATTAGTAAATAAATTGAGTATCATACATTGCAGTAATGTGAATAAAAACTGGAAAAAAAAAATCCCAACACCAACATCTATCTATATCCATAATATATATATATAAGCTAAGAAAAAAAAGATTTGCTTAGATATTACCACCTTATCAAACTTTTAAAAGGGTTATTTCTCCTTTTTCTTAATTAATTTTTATTTAATTGTAATAATTTATATAAAATTTAAAATTTAATAAATTATATTTGTGACTTTTAATCTTCTATAAATTAATTACACATTAATATAGTTAAATAATATTAATTGATTTATATATTTTTTTAGAAATTTAAAAGAATAAAACAATGACTTTTAACCTTCATAATAAACTAAATATTTTATTTATAATAATAATTCATTTATATATTTTATAAATTTAAGAAATTGAACAATAAAATATGTGTTTTGACATTTAATTATATGTTAATAATTTATATAATAATAATATAAATCTATAACTATAAATCCTCCTACTAACAATTTTTTCCTATTTGAAAATTTTGCTTGAATTTCTATTTTTTCTCATTTCTATAGAATTTATAATTTTTATAATAAAGATGTGTGTAGATTTTATTATTGACTAGTGAAAATGTAAATTATAAAACAAAAAGACTATATTTTTGCTCACTAATTATTTTGATGAAATTATCGTAAAAATTGAAATAAATATTTTATTTTATATTTTTTACAATAGAATTTATTATTAATTTACATATAAATTATTTTATATTTATTTATTATTGATTATATTTGTGTTTTGATATTTTTTATTACCGCACAGCATGCAGGAAAATGACTAGTATTTATGAAATCCAAGTTTCTCTTTACTTTTCAGAAAGCACTTTAAATGAACTTCTGGGCAGAGGAACATTAATTGCATATCATATTCTTCAATAATGGCACAAGCCATGTCCCCTCCACTGCCTACCCTTAAAAAGAAAAGGAGGTATGAGAGAAGGGGAGCAGAAAAATCAAAGAAGAAAAAAGAACTTATAACTCTTTATATAAGTGAACGAGAAACGACAGCTCACCATTCTGCCATTGGGAGTACATAATGGGCAAGCAGATGAGTATTCAAATCCAGTCCTAGGAAGTATAACTGGCTGTTCACCTATAACTCCAACCCCCCTGAAATATGGAAATCGCAAATAATTAGATATGGAAGTCCAAACGAATATCATTTTAAAACCATGCACATGAAACAATAAAATGATGGATAGAGAATAAAGAATCTTGAATGCCTCCAAAATAGCAGATAATAGAAAGCAAATTAAATAACTCACCAAACATTTTCAGTTTTTCCATTGGCATCAGTGATTATCCAATGTCTTCAAAGCAGCTGAACAGGCCGATCTGACTTATTTGTGATCCGTATTCTGCAGGCAAAGAAGTACTGCCCCTTAGAAGGCTGACTTCGGCCCTCAATGCACACACTCCTAACTTGAATCCTGATCCCCTGAAATGAAAGAGAGTTTAGTTATGAGTTCGACCAATCTCATGTCAGTGCATGCAAATTTTATTGCTCATCTTTTCCACCCAGCGAGCAACATTCTCTGATATCTTGCCAAGTCTGTCTATGCATATTCCACCAAATGTGAGTAGAGAAACCAAATCCCAACTGGACAATAAAAGCAGCAGCAATCCCATATGAATCCTCCCCTTTACTCCATAGATTTCAAAAAGGTCACCCACAAACTTACCATTTAATCTTCAAAAAATACTACTTACGGTCCTGTTTCTGAAAATGGTCCTTGAAAACTAAAGCTTTCCTTTTTTGAAAATGCCAGAAATGACTCTAATTTGATTATTCAAGTTATGGTTTCACGCCAGAATTAACTACACTGATCAGGAATTCATAGAACAAAATGATTACTACCCAGCAACAAGTGATAATGGACTTTGGAAAAAAGAGATAAATCACATATACCATATGAAATCAGCTAGTACAAAACATAGCATTCCTAAAACAACAGCAATAACACTACTACAATATTCAGATTGTTGGCATACAAAGGTTGTTGCTGTCAAAAAGAGTGGCTTAATTTCAAACTTGTTGAAATTTAAAAAAAAATATATATTAGTTATGCATTTCTTCAAATCCCACATCGGTTTTGGCAAGGAAATGAGTTAGGAAATTGATTTATAAAAGGAGCTTTGCTCCTTTAGTTTCAAACCGTCCCAACTTGTCCTGAATTTGTATATTCGACAAGTTTTCTTTTCTCCCTCTTTTGTAATATTTCTTTAGTGAAATATAATTTGGTAGTGTCCGAGGACGTAGGCATAATTGGCCGAACCTCGTTAAATTTTGGTGTCTCTCTCTTTTATTTATTTAATAGCTATTTGTTGGGCAAAACTCTGTTTTGGTGATTATTGTGAAAATAGATTACATGTCTAGGTAAATTCTGTCAAACGACGCGTAAGTCTAAGGAAAGTGGGTTTTAAGTGAGACCGCTTGTGACTCCTCCACTTTCCTGGGAATTTACCTGGTGTAGTTTTTATCACAGTAATTCACAAATAATTTTTAATTTGGTGGAAAAAGTCCAATTTCCACAACAATTGGTATCAGAGCCGAGGTAACTTAGTATTCACTGTGGTTGCAGCATAGTCTGATCTTCCACATAAAAAAACGTTCATTGGCTGTGTTCCGCATTTTTTTGAAAATTTGTTTTATAGCTATTAAATAAATATTTGTAGCAGAAATGACAGACAACAAGAAAAATACCACACCTGTTACTACAGCATCGTCCTCGTCAACTTTAGTAAGGAATGCTGTTACAAATGCAAGATTTGCAGTGGAGATTTTCGATGGCACTGGTCATTTCGGCATGTGGCAAAGCGAACTTCTAGATGCTCTTTTTCAGCAAGGTCTAGATGTTGCTATTGAAGAGGAGAAACCCCAAGAAATGGAGGAGACGGAGTGGAAAACTGTCAATCGTCTGGCATGTGGTACAATTCGTTCTTGTCTTTCTAGAGAGCAAAAATATGCTTTCTCGAAAGAAACTTCGGCAAACAAATTGTGGAAGACATTGGAGGAGAAATTTTTGAAGAAAAACAATCAGAACAAACTCTTTATGAAGAAGAGACTGTTTCGCTTCAATTATATTCCCGGTACCACGATGAATGAACACATCACAAATTTTAATCAATTGGTGGCTGATCTGTTTAATTTGGATGTGGTCTTTAAAGACGAAGATTTGGCACTGCTGTTGTTGGCATCTCTCCCTGACGAGTTTGAGTTTCTTACAACGACTCTACTCCACGGGAATAAGGAAGTGACTTTAAGTGATGTATGTGCTGATCTATATAGTCATGAATTGAGAAAGAAAGAAAAAGAGAGGACAAGTGAAGCAGAAGCTCTGGTGGTTAGAGGCCGTACACAAGGCCGAAAGAAAGGAGGGAAGAAAAGCAAATCCCGTTCAAAAGCCAGAGTAGAAAAAGATGAGTGTGCCTTTTGTCATGAAAAAGGTCACTGGAAGAAAGATTGTCCAAAGCTTAAAGGCAAGGGCAAAGCTGTTGTTGATTCAAATGTAGCTGAGTGTGATGATTCAGAATCAACCTTCTCATTAGCAGTCATGACATCCGTAGACACTCCTGCAGCATGTTCGACAAGTTCTTCTAATGCATGGCTATTAGATTCCGGATGCAGCCATCATATGAGTCCCACTCGGGAATGGTTTTTTGATTTCAAAGAACTTGATCATGAAGTTGTCTATCCAGCAAATGACAATCCTTGTTTCACTGAAGGGATTGGTTCAATTCGCTTGAGGAATCATGATGGGTCAATCAGGATCCTGACTGATGTTCGGTATGTACCTTGTTTGACGAAGAATCTCATTTCAGTCGGAGTCCTTGAATCAAAAGGGCTCAAAATTATTGCAGAAAATGGGGTTATGAGAGTCATTTCTGGCGCACTTGTGATGATGAAAGGATTACGGAGAAGGAATAATTTGTATTACTATGAAGGTAATGCAATTATAGAAACAACAGCAGCATCAGTTTCTGGTGATGACAAAGATTTTGAAGCAACCAGATTATGGCACATGCGCTTGGGACATGCAGGTGAAAAATCCTTGAAAAGTTTGGCCGATCAAGGATTATTGAAGAATGTGAAAACCTGCAAGTTAGTTTTTCGTGAGCATTGCATCAAAGGGAAGCAGACAAGAGTGAAATTTGGTACTGCAATCCATGATACTAAGGGTATTCTGGACTATGTTCACTCAGATGTGTGGGGGCCTTCTAAAACTCCTTCTTTAGGAGGCAAGCACTATTATGTAACCTTTGTTGATGATTTCTCTAGAAGGGTATGGGTGTATACTTTGAAGTCAAAAGATGATGTGTTAGGAGTTTTCCTCAAATGGAAGAAATTGGTGGAAACTCAAACTGGCAGACGAATCAAATGTCTCAGAACAGACAATGGAGGAGAATATAAGAATGATCCATTTATGAAAGTCTGCGAAGATGAAGGCATTGTACGACACTTCACAGTTAGACATACACCACAGCAGAATGGGGTGGCAGAACGCATGAACCGAACGTTACTGGAGAAAGTTCGGTGTATGTTGTCCAATGCTGGGTTGGACAAGCGATTTTGGGCTGAGGCTTTGACATATGCATGTCATCTCATTAATCGACTTCCATCAACTGCTATTGGTGGTAAAACGCCTATGGAAGCATGGTCGGGAAAACCTGCTAAAGATTATAATTTCTTACGTGTATTTGGTTCCACTGCATATTATCACGTGAAGAAATCAAAGCTAGATCCAAGAGCTAAGGAAGCCATTTTCATGGGGATAAGCTCAGGTGTTAAAGGATATCGGCTATGGTGTCCAGAAACGAAGAAAATAATCTTTAGCAGAGATGTCACTTTTGATGAATCTACCTTATTGAAAAAGGTGACAATAGAGCAGTCAGATGGTACTCCACAAAAGGTGGAGAATACTCCAAAACAGGTGGAGTTTGACAGAAAAATCCCAGCAGCAGATGTTAAAACTGCAGACACTCCTGAGGTAGAAGGAGAGTCAGATGAAGATGAGGTTCAAATCCAAGAACCTCCACAGCAACATGAATCAATTGCAGTTGATAGGCCACGAAGAGCTATAAGAAAACCTGCTCGTTATGATGATATGGTGGCCTATGCATTCTCAATTGCAGATGATAGCATTCCGTCCACTTTTAAAGAAGCTATCCAAAGTTCAGAAGAAATAAAGTGGAGGAAAGCTATGGATAATGAAATGCAGTCCCTTCACAAGAATCAAACATGGAAGCTAGCAATTCTGCCGAAGGGAAAGAAGGCGATTGGATGCAAATGGGTATATACAAAGAAAGATGGATTTCCTGACAGAGATACTGTTCACTACAAGGCAAGATTGGTAGCTAAGGGCTACGCTCAGACGGAGGGAATTGATTACAATGAAGTGTTTTCTCCAGTTGTAAAACATTCCTCAATTCGAATTTTGTTAGCCTTGGTAGCACAGTTTGATTTGGAACTAGTTCAATTGGATGTAAAAACTGCATTTTTACATGGAGATCTGGAAGAGGAAATCTATATGACTCAGCCAGAGAGATTCAAAGTTGCTGGAAAGGAAAATATGGTATGCAAACTTAAAAAGTCGCTTTACGGATTGAAGCAGTCTCCGAGGCAGTGGTACAAGCGATTTGATAAGTTTATGCAAGGGAAGAAGTACACAAGGAGCAAATACGATCATTGTGTGTATTTGCGAAAGCTACAAGATGGCTCTTTCATTTATCTTCTTCTTTATGTCGATGATATGCTGATAGCTTCAAATAATAAAGGAGAAATCGAGAAGCTAAAAAATCAATTGAATCAAGAATTTGAAATGAAAGATCTGGGCGAAGCAAAGAAGATTCTCGGTATGGAGATATCCAGAGATAGGGAATTGGGGAGACTTTGTTTGTCTCAGAAGCAATATCTGAGAAAGGTACTAAAGCGTTTCGGTATGGATGACAAGACTAAACCTGTTAGTACACCTCTTGCTCCTCATTTCAAACTCAGTGCTGCTCAGTCACTGAAGAATGATGCAGAACGGGAATACATGTCAAAGGTTCCCTATGCAAATGCTGTTGGTAGCTTGATGTATGCTATGGTGTGTACGAGACCTGACATTTCACAGGCTGTTGGAGTTGTGAGCAGGTACATGCATGATCCTGGCAAGGAGCATTGGCAAGCTGTGAAATGGATTCTACGGTACCTTCTGAACACTGTGGAAGTTGGATTAGTTTTTAAGCAGGATAAGAAAAATGGTCAAAGCGTAGTCGGATATTGTGATTCTGATTATGCTGGTGATTTGGATAAACGTCGATCAACTACTGGTTATTTGTTCACACTTGCGAAAGCACCAGTTAGTTGGAAGTCTACTTTACAGTCTACAGTGGCTTTGTCTACAACAGAGGCAGAGTATATGGCAGTTACAGAGGCTGTTAAGGAGGCAATTTGGCTTCAAGGATTGCTTGGTGAATTGGGAATTAGGAAGGACAACATTGTTGTGCATTGTGATAGCCAAAGTGCTATCCATTTGGCAAAAAACCAAGTTTATCACACAAGGACGAAGCATATCGACGTTCGCTTTCATTTTGTTAGAGAAATTCTGGAGGAAGGTCAGATTCAACTTCAGAAGATTCAGACTGCTGAGAATCCTGTTGATATGTTGACAAAGGTGGTGACAGTTGTCAAGTTCAAACATTGTTTGGACTTGATCAACATTGTTAAAAATTGAATTGGCGCTGCGAAGCGCATTTGAAGACACTACGACTTTGCGAGAGAGAACAGAAGTATGTAGTTGTGAAATTTTCGCCAAGGTGGAGATTGTCAAAAAGAGTGGCTTAATTTCAAACTTGTTGAAATTTAAAAAATATATATATATATTAGTTATGCATTTCTTCAAATCCCACATCGGTTTTGGCAAGGAAATGAGTTAGGAAATTGATTTATAAAAGGAGCTTTGCTCCTTTAGTTTCAAACCGTCCCAACTTGTCCTGAATTTGTATATTCGACAAGTTTTCTTTTCTCCCTCTTTTGTAATATTTCTTTAGTGAAATATAATTTGGTAGTGTCCGAGGACGTAGGCATAATTGGCCGAACCTCGTTAAATTTTGGTGTCTCTCTCTTTTATTTATTTAATAGCTATTTGTTGGGCAAAACTCTGTTTTGGTGGTTATTGTGAAAATAGATTACATGTCTAGGTAAATTCTGTCAAACGACGCGTAAGTCTAAGGAAAGTGGGTTTTAAGTGAGACCGCTTGTGACTCCTCCACTTTCCTGGGAATTTACCTGGTGTAGTTTTTATCACAGTAATTCACAAATAATTTTTAATTTGGTGGAAAAAGCCCAATTTCCACAACAGTTGCATCACTTGAATATTTCAGAAGGGAATGTGATGAAATTTCCTTTAGTTCATCACGATATTTGGCAGCATCCCGGCCAATTATCACCAGATGTATAAAATATGATCGGGAATGAAAATAAATGAAGTTACTTGAAAAAATAATATATTCATGAATCAGCCGAATAGTCTCTCTCTCTCTCTCTATATATATACATATATATATAATGGACGTACATATGGGTAAGTAAACCTAATTAAAGAAACAGAGGTATGCAGGCTCTTATACGTTCCCGCTATCGAAACAAAATTAAAATGGAGTAACCTAAAATCAAATTTAATTCAATTTGTTCCGCACTAGTCCTTAAATACCATAACAAAACAAGATAACTTGAAGGTTATTCGGAAATGGTACCTCAAACCGCTCGTCACTGATGGCCTCCTTCAGCAATCTTCGAAATCGCAGAAGTGGCTCCTCTTCTTCAAATGATCTCAATGAATCACGAATTCTTGCAGCTTCTTCGTAGTCCTTAAAATACCATAATCAAATTCATAAAAAACCACTTAAATGAGAAAAATGTGAAAAAAAAAAAGAGAAGAGGGATTTGGCTAACCTCCGATTGGGCGGCAACTTCCATTTGCTGCTTCAACAGAGCATACGTTTGAGTTCTCGACAAAAACGAACTCGCTTTATAATCAGAATCCGTACTCGAACCGGAACTCGACCTTGTTCCTCCGCCGTCATTCCCATTACTCTCTAGAGAACACGCCACAATCCGACAACACCTCGCAGAATCCCCAAAACTCAGCCACTGTTTCCTCTCGAAACCGGAGTTCCGAACCGGCAAGCACGTCCTATTGCCGTCTCTGAAATCGGAAAGCACTTTATTAATACTAGTCAAAGAATGCATTGTCTTTCACTTTCCCGATAAAAAAAATAATCTATAAAGATGGGGAATCGGGAGAGCGAGAGTGAATATGGAGCAAAGAGAGAGAAATGCGCATTTGCGATTACGAGCAAATTTAGGATTTGTAACCGTATCTATTTTTGAAGTACGAAGTGACTGAATTACCCTTATTATAATGCATGCCTTAATGGTTGGCAAAAATAGAGTTTGGAAAAAATTACTGATTTTTTTCTGATGTCTGGAGAGAGAGAAAAAAATGAGAAATGGGTAATAACGGGTGGAGAGGGGGAATCAAGTCGGGTTACTATTAATGGAGTCGGGTAGAGAGCGGGGCACCATTTAAGAGATCTTTTTATCCTTTTATGGAAGAGAAGGTGACACGTTTCATCACTTACTAATGCTTTTGATTTTAATTTTTTTTTCTTTTTGAAGATTGATGATTGCTTAAAAATTGTCATCCACTTATTCTTAGGCAAACATTTTATTATAAAAAATTAGTATTTAGTTGCTACAGACCAAATCTAAAGAGAGGAAAAAATGTTATGAGATATTTTTCAATTAATTTTTTATATTTTTAATGAAGGTATTACATTTTTAATATCATCGGTCCAATGAGAATAACTTGGACAAGATTGAATCTAGTGATAGGATTCAACATATTTCAATATAAAATTTTTATGTCATATTAATTCAATCTAATTCATTAAGAGAATTATGATATATTAAAATTTATAAATTCATAGATATAAAAGTTTATATACAAAATCAATTGATTTATATTATTAAATTATAAATTCTTCTTTTATTATTTGTTCAACTTTTAACTTATTTCGACTTGGCTTATTCAACTTAACATTATTAATTCTGAATTTAAATTACAAAGTCTTCAAAATAAGTTAAATAAACTTATTATGTAATCCGTGCATTTCGTCAGTTGTTGCCGTTAATTGGCTAGTGTTTCACATGGACCACCCATCGGTTTTAAATGAGAGACTTTTGAGTCGTGTGTTTTGATTTGGTCGATATGAATACAATTAGATTTTACTTCTGGATTTCTTTAAACATACTTCTAAAAAAAATATTTATTTTTCAACGTTTAATTTTAAAACATACTTTACTTTCATAATTATACATATTACATGCCAAATATATACCTAATATATAAAAAATAAATAGAATATTTTCCAAAAAATTGACTTATAATATAATTTTCATTTATTTTTTATTTTCATCTATTTTGTATGTAAACTAAATTAAGTTTGATAATACATTCGATATAGGAGTTTAAGTAATTTCATCAATTTGAATAATGATATAATTAAACATATTTTAACATCACTTAGTGGACTTTATTGATTAGACTAATACTCCTTTTGTTCACTTTATATAAATAATACGAAAATTAAAGAGGTAGTTAATAAATTTATTGATCATAATTTATCTTAATTAGTCTTAAATAAATTTAATCTTGTATATTTATAATATTAAAATAGAGATAGCTCATAGACGTAATATTCTTTAAGATATTTATAATCGAAATTTTCATTCTAAAATGAAAGAGATAAATTGACATTCACTTATATAATAAGAGTACATATTCATATATAAATAATATAAATTATTGTGTATAATTAAATTATTTTATATGGTATAATACTTTATAGATTTGTGTACAATATATTAAAGAGGAAAAAAAATAAGGGATCCTTGCAAGATCGAAGACAAGACAAATTTGCTCCATTTATAAAATAAAAATTCTCTGTCAAGATGAAAACAATGATAAGAATTATTTCCACCTCGTTGCCATCCCTAGTATCAATCAAGGGTTTGAAGTTTTGATCATCTAGCCTAATTTTTTATTTAATCCAACCTACAAATAAGTCAATTAAATGTGGTAATAAATATGATTTAGATCTTACTATTTTTGCTATAAATGTGCATACATGTACATTCATAAAACAACCGTACTACCTTGTTAAAAAATTACATTTTTTTTTATAAAAAATAAGAATTCTTAATTTGATAAAATAAAATGATGTTAATTATTTATTTTTATATTATTAATAATATAACAAATACACTTAAATTTTCAGTATCATTAAAAAATTTAACATTAATAATGTATAAATTATGATTTGCTCCTTAGATACTATGTTTCTTGTATACATAAACAAAGACACAATCTTAAAGTCATTCTTAAAAAGAAGAAGAAGAAGAAGAAGAAGAAGAGATATGTTCGTCAATCTACAAGTAATTGTAGTTGTTATGTTCATAGTGCATTGCTTAGACATGTAAGATATTACCTGTCAAATTCGATAAAATTTGCATATAAAATATTTAATAAATAGCAATTTTCGTTTTAGAAAAATCTTGAGCTTTATAAATCTTGAACTTTCCATTGAATTGTGATATTATATAAATGGACTTGAAATTTATATATGTTAAAATTAAAAAATACTACCCCAAGCTCAATCGCATATTTAGAGTGTAATAGCTAATAATAAGTCAAGTAAATCATTCCAGCGAAAGCCAAAAAGAAAATCGTAGTGTATAATAAAATAAATAGATATTTTGATATTTTTGGCTAGAAAAAGAAAAGGTAAAAATATAAATATATAAAGAAGGGAAAAATTTTAAAATAAATCTGAATTTGTGATAGGTAGACATGGACCAAATTTATAATTACTTTTAATAGTAATTATTTAATAATTTTTTATATTGATTAAAAATTATTTATTATAATATATTTTTATAATAAATATTTTTAAGTAATAATAAACGAGGGATTGTCAACAATCACTATAGTCATTCGCATTTCTCACGCGGGAAATAATAAAAGAATCATTTGGCTTTGAGCAAGTTACAGGTAAGAAAACGAAAAGCAGAGGCCGACGAGGTTGGACCTTGAGAGTGATGAAGATTACAACCCCAACACCAATACCAACGCCGCTGCCACCAACAATGCCAACAACAACATTAACAAATTCCAGTTCGAATGGAATCCTTGGTTTTCTTCTTCACCTCAACCTCTCATCTACGCTTATTTTTTCGCACCCCACCACCACCACCATCACCATCTTCCTCATCATCGCACTCAATACATCTATCCATTTCCTTCTTTTTCTTCGTTACCCTTTTCTTTTCCATCTCTTCGGTGATCTCCAGATCGGTCTTTTCTGATTTCTAGCCGATTTCAGGTAAAATAATTTCTGGGCTATTGTGGTTTGGCCAAAATATGTATATCGGATTATTTTTATCAGTCTTGAATATTGTTATTGATCAATTCCTTTTGTACGATAGGTGCGATGGGAACTTTTAAGAGTAGGCTTAAAAGGGCTGTAATTGTTTTGGGCATTTTTGTTGGCAATTTCTTTGTAAATTCTTGCTTCCTTTCTGGGTTGCTGTGTTTCTTTTACAGGAATATGTTTAAAGCTCACTTTTAATCTTCATTTGATCGTTCTCTTCTATATAAGATTACGTTTTGTAAAGGGCCTTTTTTCACAATCCATATTGATCGGTTATCTTTTTATCATTATTATTTTTTTAAATAACAAGAAGGGGCTTGAGTTGAGAGATTGCTTCAAATAGTAAGGACGCTTTGATAATTGATTTTCATCAACGGGTGGAGTGTTATTAGCTTAATCTTTATTGTTTTCATCTAGAAACATGCTGGGAGGTAATAACAACAATTCTGTGATTCCAATTTCCCTTGGAGAAAACCGCTTTCTGGGTGAAGTTAATGCATTGCCGCAGCTGCAATTGTTTGGAGATGGTTAGTTTTTCTTCTGACTTTATAGTTTTTCATGGATTGATTTATTGTGTTTTATGGATTGTACCTAGAGTATGTTTAACACCATTGCTCGCACTGGTGTTCTAACACTGCTTTTGTGGTACTATTCATCTAGAGTTATGTATAATTTTTTTCGGGGGTCCAATATGTTATCATGGAGTTGTTGTACACTTTAGTCAATACAGGCGTAGCCAAACTAACATGAAGTTTCGCATTTGAATATGATGTAATCATCTAAGATGGAGTTCGTGCTTCTGTGTAATTTTAAGTTCATGTTGCTTGTTCTGGATTGCAACTATATTCAAAAGATTGGCTTATAAAGAGGAAAATGCATAATTTTTCAGAGAGATTTCGGTTCCTCCTCTCATATCAATGCTTTTATAGCAACAATTATAGTTAATTTTGTTGCATATGGACTTCGTTCTTAGTTCGCTCTAGTTTGTTTGATCATTTTTGCCTTACTTTGGAAGTCTCATGCTTGTCTTATGTTCATTGTCATGTACTGATGTTACAATCTATCAAAATCTCAGTTGGATGCCATGGAGGCCCCATTGATCACATGAGAAATGATCACACAACTACCATGGGGAGACCTGCTAAAAGAGGCAGGATAGCGGAATCCATTTCCAGACAGCAAAAGCATCAAATATCTTTACATACTAACTTCCATCAACATGAAGCTGGTCAGCTTGGAATCATTTTGGACCCTAATCTTGTATCAATTGGATTTAAACTTTCTTATGCGGAAGAGGAGCACAACTCGTCTGTTACATATGGAAGTGGTCCAAAGACAGCTGTCCACCCCATTATGTTGTCTCTAAGTAACAGTATTAAGGCTGAGTTGGAGCGGCAGAAAGAAGAATTTGATCATCATATCAGACTTCAGGTAACATCTTAATATTATATTTGAAGAATAGCGTTTATGTCTACCATTTTCGTCATATCCATCATACCCACACTGAGCAAAGAAATGTATTGACTTTAGAAATTTTACATACTACAGCCAAATTTTGCAGATATTATATCTTGCCTGTGAGTTGTTCTAGAATACATCTAGTAAAGTTGATTCTGAAAAGATATTCCATTATTTTTATTTTCTTATCTTGTTGTTAAGAGAATCATTTGAAGGGGGTTTTGACGCAACGGTAAGTGTTGTCGCCGTATGACCTGAGGTCACGGGTTCGAGTCGTGGAAACGGCCTCTTGTAATTGCAAGAGAAAGCTGCGTACAAAGATCCAATGGGTCCGGCTGTTTTTCGGACTCTGCTTATTGCAGGAGTATTCGTGCACGGGCTGCTTTTTTTTTTTTTTTTAAGAGAATCATTTCAATTCTGTACTTTGTTCCTACCAAATAAAGTTTCTGTACACGTCAAATTGTACTGTGATCACTAAAGGTAATTGATCTTACAGGCTCCATATTATCAGTCCAATGAACAAGTACAGGCACAATAAGTTGGGAATTCTGTTAGAGTGCTGTGAGATTAGATATGAAACCTTTTGCAACCCGAGTTTGTGAGACTTTATGTGCTTTAGTTGATAGTTTACTGACATCTTGCTGGCGTTTCACATTATGCAATGATGGCTTATTGCTTACTTGTATTATTTCTAACAGGAAGAGAATATGATAAAAGGTATGAGGGAGGTGGGACAAAGACACACAATTTCTTTCTTAAGTGCCATTGAAACAGGAATTGGAAGGAAGCTACATGAAAAAGAACTTGAAATACAGAACATGAATTGCAAGAACAATGAACTAGTGGAAAGAATTAAGCAAATGAGTGCAGAGGTTCAGTCCTGGCAGTACAGAGCAAGGTATAGTGAGTCCATGGTCAACACTTTGAAAAGCAATCTGAAGCAGATCATGACGAAGGGAATTATTCATGGGAAGGAAGGCTGTGGGGAAAGTGAGGTAGATAATGCAGCTTCTTCCGCTAACCAGAACTATGCAAGTGTCACGGAAGCAAATCCAATCTTCTTCAAACAACAGATGACGTGTAGAGCTTGCAAGACAAAGGAATCCACTATCATATTATTGCCATGTAGACACTTGTGCTTGTGTAAAGATTGTGTTGGTCTCATAGATGTTTGCCCAATTTGCCAGGTAAAGAAAACTGCAGGTGTCGAAGTATTTATGTCATGAATTATCTAAGCACTTGTGATCTTCATCGCCCATAGATGGATGGACGCTGTTTAAATTATGATTTTATGGTGGTTTTCATATTTTGTGATATCAGTGAGCTTAATTACATGAAGTTGCCATGGTATTTTACTGGAAAAGCTCTTGAACCTGATAGGCTTTGTCTTATTTCATTAATTTATTTAAGATTCTTCAGGGAAGAACTCTGACGTAACAACTTTCTAAACAAAATTGAAAGATGATGGTGAATTGTATTGCTGTTGATATCTTGGCAATGAACTGACTTTGTTGATTTTATTATTTGTTTTGCATCGAGCATGTTGTTATGTATGGTAACTCATTAAGGGAATGGAGCTTTTACAATTGAGAGCTATTTAATTCCAAATTGACAAGAGTTAATGCATTCGCAAATTGAGAATAGGTAAAATTTTCTTTTTTTTGGGCTTTTCTTTAAGTCTGATCATGAAATTTATTGCCCTTTATTATAGCCGGTGGATGCTTCATATTTGCAGTAATAGCTGAAAAGTTGGAGAATTTTCCAAAGCCTACGAACTTGGAACCACTCTGGTTGGTTCAGTATTCATGCAACTTGACAAATTGATATTGGCTTTGACGAGTACATATTCAGTCCGATACCCAGAATATCCACAAAGACCCCATAAATTAAATATTCAACTTAATTTTATTTTAATTTATTTAAACTCAATAATTTCATTATGTGCCAAGATTTACTGAATTTGAATTGATTATACAGTTAAAAACTCTCAAATTTATGTCCATGTAATATATATACATATGCATAAAAAAAATTAACATTATATTTCTTTAAGGAAATAAGTGATTTATTTCTGTGTTCTTTCCAAAAGAAGAAAGGAAAAGACGATTAAAGTGCAGATCGAGAATTAGGTAATTTCCAATTTGATCACCAAAAGTGCCGGTTGGTGGATTTGAATTTCCAAATCAGCAAACACTTTTTGGAGACCTAAAGTCCACCAAATAGTCAAAACTATTCCCACTTATTTATTATTATTAATATTATTATCATCTTACGAAAACTAAAAAAAAAAACCGAAATTCCAGCATAATATGATTATGAGTGTATCAGGCCATTTATGAAAATCAGTTTTTTTAGCTAAATTGCGGGTTGCCATAAAAATAAGCCAACCTCTGCCGTTACACCAAACCTCGTGCGAGTCTTCTTTGGGCGGACTAATCAAGGTTTTCTTTCCAAGCAAAATACACTATTAAACCCTCTCTTCTTTCATTTCTCTAAACGAAACACGTAAATCTAGCGCTCTGTTTTTCGGAACTCGAAAATGCAGAGCGCAGCCTTCACTGTTTCTTCTCCGTCGCTTCCTCTTCTCAAGTCTAGACTGCCTTCAATTAATCCTATCTTTGCTGCTAGATTTGATCCTATTCGCGCCTCCTCCAAACTTCAAGAGCTCGACACATCTAGTAATGTCGTTTTCCCTCGCCGATCCTGGTCGTTTTCTTCGTCTCCCTCGCTTTTCAGGCCATGGAATCCTCTGCCTTCTCTCGTTTCTCAACCTCCTACAACTGACAAGTTCGAGGTTAGGGCGACGGCTGTTCCAGAAAGTGCTGATGAACAGGATAAGTCCAATAGCTTGACGAAGACTCTCGTGCTTGGATTGTTGTTTGGCCTTTGGTATTTTTTTAATATATACTTCAACATCTACAACAAACAGGTTCGAATGAATTTTTTTTTTCTCTTTTCAGTTTCTAGCGGAATTTCAATTTACTCTGCGAATGTTAGATAGCTGATTTATGTTCCTCCGAAGATTTTCGAGAAATTTCTATTAAGTTTTTTACGCTTTAAAAATATTATTTGCATTTATTTTAGTATTTGTTTGAACAGAATCTGTATTCATAAAAGTTTTCCACGAAAAGGCAATGGGAAAGCTATAATTCAATTTTAGGTGGTTGAATTTGGCTCTTGCTTGTTGCGGGAGGGTGATATGTGGATCGTATAGAATCTTCTTTGATCTTCTCATCAGAATTTCACAGTATGAGCAATCAAATTGACTAATTATTGATTATGCAGGGAATAGATATTCTTTTATATGATTTAATATATCCTTGACGAATGTGTACTGATTTAGGGTTGCGCAAATAAAACCATTTTAAGTATCTAATTTGTAACTTTTTGACTAATAATCAATAAAATATTCTTTTAATATTTTTTATTTTCAATCATAAACCTTATATGTCTGTTACTCTAGCCTTTAATGTATTATGTAATTAATCTAGAAAATTGCAACATAATGGTGTAATAAAATTTTACATTTTCATATATTGTTTATATTGAAAGCGATGAATGTTGAGAAAATAATTCTTGCTAAAACACCATTGCTAAAGGTCTCACTGGTGAAATTGGTGTTTAACTTAATTATTATATATTGAATTTGGGTCATTAATTTAGAAAAAAAAAATGATTAGCAGAACTTGTAGAAATCTGGTTAACCTATATTTGCTGTTCGGGTTGACAAAAAAAACCCTGCCTTATCAATGGTTACTGAACTTTATCCATCTGCACTTCGATATAGTTCATTACAAATTTTTATGAAGTGAATGAACCATAATTTCCACCTCTCCTTGTCACAGGTTCTGAAGGTATATCCAAACCCGGTAACTGTCACTGTAGGTCAGTTTACTGTTGGAACAGTGTTGATTATTCTTATGTGGACTTTCAATCTCTACAAAATTCCGAAAATTAGTGGAGCTCAGGTATGCGATTTATCCATCTTGTCGTGGAGCAGCTAATGGATGATATTCTTGCCATTAATTAAAATAAATTTAGGCTTATGGTGACTATTCTTTTGACAGCTTGCTGCAATTGTGCCGCTGGCAGTGGTTCACACACTGGGCAACCTTTTCACGAATATGAGTCTTGGGAAAGTGGCTGTTTCATTCACTCACACAATCAAAGCTATGGAACCTTTCTTCTCAGTTGTTCTATCTGCCATGTTTCTTGGTGAGGTGAGAATTTCTTTATGCATCTTTTATTTTTGGCCTTATTTGCATTTTTTAAAAATGTGGATGAAGTTGGGTTGATTTGCAAATATGTCCTTTCAAGTTGATTTGCAAATCTTTCCTTTCAAGTATATTGTAGTTATTGCATTGTGGAAATGAGTACTCACTGTTGCGGATACTGACCCTGTCAGCATAACACATTTCATGAAACCAGTTAAAGAATTAGTAGCTTTATTGTTGACAAAAAGGTACTTACCAATTTCTTTCATTCTGGCTGTACAGTTTCCCACCCCCTGGGTAGTTGCTTCCCTATTACCAATTGTTGGTGGTGTTGCTCTTGCATCAGCAACTGAGGCATCTTTCAATTGGTAAGAATCATGTATGGATATACGTGTAATTGTCATCTGCCATACAATATGATTTTGGCTTGTAGCTTCTCTTTGGAGGGTTTTTATTATGTGATTTCATCTCAATGCCTTATCCTAAATTATGATGTCTTGTTTCTGAAAAAGGGCTGGGTTTTGGAGTGCAATGGCTTCCAATTTGACGAACCAATCTCGTAATGTATTGAGCAAGAAGGTCATGGTCAAGAAAGAGGTAATCCCTGCTTTTTCTAGATTCATTAGATTCCTGCCATTAGTTTATTAGACTTATTTTCATCTTTTCCTTCTTGATTGAACAAACCATATTCTGACATCGATTGCATGAACATCTCCTGATATTACCCTAATATATAACATGATTTGTGGTCTGTTCATGCACAGGAATCCATGGACAACATTACTCTGTTCTCAATAATAACAATTATGTCCTTCATCTTGTTAGCCCCCGTGGCTTTCTTCATGGAAGGTGTCAAGTTTACTCCTGCATACCTCCAATCTGCCGTGAGTTTTCTCAACAGAGTTGGAAAAACTGAATTTTTTTTTTGGATTTTCTTAAAGTACATGTTTATAATAATTCTATATCTGATTTTATATTTTATTATTTGCATGTCAGGGTTTGGATGTCAAACAGGTGTACACAAGGTCTCTTCTTGCTGCACTCTGCTTCCATGCCTATCAGCAGGTATTGCCCTGGTGCCTGTGAATTATTTTTCTTTCTTCTTCAAACACGTTTTCTATTTCTTAAGAGTGATTGTTTGCCTGTTTCTCTCCCACATTGCACTTGTGTTATAAACATGTGGACATGATGATTTTGAAGTTCAGATATTTATCTTTGCCACTGGAAATTTGTGGCCTAACAATGGAACTAAATTTATTTTTGAAAGTTTATGCAACATTTGTGCTACCATTCGATAATAAATTTTGTATTTATAAACTCCTGAAATACAAGATTTGTTTATGTTATGATGGCTTTATCCAAACCTTTTAATATTATCTTACTAATTTTTAAAAGGTAAGTTTTATAATTCAAAAATTAGTTGGTCTCTCCTACACCTGTGAAGGCAAATTCTTGGCTCCACTTGATTATCAGAAGTAATACGAGTATAAACAATTTGAAAATGATATATTGCTTTTAATTGTGAAAAAATAAACACAACTAAAAGAGATGAGGCAATGGAGCCAAGTGCTCAACATGGCTTTGTTTTATATATAGCATTCTTCTTCCAAAACATGCAGCCTACCATGAACTATGCCCGATTTAGTATGGGTAAATTTTGCAGGTTTCTTTCATGATATTGCAGAGGGTATCACCTGTTACTCATTCTGTGGGTAATTGTGTGAAGCGTGTGGTCGTCATTGTGAGCTCTGTCATTTTCTTCCAAACGCCAGTCTCACCTATAAACTCTCTTGGTGAGTTTACTTTAAAGATGTTTCTCTACCTGGAAAAATAACAAGTTTGTCCTTTGTTTTGCACATAAAGATTGTCTTATTACTTCATTACCTTGTTCTGGAAATTTATTTATGAATTTCATCCAGGTACTGGGATTGCCCTTGCTGGAGTTTTTCTGTATTCAAGAGTGAAGCGCATTAAGCCAAAGCCAAAGACAGCTTGATGTGATGTGGAGAAGAAATTTTGTGTTTAAATTGGGTTTTATTAGACGATAGCATTGGGAACTTCATAGATCAGGCCAGGAACTCAGATTATGTTTAGGTTTTTCTCCTCCCGTTTTTGTACCAGCTCCTATGGTTTTGTCTGTTTACTTTACTGGAATGATTTATTCTCTTGTGGATTCCCTGCACTCAAAAAATTTACGGGGTGCAAATAGGCTGCATAGGATGTTTTCTAGGCCAAGTTGGAAAAAAGAAAAATTAGGGATTCTTCCCACGGGCTTATTTTACTCTTTCTTGATTTGAAATGGATTTATTGCCGATTCTTTTGGATCCAGATTGCAATGAAGAAGTTGCAAGGCAACGATGGACCTGTAAGCGGGGCTTTGGTTGCAGCCTTGGGGATTAATCTGTAGAGGCTTTGGGGCTTGTGGTCTGTTTTACAACTAGAAGTTTGGCACTCTTGAAGTTGACGATTCGTTGCCAGCTAATTTAATTTTTGGCCACACTACTTTCTGTTTTCGGGTTGGCCAAATTTATTGTATGTTCATTAGAGGAATATTAATCTGAATAAATTTTAAGCGTTAATAATATTTTTTTATAAAAATATGTGACAAATATAAGTTAAATTTAACATGGGTCGAAATCGAGAATTTTAACCCTCTAGACCTTGTTGCTGTGTTCTGCACTGCACTTATAACCTATTTATTATAAAGAAATTCAAAATATAAAATCAATAAATAATATATATAGATTTATTTTTCTTTCTATATAGAAAGAGATGTAAACATTTTCATTTATGGCGTCTATATAGAGCTGTTCATTCAACTCAGCAACTCGGTTAATCCGGGTCAACCCAAGCAGGACTTCGAGGTTTAAAATTGAAATTTTCTAATTATTGAATCGGATTTCGAATTGACTCAGAGAATCTCAAATCAACCCTGGCCTAATCCGAGTGTATATATATATATACACATAACCTTAAACGAAAAACCCTCCAGCCCTCCTTTTTTTTTCGCCACCTCCCTCAGTCGTTTTGCCTCTCTCTTACTCCTCACTCCTTTTCGGCTTTTTCCCTTCTCTGTCTCAAGCTATCCCTCAAGCCCACTCGTCTCACAAGGCCACCACTCTTTCTTCCTCATTGTTAATCTCTCGACTCTTGCTCTTTGGCAAGAAAATGACTGATTTTACTATTTGTTTTGTTTTGTTATTTTGTGTGATTGAATTTTGGCTAAATAATTATAAAGTCTTGAGATTTTACATATTATACTAGTCAGTTTTTATATTTTTAACATTTAACTGTTTAACTTTTTTTTATCAATATTTTCATTTTAAAATCATTAGTCAACTACTTTGATATTTTAAAATAATTTTTTTGTACTTCTTTTATATATATTTATTTTTATTATTTATTAAATTTATTTTATGTTTAATTTTATTTTATATATAAATTGTCTGCAAAATAATAAAAAATATTATTCGTATTATTTAAAATTATTTTTTTAGTAATATCTATGAAATTAAAATAAATGATATATATGAATTATCTGCAAAATAATAAAAAATATTATTTGTATTGTTTAAAATTATTTTTAATAATATTTATAAAATTAAAATAAATTATGTGCAAAAAATAAAAATAAAATTTAAAATAAGAATGACTTAATAAATAACAAAAGAAAAAATATATAAAGGAAAAATAAAGAAATTATTTTATAATATCAAAATAGTTTAACTAATATTTTTAGGATGAGAGTATTAATAAAATGACTAAACAATTTAATTTTTTAAAAATAGAGATATACAAAAATTAAATATTAAAAATATAAAAACTGACTAGTATAATATGTAAATCTGCGTAAATTTTATAATTATTTAGCCTTGAATTTTTATATTATACTGTTTTGGATTTTTGCCGTTCGAAAATCTTAGATATGTGGTTTTGCATGTGGTTTTGTATTTTTTTTTTTGAATTGTATTCTAAATATTAGATTTGCCATTCTCAATCATAGATAAAATTGATAGTTTTAGTCCTCTATTATTTTTTTCCGTTTTTTCTTTGTTTTAAAGTTCATAAAAGGAACAACTGGATTTTAGTCTTGTGATTTTTCTACTACTGGAAGTCACTGGAATGAATTGTCACTGACTGGATTTCAGAACAGTCATGGACTTGGTATGAATGAAAAGAAGTTTTTCGTTGCATTGGTAAATTTATTCTTATGTACTACTCCCTTCATTTCAATTAAATGTCGTTTTAGAATTCTAAACTTTTATAATTCTAATTTTATTTCAAAATATGATGGACAATATTAATTTAAAATTTTAATATTATTTATTAATTTATTCTTTTTATTTAATATTATTTATTAATGAGTGATAAATTTAATAAGATATAAATATTGTTGAGAAAAACTATTAATTAAGGATAAATTAATAATTCTAATTAATATTTTAATGTGTAAAATATTTTTAAAAATTATTTAAATTAAAACAAAGAGAGTATTATTTATAGATAAATAAAATAATAAATAAATTAAGTTCTAGATATTTAAGTTTTTTGGCCAAAGTTATTGACGTCCATAATTTTAAAGAATAAGCAAAATTGTCATAATCCAACTGAACTTAATGTAAATTGATTAATTCAACTGATCATATTAGTTTAAACCGATTGAGTTGGTTGATTTTGATTTATATATTTAGTAATAAATTTAATCAAATCTAATAAAAATCTATTAAAATTGATTGAACAGATCCATAATGATTAATTTTTAAAGATAAATTGTTAATTGATTAAAAATAATTATATTAATGACCGCTAAAATTTAACTAATCAGACCATTGCAAATCTCTAATAATATACCCTTATTCCTATGATTTTTGTAGAGATGCTTTAATGCAAATGAGTAATTTTTTTAAAAAAAAATATATGTAAATTTATCATTTTTGTATAATAATAATAATAATAATAATATGATCTACTTCTATCTAGCTTGAGAGGCAGGGACGTAATCAAGGAGGGGATATGAGGGGTCCATAGCCCCTTAGTTCCTATATACATATACAAATTTATACATACATATATATATACATGTATATATATATTTATATATCTTTGACCCAAAAAAATGTGTATATTTATATACACATAAAATTAATAACACTTATATTTATATAATATAAAATTAATTTATAATATAATATATAGTATTTATATATATTTGTGTGTGTATGCATATTTATTTTTCTTTAAAATTAATTTGTAAATATAATTATTTTAAAATTTAAAATTAGTTCTTAATTTATTGTTTTGATAATGTTATTGAGTATAATAATTTTTTATAATTATTGTTTAATTTATAAGTTTTAGTTTGTTATTTTGATTATTATGTTAATTATTTTAAAATTTGATTATGAATTGAAATTTGGGTTTGAATGATCAGATTAATTATTTTGGAAATTGATTATAATATGAATTGAGAATTTGAGATTTTGTGATTAGGCTAATTATTTTATAATTTAATGATGAATTAACTTTAGAGTTTTATGATTAAGTTAATTATTTTGTAAAAGATATTCTCATATAAATTTATTAAAAAAATTAGTTTAAATAATTTCTTTAAAATATCTCAAAAAATATATAAATATTATTTTAAAATAATATATATTATATAATTTCTCAAAAGTAAAATTTAAATATTAAAATAAAATAATAAAAATTTTAATTTTAATATTTAATTATTATAAAAATAAAATAAAATATTAATATTAATGTTAAATATTTGTATTAGTTTTTAATATAAAAATAAAATTAAATATAAATTAATCTGTAATTTTTTTTGTTTGAAAATTATGATCCTCTTTTATTTCAATTTTGATTTTACGACCGCTGAAAGGCCTGCTCAACAAGACCGAATTGGCCTGTGGCCCGAAGACATTTATGTCCATAGACACAAAGTCCGGCTATGGGTCACAAATTAAGGTCCCAGTGTAAAATTTTAAATGAATTTTTTTATTAATCTAAATTGATGTAAAATTCTTCAAACAGAAGGAAAATATTTTCTTTGACGAAATATTTTATTTTAGATTCGGTGTATGTGCATGGAATAAATGAAAATTAAGAAAATACAATTATTTTTTTATCAATCTTTCAGCAGGTTACTATTAGTTTGATATATATATATATATATATATATATACTGGGTTGATGATAAAATTTTCTTTTTAACTTAATGTGGAAATGCCATAATTGTATTACTCTTCACAAAAAATTGGAAGTGTAATGGCCAACGGGGCTTCCAGTTTCAAAACTAAAACGATCATTGCAATTTTTTGGCTTGACTTTATACTGGCCATTGATTGGATTATAATTTCTTCGAGGCGGCAAGAATTGAGAAAATACAAATTTAAATTATAATTATGATTCTTTCTTGTTAAAATATTCTTTCAAATGAAATAAATTTCTTCCTAAAATAAATGAAAAATGAAAATTTTCATTTTCTTTTAAATGTTCAAGACTTAGTGAGATTAATTTCTTAATTTAATTTCTGGTTTTTCTTCTAAGAATTTCTACTTGTGTATGTAGGATAAGAATTTTATAATGTGTGATTTGTATTAACTTTAAATGGCTTTTAATGTCCATAAATATTACTCATTTGTAAGTCCATATATATTACTCATTTGCATAACTTACATTGTCTTTATTGCATAGAGTAATGGGACATATATATATATATATATATGGATTTTATCACAAAATTCTCTAAAATAAAGTAGTGCTTTGAAAAATCTCCTTAAAAAACAAAAAAGCACTTTAAAAATACCAGAATTTCTGAAGATGAATTAAAGAGTTTAAGCACTTAAAAAAATGAAAAAAAGCATTATATATATATATCTTATGACATGTTTGATATAAAGAAATTTCATAATTTCTTTTTTAAAAAATTATTTAAAATTCCGTTTCCTTTTACATTTCAAATTCATTTATAGGAAATATGATACATATGTCATAATATTTTTTTAATATATTTTTTTGCCAGAATTTTTTAATATATTTAATTAGAGAATTTGATTTTTATTATTAGTATTAGTTTCGCCTTTTTTTTTGTCACTTATCCTTATACACTAGTGTATAGAAAAGTTTTGAGTTTGGAATAAAATATAAATCAACCCGTCAATATTTCTATATAATAACAATCGAATTAAAAATTGTTAGAAAAGTTATTACCATATATATAATAGAAAATTTATTAAAAAAAATACTAAACTATATATGTGCATTGACATTCAAAATTTACTTTAAGGTTATAGAATTAATTCAATAATAATAATAATTTCAATATTTTAAGATATTAAAAAAAACAAGTTAAATGAAATAATATGACGAAAAGTTAGCATAAAACACAAGACTCCACAGCTAGTTGATATTTAATATTTATTTTTTCCTTTATTTATTCTTATCTATCTATTATATGAAAGTCTTTGACACAAAAGAACATGCATTTTAAGGGTAAAAACTATATAGTAATATCTAACCAAAATGTATGTATATATTTAATATTAATATTAATCTAAGGAATGGCTAATATTGTATAAATATAGCCTGATATATATTATTACATTTTGGCTTGAGAGATCATCTCCACTAAATCCAGCTCCTTCTTCACTTCAAAATCCATCAATATTGGACTCACATCCATCTTAAAGCTTTTCTCATCAAGAAGAGAATCAAAGCTACAGCAACCTTCTTCAAACATTAATTTTTCTTCAAATTCTAAATCTCCATTCAACTCTTCATAATAATCTGGAAACAACCTATTATTATTATTATTATTCTGTGGCTGCAGCTGATGATTTGCTGCCGCTGCTGCTTTCATTATTATTGTACCTTGATGATGATCAGTAGCAGAGCTTTTAATTTCTTGATGATATCTTCTTGCAGTCATTGCAGCAGAGTCTAAGTTCAAGCTTTTGATGTAATCTTGAAGGAGAGACCCTCTTGGATACTTGGAACGACACTTTCTCTTCGAGTATTGCCTTCTTTTTGTTGCATTCCAGTGGTTCTTAATTGAGTTCTCAGTTCTTCCTGGCAATCTTTTTGCTATTTCTGCCCATTTGTTTCCTATTTCTACATGTGCTTGTATCAGTATCTTGTCCTCCTCTTCACTCCATATATCCTTCTGCAAATGGAGAAAAATTAAAAAATTAGGATCTTGTCTATTAAATCAAACATTATTAAAAAAAGAGTTTAAAGCTGCAGATAATATGATTGGGGCATATCTCCAATGAAAGAATAGACCAAAAATGTAATATATGATTATAATGCACCCTTACATTATTATTAGTTATAAGTTATCATATATAAAGAATATAAACCTACCCATGTGTGATTCTAGTCAAGGCAAATGAATTTACAAAAAAAAAGGGAAGAAAAATTCAATCTATATGCAACTTATAATAATTAATTTATTTTTTATCATATTAGAGAGGTGAGTTTAATAATTTTTTTCGCAAATTAAAATTTGAAAAATAGAAAAAAAATACAATGATAATAGTAACCTTGATATCAGGCCTTAGATGGTTATGCCATCTCTCTCTACACTGCTTTCCAATTCTTCCAGGCAACATTTGAGCAATATGAGACCATTTTTTCACTCCAAACTGCTCAACCAGCTGAGTCAGGAGCCTGAATATATACATATATATTTATAGAAAAATGCATTAATTCAAAAACAAATAAAATTAGATCAAAGCATGCACGTATATCTATATATATAAATTGAATACCTATCTTCTTCAATCGACCATTGCCCCTTGATTACATTGTTCTTCTTGCGACCTTTCCATGTCCTTCTTGTAGAAGGTTGTGCCCTATTATTCTTACTATTAACACCAGCTTTTTTTTGGTAATCATGATTATTATTAGCAGTCACACATGAATCTTCATCTGGTACCATTAAGGACATATGTCCTTGATTAGAACCCATTATGTCAATGGGATTATTACTCTGTTGAGGAAGGCTAAACAAGTAGCCTCCACCACCTCCTCCACCACTTTGGAAATTGTCCATAACCTGACCTTGCCCTCCACTGTTATTATAATAATAATCAGCTGCAAAAGGCTTACTTTCATAGAAATCCATATTTTTTGAAGAAGACCCATATGGAAAAGCTTCAAAAGAATCAAAATTAGACCCTGTTTGTATCCCAAAAAGAGGAATTAAAGATGACCCATTACCATAAAATTGATCAAAAATTTGAAAATCTTGAAGAAATCCCTTTGATGTCGATGATGTTGGTGCTACTTCAAATGGAGGAAAAAACCCATCTAATTTCATGGATGGTTTATTTGAGTAATTATCAGATAAAAACACTGATTCAGTAAAAGGGTCATTGTTTTCTATGAGCTTCTTTTCAAGCTCCATCAGAGAAAGCAAAACACGAAAAAAAATGTTTTTAGACTTGAGAGCAAAAAAAATCTGTGTTTCTTAGTAAGTGAGATTTGAGAAACATTTATGTTAGAGGTTTTGATGATGACCTTTGATTTTTAGTGATCCAATGGTCAATATTGCTTGGCATTGCTTAACATTAGTGACTATTAAGCTTCTCTACTCTAGCTACTTTAAAACTTTGGATACTAATTCTTATTACTTATCCCCTTTTTTTTAATTTTCTTTTATGGTTTAGTTGGCAAATTTTTTACTTAAATTAGTGAAAAATCAACATGGTTATTATGGTAGTCAAAGAATCTAATCCTACCTGTTATGGTGGATATATTAATAATTGCTTACATGGTAGTATCCTATTGGCTATTTTTTTTAAAATTTTGTTAAGTTGTTGGGATACATTTAATTTTTTCTAATCAAAATATGCCATGTTTGATATTTACTTATTTTGTGCAGCAGCTGAATTGGAATGTCCCTTTGGACAACAAATATTTTCTATGAAGAGGACAAAACCATAGACTTGAAATCTCAATTTTAACCTTATTTCTCACTTCATTTAATGGGAGATATTAATTTAATTATTATGCAAATTGCTGGAAGGTTTTTAAAACTCTATTTAATGAGGATATGCTCATAAAATTTGGTCAATTGGTAATACTAAACCCAGTCAAAGCTGATTTTTTTAACTTAATTTTTAAGTCTTATAATTAAATGATAGAAAATTAAATAATTTTCTTAGAATATTATATATATTTTTACTCAAAAAAAAAAGAATATTATATATATGGAACCATAGTTTTCTAATAATGAAATGAAGCCAGCATCAAATTAAAATTTCTATTTTTCTAGATATCATATTTTTATGCATTTTACAATTTTTCCATAATTCAATTAGTGAACCATGCTATATTAATTTTTTTTAATTTAAGTTTTCAATATTAATAAAATTCAAATTGAAACGTAAATTTAATTATTGATAAAGTTTGTTATTTTTATTAATTAGAATTTAATTGTAAGAGTCAGATCATAAATGAGATTTTTTTTAATTCTGACGTGGATGATTTATCTTAAATTCAAATGTCAACTAACTATTAAATAAAAAATAAAAAGAATTATGGGATAATTATACTCTCTACTATATTTTATAAATTCATAAATTTATAATAAATTTATAATAAATTATGAAAACTCGTAACTTAGTGAACTCGAGGAACATGTAGATTGTAGACAGCCTTAGTTAAGTTACTCATGAATAACATTTAAGAATTTTTTTAAAAAAAATTAAATAGGAATTTAGTTGTTTATAACCGAAATTAATTACAACTGTACATTAACTCTAATTTTCTCTCGCATTTAAAATTGGCGTCAAATTCAACATAAAAAATAGTCAATTATAAATAAAGTTGGCAATTAAAGAAACATAATTAAAGCATGTTTAATTTCATTAGATTTATACTAATACAGGTCGGGGTAACGCTAAACATTCCATTTACTATCAGGTCTATTTCAATTGCTATTAATTGAATATTAAGATTTTACATAGTGAGAAAATTAAAAATTATTCTTTTCATTTTATTTCAAGTTTTCTATTAAAAAAAATTTTATTTCATCATTTTTAAGAATTCAAAAAAATATTAATTAAAAAATTTTAATATTATTCTTATTAACTAATAAAAAAGAATAAGTTAAGTCAGAAAGATATGAAAGGTATTTAAATAAATTATAATAAAATTTTTATAAAATTTATAATGACTAATTATTTTTTTATTTGTATGCACTGTTTTTATATGATACTTAAAATAAAATGGAGTGAGTAATTAATTTAATTTTTTTAGTGTTGATCTTTAATTTAAACATTTTTAAGTTCAGTTATGAGTTTTAATTAAAATTGTTTATAAAATTGATTAACATAAAATTTTAAATAAGTCTTAAAAAAGAAAAATAGACAAAATTTTGTCTATCTATTTATTTTTTATCTTCATAAGCTATTTAGTTTTCACTCAATAAGAGTTTAACGGATTGATGTAGAGGATTTTTTTTTTGTGTAATTTTATAAAAAATTATTTATATATTAAATATTAGTACTCTGTTATTTTAAGTGAAAATTTCTCGTAAATATATAAAAATTGTTTAATTATATATAAAATTTTAAGGTAAATTATGATGTACGAAATACCATCGAATACTAGTCTAGGTTTTGTAATTATTATAAATACCAAAAGAAATAAGGATGGCTTCCAGGTATTTCATTTCATGTCAGAGTTTCCTAAGTACTTTCCCTGTTAATATCTATTTTCCTAAAAACAGATTTACTTTATAATTCAATTATCAACTTTGTATTCATGACATTTCTAATTTCCTAAGGGCACAACTTGATAATTAAAACGTGAAAGTCCTAGGATTCTGATGGAAAACCCTAATTGCTATTGAACTAATCAACCATCAAGTTCGCATATATTGCATAAATGTGGTTAACAATCCAAGTCATGATATGAGCAACAAATAACAAGCATGAAAATATGGAAAGACAAGAACACTCGTAAGAAAAATATCAGTGGCTTTATTTCCAATTCTGATAGAAACATGTTCATCACCAGATAACAGCAAAAATTATGGCAGCAATTCTCAAATAATCAGGGGAAAAATCAAGATAATCAAGACTTTGGGCGAAGCTACTCATTTTAATGTAAAAATGAAGAAATTGTGGTTCTATATACATCGCTGTAGGAAAGCTTTTTCTGGGTTTTCTCCATCAATTTCTGAGTGGTGAGGGAAATCATATGGCATTTCTGCAGCAGAGAGCCATGCTTCGTTGAATACTTTTACAACTTCTTGGCTGACCACAGCATTTCCTTCTGGTGTCAAGTGCAGGCCATCACTGTAATTAACACACTAAATATAGTTAGTCCTTCCAACCAGCTATGTTTTAAATATAATAGCAGTTTTACATGTCACAGTAACAATAATATTTGTCATGCAACACAATCACATATTTCTTATCCGGATAACATCTGTTTTAAGACTTTCCACTGATCCACTCCATTCTTTTCATTGCTAAGCAGCCAAGAAGAAATTTCCTAGTTGAACACTGCTGACAAAGATTAGATGACTGCAAATGTAGGGTGCATTGGAAATCAAGAGTTGGAAACTTGATAAAATGCATGTTTAAGTTCCTTGTTTATTTATACTTGATAGTGAAAGGTTGACAGGGAGAAATTATTCAAGTTCTGATTATATGCAGTAATTACCATATCAAAGCAACCATGTATGTCAAGCCAACATCAAGGTAGTTAAAAGCGCTAGGTGCAACCAAGGCGATGCAAGAGGTGCGAGGCGCAAAAAAAGCGATGGCTTGAGTAAAGTTAGGCACAAAGTTCTTGTAAAATATTAATTACTAGCATAGAGAATATCTTTAAAGTAAAATATATTAGAAGTTATATTAATTGAACATTATAAAAAACTACTAAAAAGTAAAAGATTGCTAAATTAAACAAGCAACAAAGCCAATATCAAACAAAAACAAGTTTTAAATAAGCTAAAAAACTAAAATAATGTAGATGTAAGCAAGCATACTAAACTAAAATTTAATTAAAAAACTTCAAATAAGTAAAATTAGCTTTAAAATTCAGCTTAAATCATATCCTAAGTGTTTTAGGCAATAACTTGGCAAAAATAACACAAAGTCTAAAACCCATCACTAGAATCTTCATTTTATTGTGGAGAAGAAAGAGTAGAAATATGAAAAGAAAGAATAACTAAATGTAGAACAATGGCAAAAGCCAATAAACTGCAGAAGTAGCACAACTCTGAATTTAAAAAAGAAAAGCTACAAAAGAAAAAGAAAAACAGCAGCAAAGAATAGTAAAGTAAAACAAAAAGAAAAAAAATCGGAAAGAAAAAAATAAAACAGAAATAATAAAAAAAACAGCAACATTAAGAAAAAAAAAAGAGTTGGATTGGTATAAAAATACTTATCTTTATCTCCCTTGTTCATAGCTTGGGAACTACTCATAATGTTAAAAATTTTGTTTCTTGTACGTACTAGTTTTCTATCACTTTGATTTTGATTTTTGAATTTTATTTGTTACATTAGACTGTTAATTTTCTATTTTGATTAGCTTTTTCATTTTAAAATGAAACTAAAATTTAAAAAACCATAAAGACTTCTAGATTTTCTAAAGCACTTTAAATTTCTTAAAAGCCTTTAGATTTTCTAAAAGAGTTTAAATTTCCTAAAAGACTTTAGATTTCTTAGCTTCCTAAAATAACTAATTACTTAAATATAGGCTATTAATAAGGAAAAAAATATTTACTACGTGAATTTAGGAAGAATATATATATAGTTTGTGCTTCTGCGCTTCTTACTTTTTGTAAAAAACTCTGCTTAGACGTAAAAAACCAGAGCCTGATTAAAGAAGCCTGACTTTGGAATTCTAAAAGCACTTAAGGCCAATTGCGCCTAGGCGAGTGCCCGGTGCGCTTTTGACTACAATGGCCAACATATGGTAATTGATTTCTATTTTTTTTTTAACTCATTTTACCTCTCATTTGACCTCTCTTTTTTTTTTTCTCCCTTGTGCCAAGAAGAATAAATTGGGGGGTGAATGAACTTTATCAGATTAGTAGGGCAGTAACTAAAATAATTGTTAATAGATGTTACTTAAGTAAAAGAAAATTTGGCTTGTTTTTCACGCCATGTTTGGTTTACTCTAGAAAACGAAACAGAAAGCAATTTCTCGAGTAAAATTCTATTTTCATGTTTTGTGTTCTAGGAATTTGAAAATTACGAACTTCGATGATCATATACTTTCTACAACTGCAATTGAACCATAGTCAATCATTTCAAATTTTAAATAGGAATAGAGTTCTCTGAATAGGATGTTTAGATAACATCTCCATTCTAATGCCGCTCAAAGCAAACCAAGTGTGTTAGTCATGAATTTCTGGAAACATAAGTTATAAATATCACAAACCTCAGAAATTTTTTCTGCCAACCCTCTGTTTCCTGCATCTTGGACCATAGATCAACGGCGCAGATTCCTAAGTCCTTTGCTAACTCAACACATTCCCTTGCATAAACTCCTGCCATTTCATTTGTCCTTTCTGGGAGTTCCGAAGCTTTCTTACCATATTTAGATCTGTAGAGTACAAATATAGCTTATTACAATATTTAGCCACAACATTAACGTAGACAATAAAAAAATTTATGTTCCTGAGTTAAGAAGTGTGAATTAATATAACTCTGCATCTCAAATAGTATGATGATTTTGGAATGATTCCAGGTGAGTCTAAAAATGAGAAGTCCATGAAACAGATAAATGAAAAAATAAAAAATCTAACCTAAACAAGGAACCAGGGTTTTATATTTACTTTGGAGGCAAAAAATAAGCCTAGAAGTGTTTATCTCAGAAATAAACTTAGTTTTGGAAGGAGCACTTGTAGGAAACAGAAAGAAAAACCTCTTCTTTTCTCTCTGTCTGTCTCTTTGCTTGCTCAATCTTGTACCATTACATGTGTTGCGCAAAATTTCATCCAAAATTTGATAAAAAAATTAAGAAAAATATGAAATTTAAAATAAAAAATTAAACAAATTTTTATTCAAATTATTCACACTGTGAATGCAGAATCTTGAATCTCCTAGATATGAAATGATCAAAAGTAAGCCAAACCATTTCTACTTTTTACATAATATATTTTGAAATATCTTAAGTAGATTATTAAAAATGATACACAATCATTAAAAATCATATCATTCATTGAAATATAAAAAGAACCCTAACTACTTGCCTCAAGATGCCAAATTCACAAACAACCCTGTGTCTGTTCTGTGTATATATGTTATGCATGCCTTTCAATACAACAGGAAAGGATAGAGGATCATACTTGGCAAAGCTAACCATATGCATTGAAGGAATGCTTACACAATTATGAATGTGACTGGATGATAACAAGTATAGAAACTAGGAACGGGAGCTAGGAACAAACCGTCAAACTTGGAGAAATTGGTCTATAAATTCACCAATACAAGTACGCCAGGTATTTTAGAAGAAAAATAAATATACCTGTTTTTGTTGTTATTCAACTCTAGCAACTGTATTCTAACAAGAAAAAGAGCCAAGTACGATCATATGGGTTGGTAACCGGAAAGAGGTTTCTAATATACGAGATTTATAATTACATTTGCTGCAACTTATATATCATGGAATATTAAGTAGATCATAATTTTAATCTAAATAAACAGCAAGCATGCAAGATTCATGAAACTAGAAGAAGCAAAAGAAAACCTTCAAATGCTGAACAATTTTCCTTAGATTGTCCTTGTATTCGTCCATAGGAACATGTTGCCTCTCACTGGTCCTCCCTTTTAGAGCAGCATCATTAGCCCCAAAGAATATAGCGACAGCAACTGGTTGTTTGAAGGACTCCTACCAAAATCAAAACCAACAAACTCAGTTAGAATTGAGCAAAGCAACATTGATCCAGAAATGGGAAAAAAATCCATAAAAGATAAAAGAAAGAACTCACGAGAGAGAAAATGTGATTTAACAAGAACAAAGCCCATCTAGTGTTGTAACGACCATAGCCACGAACCAACACAACAGCCTATTATAGATCAAGATCTATAAATGAAAGCATAGAAAAATTAAGTAAAGGGTAAATTCAAGAAACTGGAGATGGCGAAGGACACCTTGCGAGAGTAAGTGTCGGCAAGAGAAGCGCCCCAACCACCTAATCTAAAAGACTGCTCTGTTATTGAATCTCCAAATAATACTATTTGCAGCCTCATTTTGTCTTCTCCTTCGCTCTTTGCTTGCGCTACAGCTACCAAATTGACGTAGTTGGTTGGGTATCTGAGGACTCGAATTCGAAGCTTTACTGAACCAAGGGCTCGGTTAAAGTTTAACGCACCATTTGGTGCCTCTTTCGATGCTTGGCGCAATTCGCGCTTGCTGACTTCCGTTGACTGGTGGAGGATGGGCTATTTTTTTATACAAATATCTATAAAAATAAAAAATATTTTTAAGATATTCTTTATAAATGTATATAGTTTATTTTTAATTTCAAAAAATTTGGAGTATGTATGAAAGATATTTACATAGTATATTTTCAATTAAATTTTAAACGAGGTATTGCTAAAATTTTTAAAAATTAAAAAATATTTTTAAAAATTAAAAAATAAACATATATGTATTTTTTAAATATTGACCCAATCGAACTTGGCCATCTCAAGAGATTGGCCATGTTAGAAAAAAGGAGAATTATATTTATATGTTACTTTTTTAAATATATATATATATATATTTAATATAATGCCTCTGTTGACTTATTATTTAATATATATTTTATGTATTTTTATATTTATTAAATTAAAGATCATATATTATTAATATATGGGAGATTTACAAAATCACCTATAAAAATATTTTTTTTTCAAAAATACTGTAAAAAAATAAAAGTATTTATATTTTTATAAAAATTTAGATCAAATTTTTAAAAATATTTCACTCACTGTTAAAATAATAATTTTTTTAAAAAATACCTTATCTCTTATTTCAAGCAATATTTTACTATAGAAATTTATTTTTTTAAAATTTTATTATTAAATAAATGTATTCTAATAAAATAATAAAAATTAATACTTTAAAATATATTTTCAATTAATAAAATTTATTAATTTTTTTATAAAAAAAATCTTAACTTTAATTATAAAAAATAAATAACACTCAAAAAATGAAAATATATAAAAATATATTTATAAAAATTATTAAATTTATTTTTAAATAAATTTTATATATTATACATATAAAAAAATTTAAAAAAATAATATTATTGTATATATATTATATATATGATATTTTTATATTATGTAGATACTGTAAATATTGTGTAAATGCTATGTATATATTATATATTTATTGTATATGTTATGTGCATATTATATAAATATTATATACATGTTATATGTATCTAAAATTTTAAAAATATAAAGTTAAAAAAATATTAAATAAATTATGTAAATTTTGTGTAGATAATATGTGTATATATTTGATATATGTGTATATGTTATTATTTTTTTATGTATATATTGTATATATATTGTGTGTATATTGATTATATAAAAATAAAAAATTATTTATAAATAAAAAATATAAAAAACTAAAAAATGGAAAAAAAAAAAACAGAAAAAAAAAGAAGAAAAAATACGTAAAAAAAGACTTGGCCACTGTTCTTTTGAAAATGGAAAGCTAAATGGGTTATACAGTGTAAATTCCTCTTAATATATTTGGGCAAATCCAGACTGAGCTGATAGGGCTAAAGCTTGGACTAGACCTATGACAGCCCAGTAGCCTTTAGGGCCTAAAATCTATGCTGGAGCCCTTGTGCCTGTAGCGCCTTAGTTGAGAAAATTTCTGCAGTAGTGGGTCCGGTGGCCATGGTGTTTGCACCGCAATTTTCTTGGGACCTTTATAATTTTACGAGAAAAACATGACCATGTTACACTTACACTAACTTCTTGAAAAAATTATAATTTTACTAAAAAACTTTTAAGTCCTTTTACATAAATACAAAAAAAAACTCAACCCACTGTAATTATGCCATCTTATGGAATAGACTATGTGCAAAAAAATCTTATGGAACAGACAAGAAAACAACAAACAAGAAAACTAACAGAAAATAGGACTTTTGACATAATTAATAAAAAAAACCCTTGACTTTTATAAATATATCATCTCTTAACTATTCTCAAAAGACCATATATTTTAATAAACTAACATAGAATAGAAAGAACAATAAAATTCATACCTTCTTAAAAAAATGCAAAGAATAAACGAATAAGAAGCAAATCCAATTTTTTTAACACTTTTCATAATTTTATTGCAATTTTTATTTTGAAAAATTAATACAACAAATTTAAAATTTTTACCTTCTATATTTTATTTTTAGTGTCAATCCAACTAAAAAAATAGAATTACTTATAATAAATTTATAAAAAGTTTATATTAAATTTACATTCAATTTATAAAAAGTTTAAATTGAACTTAATAAATAAATATATTTCATTCAAAAAATATGGACTTATATTCTAATATAATAAGTTTATATTAAATTTATAATAAGTTCAATTCGAGTTTATTACATAAATATGTTCCATACTCTACTAAAACTAGATAAATTAAACAAAATCATTCCTTATTACTAAACCTGGCCACGGACCACACTTCCAGTTATAATTAGTGAGTAAAACTATGGGCAGGCGAACTAGGTCTTTAAAAAATTTAATATTTTTCAAGCCTAAGCCCGGCCATGCTTAGGCTCATGGCCAGGTCTACTTATAACATGTAGCCCCTAATATATTTTATATCAGCAGCAATATTTTTATTTCAACCATATTTTTTAAATTGCTCCCTACAAAAAAACAAATAGATTATTGATTACTGTATAATTAATATCTAAGGAAGATATAAAAAATTAAAAAAAAAACCTTAAAAATATCAAAAATGGCTCACATTAAAGGTGTTTATTGTGATTAATTTGTTGTTTTCTTTTTCCATAAACACAAACATTTACAGATTTGAAAACTAATTTGCTTGTAAATCAAAAATAAAAAAATAGATCTACCAAAAAAAAAAAAGAGAAGAAAAAAGCCCAAAAAAAGAATAAACAGTTGTAATTAAAGAGCCCATCTTTATCGCTTTAGGCATTAGCCAGAAAGTTTCAAAGGGTGAATCTTTCTCTTCGCTCCAATCTATTGTTTCTAGAGCTTTGTCATTCTCTCAGGCTTAGCCATCTTGAAAGAGATTCAAACTGGTGAAATGATTGAATTTGTCAATAGTGTGAATGTTATGAAAATAGTATATTCCGCCAATCGTTAAAAAATTCATTTAAAATACTAAGAGAGAAAATAAATATAATAAAAAAATAAAGAAGAACAAAGCAATAAAAGAATGTAAAAAAAGAAAAAAAGCAAGGAGAAGTTGCTGCAAAAGACACCATTCTAAGAAGAAATGCAAAAAAATCTTGTAAAAAAAAGTAAATGAAATGATAATTGTGTAAAGCGATAGAAATAGCCCTAGAAAAAAAAGAAAAAAATTGGACAAAATATGGCAAAAGGCTTATAGTATATTTGGTAAATTACTGAAAAAATTGATTACTCGGAATGTATTTTACAGATATATATTACATAGACTATATTTTATTAGAAAAAATTATACTATCGTGCTTAGAAGATACAATAAAATACTGAAAAAAATAGATTAAAAAAAATAATAACTTATTTGGTTACAACTCAACTTTACAGAAAAAGTTTAAGTAATACCTAAATTACCTTATAACATCTTTTTTTTATTTTATCATATTTAAAATTAAAGGTATGACTTTCTTTTGACATGTAAACTCCTCAATTAACTTTTTCAGTAAAATATTTTTTCTACTTGCCCCTAAATAAAATATTTTATCAACTGGTTGATAAATTTAATGAGTCAAACATTTTATTTTACATAAATTATTTATAAATAAATATAGTATTTTTTGGTCAAACATAATTATTTAACCAACTTTCCTTGAATTCTTGTGCAACCAAACCCATTATTAAATTTTCCAATTTTTTTGCACCAGTTTTGCCTTACAAGAATTTTTCAAATAAAATTTTATAAAGAAAATGAATTTTTATTCATTTAAATCTAGAAATATATGATACATATGATTTCTTAAAAAAAAATTTATTGCATTTAGCGATACAAGCAGCTTGCTTATAAGGTAATTTTTTATAAAGAGATTCTTACAAATTTAAAAAAAAATACATACTTAAAAAATAACTTAACAATAAGTGCATATTTTTTAAGCAACAATCACAAAATTGATTTTCCTTCCCATGCTAGTTAACAAAAAAAAAGATTAAAGTAAAAAGAGAGAATGCTTTGCATGCTGAAACTGAATCAATGTGCAACTAACAAAGCCGTACTCATTCGCAAATAAATAGAATCATCAAAACCTGATTTAGGCCAAATTTGAATAGAATAGAAAACTAATTACTTCCGCTCACAATTTCTAATGGCTTTCTTATAACTAAATTAGTGTTGATAATGACAACAGATATCGAATCTATCTATCCTTTGCATCAAGTGTCCATTAGTTTATTTCAATTTAACTTTAAAAAAAAAAAGAAACACAAAATCTAATCATTCTTCAAGTAGGATCTCAAGTTGGGGCAAGTGGTTATCACAATATCAATTTGTAATAGCATGAGTACAAGCAAATATTTCAAAGATTAAACCGAACCCTATTTGGGCCCTCTGCCTTTCTTGGAGTAGAGATAGTGGAGAAAATTGTATGCTTACCACTAGCATGTGTACCCTCGTTCATTGACAATTCTCACTGAGTGCTGATGCATACCTGTAAATACAGACAAACATTAGTATTTGTTAAGAAAAAAATTAGTACTGCTAAAGTTCCAATTTTAAGAAATGAAATATTATATACTGCAGCTACAGGAATAGGAAATGACAAGTATCAAGAGCAACTTGATGAAGTATTGCAGTGAACTTTCTTTAAAATTATTATCAAAACTGTAAACTGTATCTCGGATAAATTGAAATCAACTCAACAAAGTCTTAATTGGATTCGGCTACATAAATTCTCTTTTTTCACTCGAAGCATTTTTATTCAAATTAGTTTACGTCTACTCCTGCCTCATCTAGCTATATCTAGTTTAACTTGTTCTTTTTTTTCATTTGAGATTATCTCTCTCAAAAAAAAAATAGAAGAACGTAGATAACATATATGGTGTTCCATGACGTATCAGAAAAGTAATTAACACCCAAATATTGACACAGCTATTAAATTTTAGATTTATTGAATTCAGTTGAGTATTTGATATAAATTTGTCTATTTTCTGCTGATCTCTGGTTGTGAAATTTATTTATTTTTGTCATTCAGTCCTTCCATTGTACAGTTCAACAGATATTATATATTAAAACCATTAAAATTACGCATGCAGAAAGAATAAAAAACTAGATATACAAAATGGTCAATTGAGCAGTAAGATTTCTGCAAAATGATTGAATCCAAGATTAAAAAAATGTTGCAAGTTGGAAACTGATGGACAGGCTACTTCCAATAGCTTCTGCAAATATTAAGGCAAGGACATATAAAGCAAAAGTGGATTGCTTCTCTTAATAATGATATTTACCTGAAGAGATTCCCACTCACCATCCAAAAATCATTAGTGGATGCCTGACATGAACGTCATCAGTGTCTCTTGTCAAAACAACTACTCCCCTTAAAAAGCTTTCTTATAGGAAAAAGAGGGACCCTCAATAAAAGAGTACCTCTAAATAGATTAATGATAAGATGATGATAGTACCATGTACCTGTTCAATTCTGGTCCTGCGAGGTGGCATGCTGTGGATTTTTATTCATCTGCTTTACAAACTTTTCACTGCATGACTTGAACACGTCACATAATTTTTTGCATCCAATATAAAGTGGTAAATTCAAAGCAAATAAAAGGTAGAGATTCAGAAAATCTTACATGCTCTCAAGTTTCATACCTGGTTATTCTACATTCTGTTCAGTTCTGCTTAAGACCTTGAAAATCAGAATTTATTTAAATATCTCATGCAAAATAACTATGAATCAGATCCTAGAAAAAATCATGTTTCTTGGTCTGATAGATAGCATGAGGTGAGGAAAATATCATAGATCAATGTTGCTGTTGGGTTAGCCAAACAAAGGGGTTGAACTAAGGGAGAACATTGCCAGCCAAGTCCATGGAAGCTACACCAATTGAAGCTTTCCAATCTTAGGGAAATACTCTAAAATTTGGAAACTACAATGATGCTGCTTCTCTCATTTCAGACAGAAGTAGTTTGTCATGAAATTAATAGATGTTAAGGAGAGGCTTTCAAGGCCAGGAGTATGCTCATAACAAAGAAAAGCAATGTAGAAAGAGTGAGCAGGACAATCAGTTCCTGTCTTGAAACTTTAGATCCACATGTATTATTCTGAAGTGCATTTACATTAAACAATTTGGATAAGATCATAGGGGCATTTACTTGCAAATTATTTTTACATTGCTTCTTGTATTTCCCACTCCTCAATCATTTAAATGCTTTTGCAACCAACATCAGATTACTCTAAGAAGGAAACAAAAGGAAAGCAAGAAAAACGGGATTTTAGTCAAAAGAACGATATCATAATGCACATATTTTCATTAACATCACTATGTCCTCTGGCCAAGACTATCTGGGAGATACAGAGCAATAAACACTTACAAACATCCTATTGTTAGAACCAAAAATACAAACTCACACCTACAGCATATAACACTTAGTTACATACTCATAGTGAAAGACCTCTCGAGCACATTGACAACTAAACTCACCAGAATTATATAGTAAAGGCTTTAACTTGAAGATGGACCGCGAGTGCTATAACCAAGGCTAGACGGTCCAGGACTGGGTGTTTGCTTTATTTCAATTCCCTTGCCAGTAGGTTGAGAGCTCCAGACTGCCTTCATTTCAGTAACACGTGGGCTGTATGCCCTCTGCGAAACATGTGGACTATATGCAGGTTTTATATCATGCAGTGGACCTGGAGTTGAACTTGTTACTTTAGGGCTTTGTGACCGACGGATCTCACCACGGCTTCTTGTGATAATTTCATCAAGAATTTCTCCCCCATCAATGTTAGATGCTCTTGTTTGAGGATCATGATCCTATCAGATAAATATATGCCACAAATTAATGCTCAAAACCTTAGAATGAAAATGTAATTAAGTCAAACATCTAGAAGCATGGATCCCTGCAGCAAACACACTTAGAAAAACTGTATCCATTCTCCAGATTAGTTTAGTTATTAATTTGAATCCAAGTGGATGTTTAAGAAACCATATTCATATTAATTATTTATCCCTCCAAATAGCACTCATGAAAATGGGGTTTTGCACCAGTATGACCTTTGAGCAATCCTACCTGGAATGAAGAGAAGAGGTAAGGTCACTTACATCAAATGTCATGTTGTAAGATACAGCTGGAGCTTCCTCATACTCTGCAGCATCCAAGTCCTGGAGATGGGCTCCTTTGAAAAATTTAGGGAGCAGATACTGTCTTACTGGGACTAGAAGCATGATTAACAGTGGGAAAAGGACTCCAGCTATTGGGATCCATGTTATGCCAAAGCACACAAGCAAGTAACCTGTCTGGAACAAGGTGAAGATGGCAATTGTTTTGAAGGGAACGGTCTCGATAAAAGTTGCATGACATTCCTCCAACACCCTGGAAGGCAGCAAACCTGAGAATTAAAACTCCAACTCTTCCAGAAATAATAATCACAAATAAATTATCAGCAGCTTCATCAAAAGATCATAATATGGTTAGACAATTTGAATATTTTTTAATTACTTATTGATATTCTTGTCCTACTGGAATTGCTCCCCAAAACCAATATATATAGGAAGTTCGTACTATCATAGCTGAACAAGTATAAAATAAGGGATTTCAGATTACATAAGAGTTCTAGAAAACAGGAACATGGCAAGGAATGGCAAGGATGAGTAAAAATTTACTTGTATCTTCGACTTGGAACAGTAAAAAGCAATAATATCCTCTCCCAGAATTGGTTTCCTGGCAAGCTTTCAATGGCCATAAAAGCAAAGTATCCCCAAAGAACTGAAGTTGGGATCTTTTTCAGGACAGGCATAGCAGCAACACAACCACCAACCATCAATGCCTGAAGTAGATTGCTAAGTCGTTGTTCTTTGACTTCAACAGGTAAAAGATCATCTACATCTTTATCAACATCAAAGACAGTCTCATCCACTGGGGCTCCAATGAAGCCAGTACTTGAAGCCAGTTGGACTGTTGATTCTTTCAGCTCTTTCAGTCCCTGAATGAAGTAAAGTTGAGGTGAAAAGACAAAAATAAAACAGAGGTACAGCATATCAAAATCTTGAGTACGTTAAACTACCAAGGCAGCTGGCAGCTGATAGACTAAAGGAGTCTGCATGTCATTGTAGGCTTGTTGCATGTTTTGATACAATTGACCCAGATTTGCATTTTTGCGCATACTTTTTTGGGCTGTTGACACAAGCTTATTTCGCAAAAGCTGCTCAAAAGAAAAATGAAAACCAATGACTCGTTTGTAATATTGAAACACATACATTTTTTGCAAAAACACCAAAACATGCATAAAGAAGCAGATAAATGCTCATATAGTGAAACATGGAATAGAATTTGGACAAATAGGGAGTCCAAGAATTTATAGGAGAGTTATCAGTGGCCATTTGGCTTAAATATTGGACAACATCATGCATGTCCAAATGGAAAAAAACTACAAACGTTTTGTCCAAGGTTCTAGACTCTGGCTCAAGCAGCCACGAGTAGGAAGGGATTTCAACTAGGACTAGAACTTGATCTTAAACTATATGGTAAGTGAATTATTGAAATTAATTATCAAATCTGTTTCTTGGAATTTTTTTCCTCAATCTCAGAAGGTACATCTTATAGGGATTTAGAGAATAGCTGGAGTCAGGTCCTGCTTGTGCTCCAGCAATGCAAATAGGAGAGGTAAGTAATATTTCTTCTGTCCCACAATTTCAGCATTACAATCTAGAGAAAAGAGATTACTAGGAAATGAAGTCCTGGCTTCAGCAAAGACAAAAATCAGGTTCATATAAATTTAGAACCTGTTAGACTGACTATTACCTGATGCTTCAATGTAGCTAAGCTTTTTGTATGCATTGGAGATTGTGGAATTACACCATTTGAAGCGGGAATGCCAATGAGACCACATAAGATAACCTGATCAGGTAAAATTCACAATGAAAACTGAAAAAGGCACTAGATTCAATCCTGCTTGTAATTTGAGCTGATCTTAGCAGATTATAACGAGAATAACAGAGATATTTGAGAGCAGCAACATACCAAAAATCCCAAAAGAAGAAGGTCATAATGATAGGAAGATGGTTTCTTCAAATTGAATTCCTTTTGTTGGGCAAGTTGAGACGCAACACTGTGATCAAAGTAGTAAAGAACAGCAATCATGGTTGCAGGAATAAATGCTCCAACTATGTACAAAGGAGGCACACTAGTCATTTCCTGCACAAATAGCAAGTTTGATTAAAATCCCAGACCTTAAGAGGAAATACAGCACACATTTCTCTCACTGTGCAGTTAATGCAAGTTCAGTATTTAGGAAGCTGCAAACTTGCACTCTAGTATTCACCTTGATAACTGTCCAGTTTTCAGATGCACCGGGAGACCAAGGATTTGGACTGAAAAGCCGCCTCGGGATCCCTCTTGGAACATCTTTAACCGGTATGTAAGATACTGCAGTCCATACAACCACCATAAGTGGGACTCCATAATCTGCAATAAATCCTCGTAGCCAACCTTGGGGGAAAAAAAGAAGCATGGAGTTGAAGTTAATGAAATGCATAGCTGACAAAAAAGTTGTCAATGATCAGTAGAAACCAAAGAATTACCCAATTTAATGAAAAGAAAAGTCAAACTAACCACAATATTATAACTGCATAGTTAAAAAAGTGATTGTCAAAGAATCACAACCCACGATATGAATGAAAGTGCTTTCTATTTTCTGTTTGTACAGGAATTCCAATGCAATTTCCAATACCTGTCCCATAGCGCCAGGACCTAGCAGTGCGGCTTCTTAATGCACTCCAAAGAAGGCCAAAGGACAGAACCAATGCAAACATTCCATTGCCAAATCGCCAAGATGCTTGGAGTGCAGTCTGATTAGGATTTTCTCTTTGGGGCATGCCAAATTCCTCCACAACGCCCTGTAGGATCAAATTTATGGTTGAACGTATATGATTAAAAGACAATATCAATTGATATTCTGTGTTTTTATGATGCTTTAGAAAAGAAATCCTTTTTTTTATTTTAATATAGACTTTAGAAACCCCCAAGAAAATATGTGTCCAACATGTCAGTACTCACCCTTATAGCCTGCTGCATAAAGAGCATTGCAATAAGCAGACCAAACAATTCACCAGCAACACGTGTGAATCGGTTGATTATAGAGCAGGCACCCAATATCGCCAGCAAGAAAAGCAACAAGGCTGTCCACACACAAACCCTGGGAACCAATTGAAATGAAGAAAATATTTCAAAATCACCAAGAAACTACCCTATGAAAATTATCCAAGTAAAATTGTAAGTAAATACCATCCTGTCCAGGCCAAAAAAAGCTTTGGCCCCAAATCCTTCCTGTTCTTCGCAAAATTAAACATAAATGTATACATCAACACTGTGGGCTCAGCAACCCCAAGGATGAGCAGGGGTTGTCCTCCAACAAGGGAATGGATAATACCACAAAGTGCTGTTGAAGTAAGAGTTTGTACTGCAGTCAAAGTTCCATCTGCAAGATGAGATCAAACAAATAAATGTCTCAGTAGATGACTACTTAAGCACCAATAACAAGAAAGTAGTAATACATAATAAAAGCGGTAGAACCAGTATTTCTCTCAAGCTGCTCCCCAAAAGATATGACTGGAATTGCTGAAGCAAAAAATATATATGTTGTTGGAGCAAGGATCCTAAATGAAAGAAAATATTGTGATACCTTTGATGAGACAAATTTGAAAGATAGTAATATCTGTAAATGGTTTTCTCATAATTAACATAACTATTCAAATAGTGACCAATTCGATTAATGTCCAGCAACAATGGGGCACGCATTTGCAATTAAAGATCACCACTAAGAATCACAAACCTGATGCCCGCACGGAAGCCACCAGTCCAATCTTGCTTGTAGCACATAAGCCTTCCATTAAGATCATTTTTTATCCCACGGAAGGGAACAAATGTTTCCTCCATGATAGCTCAAAGTTAGAGTGAAGAAGAAGGAATTGTGGATAGCTTTCAAGTTCTTGTTCAACAAACAACTAAATAAAATAAATCCAAAACACAGCACAACAAAACTCAAACACCAGATTTTAAAATACTCGAGAGGTCAATATATGGCAACTAAGCTTGCATAGGAGAAGATAGGATTAAGAATCTATAGGCAGGGAACCAGAAAGAAAAACTGGAATACAATCCTAAACTAAACATTTATGGTAGTATAAAATTCTGTTGGGAAAATGTATGAAGTTGAAGAACTTTACAGTTGAAGGAATATATAAAGAATGATTTTGGTATATTTGCTGTGAAAGAAGAAAGAATCAGTTAGCAATGAATCAAATTACTTAAATTCCATGTGTGAGTTAAGAATCAAGAATATTAGCGAAAAGAATCCCGGTAAAAAGAGATACTCTCCATATGCTCAGATCTTATTAGCGTTTGACTTCAGTGAAATTGGGATCCATTGACACTACTGTTTTACTTCATTATCAATAAAGATCTTCTATTCATCAACCAAGTCCCGCCAAAAAGCACAATAACATAAAGATGGAATAAAATTACATGTTACAATTTTAAATACTAAAAAATAGCAAAAATCCTGCTCAAGCTCAAAGAAAATGAGGCTTAAAGAAGATCAGAGGACTAAATTAACGAAAACCCATTGTCGTACACAACATTCAATTGTTCAAAACAATTTGAAGCAAATGGGCATTAACAATATTCAACAAAACCCACTTAAATACGCATAAAAATAAACAAAGATGGCTTGAGAAGACGATTTAACGAGAACCCATAATTGAAATCAGAGCAAGATTGATTTAGAACACTTTTAAGCAAATGGGCATTGATAAACAAGAAAAGGGAAGCAAAAAGAACACTTGAATCAATATTACATTATTAAGAAAAGATTGACCGAGGCAGAAATTCAATAACTTGGAAAAGAGAAGGGAAGATTGTTTGTAGGGCAGGGTAACATGACCGTGGAAGAAAGCAGAGAAATGAAAGAAGATACAGAGAGAAAAGCAAAGCAGCTACAAAGCAATGAAGATATGAAGAATCAGAGAGAGATTTTTGCACCGAGAGACTGCGAGGAAAGGATTTTCGCGTGAGTGGTGAGGTAAGGTAGTGTTTAGTGACTAAGCATAAATAGCACCTCTTTTCAGGTGCACAATAAAACAAAACAAGCAAATGAGAGACAGAGACAGACAGAGCGACTTAAAATAATTAACAGTTGGTCTAATTAAATTTTTTTTTTCTACACGACATATATTTTTATCTTTTACGGATTTGGCCTTATAAGAGTTTTTTCTTTAAAGAAAAATTATAGTTAAGAATTAGATCTACATCCCAATAGATATTTGATTATCAAATTATTTAAATAATAAAATTTTTAAAAAATAGTAATTATATTGGTGAAACTTTAAATTTTCATTTTCTTAAAAAAAATTGAATTAATAATTTATTTTAATAAATTTATTTATTTACATTCAACATTTTTTACTTGATTAAAAATGGTTGATTTAAAATTTGTTTGTTAATAAAAGTTCAACCAAAATTCAATTACACAGCATATTGTAGTATTACTAAATTTTTTTTTTGTGAATAATTAAGGATAATTTGCCAAAAAAAAATATTACTGCTTTTATATTATGGAATGACTCATGAGCTATGAGTAAAGTTTGTTGGCCCTTAGAAGAGGAAAAAGACTTTGGCTGCAAATTAGTAAAAATAAAAATAGAGAAGTTTAAGGAAAGACAAATGCAGTGACGCAACTGCCAGCTCTCTAAAATCCACCAAGCTTTTAATTCAATAATAATATATTCTATTTTTAGTTTAAACTAAAAAAATATCTCCGCGGGGTTGAGGGCCTAGCCTAGTTGGTTAGTGCGCTGTGATGTGTCCAGTTGGTCACGAGTTCGATTCCCCATTCCGTCACCTTTGTGGTGAGTGTTGATCATCCTTGTGATGAGTGTTGATAGGGGAGGACTACCCCCTATTGTGTAGTCCATGGGTTAAATCCCTCCAATGAATTAAAAAAAAAATACCCCCGCACGGTATTATAAATATTTTTATTCAATGTATATATATATATTAATTTTTAAATTCTATAATAATTCCAAATAAAATAATCATAAAAATTTAATCATCATAGATATATTTCTTATTTAATAATCAACTTAAATATTTATATTATGCAAGAATAACTTAACAATTTTATATTTTTAATTTTTTATAAACTTTTTAATTAATATATTATTTTTTAAATATAATCATTATTTATAAAACATATTTGCTATGTGTTAAAAATTTATTTATTAAATCAATGAAATATATTTATTATGATTTCTTTGAATTAAAAAATTATTTTTTATGTTTAAAAAGATTGATATAAGTTTATTAATAACATATTATTTTTCTTTAATATTTAACTTTAATCAAAAAATTTATTAAAATGAAATCTAAATTAAATGTCATTTCATTATTTTTAAAATAAAGTTAAAATTTAATAAAATATATATCTTTGTTTATTATCTTTTTTTTTTATCAAAAAGAAGACTATAACATTAATTTAAAACATAGATACATGACAATATTTATCGCGATCCAATCTGAGGGCACGTGATCGATACTAGAAAATAAAAAAAATATGTGCTTCTAGAAATCGTAATAAGTCTGACAACTCATTTTCTGATAAATCTAAATTATATTAATCATCAGTATTTTAAATTGGACCTTTAAGCTCACTAATTATGCACTACTAGTACATCTCATCGTTGTTATAATATATTGATTAACAATCATATTTGATCAAACAACATAATTAAATAGAAAAATAAGCAGAGAAGTACCTTATAAAATTCTAAATTACAGCAAATTGAATTAAATAAGTAATAAAATAAATAATTAAATAATTTATGGCGAGAAATAAAAAGATATGATAACATGAATAAACAGTATTTTTATGTTCAACCTACAACATAAAAAAAAATAGTAAACAGAAATGAGTGTTTAAAAAATTATTTTATGTTTAAAAAGATTGATATAAGTTTATTAATAAGATATTATTTTTCTTTAATATTTAACTTTAATTAAAAAATTTATTAAAATGAAATTTAAAGTAAATATCATTTCATTATTTTTTAAAATAAAGTTACAATTTAATAAAATATGTATCTTTGTTTATTATCTTTTTATATCAAAAAGAAGACTATAACATTAATTTAAAACATAGACATTTGAGAATATTTATCGCGATTCAATTTGAGGGCACATGATGGATATTAAGAAATAGAAAAAATACGTGCTTCTAGAACTCGTAATAATTATAATAATTCATTTTTCGATAATTTTAGATTATATTAATCATCAATATTTTAAACTGGACCTTTAAGCTCACTAATTATGCACTACTAATATATCTCATCGTTGTTATAATATATTGATTAACAATCATATTTGATCAAACAACATAATTAAATAGAAAAATAAGTAGAGAAGTATCTTACAAAATTTTAAATTATAGCATGTTGAATTAAATAAGTAATAAAATAAATAATTGAATAATTTATGCCGAGAAATAAAAAGATATGATAACCTGAATAAGCAGTACTTTTATATTCAATCTGCAACCTGAAAAAATAATGCACATAAATAAGTGTTTGACTCATTGAGTTATATAATAATTAATATAATATAACTATTCCATGTATAATGTGCCCATACAAATGCCAATCAATCAACAAATCAAATAAGCAAGTAATGATAGGAGTAAGTCAATGAGACCGCACTAAATCTCAAACTGAAAAGTCTATCCCCTATTTAACTTTATTAGTCCATACATTTCTTTTAGAATTCAATATATAGAGTCCGCCATCACAACCGTAGCCAAGCAGCACTATTCGACTAACAAGCAGTGTTGAACATGAAAATGCCATTGTTATCACACCAGTCTTAATCCATCATATAATATCTCCATATCATAACTCGTATTCTCGATCATGTGTAATCTCACCTCATCCTAACTCTATCCGGCATCACATATTATATTCATTAAGCATAACTAACTCATTCGCAACACACATTATGCTTATAACAATAATAACTATACATATATTGCATAAGCAGTCAATGCATTATGTAAATGCAATTATAAACGTAAATTATGGGAGCGAGATATTATATTATTCTATATAACTTATAGATTTATTGAAATCTAACGATTATCCTTGAAATATTTACTTGGAAATAGAAGACACCTGAAAGTATTTTCAATTGATAATAAAAACTATTAAAATACAGAAAAATACTATTCTAGAGATTCTGTCAAAATTTCAACAGAGTTTTCTCTATAACTAAGATATTTTTTCATAAAACAAAATAAAAACATATTTTAAAAAAATTCACAATAGTCAACGTCAATCCAATTATCTCATATGGGTCACCATTACAATTTTCAATAACTCATATATAAATCCGACGTACATCTCACAAATACAATAGCAATCGTATATTAAATCAATGTTAATCTTATTTATTTAATTTACTACAAAATATTCACTTAAAATTTTAAAATACATGTTTATTTAATTTTAAATAATTTTTAAAAAATTATTTTATAACCGTCTCTCAATCATAATTAATTATCATATAATTTATTTACCCCGCTTTATAAAAATAACTTGGTTATTTTAATTATAAAAATATTAATTTTAATCAAGTAACTAGTTTTATAAATTTTTAAACATAATACTTTAAATATTTAATTTAATTACTTAATATTCTATTAACTTATTTAATATTTAATAATTAACTCAATTAAAATTAAAATTATTAAATTACAAATCTTTACATAAAAATCATAATATAATTTAATCAAACTTATTAAATATTTTTTCATAATTAATAAACAATAATTATAACTTATCAATTTATTTTAATCAATTTTTCATTTAATTTAAATAAATTAATAAAAATTTTCATTAATTATAACTAATTAAAATTATATATATATATATATATATATTCTAAATATATATTTTAATTCTATAAATTATTACTTAACAATCAATTATTTTTAAATTAACACATTCAAATATTTAAATTTCAATCTATAAAACTATCAATCATTAATTATATATATTTATTATTATTTTTTAATTATATTTAAAATTACTAATCATAACTCATAATTTATTTTATTATCTAATTATAAATTTTTATCAATTAAATACTAAAAATTTATAATAATTAACCTTCAATTATTATTTTAATTTATTTATTATTTATTATATATTCATTATTTATTATTATTTACTATTTTTTATCATCACTGAAATAGTAACTTCGTCATTAAAATAGTGTCACCCTCGCAATAAAACGATAACTAGATTACGGTCAATCTAAAACATACTCTAAAATTTATAAATAATATAATAAAATGAAGTTTAAGATGAGAGTATTTCAAAAATACCAATTTCGCCATGAAATGAGATCAAAAAATGGCTAAAAACCTTGTCGAAAGCTCTCGAGAAGCTGACTATTTGGACAACACATGAACAGTGATCCGGCATCGGACGGAGGTAATCTTGATGGGTTGGACTCGTCGAACGATGAATTTTTCAATGGTATGAGATGTGTCGATAAATGATAGTCAAACGGTAATAGATTGAAAAAAAATCGATCCGCTTCTCTCTCCCTCTCACCTTCTCTCTCCTCATTTATGCTCTTTCTATCTCTTCCTATTTTCTTCTTTTTTCCTCTTTCTCTAATAAATATAAATATATATTTTTTTATTTTTATTTTTATTTTCTTTTTTTAAATATTAAATATTCTATTTAATTAATAATAATATTATTATTATCATCATCATTTTTTTAACATTTTTTAAATAATTTAAATTTTGGGTTATTATAACATTATTACAAAAGAAAACAGAGCAACAATAGAAACCCTGAAACACTGCAAAACAAAAGAACAAACATAGCCATAAAAAACCAGAGAGTAGACAAAACCCAAATATAAGAATACAAAAAACACACCCATGCAACCAACAAAAACCAGAAAAACCAAAAGAACGTCTTCATCAATCTCTTTAAAGTAGAGTGCAAATGAGACACCTTGAAGAAGCCCTTCATGAATGGCCATAAAAACAGTACGAAGGCCAGTGACTGAGAACGATTGCAGAGCTAAACGAATGCCTTGTCGGCCAGCATCAGTCGAACACAAGGAAATAACTACATGAACATTTCTGTCGCCTCATACATCCTCGAATCTGAGATTTTTTTAGGGAAGAAAGGAACCTAAAGTCCTAAAATGGGGCCTAAGAGGAAGGAAAACACCATATGAATCAAAACCAAGCCAGAAAAAATAGATAAACCTGAGATCCCAAATGATTAATTCCTCAATCTTTAGAAAAGAGAAACTGGAAGGGGAAGTGCCACTGTGCTCGCCATCAAAGGGATCTAGAAGAACAAAAATTAAGAAAGAATAATGATTTGGGTCTAGTGAAGACCATAACCCAAGTCTAAATGAAAAACACCAGATAAAAGCTCTATAGAGCCCAAAACTAAGAGATTGAATGGTGCTTTTCTCTGGGTGTTTTAGTTGCCCAAAACACCTAGCCAAATAGAGAATAAACACAAAAAGAAAGACAAAAAAAGAAAGAAAGAATGGAAGAGAACGCGACGAGAAGGGCTACCGCCGGCGATAGCCCTAGATCTAGATCAAAAATCGACAGACGATGATATTCTATTTCATAGAGAAAAAAGCTTCACAGGGAAGAGAATACCTTTGTTTATTATCTTAACAAGAATATAGAAACTAGAGTAAAATATAAAATAAAATTAAAATAAATGAAATCTTAAATAGTTATTTGTAATTATTTAAAAAAGATATATTGGGGAATTGAAAAAAAATTGTAAATAAATATAACAAATTTTATTTACAATATTACTTTCATAAATTATTTTATTTGAATTTCTTGAATCGAGTTCAAATTAATAATAAATATATAAATGATTATTGGTCCAAATAGACAAGGGTCTGAATTCTTTTAAATAACGTTATGATTTTAATTTTCTATCCTAACATTATGTATAAAAAAATGACATTGTAACGGTCGCCGATAACCTTGCCTTTGCAATATCCGAATCCAAATTAGATGGGGATTATCACGGATATCGAATGGTTTAACAAAAAATAATTAATTTAATTTAAAATTTATTTAAATTAATTAATTTTAATTCAATATTTAAAAATTTTAATTGAAAATTTTTTTGAGGGAGATCTGTATGGCAAAGTGCTGTGCTAATAATTTTAGATTATTTATTTAAAGAAATCTAATTCAATTTTAAAATTTTCCAAAATTAATTAATTTTAATTTAATATTTAAAAATTTTTAATTCAAAAAAATTTTAGAAAGAGACATATGGCAAAGTTTGTGCTAGTAACTTTAGATTATTTATTTAAAAAAAATTTAATTGAATTTGAAAATTATATACAATTAATTGATTTTAATTTAATATTTAAAAATTTTAATTTAAGAATATTGGAGAGAGAGAAAGAGAGACACGTAGTAAAATATTGTATTGTATTAGTAACTTTAGATTTAGTATTATATAGAGATATAGATTTGAATTGATACAACTTAAACAATAAATTCAAATTCAATTTTGCTCCTTGTTGAAAATATATTTTTTTGTTTTTTTTTTCTAATTTTACAATGTATATATTAATATGTTTTAGTAGTAATACTTATATATAAAAAAAAAAAGTAATCTAACACAGTATTTAAGTAGAAGTAACAAGCTCTTAACTATTAAACTACTATTTGGTGATTTTTAATTATTTGATTTTACTAAATTTTGAATTTGAAGTTTGATAATTTTTAAAATAATTAATTTAAAAAATAATTTTAATATTAATAAATTAAAAATTCACTGATAGAAAACATTTATTTAATTTTTATTGAATCCTTAAATCTTTACCAGAAAAATAAACAAACCTTTTAGTTCACTAGTGGATGCCCATAATCATATCATAATCATATCATTTTATGGGTTTTTCCGTACTATCACTATGCTTATTATATATATATATATATATATATATATATATATATATTTAAGAGCTTGATTCCCGAAATGTGATTTTTATAGGAATCGAACTCTTATCCTCTCAATTAAGAGTAACAATAAGTGGCCAACTGAGCTACCCCAACTGATTTACTATGCTTATTATATATATATATATATATTATAACATCTACTTATAAATTAAATTTTTTTATTGGCAGTAGACAAATTTGTTATCTTTATCAATGCCTCACTGTCATTCCTTTTTCCATCTGTTATGACTTTTTATTTTAATTAAATCAATTAAAATTTTATTATTTCATTTCGTTATTCAAATTTATTAATATGAAAATTTACCAATGAATTCTCAAGAAAAACGTTAATAATGAATTTTCATATTTAGTGTTCTAATTACTAAATATAAATTTTATTTATCAATTTTTCCAGTGGAAGATGAGTGACTCTTTCAAGTGGGTCCAAAGCCCTACAAGATTAGGACACCCATCCCCTATATGTCTTTTTGTAATTTGGAGGGTATTTCCTGCGTCCCTCACTTGACCAACTAAAGTGTCTCTCTATAGTTTGTGGCTGCAATTATCTCTCTCTCTCTCTCTCTCTCTCTACATATTCGTAAAATATATATATATCTAAAAAAAATTATGTTAAATATATTAATAAAAAATTAATAGAATTTATTTTTGAAGTAAAATTTACGCATAGCAATGATAAAAAAAATTTATTTAATTAATATAGTAAAATTTACGCATAGCAATGATAAAAAAAATTTATTTAATTAATATATTTTCAATTGTTGTCATATAATATATATTTAAAATAGTAAATTTTGCAAGGAAACAAAATTCAAGTTTAATAACTTCTTTTTATCATATAGGTAAAAAGTAATTTTAAAAAATGGCTTTATTACCAAAAGTAATTTTATAATTTAAATAGTTACGAAAGATACGCTTAATAAATTCTGACTTCTTTTATTTCTACAATTGAAGATTTAATTTCTTCCTCATTTTGAAATTCAAATATCCAAAATCTATGCAGCCTTTGACTCCACAACCTTGACAATCTAAAAATAAAAAAAAAATCTCAAAAGATAAAATCTTCTCATTTATTTAGGATACGGTGATAATTAGTATATATAATATTAAAATAAATAATACTGCATATAACATAATATTAATATTTTTAAATATTAAATTAAATTATTTATTAAAATAGATAATTAATTAGTTAATTATTATAAATATTTATTTAAAAAATTAAAATAAGATAATAATATCCTATTTAATATTGATAATATCTAATTATTATCTAATAAATTAATATTTTTAAATAGTAAATTAAATTATTATTTATTAGAATAATTAATTAATTAATTATTATAAGTATTTATTTAAAAAGTTCAAATAAGATTAGAATATCTTATTTAGTATTGATAATAATTAGACATTATCTAATAATAAAATTTAAATTTTTTAAATAATTAATAGGATATTTATCTAACTTTTATGTAATAATTAGTTATTCATCTAATGATGTAAATTATTTTTTAAAATATTAAATTTATTATTATTTGAAGAGAATATTGATAATAATATTAAATTAATTTTTAGAATAATTATATTTGGAGGATTACTATTTTATTGTGAATTGACATAATGTATATGAGATTACTTTTTATTCATAAAAAGAAATTAAAAAAAAGTGCATATTGCTTGTAATATTTTAGTTAAATTTTTTATATCTTATATTTAATAAAAAAAATTTATAAATTCTCCCCCTTTCTGATTATCCTTCTCTAATTTTTAAGTATTTGATTTTTCTGTTATTGTAAGCTAATATATTTTTCCTCATTCATATTCATGCCGCTGTATAAAGAATAAAAAGTATTCTGTATATAACTAAACTTCACTAGAAAATTTTAACACGGCTGATTAAATATTAAAAAAATAGCTTGAGAAGATAAATAATTTTTATTTTTATTTTAAAATTATATTTGCATGAACATGATCTTTATACATTTTAATATGTTATACATTTTCGTTTCATAAAGGTTAGCAATATAATTTTTGAAAAATTTATTTTTATATTGATTTGCTTTATTAAACATTTTGAAAAGTTAAAATTATAATAATTTATATATGCACTATACTAAATTTCAATAATACTAATTCTATAAATAGTATTTATAATGCTAATTTTATAAATAGTATTTATGATTATAAGATATTAATTTTATAATTTTTAACTTAAATTTATAAAGATTTTAAAATTATTATATATATACATTAATTAAAAATACCTGCAATATCACATATGTACTATTCTAATTAATATAAATAATGTAAACATTGATAAAATATATATATATATATATAATTTTTACAATTCCACCATATATATATTGCTATCACTAAGATTTTAATTTTTAAAGCCCAATATGGCAGGGTTACGCATTCTTCCATGCTCAATTGCCTATCTGGAAAGTAGACACGTCTCCGTAGAAGTATTTAAATTAAATTATTTTTAAACAACTTCCTATATATATTATTACATTATTTAGAATAAAAATTATTATATACGATAATGCATAATTAAAGGTTTTTGATAGAGAATTTGACACTTAAGATTGATAGATATACATGCACATTACGCAAACATTTTTCATATAAAATTACATAGTTATCTAAAAAAACAAAAATCTGTCAACAATCACTTAATATGTTTGTTTTGTGCGTGCGTGTGTTTTTAAAAGAGTTATTAATTAATTTTTTTATATATAAAAGAGTTATTAATTAATTAATTAGGTAAATTATGAGATATTGAAAAATGTAATTATTATGTGATAATGTATACCTAATATGCTGCATGATAAATTATGATTGGGTACATGTGCCTTTTCAGTTTTCACAAAAGTGGATTATATTATATATGAAAAGTTCATTGGTGATAAAAAAAAAGTTGCTTATCTTAACTATACAATAAATAAATATCAGAAGATTAAATCAATAAAATAAAATAAAAAAAGAAAGTCCACCATCTTTGTATTTCAAAGATCACAGCTAAAGTTTAAATTTTATATGGTACCATGCTTATCCTATAATATAAAACTAATTTTTTTTAAAAAAAATATTATCTTAATTCTTTCTTTAAAAAAGATCTATTAAAACTAAATCGATTAATTTTATTATTATTGTTATTATATATAGGTGATATTCTCCGATAGAATATAAAATAAACTCAGTGGTCATGACTTGAGAATTAATATATATATTCTCAAAAATGTTTGTTAATTGATTGTATGGGATTTGATTTATTTTATAGCTAAATGCACCGTTTTAACTAATTACTCTTCTAATGCATTATTATTTTTTAAAATATCAAAATATGACTTTATAAGTTTATATATATATATATATATATATATTAAAAAACCATGTTTTTCAATTGCAATGCAAACCAAGTATCATTAGCTGTGACAGTAGGTAAAATACTTACAAAATTTATTCTATAAACTCGTATAAATTTAAATTTATTATAAACTTATTTATAGTTATAATTTTATTATTTGTAGTCATCTCAAACTCATTTAATACTATTTATTTATTACCCATATCTGTTTAACTATTCATTTACCATTTACGCATAAATATTTGAAAATATTATGAAATTAATATTGTAATTTTCTCAATTGATTAGTTATAAATATAAATTTAATACTAACATAATTTTATTAAAAGAAACTTATATTTCATAATTCTATAATTAAAATAAAATATAATTAATATATAATTAAAATTTTATTAAATATAATTATATGTAAACATATTCAGATAATAAATATCTATGGATATATAAATATTCGATTTTGACCCAAATCCATCATGTAGATAGTAAAATTATGATATATATCCATTCAAACATATTTACGAACTATTAATATATTATATAAATACATCATAATTGGTTAAATATCTGAAAATATCTAATCTATTATCATCTCTATCTACTATTATGCTCAATTAGTAAGTGTTGTTATTGTCCTTAATTGATTAATATTTTAGAGATATTATTATTAATTGGATTTTAAGTATTTGACACTAAAATAATTTTAAAGTATGATTTAAATTAATTTTAAAGTACGATTTAATAGTTTGACATGCCCACTTGATAATTTACACGTTTAGCATATATTTATTTATATTATGCCTATCAAGTCATTATAATTAATTTTACAACTTGCAAATAATATATATAAATATACATATTTAAATATAAAAAGTGAGATAGTTTCGGGCAGCTAATTTGAGACGCTTTAGAAAAATAGGAAAAAAATGCAAGTGTAAATAAATGTTCTAAATTTACAAATATACTTCTTTGATTTGAATTTTGAAAAATTTTGATAATTATTTTTTAATCAACCAAGTATAGAGGTTTTGCATTGGCCTCTCTTTTACATTGAAATTTTAATAAATTATGTAACAAAAATAATTCTCTCATTCTTATAAATCTATCCTATTTTTGCTCGATTATGATTTTTTTTTATAGAAAAATTAAAGTTTCAATTGTGGAGCTCTAGTCAAAATATTAAAACGTAGGACAGAAACATGCAAAATAAATAAATAAATAATAATAATAATAATAATAATAATAATAATAATAATAATAATAATAATAATAATAATAAAGAGTAAATAAAAGAAAGAATTTCGTGTGGTTCATGAACAATGCTAAATAAAGTTACGATTAGATAGTGGACCAACTCACAATTATTGTATCCAATTGGTTCAACGGTGATCCCACCGCCGAAATTTTCAATTATATTTTTATACTATATCTGATAATTAATATATGCTAACCTTTGCTTTACTCTAATCATTAATTAATGTGATATATTTATGATTTATGTCATGTTTTGTATAGAAACCTAAACTAAAATCACTGTCCTTTCTGCCTCTTATCTCTAATTAATACATTGTTTAATTATTTTAAAATCTAATAATGATGTAACGTTGAGATCAAAAGATGAATTAAGAAAGTAACAATATTATAAAAATTAACCTACTATAAATAAAAAAATTAATAAAAAAAATTAGTTAATATTAAAGAGATATCGAACTCAATTAATAAAAATGTGTCAATTAATCTTTATAAATGTAAAAACACTAATATTTTTTTTAAGTGTGAAGCCTTTTTATAAATTCTTATTAAAATAAAAATTTTAGTGACAGATTATTAAGCTAACTTTCTCAAAATTTATTTTAATAATCGGATTTTATCTTAAAGAAATAGTCAGACTTCATTAAAAATTTTCCGTAAGCAAAAAAAAAATTATATAAATTATAAGATAAAAAAGAAAGTACGGATATTATATGAATTAGAATATTATCCTATATATATTAACCTCTTATAACAATGTAACTTTTACATAAATTAATTAATTAGTAGTAGTAATAATAATAATTGATAGTTAAACACGCTTATCATGCCTAATTATTGATGTTTTTGGTCAGTACTGCTTTGGATCGTCTATATATCAATAAGATCAACTAACTAGACGTGTCTATGAATCAAATTAAAATTTAAAAATTGTTAAATAAAATTTTAAAAAATCTAATAATAAACTTCAGTACTCTGAAGTTGCTTTTAGCTTTAATGGGAAGAGAAAATTAAGAACGGGAAAGGATAGCTAATGAGTGAGGAGGGTGTTAGGTCAATCAATCAAGTTACGTTTGTAAAACTTTTGTGGAATCCACTCTGTTCTATTTGAAAAGACAAGGCTAGGTCCTTCTTTTAATAATTGATAGAATATATCCAAATATTTCTTTTTTTAAAAAAAAAAAAGAAATTAAAAAAACACTCCATTTGGTTTGAAATTTGAAAATTATTATTTTTAATTAATTTATGATCCACAAGCAAAAATATTTTATTGCCAAAATTAGGATTTAATATTTGGTTTTCAAGTCGAGAAAAAAATATTATCTTCGAGTATAAGTTAATAAGATTAGAATTTGATGTCTATATTCTTTTAATTAAAAATATGAACATAGCAAATTAAGAATAAAAACCCCACTTGAATCATATAACTAATCATTTGAAGTAGTTAAATATTTAAAATTAATAATATGTTATACTTATTTTTAATAATTTTACATTAATAATTTCAAACTCAAATCTAAAATAATTTTACAGTCTATCTTTACATAAAAGAAGTAAAGTCTTTGTATTATTTCCTTCAGCATCGTGCACAATCAAATCATTAGTTTTAGCTTCAGTTAAATTTCGATTAATCTTTTTGTATATTCCATAGAGTCTTATGATGTATTGGGCACCGTGTCTTTCTTTTTTTTTTTTAACCCACAAACAAATAAAAATCATATCAGTTTATCTCCCAATCTCCATACTTTAACCAAATTAAAAATTCCAAGTTATTTTAGGTAATTGCTTGCAGAATAGGTAATAAAAAATTAGTAAGCAATTAAAATTTTACTAATAACTCGCCAAGAAGAGTGTTTTATTTGGCAGAGATTAAGTCATAAATGGATGTTCATATATTTAAACATGTTTGATTGTTTCAAAAAATAAATTTAAATTATAAATAGTTTTATACAAGACGAAAGTAACCATTTCAATTTCATTGATTTTACTAACCATTTGATTTTTCAAATGAGTTTGGATTTGCGTTTATCAACAGTAATGTAAATCGCGAAGTGCTTGTACATACATTTGCCTTTAGTTGTATCTGTCATTTTCTATAACGTAAAATGGACTCACACAATTTATTAATATATATCTTGAGAATTATTAATTAATTCAATTGATTCTTTTCCAAATAATAATAATAATAATAATAATAATAATAATAATAATAATAATAATAATAATAATAATAATAAAACAATTGATAAAATAATTTTAATTTTTTTATTTGTTGACCAAGATTTAGTTTTTAAAATCATCACATTAAAGATGATAGTTTGTAAATATACATGAATCAAATACTCTTAAATTTATAATTAACGCAAAATAAATCTTGGTAGTCCATATAAAAAAAAATTAAAAGTTCCCAAATCCTAACATCACAGGCATGAATGATAAACCTATCACAAATTTGAAATGTAACTTCCTATATAAATACTTAAATAGAAGCAATAATTGGCATTCTCCACTTTCAATCCTAAGGCCTCGATGGGGCATTTGATACCCCTCTCCATTTCTTTGTTAAAACTAAATCCAACCCATACCAACTGAAAACATGCAAATGAGACGGTTGTCATACTATAAAATTAAGCATTTGGAAAATTATACCGTATTAACCAAGAATCAATGGAAGTTGTACGAGCAAAAGTGGTTAAAAAATTTTAGTTTTTGTAAATTGAACAGCTGCACTTTCGAAAAGATGGTTCAATCTCAATTGCCATTTATCCCAGAGTTGACCCATCTTCAACTTCAAGAAAAATTACTTCCGAAATATGGATTTGTCATGTGCGCATGCATGATTGCATGTATGCGGACAAAGCAATCTCACAGAGGGCTAAACATTAAGGAGAAGGGAGTGCAGGAGTGAAACAAAGCTAAATAACATAACCTTTAAAAGATTTGAGATTTTAGTTTAGTTTGACCTGCATCTTTCAGAAAACATTATGGATGCCAAAAGAAGGAAATATCATGTTATCCTATGTAATAGCCTATTTTCAACTTGGAGTTTTTATTGCCCATGAAATGCTTACTTCAAACTCACCTTGCAGTTACTAAGTATAATGAAAGACTAAAAGTCTTTAACTCAAACAAATTGATTCAATGACTATATTTTGGTCAAACAAGTTTCATTTATCAAAAAAGTCAGAACTTATTGTTGCTGCTATTCATAGGATAGTACAAATTTAAGTATAAGCACCAATAGATAAAACCCCACAAATAACCATAATTACCAAATTCTGGAGAAAAGCACATATGGTCATAAAAGAATATTGGCAATGTAATTGATAAACCTCCATAATCTAATAAGTAAAATTGCACATGGGTATAAATCATACTCACCTTGTGACAGTAAAATTGCAATTTAAGAGTCATGAGCTGAGAAAAGTAACTCAGAAATGGGTCAACAGCATTATACATATTGCAGCTAAATACAACAACTGACAATTCAACCATACGGGAAAGATTCAAAACTTGCAACTTTATTGGTAGTCCAAAATAAGTGTGTGATTTGAGATCTGAGCACAAATTGCTAGCTATTCCATGGAGTAACACTGATAGTTGGAAGCACTTTAATCAGAGTGATGAACCATCCATCCTTCAATTTACCAAATGATCATAAGCATGCACAAAACAACAGTTCAAGCTGTGGACAATTTAATAACTCTCCAGTTACATTCACAAACTTCAATGACAGAGACCTTAGCATTTTAATATATATGCACACACTGCATAAAAATATAGTTAATATATACCAGTTTTTGATATATCCAGCATGTATTAAACATATACAAACAGATATCTAACTCATTAAATAAATATATCTAATTTATATCAATTTTTTTAAATGACTTGTATGCTACGCTGCGTATTTGAAAAAAAAAAATACATATTTGCGTGTATAGCTGAAGAAAAGATTTTAGGACCATAAAAATTAAAATTCCAAAAAAAAAAAGAAACTAATTGAAAAAAGAAAAAGAAAAAGAAAAAAAGGGATTGAAAATATATATATATAATGACAATGAATTAATTATTTTCATTTTCATTTTTGCTATGGAGCTTCCTGATATTGTTGCTGAAGCTGCGTTGCATGCTACTTAAAACATGGGAAAATGGCAAAAGAACAATGATAAGAAAATTGTTCATATTACTGAAGCTTTCATGCTCTTAATTGAACAAACGGGTAGTCCGTCCATGCCTTACTCTTGACTGAAGTCCCATGGCCTTCTTGCAATTACAAGCAAAAGTTTCTAGATAAAAAATAATAATAATAAAAAAAGACATGATGTAAGTTTTAATTTTTAAGTTGAAAAAATTTAATTTCAAATTTTGATTTTAGTTGTTTGTATGTTTATAAAAATTTTAAATTTATAAATGTTGTTTACTATTATTAATTTAGTATTTATATAATTAATATTAGATATTCATTTATTTATATTTTTTTATTTTTCTAAACAGTAGAGTTATTATTAATAATTATTATTATTATATAAGAAAATTCATCAAAAAATTATTATTATTATGGGTTGGATAATCTTGACAATGATGGAGAAAAAGAGATAAAAAAAAAGTAAAAAAGTAGTCATTCTAAAGATAAAAACTTAAGAAAAATAAAAATTAAAAATTAAAAAGGTAGAAATTAAAAAAAATTAATGGTATAAATTATAAAAAAAATTAAAAATGGAGTATATCGTGGAATTTTGTTGGTATATAATGAGTGGGAGCCTCCTCATGATTTGTTCTCTTAATGGGCTATGTTTATAAAATCAGGAAAAATAGTGCCTAGCGCAGCCCAGCCCAGTGCTATTTTAAAATAAAAGGCGGTGGAAACAAACCGATCCTCAGTTTCTCATCCACATCCAATATTCCAGTCCAGGAGGAGTGATAATATTTTATACAGGTGCCAGGTCATCTTTTTCCCTAGTTTAACCGCCATTGAATCCCAAACCCTATAGATACCAGATTTTTCCTCTTTTTTTTTTCGTGATTAAAAATCAATAAGATCATCAAGATGCTGAGGCTGATATCGAAGAGGCTATTAGGGCAGGTGTCTCCACGGCCGGCTCCGATCCTGCCGCGTTTCTACCATGAGAACGTCATCGACCACTTCAATAACCCACGCAATATGGGAGCCTTCGAGAAAAAACGATCCCTCGGTGCGAACAGGGCTTGTCGGTGCACCAGCTTGTGGAGATGTTATGAAACTACAAATTAAGGTAGATGAGCAGACTGGAGAGATTGTCGATGCACGCTTCAAGACATTCGGCTGTGGCTCAGCTATTGCCTCCTCTTCTGTTGGTAAGTCTTTGAGGATTTGGATTAATTGAAGCTGATTGTTTCTTTAGTGAACGAGTATGGGAAAAGGAAAGGAGAACTGATGGAGAAGTCCAATTCGAATCACAACGAGTTAATTGATGAATGACTTATTTGTTAATTTCGTGATATAGATAAATTAGAAACACAAAATTTTAATTATTGGAGATTAATTTTGACACCTTATTATAATTTATGGGTCCTTTTTTTTCAGCTTCTGAATGGGTGAAAGGGAAGCAAATGGAAGAAGTTTTATCCATAAAAAACACGTGAGTTGATTACTTGCCTTCTAATTTTATTAGCTTTGTATTCTTCTTCTGCTGTTTATTTTGCAATCTATTTATTTTTTTCAATGGAAATCTTTTAGTGGGCAATATTGTTTATAAGTTTTTATAATCTCGTGGTAATAGGTTATCATGTTTAAAGTTTTTTTTTTTTTGGTATTTTAAAGGTTATCATGTTTATATTTTAATTATTTTTTTTGGTATTTTAATTATTTTTTGTTACAAGTTCCATTTTTTATCATTCATACAGTTATTGAATTGATTATGCCAAAGAATTTTTGGATGATGGTATGCTAGATAAGAGAGTTTTATGTATCAATGGGTTTCTATTCCATTAAGCGTCATCTAAAGAACTTGATTTTTTATGATGATGATTCATGGAGTGTAAAAGAGTTTTATGCCTCAATGGGCTTCTATTCTATTGAGCATCATCTAAAGAACTTGATTTTTGATGATGATAATTCATGAAAGTGTAAAAGAGAGACACTAGAAATTTGTTCACTAGATAGATATGATCATTGGAATGGGCAAATATTAATGCTGATAACTGACAAAATGGTGGACGACTTTCATAATTATTGCAACAAGCTTCTATCACTTAAGATCTGATTCCATCAATATTTTTGTTGATCTATTAAATGGGTGTATTAGATGCTCTATAGAGTCAGCTATTTTCTAGTCTATTCTACTAGCCCTTCTAATCAGCTTGGATGTTGTCGTCTTCAATAGTACTATTTTCAAATTAACATTTTGTTATAGCAAGATGATGTGATATAGCTAGGTATAGATGTTGAATCTTGATTATATTGGACTCTAAGTTGAGGTAGTTTTTGAGGTTACAGAGAGAAATTATTTGGTAATCATGGCTTCCAAGTGTCATTAGGCAGCTAAATTGCTTTTATTTTAAGTTGTTACATTTAAAATTTTTGAAAGTATCAGTGGATAACTGCTGTGATTATTATCAGCTAACTTCTCAATGCTTGCTTATTTCCAAGTTATCTTGATGAGGCTTTTTTCTGTTTGGATCCATGTCATAGAGATGTGACTAGTTTTACATTGGATGTCAACTTCCTGCAGTGTTCTTATATCTGAGTGTTGGCTTTGCTCCACCTACGAAGATGCCTTTTGTGATTTAGCTTATATATCTTCCCATTGTCCTGATTGTGACACCATCCTATCTTGGATAAAAAAGTGTTGTTCGTGATTATTGCGCATCTGTCAGCTATTTAGTGCTAGTAAACTTAGTAGGTAATTTAATAATTTCTAGGGTTGTATAGCAGTGCTCTATTTTTTTTTATACACTTATTTTTTTAGGTCTGCTAAAAAAGTATTTTTCTATTCGAGGAGGGTACCTCTGTCTCATACATCTGAGAATTATATGCATGATTATGAAGGTAGAAATTCTTCAAGCAACACTTTTTAGTACAGTTACATGGTATTGGTAGGTACATGGGTCTTAATTTGTTAGGGATTGAGATAGATAGTCAAGTAACGTGATACTACTTGGATGAGGGGTGAGAACACTTTGGTGACTTGCAAACTGTGCTCTTTTCTAACCAAGCTTATATGCTTCACTTAAAAAAACAGTCCCTCCTTTATTGAGGAACTTATCTTACCTGTTCAATAATTTTGAGCTGTCTTTTGTTAAAATATCTGTATGATGAAAAATTGGTTGTTAATGTTAGAGGTGCTCCTAGGCACATAGCGCAGGTATCTCACCTGGGATATACCCAAGTGAATGACAATCTTTACATGCATGCCTAGGCCCTCAGGTGCAGCCTTGGGCTTAGACATGCCTGAATTTTGTGTGCTTTGTGCATTTTAACCAACTTGTAAGAAGATCCCTTTCTGGACTTTCCTAATCCAACTATTTATATAAAATCTCACATAAATAAGAGACCTTCAATTCATATAGAAGAGGTTGATTTAACCTTTTTAAGGGACTTGGAAGACTCACTGGTGGGTTTCTCTTAAATTTGTTGTTATTTCATAATATAGCTGTCAAAATTTTGATTCAACTGACAAATTGTTCTCTCCTTTTTTTTTTTTTCCCTTCAAGTCAATATGTGCCTTGTGTTTGCTAGGCTAGGATCCTGAAACTTTGCACCTCATTGTGCCTTCGGCCTCTAGATTGAGGAAAATAATTTTTATGGCAGGGTGATGAGACAGACATTCAGATTGTATATTTTGATTTTGTGCACACGTAGATGGCACTGCATCGTTGGGTTAAAGAGCAACGAAGAAGACAAAATTTACCCTCTTGTATCTTCTTTTTATTGAACGAAAAGTTTCTGGATTTTTGGGATTCTCATTGCAATGGACGATATTAAAGTAAAAAATTTATCTTGTATGTTGTTTCCCAATCTGTGCATTGTGCAAGGTTCAGTGATGTAGTTTGGCTGATTAAGCTGTGAAAGACTTGTTATTTTCTTTGATACAAAGATCTAAGGCCATGCAACAATTTTTATAATTCATTGCAGGGAGATTGCAAAGCATCTCTCTCTTCCACCAGTGAAGCTTCATTGCAGCATGCTTGCTGAGGATGCTATCAAGGCAGCTGTAAAGGATTACCAAACAAAGCGAGCAAAAGTAGACAGCAGTTCTGATGCTGCACCTGTTGAGAAAGCTGCATAAGCTTGAAGATGATCTTATATGTATATGATGATGATAATGCTATGTTCAATCCAGTGGACTATCTTGTAGCTACAATAATAGACTTCATCTGAGGCTGGATTGAAATATAGTTTGATACTTGGTGTTTTATTATAAAATGGATATTTACATACGTGAGATACTTTTTTCTTCTATTACCATTTGGATTAAAGAAAGAACCCTTGTTGCTGTGCATTCTTGATACCTATGGCTTACGCATGGAGGTGTCTTAGAGTGGGTGAGAACGGCATTTATTTTATAATTGTAAATTTTTAATGTAACATATATTAATCTATTTTGAACATGAATTTTAATCATATCTAATTAAATATTATAGTGCGATCTATCTTTCTAGCACGAGTCTGTGATGAGGGGTCAAACTCTTAAATGTTTATTTACCTGGGTCAAACTCTTAAGTATATTTTTACCTCCATAAGGTTGTTTCGAGAAATCAACTGAATTTGGGTCCCTATGTAAGTGTGCTTTATTTAGTACTCCTTATGACAATTCTCATTTCATATATCTTAAAAAAAATTTAATTATTTAATTAATAAATAAAATATTCATTATAAATTATCTATTTTATTTTTTATTTATATTAAATAATTATTAATTATTATAAAAATTAAAAATTAAAATAATTTTTGATTAGGTTAAAAGTAATTATAATCTAAAAAATCTAAATAATTAAATGTAAATATTGTTGATTATAAAATATTAAATAAGAGTATAATAATTAATTTATAATATAATTATAATTTAAATAAAGTAATGAAATTATATTTTAGGATAAATAAAAAAGAAAAGTTTTTTATTATTACGAGACGAAGAGATTAATAATTATTGTTATTATTATAGCATCAACTTTTACTTCAAGAGCTTAGAGTGCAGTGTTTTTGTTATATTGAAAAATTCCAATGAAAATTTTTTGGAATTAACATTAGAAATTGCCCGTATGTATTTTTTTTTTGTTTCTTTCGTTTTCTCGTAATATTTTTCTCTCCATATATATTGAATTTGATATGCTATTAAAAGTTTTTGATTATTTTTATCTCTCTCTTCGTTTAACTGGAAGCCCATATGGATTGGTATTTTAATATGCAATGTTTTAATTTTTCCGGAGACATGTGCGAAAGTATGTCCGCATCATGCACTTGTGTTTAGCTCTCGATTTTATTTAAGATTTGGTTATATACAGAACAAGTAACGAAGTTGCATGTGCACACGTGGCAGGGCCGTGGCTGTGGGTTGCCACGTCAATTCCACTTGTTTGAATTAGGAACGTGTCTTAGTTTCAAGAACATTTACAGTATCAGTTTATCCCTCCTCAAACTCGTATATTTATACGTAATAGCCATATAAAAATTTCTTCAAAAAGAGAGCTAAAATATTAATTAACAAATATAATGTCGGGGGCACAAGGAGCACAACCGCCGGGATCATTTACAGCGACGATGTATGAGCCGGTGGCTGGAGGAGAGAATAGAACTAAGACAGAGCTGAGATCAAAGGAGGATCAAGGTATGATACAAATTGATAAACAAGAAGAAAAAGTGCGGGATCCTTCTGGCAAAGGTGGTCCTGTTTTCGGCGCCGATAAAGAAGAAGACAAGAAGGACTTGGGAGTCACCGGCACAGCTAATGGCCCTTGATTCCTTTTTCTTTTCGGTTTAGTTCTCCATGTATTTTTCATCAGCAACCTTTTCTAATAATAATAATAATAATAATAATAATAATCATCATAAAATGAATTAGCTGTATTTATATGTACATATATGTCTAGGATTTGACTCAAAATGAGCAGGTAATTTTCTAAAATTATCACATAATATCTGAATCTAACTGGTAAAATATAACATTTTTCAACTTATTTTTCTCTAATTAACTAATAAACTCGAACTTGAGAGCAGCTCGCTTTGCTTCAATTATCAACAGTGAAATTTTAAAATTTATGTATGTTTATAATATTTTATAATATAATACTTAAAACTATAATATATATCTATACATAATATACTGAAACGGTAAACAATAATATTAGCTATATTAATATTTTAAAAATAAAAATTTTATTATTTAGTAAATACTAGGATTGATTTTATATTAAAATGTTTAACCATAAATTCTTCGATTTAGGCTCATTTAAAATCATAAATTCATATGCACATATAATTGTTGAGCTTGATTTATCTGAAGTTCAAACCAACAAATTAAGCCAAACCTACAATTAAAGAGTGTTTTTGGAAGTTTGAGTTGGCTAAGAGTTTGATTGGGATGATTTGTTTGCAGCTTTTCAAAGAATGGGGAAAAAAATATTATGTAATGTAAAACATCATAATTATAAGCTTTAATTAATTTTTTATTATAAATTCAATTAATTGAAATAATAAAAATCTATTAAAATTTATCCATTTTTCACTTAAAAATAAACATCCCACTTATCAAATTTATTCAATTTTCATTTAAAAATAAATATTTTATCTGTTAAATAAGCACAAGTTTATCATATTTATGTTGACGTCTTCGTCTCTCCTTTCTCATCCCTAAAAATCTCAATTTTTCATTTTTTATACTATTGATTCTTAATTTTTTCTCTCTTAAAAAAGAAAAATTAGAGATAAAAATAACAGGAAAAGAGTGGCTATAATGATTCATGAGAAGGAAGGAAAAGTCATATGTGATAATATTGATTTGGTAATTTATAAAATTTTATTTTATTTTTATTTACTTTCTAATGAGATTTATAATAAAAGAGAAAATAAATAAAAATAAAAAATAAAGTTATTTAATTAGTTTTAATGGTCCAATTGATCGATCAAATGAAATATAATGAATTCATTCTTACGATAATGATAATTTAACTTGCTAAAAATGAACACTTTGATATATATATATATATATATATATGATTTTCATAGTTTTAACATTGCCTTTTAACATTTTTTTTAATCTTAACGAAAACTCTTTTTTATTTTCAGAAGCAAAAACTTCTAGTTCATAATTAAAATATTTTATTAATAATATTAAGAAAATAATTATAAATATAAAAAATAATATGTTTATTACTTTTTTTATAGATATTGATTATAATAATAATATATACTTTTGCACGTTGAAGTAAGTGTGCTTCTTTTGGTCGATTTTTTTTCTCTCTAAATACATATAATATTAAAAATCTATATATATTGAGCGGTGATCAGAACTAAAACAATGCGGGAAGTAATAGTGGAAATTAGAGAATCCTTGGAGCAGTTATGGAGAACCATATTCTTCTTCTATATTCTCGATAGAAAGAAACGTTAAATTACATCGTTTATTCAGCAGCTACAATATTTATTTATACACAAGTATTAACCAATCACACTATTGCTTAGCTGTCAAGTTTGTTAGTAACTAAAGGTAAAAATAGTGTTACATGAATGTGATAAAAAACGTACACAACATCCCCCCTCAAGCTGGAGTGGGAGAGAAGTCTACCAGTCCAAGCTTGGTAACAAAGTTCTGAAATTGGCAGTGGGACAAGGATTTGGTGAAGAGATCAACTAACTGCATGTTGGATGGAAAGTGAGGTGTGGAAATGAGGCCATTATTGAGTTGTAATCTGACAACATGGCAATCAATATCAATATGCTTAGTCCTCTCATGGAAGACTGGATTATTAGCAATGTGGATGGCAGCTTTGTTGTCACAATGCAAGGGTATTGGTGTTTGAACATGAACATGAACATGAAAATCTGTCAGTAAAGAGGTTAACCACTGAAGTTCACAAACAGTGGTGGCCATAACTCTATACTCGGATTCAGCTGATGACATGCTTATGGTATTTTGTTTCTTTGACTTCCAAGATACCAGAGAAGTACCTAAGAAGACACAATAGCCTGTTGTTGATTTTCTAGTATCTGTACAGGAAGCCCAATCAGCATCAGTGAAGGCCCTCAATTTCATATCATTTGAGGAAGAAAAGAACAACCCTTTGTAACTTGTACCCTTGAGATACTTGACAACATTTATGGCAACTTTGAGATGAGTTTGAGTTGGAGCTTGCATGAACTGACTTAGTTGTTGTACTGCAAAACTTATATCTGGCCTGGTAAGAGACAGATATAGTAATCTACCAAGAAGTCTTCTGTAAACATTTGGATTATCCAAATGATCATCCATATTGGCAGTAATTTTGATTCCTTGTAAGTAAGGACTACTGACAGATTTGGCATGTTGCAAACCAGTGTCTTTAATAATATCAGTAATGAATTTGTGTTGTGTAAGTAATAGACCCTCTGGTGATCTTGCTATCTCAATGCTCAAGAAATACTTGGCTGGCCCTAAGTCTTTAATTGTAAACTGCTGATGAAGATGCTTTTTGAGATCATTGATTAACTGTTCTGATGGGCCTGCAATGGAGACAGTCATCTACATATACTAGAATAGCCAAAAAAGAATCAAGTTGACCTTTGGTGAACAAACATTGATCAAACTGAGATTGTTTAAAACCATAAACAATGAGACAAGAGGTGAGTTCTAGATTCCATTATCTTCCAGCTTGCTTCAGTCCATATAAGGACCTCTGCAGCTTGCAAACCTGTCCAGGTTAAGCCTTATCATAACTAGGAGGAATTTTCATATAGATGTCTTCATCAATACTGCCATGTAGATAGGCATTATTGATGTCCAATTGGTGAATTGGCCAAGTAAAAGCAGCAGCTACAGACATTAATACTCTGACAGTAACTAACTTGGCCACAGGAGAGAAAGTTTGTTGTAATCAAGTCCAAGTAGTTGGCTATACCCTTTGGCAACTAATCTTGCTTTGAATCTGTCAACACTGCCATCTAGATTAAATTTGATCCTGTAAATCCACTTACAACCAATAGGTTTAGTATTAGAAGGTAAATCAACAATTGTCCATATATTATTAGTTTCAAGGGCGTTTAACTCCTTATTCATGGCATCTACCCAATTCTTATCCTTTTTAGCTTGATTATAACTGCTAGGTTCATGAATAGTGGACAAATGTGCTACATAACCAAGGTGTGATGGTGAAAAATGGAAGTTGTTTGGAGTGGTAATAAGATTTGATTGAGGTTAAGAAATGATAAAGTCTTTTAACCAGATTGGTGTAGTTTTGTTTCTAGTACTTCTTCTCAGTGGGGGCGGATCAGGTAGCTGCATTTGAACTTGTTCAGTGGGGTGATGTGACACAATTTGATCTGGTTCAACTTCTGGTGCAGAATAAATTTCTTGTGTTGTGGCATCTATTGCAGAATGAGTTTCAGTTGGTAAAGAAGTAGCAGGTTCAAGGAATGATGAGATGTGAGCATTTGGTTCTATTATACAATTTGGTAATGTGAAATTTAGGATATTTTCTGGTTGAGAATAATGAAATGGGAAGACATTTTCAAAGAAAATAACATCTCTGGAATGGAGCAGTTTGTGAGAAAGATGGTTATATAACTTATATCCCTTATGTTGCTGTGAGTAATCCAAGAAAACATAAGGATCAGCTCTGGGTTCAAATTTGGGTTTATGAGGTGTGTTATTTGTGGCATAACATAGGCAACCCACAGTCTTGAAGAAAGAGTAATCAGGTGGCTTTTGGTGTAATCTGTGGAATGGTGTATCCCATTTCAAATTTTCTGAAGGTAGTCTATTGGTGATAAAGGTTGCTGTTAAAAGAAGCTCAGACCAAAATATCTTGGGAAATTTAGCTTGGTTCATAACAGCCCTTGCTATTGTTAATAAGGTTCTATGCTTCCTCTCCACAATTCCATTTTGCTGTGGGGGTATACACACAAGTTTTCTGGTGTAAAATGCCTTGGGTTTGAAAGAAGGATAGGCAAGATTGATTTACAAACTCAAAGCCATTATCTAATCTAATAACTTTTATTTGTTTTTGAAATTGAGTTTTAATGAGGTTAATAAAGGTTTGTAGTGCAGATGGCACTTGTATTTTAGTTGTGAGCATGGATGTCCAGCAATATCTACTAAAGTCATCAACAATAGTCAGCATATAGGTAGCATTTGTGACTGATTTTACTACATAAGGACTCCACAAGTCCACATGTATCAATTCAAATGGTTCAAGAGTAGAAATTTCATGAATAGGAAATGGCAATCTTATTTGTTTAGCAACAAGACAAACTGGACAAAGTAGATCACCAAAGTCACAGTTTTCCAATCCATTTACATGTTTTAGTCTCTTATAAGAGACATGTCCTAACCTAGCATGCCACAAGAAGGCTAGGTGTTTATTATGACTAGAACAATTAGAAATTACAGAAAATTTTTTCATCATTGATAAATGAAGTATCAGTCAAGTAATATAAGTTTTCATGCACTTTCCCCACAGCTAAAAGAGCTCCAGTCTGTAAATCCTGAAATAAACAATATTCAGATATGAGTGAACTGATAATTGACATGTTTTGGTTAAAAGGGATACTGAGATTAGGTTGCAGGTGAATGAGGATACATACAGTACATTGTACAGTGTCACTCTATTGTTCAGTTTGATGTTACCAACATGTGTCACAATGTTGGTTGTGTTGTCAGGGAAGCTCACTTTCTTTGGTGGATTCAGTTTATGTATTTGGTCAAAAAAGGAAAGATTGAAGGTTATATGGTCAGTAGCACCTGAGTCCACTATCCAATTACTTTTACAATTAAAATCAATACTAGAAAAGACTGAATGAAGTAAAGTACCAGCAAAGTTGACTGTTCTGATGTTGTTGTCACCAGAATCCTCAGCAGTAGCAGGTGCCTTTTCCTTGATAAACTTCTGGAACTCCTGGAACATCTCAGAAATATTGTTGTCTTCAGATTTGTGCTGATGAAGTGGAGTGTCATCAGTGTGAGCAATGTTGGCTGCCGCTGGTCCAGATATGTTGATCCCTTTCTTCTTCTACAGTTCTATGAACCAGTCAGGATATCCATGTATCTTGAAGCAGTTGGCAATAGTATGCCCAGTCATTTTACACTCGGTACAATACTGATCTGCCCTATTCATCCTCCTGCTAAAGTTGAAATTATGATTTCTGGTATAACCAGAATTGTTCTATCTGTTATAGTTGTTGCCATAGTCATTGCTCCTCCTAGTAAGCATAACAGCTGAGGTCTCACTTGATTCAACACTGTCAGAGGTTTGCACCTCTCTTTGCTTCTCAACACTCAAGACCATTGAGTAAGCTTTGTTAATAGATGGAAATGGATCCATCAAGAGAATTTGGTTCTTGACATTGTCATAAATGTCTCCTAACCCTAGCAAAAATTACATTAATCTCCTATTGTTATCATACTCCAGAATTGCTGCATTTTGGTTACAGCACACAGGTAAAGGTGCAAGACAAAGTAGTTCATCCCATCTCCTTTTGAGATTTGTGTAGTAACTGGTTACTGACTCATTTCCTTGCTTATATCCAGAAATCTCCCTCTCAATTTGATAAATCAAGGGGCCATTACACTTACATACCTCTGTTTTAACTCATTACAAAGAATCTTTGCAGTCTTGTAAAAGACAAATGCATCAGAAATCTCCTTGGATACAACATTGATTAACCAAGAAGAGACCATGCTATCAGCTTGGATCCACTTATCATAATTCTCTGAGCCAATTTCTGGCTGAGTTATGGTTTCATCAATGAAACCTAGCTTATTTTTAGCTCTAAGAGCTGTGATAACAGATCTGCTCCATGAGAGGTAGTTTGGTCCTCTCAATGGAGAATCCACTAGCTTAAAATCAGGAGACTCTGAGTTACTGATACTCAGAGGATCATTATCATTATTTTTAGAAGTAATTGCAGCAATTAATCGAGCAATATCTTCAGTTGTCATCATTTTCTTTTAAAGATCAATTTGAACAGCACAATCTAAACACAGATTTTGCAAGCAGATATCACAATTAAGAATTCTTACTGGTTTTCATCTCTGATACCATGATCAGAACTAAAACAATATTGGAAGTAACAGTGGAAATTAGAGAATCCTTGGAGCAGTTATGGAGAACCATATTCTTCTTCTATATTCACGATAGAAAGAAATGCTATATTACATCGTTTATCTACAATGTTTATTTATACACAAGTATTAACCAATTACACTACTGCTTAGCTGTTAAGTTTGTTAGTAACTAACTAAAGGTAAAAATAGTATTACATGACTGAGATAAATAACATACACAACAAGCAGATATATATATTTTTAACAAATATTTTTTTATATAGAAAATATAAATATCTATTTTAATTATTTTTATAACATAAATGCAATTTCTGTATCTGATTTACCGAATATATATAATTATTTATAACCGTCCATTTGTGAATTGCCGACTGCTACCCCAATTGACCAAATAAGAGGAAGACTCGAAGACCTTCTGTTTTCTGAATAAAGACGGGAATATGGATTTTTTTTTTAAATTATTGACGTAATAGAAAATAAAATATTTAAAATTATATAATTAAAAATTCACACAATTTTTCTTTTTAGCGTTTTCCTCGTTACTCCACCGTTATTGGTTTGGTATTTCTGGTTCACTCGCACAGTCCATTTGGCGTTCATCTTCTTGTTCTTATGCTCAAATAAAATCGACAACCCTTACCAACAAAAAGTTTCTTCGATAAGGTCTGCATTTTCTCACACCACTTGGGTAATAGTTTCTTTGCTTCTTTGTTAATTTCAGTTCAACAAAATGGTTCTCTCCACTGTTTTTTTTAATTAAAAAAAAGGAAAATTTATTGAATTACTTTATTTTTTTTTACTTTCTGGTTTTTTTAAATTTATATTTTGTTTTGTTATCTGGGTTTGGCCTATCTTTTCAACTTGAATTGGGTTTGTTGGTGTTTGATTGACCAACAGACCAAGTAATCAAAGTACACTTCGTTGTGATCATTGAATGTTAGTTTATTCTGGTTGGACTTAGATGCAATAAATCTCAGCAACAGTTTCTAACTTTTTGTTTTTGTCAGTGGGCCTACTTACAATGACAAATTTTCATTTTCATTTCACTTTTGTTGGTTCTTGAGCATTGAATTGCCCCTTTTGTTAGATAGGTCCTAAATTTAGTTGATTTTTAGTGAATTCATGTCATTTTTTATTTTTTGTATTTTTTGTATTTATATATTTGTTGTTTCTTCTCCGCTTCTAATTGCCTGTATACATATAAAAATTTAAAATCCTTTTATTGCGTACGAGACAAGTGACCAAACCAGCCTCTGACCCAAAACTGCTGTGGGGTGTGTTGGTGTAGGTTAGGCAGCAGGTGGTGAGATTTTTGAATTAATGGCTGGTTTAAAGGACCACCCTGTTCTTGGTATTAACGATATAATAGAAACGAAGGAAGAGGCTGATATTAGGGACTCTGTTTTTGACAAAGTGAGAGAGGAGGGGGGTGAAGGTGACAAAGAAATGGCTCCTCTTACAGGTAGTTCTATTCACAGGTCTGGTTCCAGACCCCAGCTGGACCTTAGCAAGGCTGCTATTCAGGGGAATTCCGAGGAAAGGGATCCCACGATTCTGTTGCCTAATCAGTCTGATGATATATCCCATCTGGCTTTTGATATTGGAGGTATAACATTAATTCAGATTTGTGACTGCTCTTTTGTTCGGTCATTTAGTTTTTTATAGTCTAGTTCATCTTCTTGTTTTGGGATTTTGTTATTTTTAAATTGTTATCAAATGGTACTTTATTTTATTTTGTTTGATAGTAGCCTTTTTTTTTTCTTTTTTTCCCTCCTTGGAAGGACGGACTTGAAAAGAGGTATGGATTTTGGTGTGCTTCATATTCTACTTAAGCTTCCTTCTTTTCCTCCTGTCTTTCTTTCCTCCTGTTAAGACACTTTTTTTTCCTTCATTCCTTCTTTCTTTCCATTGACTCTACTGGGAGGGAGAATTTCCGGTAGCAAGATTTGCGTGATGACTCTGCTGATGGGTTTCTGTAATGCAAGGAAATTATTTCCTTCTCCTCCACTCCTTTTCAAAGTTTTGATTTTGGAAACTATTTTTACAAACTTTAACCTGATTATGAGAAGATATATGCGGTATCTGTGTTGGGTATTTTCATGATTACTTCTGCTTGCAGCATGTGTCTTTCTGAATCAACGGTTAAATTGACAATTTTGGATAACATATTGCCTATTGTCTCAACTATTTATCCTAATTTATATTTATTTTAAGCAGGGACATGAATTATAAGTTGAATCATTAATTTGCATATTGATATCAGTCTAAAGTTGTTAATAGTCACTTATGTTAAAAGTTATGGTCATTTGATGGCAGGGTCTCTAATCAAGTTGGTGTATTTTTCAAGACACGAAGACCGGCCAATAAATGATAAGAGGAAGAAGACACTTAAGGAGAGATTAGGAATATCTAATGGTAATAGGAGAAGTTACCCCATTCTTGGTGGAAGGCTTCATTTTGTGAAGTTTGAGACAAGAAAGATCAATGAATGCTTAGACTTTATTTCTTCTAAGCAGCTTCACTGTAGCGGTATGCATTCTTGCTTTCATTTTTCATTTTTCATCTTTCATTTAATTCACTTTTGTTTATTATGGCTAAGACATTCTATCATTTTGATATAATATGTTTTTATTTGATTACGTTCAAGTTGCCAACTTCATTCATGTTAATCATTATCTTCTTCTTTTCTTATTTATTGACAAGTCCGGAAATTTTCTTCTAAGCAGCTCCAGCATAGTGGAGTAGTATAGATCTTGGAACTCACGTTTCATCTTTGTTTGCTTATTTTATCCTGCTATTGGTTTTCCTTTTTCTTTACCATCTACTTTTCCTTTTTCTCTTGACAAGTCCTGTAATTTTATCGTATATTGAAATTTGATCCACATGGTTGGTTTTCTCAGATCCCAGCCAATGGTAATGGTATAATCAAGGTAGACTTTGTCTGTATGAAAAGTACACAGGACCCATTTAGTATTTGCCTGTTATTTAAATCCCATCTTCATCTTTGGAGCTCATTATTTAAGCAAATCAATAACTAATTAACTATAACAAAAAGGGAGGAAACCTAGAAAAAATTTCATTTCTATCAGTATATAAATATAGCATATCCTTTTTGTTTTCTCCACAAGGAAAGAAAGCATGCTACTGCATGTAATTGAATTTGGAAATATAGAAATTCAGTGTCACACATTTATTTTCAAGTGTTTGTAACATTGCATGCACACTGATTTCCGATTTGACAATGCATATGACAGGTGCGCTACATATTTCTGCGGCTATGAAGGGTGAAGAATTATAAGCTGACAGAGAAACTTATACTGTTTTGCCTGCAGAAACAGAAATTTGATCGAGGGAAAGCTTAAACAACTGTGACTGTACAGACACAAACCAGCTAAATGAGAGCGGCTTTGAAGTTTGGTCATGCATGCTGGGAACTAGGTAGCATCCATCAATAGATACAATTGCACAGAAAAAGATCAGTGTGAGTTTTGGATATGACTAAAAAGATCAGTGCGAGTTTTGAGCAATTATATCTCTCAAACTCAAAAGACACTTCTTTTCTTCTTTCTTTTTGACCTTCTTGCAACATTTGAGTTTTGTATCTGTAATTTACCCTTAATTGCTAAAGCTTTATTACGAGAACAATTGATTAGTTCTGATTTTTGCTAATACGGCAGCCAGAGTTTTTAATTATTCAAAACAAACAAAAAAGACAAATTCAAGGTACATTATTTAAACCTTGCTTGATTTATCTTGATATTGAAATTATATATATATATATATAAGTCGATATCTGAATGCAAGAAATTTAATCCACGCTTCTTTTTTAAAATTAATTAATTAAAATAAATTTTATTGATTGTATTAAAAATAAAATTTAAAAAAAATTAACATTTTAATAAGAATAAGAGTTATTCAACCGTAAAAAGATTCAAAAAATAATAATTTTCTTGTTAACCAAAGCGAAAAAATTCGTTCCATTTGCAAAAATATCTTTTTAGATAAAGTTTTCAAATGCAAGGGTCAAACGCGTGAGGGCATTTGGTTTAGTTTTATGATTCTCGCTTTGGGCGCGCGACGTTTTGAGTTCGACTCTCGCAATTCCCCGCCGATTGATGTTTTATTATTTATATAAATATTTTCCAATTTCTCTCTGTTGACAAGTTCTGGAAAAGCCAAGGTTTCTATAAATGTGAGTACCTTTAATTTTGGGCCCTATTGTCCCCACACCTGAAAACAATTATGGGATATAGATATCATAACCCCATCACTACTCATTCACATCTTCTTCCATACCCTCATGTAATGGAAAAAAAAAATCTCTATTTATGAACAACAAGATTTTATTAGAAAGATAATTATGGTTGATTAGAGTACAAACAGTGCCTAAGTATATAAAGTATTTAATTATTGGATGGAATGAGAATTAAGAATTGCACTCTTATAAACATTTTTTTGAAAATAAGTAAGAAGGATATGCTATTTATAATTATTTTTTTATTTGAATTTCTTAATTTTAACAATATCATTTGATTGAGAAACATAAAAAATAGAAAATTTCTGTTTATGAAAAATATGAATCTTATCCCTAACAACAATATGCAAATGTCGGTTATGCAAATAAGTACAAAAAGGTTTGGTAAAACTTACAATAATGTGGAAAGCGTCAATTGAATGAAATCCCAATAATATATTTCATCTTTGAAGCACTGATTTGGTGCCCTTTAACAGTCCTTGATATCTAAAGAATGTGATCCACCCGCCATCTATCACAATAATAATATACTAATATATAGCATCAAAAATAATTAAATTTTATTATATTATATTTATATATTAATTTATTCACAAAATTTATTTTAATAAAAAAATTATTGAACTTCACTTTTCAATGATAAGATAGAAATTTAATTTTTTTTAATAATAAACTCATTATAATAATAAAAGATATTGATTATAATATATTATTCAGAAACAGAGAAATTAATTTATTATTATTATTTTATTAATTATATGTGAATAAAAAAATATCTGGATTTGAATTAGAGATTTAAGCAGGAGCAATATAAGTTTTTAGTCATCAAATTACATTATTTTTTTAATTTGTAAATCTCTTATATGTTTGTTAATATTTAAAATACTTAATTGATAAAGTCATATAATTATTTTATTGAATGTATTGCCCTGCAATTTAACTTTACTACTGTAAATAAAAAAAATAATAATAATTATATGCTTCGAATCAATTTATTTGCTAAATTAGAATTCAATTCAATGGAAAATTTAAAACTTGAAATTTAATTTAAATTCAAATTGATTGAATATCGTATGCTTCGACTCAATTTAGTTGCTAAATTAGAATTCAATTCAATGGAAAATTTATAACTTGAAATTTAATTTAAATTCAAATTGATTGAATATCATAAATATTGAAATTTAAATAGATTTTTTTTAGAATTTCTTATTAGATAAACATTAATATTAAATTAAAATTTAACTAAAATGTAATCAATTTTTAAATTATATTTGTAATAATAAGATTTTTTTAAAATTTTATTATTCAAATAGATTTAGGGTTGAGTACAAGTGGGTATGTTTCAAATGTGGATGCGGATATTTGTACCACCAGAATTACTAAATACACCGTTATATTTTTTATGACTAAAATACCCTTATATAAAAAGACATTGAAGGATAATTTTTTTTATAATCACTAAAATGTCACACATAATTACTAAATAAACATTCCTTTCTTTTAATTCATCACTTTATTTCTTCAAATATTCTTCTTCTAACTATTTTCATCAACAACCCTAATTTTAAAATTTTTAACACTTTATTCTCCATATTTAGCATTTTGATAATTTTTTTTCACAATTTTAAAGATAATGATAAGCTCCAGCACTAATTCAAACACAAAAGATGAGTTTAAAATATGCAAAATGAAGTTTTATTTAGATTTTAACTATTGTAGTCGATGGTATGTAGTCGGCTCTAGACTGCCAACCATAGTTCACTAATATGAATGGCTATTTTGGACGATAATATATAATTTGTTTATCCATTTTGGCCAACCAAGTAAAATTTGTTTGGCCATACTAGCTGTCCAAATATGGCCGACTATATTATATTTGGTTGCTTGTTTCAGTCAATCAAATGCTTATTTAATTTGATATTATAAGATATAATTTTGTATATTTAAAGGATAATTTTATTTACGTTATGTACAGAATGATGATAAAATAGTGATTGTTGATTATACCAACAATTTTACCATAAATGATGTAATATGAATATAGTCCTTATTATGTTACTATGATAAGTTATTAATGTATTTATATATATCTAATATTGCTTAGTAATATGTCATTTTTGTTATAGATATTCAAGGATAAAGATTCTTTGATATAGCGGATTCGTTCTACAGCGAAACAACTTAATTTTATGGTAGTAATAAAATATTCAACAGCATCTGAGTAAAAAAAATTTGCAAGAGTGACACTAGCTTGTGAAAGAAGTGAAAAATATAGAAAATATGTTAAATCAAATTGTGATGAGAATGTCAAAAGAATGGCGGTGGGGACAAAAAAAATGTGATTGTCCATTCACTTTGATTGGGAAACAACTGACATATGGTGATGATTGGATGTTAATGGTGAAATGCGGGGCACATAATGCGCGATACATGGAGGCCATTTTTTGTTGGTCGTTTACAACAAGAAGAAGAAAATTTTGTTGTTGATATGTTATAATCAAATGTTATACCAAACAATATATTAACAATATTGAAACAACGAGATCTCAATAACTCTTCTACCATTCGAATAATATACAATGCTAGAGCAAAATACTGAGTAAAGGAAAGAGCGGGACGTATCCAGATTCAACAATTGTTTAGAAAATGTGCGGAGTATGATTATATTGAATGGCATAGAAGTAACTAAAACTCTAAAACATTACAAGACCTATTTTTTACACATCCAACGAGAATAAAATTACTATAAACTTTTTCGGATATTCTGATTATGGATTGTATATACAAGATAAATCGTTATCGTCTTCCACTACTCGAGATTGTTGGTAATATATCTACTGACATGAATTTTTCTGTGACATTTGCATTCTTGACTTCAGAGAGGGAAGACAATTATACCTGAGCACTAATGAAGTTTAAAGAAATGATGAAATTGGATTTAATGTCAGGTGTAATTGTAACTGATCGGGAACTTGGTTTGATTAATGCAATAAATATAGATTTTCCTCTAACACGATACTTGTTATGCAAATGACATATCAATAAGAATATTTTGGCCAACTGCACAAAATTAATAGATTTTGATTATTGGGAGAAATTCAATATAAGTTGGTCAAATTTGATTATTTCACCATCCAAAGAACGTTAAATGCAAAATCTTAGCACCATGGAGAATGACTTTGCCACCTTCCCATAAGTTCTAGAGTACGTGAAAGAAACATGGTTGAACACTTTTAAGGAAAGATTTATCTCTGCATGGATGGATAAGTGCCGACACTATGGTTGTACCACCGGTAATAGGTATGAATATCATTCCATATAAATTAGGGCCTTTTGTGTCAAATAATTATTAACAATTCATATTGCTATATATATATATATATATATTTGCAGGGTTGAGAGAGCTCATGCAAAGTTGAAACGTTGTCTTGGCTCAAGTTAGGAAAATTTTGAGACTTGTTGGTAAAAAATACACTAGTTGTTAGAGCTTCAACATAAAGATATCAAAGCTTCTTTTGAGAAGAGTTTAAATGTTGTTCAACATAACTTTCGACCTCAAGATTTTAAAGTTTTAAGGGGTTTTGTTTTAATTGCTGGATTAGAGTATATCCTTAAGGAATATAAATGTGCAGATGCAATAGGTTTTCAAATGAAAAAGAATTGTGGATGCACACGAAGATAAACACATGGCTTACCGTGTGCTCATGAGATAGTGACATCCCAAATGGAGGGGCGCCCTATCCCATTAGCTACTGTTAATCAACATTGGAAGAAATTGTATATAACCACTGAAGAGCATGTTGAAATGGATGTCGAGTTTGATCCTGGGTTGACCCCACCTATACAAGATTTTTGAAAAAATTAGGCTTGATTAATAAACATGTAAGGAATATAATGATACGCAAGTTGAATGAGATACTCCACCCAAATACAACACAAGTTTCAGAACTAATTGTGAAGCAACAAACTCGTAGAAGGCCTAGCAGTAAAGGCAAGGCGAAGGTTGACTAAATTCATTTAGTCGGCCATAGTGGCCAACTAAATCTATTTAGACGGCCACCGTGGCCACCTAAATCCATTTAGACACCCATCGTGACCGACTAATTAGAAATATTCTGTACTGGTTTGTCGAATAATACGAATGCTATTTTTTTCCATTTTCTTATAATTCAACAACTAACCAACAATTTTCTTTGCATATACATATTTAAAATTTCAATTTTATATGCAAATATATATCAAAATATAAATAATCAAACTATAAATCTAACCAATATATTCATATTCATACAAATCTAATATATTTATACAAATCTAACAAATTAATATAAATAACTAATCAATAACCTTAAAATTTTAGGGATAGAAGATAAAGATTTTGACGGCGGCAGCAATGTATAATTTTGGGTGTGTGAAGTTTACGAGGAAAAAAGAAGAAGGGAGATGATGTAGATGTGTATTTAGTATTTTTTAGAAATATAATAATAATTTTATAGTAGTATATTTATAAATTTTATAAAAAAAATTAAATTTATATTGTGTATTTAACTACAACGGTGTATTTAATAATTAAGATTAGGGGTGGGCAAAATTTGGTTAACCGACCGATAATATAATTCGGTCGATTCGGTTGAAAATTTAGAATATTTTAATTTTCAGTTCGGTTAACGGTTAACTGATTGTGTTCGGTCGATTAACTGATTAACCAAATCATTTTAAAAAAAATATTATTTTTTTATTTTTTTATTATTTAATTTTTTAATTATATAAATTTTTATTATAAATATACATTTTTATTATAAAATAAAGTTATATTTTATTTATTTTTTAATAAATTATATTTAATTATTTAATTATATTAATTTTTTATAAATATAATTTTATTTTAATTTTTTTTTAAAATTAATCGTTTTAATTAATTAATCAAATCAACTGATTTTATTTTTTACATTTTAATTTAATTAAGTGAACAATTTGATCAATTAATTAAATGTTTCCGCTGATATCGACCGCTAATTAAGACGTCCAAATATACGCGGCGTTCAAATATATTCATTTAACGGCAAACCTATCTAACAGCACAAACACACTGCGTTTGCTTTACTTCTGAAAACGAGACACAGCAGACAGCTTACTTAGCGAATCTTTTGCCCCATATATTATTTTCTCTGCTTTTTGAAGTTTATTTCTTTATCTCTCTCTCTCTCTCTCTCTGCGTTCTCTACCTCTTCAACTCGACTCAGTCTGAACATAGCGAGTCATACACCCGTGTCACGTAAATCCCATACCTTTTCTTTTAAAAGGTACATGTTTTTTTTTTCTTTTTATTATGTTTTCTCTTCAGTCTTCAATTAGGTGTTTCAATCTCTTATCTACTTTTTTTTTGGTTAAATGGGTATCATTTAGATTAGCTTATTAATGGTTTTTTTTTGTTGTTCTTTTTTCCTTTATGATCAGCTCGAGAGGTGATGTTGACATTGGTAAACGGGGGAAAGAGAGCAGACCTTTTACAACATTTTATAAATCATGGAAAACCATAAAACCTCTGAAACTCTGGAAATTGAAATTCCAGACTGTAAAACCCTAGAAGCTCAAAACCCGACAACTGGACTATAGAAGAAGCTTCTGGGTCTTGTGGATTATTTAGCTCAAGTGAGAATTGTGCTATTGTAGAATCGAATTTGGAGGTTCCCATAGAAGAAAATGGGGAACTGATTGGTATAGATAGTGAAGATATTGGGATTGGTAATGATGAATTAGTGAATGGAGTTGGTGGCATTGAAGGACAGAACATGGATGTCAGTGCAAATGCAATGGTTGCTGATGATGTGAATGATGTTGGGATCAAGGTGAATGATGGTATTGATAAGGCTGTTGAGGATGGAAAGGATTCTGCAGTGATGGGATTGAATGAGAATTTATTGGATTTGGGTGGTATTGTGACCGAGGACATTGAAGTTAAAAAGATCGTGGAAGATGATGAGTTGTTGGGATCTAATGCTGTTGCTTCGGGTAGGAAATTAGAGGTTTGTGGAGGTAATATATCACTCTATGTGGACTTTTCTGATTCTTTGAACAGGGTCAGTTTTAGCAATCCCAATTGTATGAATTGTTCTGGGTTCTTGAATAATCAAGTGGAGTCTAAAGAAGTTGACAACGGAGAGATGGAAAAGTTAATTGACAAGTTCTGCGTGGGTGATATTGTATGGACGAAAAATGAAAATCAGTCCTGGTGGCCAGGAAAGATTTATGATCCAATAGATGCGAAAAAATATGCTGCAGAGAGTGTCCAGAAGAACCGCTTACTGGTTGGGTGTTTGGGGAGTAACCATGTTGCTTGGTGCTCGCCATCTCAGTTAAAGCCTTTCCATGAGAACTTTGAAAAGATGGCTGGGCAAACCAAGGCTAGAAGCTTCCTTGGAGCAGTTGAGAAGGCAATGGATGGGTTCAGTAGGTGCCTGAAATCACAGATGACTTGTTCTTGTATTCTCAAAAAATGTCGGCAATCATCCGGTAATGTTGAAAATCAGGGAGAAATTTCTTTTCCAGGGTGCAGATTTGATGAATTTTCATTTTCACAGTTTGAACCAGTAAAGTTTCTTGCACAAATTAAAAATATTGCACTGGCTGTTTCCAAGCTTGGCATGCTCGAGTTAACTGTTGCAAAGAGTGTTCTGTCAGCCTTTTATCATTCCATAGGGCATAGTCAATTGCCTTTGGATCAACTCTGGGATTCCGCTTATGACCAGGATAGTTCTGGAAATAAGTTAATGGAAAAAGACAACATTGATACTGAGTTTGGACATCAAAATTCAGGACCTGCCAATGGAGATTCTAAAAGCACAGAAGACCTGGCCACAATTTTTGGATGCAACCCAGATACTGAAGCAGAGAATTGCAAGGGCAAGCTTGAACTGGAAGAAGCATCAAATTCCCAAATGGTCGTCCCAAATGGTCTAGCATCAAATTCCAGGAAGAGAAAGAGGAAGAAGCATTTTGAACTGGAAGTTGAAGGTCAAGATGTTAATTTATCAGCTTGTTCATCCAAGGAGGAGGAAAGCTGTATCTTGGGATATCCAACAACAACAGTTAAGAGCTTTGAATCGAGAGAAAGGAAGAAGAGCAAGTACTTATCATACCCTTATATCCACTGCGAACAAAAAGGCATCCCAAGTGACACAGAAGACTCTATGTCACAAAAAGCTTGTCAACAGGCAGAACATGAAGTTGCTGGCGATCTTATTGGATCCCATTCTGTGTCCAAATCTAGTGGCAATAGGTTTCAGAAGAAATGGATCAGAAAATTCATAAGTGGAAATGATGCGTCTAGTAACCCAGAATTGATTAATGCATCTGTAGCCAACTTGCTTTCTGAGCTTTATTTCACAGCTGTAGATTGTCTTTATCCAAATGAAAACAAAAATTTTGATGTAATAAAGTGGTTCTTTTCAAGGTTCAGAATATCAGCATTTCATGACGAGTCCATTTATGAGATGTATTGCAAGAATGTGGTCGGAAGCAGTAATGAGGCATTGCTTGGAAAAGATACACAGGAGATAAGCCAGACATTGTCAGATATCAAGGCAGAGCTGAAGATGCAGAAGAACAAGAAAAATGGAAAATCAGCTAGATCAGAGGTTAAATCTGTTCATAGTTCATCTGATGTCAACATAAATATTGCTACTGATGGCTTATCTGTAAAAGACGTATGCGACATGGACCCTCCCACACCTAATGAAAAACCTGGGCCAAAGAAGAAGCAAGATACAATTCCTACAGGTGTACAAACCAACCAAATGACTAGCATACCGGACTTAAATGGCACTACTATGTCCAATTTGTTGGTAGAAAATTCTGAGTTGTTGGGTCATGTTGAACATGAGCCAGATTGGAAACAGAAGAAAGTCGGCTCAGTGGCCATAAATTTAAGTAATGCAGAACCCGGCACACTGTTAATGGATTCACAGGTGACAAGTCCATTTTCAATAAATATTGCTGCTGAACAAAGTAAGAGGGAGGAGTTCACTTTTGGTGTACCAACTTCGAATGGAAGCTATCTAAATCCAGACGTGTTGACCAAAGAACCTGCACTTACTGGTCCTCTCACTGCTGAAGGTAAGCCTGGGATAAAAAGGAGGAAGAGAAAGGATAAAACTGCTTCTGGGCAGACTACACTTGCTGCAAGCGCTGCCAATTTAGATGGAACTCCTGCTGAGCGCAGCATGTTGGCCAAATCTGAGCAGAAGAAAAGAAGAAAAGCAGAAATCCCTCCCCGGCTACCGAGAAAGAAATCAGCTGTGGGGTTACCAGATATGAACATGAATTTTGATAAAGTGGAGAGTAATGGGGAAGCTCCAGGGACTGCTCTACTCTTGACATTTACTCCAGGAGTTCCCTTGCCATCAAAAGAAGTTCTGGTTGCAACATTTGGCAGATTTGGGCCAGAAATACAGTTGTTGAAAGATTCTTGTACGGCCCAAGTTATTTTTGCATCAAGTACTGATGCTGCAGAAGCTGTTAGTAGTTTAGAGAATAGCAATCCCTTTGGTGCAACCCCGGTCAAATACCAACTTCATCTTCCTTCAGCTGCCGTAGCCACTCAATCTGCAAAAGGATTCAAGACTCCTGCAAAATCTAATGGATCAATGCCAAGCCCTGCTGAGGCACCTACCGTTGACTTCATTAGGCAGAATCTGGAGATGATGACATCAATGCTGGAGCAGTCAGGAGATAATCTTTCTCCTGAAATGAAAGCCAAATTAGAGAGCGAGATAAAAGGCCTTCTGAAAAAGGTGAGCTCCATGCCTAGTTCTTCCTCGCCTTATTTGGAACATTGAGTTATTTAATCCTCTTAGGTTGTTTATTAGAGTAGAAATCTCTAGGCTGTTTTAAGAGCTGTTGCTTTTCTAGTTCTCTCTCTCTCTCTCTCTCTCAATTGTTAACTGCGTTAAGAGGGCATATACAGTGGTTAAAACGAGGACATTTCATGTAGCAATATGATTGTTCTTTTCATGCAGCGTGCGACTTCCAGCTTCCTGTTTCGTAGGATCAGCGTTTTCTGTACACTATTTTTAACTTTCAAGCTTTTAAGTGTAATCCCAAATATTCAATGGAGCATTTGCCAACTGGGCAGAAAGCATTTATAAATGTTTATCTACTTGTAGGAACACAAAATGATTATAGCATCTCAAGTGGCACGATATGTGGATATATGTAATTTCATAAACAGCACTCGATCGAAAACTATGGTTTTTCCCAAATCCACTAAAGATTTTATTTGAACAGAAAAGCAAAACAGTGCAAACTCAGCTCTACCATAAATACCAACGGTGATATGATCGAGTAAAAGAGGAGTGCTTTGGTTTCACTCTCCTAGCCCCAGTTAGTTTTCCTCTTGTCGATCAAAGAAAATAAAACCCTACCTGCCTATTTCAATAGCCAATAATAAGGATTTCGTTTATAACTATTTCTAGGCCTCCAATATATATATATATATATATATATTCTCAAAATTGGGCGAGACGGACACAGAAAATACAGCATGTTAATTATCTGCGAAGACCTATTTAAAAACAACACACACACACACAAACATTGAAAAACCTGAAATTATCACAAAACTTGATGTACTCGAATATAGTCAAACCCAAGCACAAAAAAAACAGTTAATGTTTCAATTGAATCTATACTAATTTGAGACAATTTTCTGGCAAATTCCACTGTTATCATACTACTGTAACAAATAAATGACATTTTGTTATGCATCAACAAATCATACCAGCAGCAATTACGGAAAAAAAGGGTCAATAACAAGTAAAAAAGACGCAAGAGGGAAGCAACAATGGCCTTGATGTTTGGAACTGGCCAAACACCCAAGTGTACCAAGTACAAGAAATGTTCCACGGGAGTAATGAAACTACTTATTGAATCATTTTCTTGGATAATAATTGCAATTATCGGCGCAAATCAACCTCATACTGCCATGCCATAGATTGGGATTCTATAATTCTTCCATGCCCTAACTTGAGCTATTAGAATGAACACAAGAACAAATAATACAACAAAGCTCGAGTTATCACTCCATAACTGCAACTCCTCCAGCAGCTTTTAACCTCTATAATGTCATTTGCTTCCTCTTTGGTAATCCCTTGTTTAAGCAAAACAGGCGTCTTCTCTACCAGATCTGTGGCCTCCTTCAACCCCAAATTGGTAAAAGCCCTGACCTCTTTAATCACCTTTATTTTTGCTGCAGCATCAAATATCTCCAACTTCACATCAAAAGCTGTCTTCTCCTTCTTCTCCTCGGCCTTTGTAGCTCCAGCAGCTTGGGCTCCTTGGGGACCCAAGTCCACACCTTCTGCTGAGAGTGGCTGCAGTTTTGGAAGGGTCAACTTGTGTTGGAGAGCAGGGCCAATTTGACGTCGCCCCTCCACAGGTAAGGCTGCTATACGCTCAGCAAGTTGAATGATTTTGTCAGAGGGTGGAGGTCTAGGGCCATATGGATCATAAAATGCTGGATATTAGTACTTCTGCTTCGCCGCAGGATCTCTAGGAAAAAAATCATGCTGGAAAAAACGAACCTGCAAAAGCCCAGTTACTTCACAGAAAGTAGATTGGGCATGAATGGACCTAGCAAGAGCAACGAACTTCATGGTTTCATGAATCGGTGAAGCAACGATTCATAATACAAAGAAGGGTAGATAAGACATTATCAGCTTCAAGCCAATAGTCTAAAACATCAAATGCAATTGAAAGTCACCTTTCCTCCTGTTTTATCAGAAGTTGAAGAGCATGAACTATCGCCGCCTGGAAAGAAGAAATGAAAGTGAATGATCAAATAAAAAAAATTTCTTATTATTTTACATAGAAAGACACTGAAAATACAGACGCTCAATAGATGCTAAGTACTCAAGGCCTAATAGCCCATCTACTGCATATTTTCATCAAACACAATCAGTTAGGGTTTAGTATCGTAAGTACAGAATTTTGAGGTTTTGCTTTACAATCAGCAACTTTCCAGTGAGATATCCGACCTGGTTCTCATTTCCTCTTTGTTAGATTTTTAGATATCTAGTCATTTTAACCTGAATATTTTGTTTGTTATTCCATTTTGATTTTTAAAGTCTCAACAAAAAGAATTTTATCTTATATTAGCTATTCTTTAGATTTTGTACAAAAATTGAAATAGCAATTTGGTTGTTAAGCTTTAGAAGCTGTGTTTCCTTTTAAGTTGAAATTGCAGTCCGACTGATTAGGTTTGAGAGGCTATATTTTCTATTAAATTGAATATGTAATTTGCTTGTGTTGTTTTATTTGTATCTATGTTGAATTAATGGATGAATTTTGAGTAATGTGGCTGAAGTTTCAATTTGTGCATTATAATTTAGTTTAAAAGAATCTATTGATGCGTTAGAGAGCAGCATTTTGTTTAAATAAGTTGTTGGTGTATTAGCGAGTTGTTCCTAATTGATAGGCATGATAAGTATATTGATTGAATTAGGGGTCAAAGAAGAAATGATGAATGAATCAACCTAAACTAGCATATTCCGTGGCCTAAATGTGTTTAAAGGAAATGTTGTGAATTTGATGGGTTTAAAAGTGAATGAATTTATGTGTATGCAACAAGTTTGCAGAATTTAATTAGGTAACTAACAAAATACATATACGTTTATCTTTCAGTTGCATTCTCCTTATGTGTGTGTTTGTGACTTTTGTGCGAGTTAATGAGGCTATGAGTAAAAGTGTTGTAATGGTATGTTAAGTTTAGTAGAGTTACAAAATTAAACAACTAAAACATATACTAAACAATCTTTATTAATTAAGCAGGTATCAACATATATATGTTTGAAAGTGGGTGGCCGAGCAAGTCATGCAGGGGTATAATAAATAAGGTGATGTGTCTTCCTTGAATGCGCAACGAAGAAAATTACATATAAAAGTATAGAAAACTAAATAATTACGAAATCAAAGAACCATATTGAGGCTGGTTGTGAAGATTAGATAAAATAGGGCTGCGATCAACTAATTTATACGTACCAATTTATTTAAGCTAGTGAAACAATGCTATGATCAACTTTTTTTATCAAAAAATATTGAATTAGTCTACAATCAGACATAATTTAGGCAGTGAACAACTAAAGACCGAAATCCGATTAAATAGTTCTAGACTAGGTACAATTATTGTGAAACATATAATTGTTTCCTTAGTTGCCTATTTTAAATCAGATAAGCAACTGGGGAATGAGCCTTCATTGTTTGTGCTGTTCAAATGTGGAAGGGATCTTATGAATGCAAATTGAGTTTGGGATATTAACTTAAATACAAACAAACCCACTCAGAAAAATTCAAAAATAGGATGAATCCAATTCTAGTTATGCACCAACCAAGAGAACAAAGTGGTCCACCCTCTCTGATCTCTCCTTAATATTCCACTTTATGGTTCAACACTAGAAATCCCTACTCTTTCATATGGCTTTGTGCAGCCAAAAGGGGAATCAAGATAAAAACTTCTCCGAATAATACCCATCACCAAGAAAAAACTAACTGTGCCCAGTTGGCTTCTGTTTAATCCCAACTGGAATCCATAATAAAAGAGTACAGAGAGTGAGTTGTCCTCTCTCTCTTTTCTTTCCTTAACACAGACTCTCTTTCTCTTTCCTCAACAAAGACTCGAATTCTACTGGAAGAACTTGAGACATCATCAGGTCCTGTCTTCCTTAATTGAAGTTTTGAGTTTGTTGTTATTCAACTCCCACAAAACACAAATCGCACAAACCATAAAACCAACTCGCAAACCCAATCGCACAAACTACAAATCTAACCTGCAATGCAAACTCTTTACATACCCAAAACAGAGGCTCCTTAGACCCAATCCAAAGAGTAGCCTTATTCGCTACAAAAATTTGTCAGATTTCACAAAGCAATTGAATATTTAGGGTGTAGAAAATAAAAAATTTTACATATTTCACAAAACACATATAAAATTCGAATTAAAAAGAAACAAATTATAAAACAGAAAACAAGAAAAAATTATAAAACCTAGCAATCGAATATTGATGAGATGAGTACCTGGCAAATCGTGATTAACAACAATGACAAGATTACTAAGGCCTTGTTCAGTGAAATAATCAAGGAGAACTTGAGAGAAAGACACCAAAGAGAGATTGAAAGCGATAGATAGAGGAATGGAGAGTTTGCTGTTGTCTTTGTGAGAGGCAGCTTGCTATTTATTACGGGAGAGGTGGCTTGAAGTTGAAGACGTGAACTGGAGATAAAAGATTTGATTTCAGGTTTTGTTTACATTTTAGCCTTATATGTATAAAGTTTTAAATATATTATATAATATAAGCTAAAACTATGTAGTTTTAGTGACAAAAAAAAATTATGTAGTTTTAATTTAAATATTTTTTTAAAGTATTTATATGATATTTAATAAATAAAAGTTAAAATATTAAGTATATAATATAAAGTGAAATTATGTAGTTTTAATTTAAATGGTGTTTAATATATAAAGGAATTAATATGAATTCAAATATTTATATTGTATATTATATTTATATATATAATGATGCTATACTATGTATTAAATTAGTTAAATAATTATTTAATTATTTATTATATCTATATTTATTTTATTTATAGTTAAATTAAGAAATTGTTTTAGTTATTTATATAATATTAGATTTTACATAATAAATAAATATAATAAAATATGTGATAATAATTAAATAAATTATAAAATTTTATAATTTAAATTAATCAATTATAAATATATTTTAATATATAATTCACGAATAATTATTATTAATCAAATAATTTTTAATCTATATTAATTATTATATAAAATTTTATTTATGAGTAATACATAATTATGGTATTATATAAATGCATGAATATTTTTATTGTAGCTTTATAGTTTATATTTTTTTTAAATTCTCCTACAATTATCCATTTACTGATGGTTATTACTCGTATGTATAAATATATATATTATATTATTTATATTCGCTATTATTACTTATTAATATTAATTTTTATTAATGTTCGTACTCATTATTATTTAAAAATTATTAATATATTATATTAAATTACTTTATTAAACATAAATTACTATAATTATTATGAATTATCATCATTAGTTATAGTAAAGTGATAGTAATTATTCATATAAACATGTTAATAAATTATATTTAGTTATAAAATTACTTTGATTAGTGATAAAATAAAAAATAAAAAATTAAAATATACACATGTAAAATTTAGTATATAAAATTAGAAATTTTAAAATAAATATATAACATGACATAATATGAATTAATAAAATAATTCTAATATATTTTAAAAATAATAAATAATAAATTAATAAAATATAATTTAATTTTATATTATATTATAAATAATAAATTAATTATTATTTTAATTTTTCGGTTCAGTTCGGTTCAGTACAGTACAGTTTTGATATGGTTATAGGTTAATATCCATAATTATTTTATATTTAAAAAATTAGTTTAATTCAGTTTTAAAAAATAAAAAATTAATAATTTTTTTAATTTTTAATATTTCAGTTTAAATATTTAAATCGGAGTAGTCCTACTTCCAAATGCTAAGACAAAGGCTACCCACTGTAGCTTATGGGTTGTGGCTACTGAAAGTAACAGAACCTTGGAATGGGGTATCACTTCATCTGAAAATTAAAATGGCGTTGTATACGCGTAATTTATTACGTATAATAAATATTTATTATATAATAAATAATAAATTTAATTTAAATTATTAAAGAATTATAATATAAAATTAAAATAGCATAATATTATTTATTTTAGTGTTATATGTATAAATAATAAATTCATGATAATCTAATAATAAATTATATAATATTATAATTATTATACAATACCTCAAGTATACTAGATATACATATACTGAATAAAAGTAGATATTTTTAAATTAAATGTTTAAAAGTGAATATCTTTGAAAAAAAAATAGTAGTTTTGAATTTTTTTTTTTTGCTTTTTAAGATATTTCTTATAAAATTTAAAAATAAAAATATCTACTTTCCTTTTTCTTTCAATGATATCATATCCTCTCTCTTTTAAATCAATTTGCAACAGTTAACTTATAAATATACATCGAATACACAAGAAATCCTTATACATTATATTTTCAATTAATCTTAAAAATCATGTGTAAACGCGAAAATGAATTTTAAATAAATGGATATGTTAAGAGGACAAACTAGATTTACTAAGCTTCCTATTCTAGAATAAAATATATATATATATATATCCTGTTAATTTTTTTTATTTGACAAAAAATAAATATTTATGTCAGTATTAAAAGTTATAGAAATATATATATATATATGTGTGTGTGTGTGTGTGTGTGTGTGTGTGAAAGTAAAATCATTCTTACTCCATGTGAACAAGTATTACCCCAATTCAATTTATGCATTTCTATATGTATTTCTTGGATTTGGGGATTTGCAAAATAATAATTTGCTAACTCAATGATAAAAACATATACAATATAAATTAATATTTGATATATTTCCAATTAAATAAAAGATAGATAGCAAAAGTTATTATAATATTTAGGTATGTAAGTTGAAATTATGCGCTTGGACTAATAATTTTTTTTTACGCTTATAGGAATAACTAATAAGCAATAAGAGGATGGATTTAGATATGGTCGCAGTTCAACAATCATCAGTCTTATTTTTTAAATTATCGGTTTCAGTTTATAAAATTTTAAGTTTGAATTAAACTTTCTATATGACAGTTTAAAGACAATTTAAGAATTACCAATTTTAGTTTGAAAGTGATTCAAGAGATAGTTTGGGAATGCAATTCGAAGTGGCAATTCAAAAAGGGTTTACAATGGTTCAAGGTAGTTTGAAATAATTTAGGTGGCGGTTTATATATTATTTTAATTAAAAAATTATTTTAAATTAAGATTATTAAAAAATAAAAATATCGAGATTAATTTACTAAAAAATAATAAAAAGAATACACGAATAACTTAATTTTTTAAAATTAAGTTGCTTATATTTTTTTTTTGGAGCATAGAAATTAACTTTCACATATTTTTTTACTTTATATTTATGCAATTATTGAATATTGTCATAGTTATTTTTAATTTTTTCAATTATATTTTTTATATTAATTAGCATAGAATATTCATTAACTATATTACTCTATTTCTTGATCCAAAATTTGAGTCTTGGCTACTTTTTTTTTATTTAGAAATTATAATATAATAAAAATTGAAATAAAAAATAATAATACATGAGATAAAAAATTAAAAATTATAAAAATAAAATAAAAATAATAGAAATAAATTTTGAGTATAAAATAAAATAATTAAAATTATAATATAGAGAATATTTAAAAAGATGAGAGTGTAGATTATAGAAAATATTAGATAATAAATTAAAAAATATAAAATGTAAAAAATATTAAACATCATAATGTAAATGCAGACTGAAAAATAAAGAGAAAAATATAGAAAATTAAAATTTAAAAATGTGAAAAAATTTTAAAAAATATATGGTATTTATAAGAATAGTAAAAAATTTAAAATAAAATAAAATAAGTGTAACAACATAAATAAAATGTATTAATTTAACAATTTAAATCGACGGTTTCAAATTATAAAAATAACCAATTTGAAAGTTTTTAAAAATTATAAATTTAAACCAAACCATGGACGCAAGGTTTAGATTCTAGTATGACCATGATCCCGGTTTTGATAGATTTTGATTTTAATTTTGATCAATTTTAATTTTAACCTATTCAATTTTAATTTTAAATCCAACTATAATTATGTCTAGATAGATACTAGAGTTCCACTTTAACGCCATTCCACCGACCTATAATAGCAATAGGTAATTCGTTATTAAATTAAAATTTATTTATATAACATTTTATTAATTATTTAAAAAAAATTATATAGATAAATTTTAGGTTTCACTAATGTATAATTTGTTTCCTTCAGATTTGAACACACACACACACAAAAAAAAAATCTTTGCTTATATATTAATATTTGGCGATATTAAACTTTTCATATTAATTGTGGTATGTTTAGTGGCAACATTTTTATATTGCCACATATATATTTTTTTAGCGGCAAAGTAAAATGACGAGCTGTGTTAGACTTGCTGTTAAAACTTCTGCTGTTACTTTTTATTATTTATTATAGTGACTTATTATTAATGATGAATAATATATATCATTAATCTGCTCTCTCGGGGTTTAATATATTCGGTAGTTGATCCCAAAGAAATATGGTTAATCTCCTACCAAATAGGGATTCATGGTTTAAAAAAATAAAAAATAAAAAAAAAATATATATCATATGATATTAAATTCTGGCTTAAAGTTCTCTCAATAATAATGATTAAAAAAAAAGCATTATGTGTAAGACTAATTAAAATTGCATTCAAACGTGGACGATAATCTATATGCATATCCAGTCTTTCTTTTTCAAATTTGGTAGACTAAAAAAATTATTTTTTGATTTCTCATAAAAAAATAAAGTAATTAAATTCTTTTTTATTTGTAAAATCTATAAATAATGTATTTTTTTTATCCATTTAATTAGATGATTATCATTTAATAAATTTGCAAGAGACAAATTTTATCTAATTGCAATTAGAAATTATAATGTACAATTTATATATATACATATAATACATTAAATAATATTTCGAAATAGCATAGGCAAAAATGTTGGTGAATCCACCACGACCATACATGGCATTGTCTTAATAAAGGGTCAAGCATATGTAAAAGCTCCATGCACGATGAGATGGAGACATAAAAAATAATACACAGCATTAATTCTCTACCAACCAAAATGAATAAGGGAAACCAAAAGTACAAATGGGTCCCCTTCCAAATTACATGAAACTTTATGACAATTTCTGCTTTTCTCACTCGAAGCTTCATTTTTTTTGGAAAAAATTTTATTTATATTATATCTGCACCATATTTCCTAAGTATTTCTTTTAATTTTTCTGATTAATATAGTCTAACATAGGCATAACGATTCAATGCTTCTATATTTATTTTTTTCACTTGCTAATTACCCTTTTCTAACTCTAAAATTGAATATATGTAGTTAATTAGTATCATTATGTCAGGAAAAATTATATATTCTAAATTAAAGTACAAGAAAATCTAAATAAAAAACGTGATGAGGCTAAGGTATTTTGTTCTTTTAATTTATTTTTATTTTTTTAAAGCGTTCGAATAAAATAAAATATGGCAACCTTTATTATATCTTAAATTTATTCATTTGCTTATAATTTTTAAATTTATTATATACATTATTAAATTAATTAAGTTAATTTATTATATCCAATAAGTAAAAATTAAAAAAAAAAGAAAAGAAATACAATTTAAACTTTATATTTTTCCCTATTATCCTTTTTCACTTCATATTCATAGATAACAAAAAGGTAATTTATATAATTATATAATTTTCCTTTCAATGAATAATTATTTTACATGAGGATAATAAAAATAATGATTTAGGTTTAGAGCTAGAGATAGAAAGTAGAATGCAAGTGATATGGAAAAAGGATATGTAAGTTAGAAATAATAAATTTTAATTCTTTGTAATTTTAATATGTTGAACATAAATATACAATAAAATTAATTCATTGACATGTTGAATTACATTGAAAAATCTGCACAAAAATTTCTTAGTTCTTATTTTTGTTATTATTCATAGTTAATTAACTAAAAAGAAACCTTTGTAATAATAACCCATCAATTACCCATTCATGCACCTTCATAAACACACACACATGTATATATACATAATCAAAAAGATCGGAAAATTAAAAAAAAAAGTTAATTAATAACTAATTATGTATGACAAATACTATATTATATTATATAAAATTAATTAATATATATATTAAGCTAAGAAAGCACTACCATATCTTCCTTGATATAACAACAAAATCCTAGAGAGCTTTGAATGTCTTATAACAAAGACACCAAACTTAGGCAAAAGATGAAACAAGATAATAACATAAAACAAACATTAAAAAATACACTAAGGCAGTCATTTTTGGACTCTTTAAACTTCTCCATTCACACAACGTCTCTTTGCTCCTGCTGCTTGTCAAGTCAATAAAATATTTTCCTTTTGTCCTTTAAGACCACCTTATAATAGAAAGAAGCACACCCTTTCCATCAAAGGGGGAATTAATTAATTAATTATATTAATTATTAGGATTATTACACCAAAGGATTGGTTGTCGTGGACAATCCATAACCGTTGATCATACCAGTACTCCATGATCCCAGATGGTTTAGATACCCAAATGTGTCCTTCCCATTATCAGAGCAGCCTTGTTCTTGCCATTCAAGCGATAAAAGCTTTGTGTTTGGCTTCACATCGATCAAAGTCAGACCTTCATTCTCTTGATGATGATGATCATAAGGAACCATTAACCTTTGACACGTTTCCATGAAATTCCCATTACTATAATTATTATTCCCATCAATTGATGATATCCCAAATGGAAAATTTGGAGTAGCAGCTAACCCATGATTATGATGATGATGATGATTAATTTCTCCGAACCCATTACCCACACCCATATCACTGTTCCCCATAAAATCATAATTACTACTATTATTATTCCTAGAACCTCCAACTAAAGCTTCTAACTTACTTTCCATGCAATCAATAGTCCTGGTAGAATTTTCAAGCGAACCAAAAGCAGGGTTTGCTAGTGTGCCTTGAGTGGTAAGCAAGTGATTAAGATGTGAAATTTGGATCTGATCAGGAAATGAAAGGTGAAGATCGGTAGGATTTGTAATGTTATAGACATGGGAAGATGATGCAGGCGAGGATGGATTAATATGGTTAATGGGTTGATTATGATTGTGATTATCATTATTATTGGATTTTTTAGTACTAACTTTCTTGTTTTTTCTACAACCACCACCAACAGGGATGTTTCTTAAAGTGCCACCATTGGTCCAGTACCTTCTGCAAGTTTTGCAGAAGTACCTTGGCTGAGAAAGGCTGTAATTGTTGTAGTAGCAAAACTTGGTGTGAGTTGAATCACACCTTGGACATTTGAGAGCTTGGTCATGTGGGGGCCTGAGCCTTCTCTCTATTAAAAGTCTTGAGCATGTGAGAATATCACCTGATGGTGAAGAAGAATCCATTCCAGACTCCTCGTGAATCGTTCCCTGTTCTCACACAACCAAAATATATTTTGATATGGAATTCTGTCAGAACTTGTCAGTGAATAATTTATTCATTATTAATGGTAGGGTCTCTAAAGAAAAAGAAAAATTCTTTGTCCTTCCTAGCCTGTCTAGATAGTATCAGTAATAATATTGAATGCAAAACCCTAGACATTACCTTCGTTCTTCCCTAGGAATGGAATGATAAATAACTCTAAAGACTTACTGAAACTAAACCATCCATTACACGCCAAATACTTTTCAAAATGTATACATATGGTAATTTCCAAATTAAAGATTTGAAATTTTTTGTACTATAAAATGACATCCCATTTTAAGACTTCATTTATGAAATTGTCCCAAAATGGCATTTGAACTATATATGAAAGCAATTAACAATTATAATGAGAAAATAAATGTATTTATTCATACAATGAGTAGTTGTTTAAGACATTACCTGCAGCCAATCAGTTGAATCCATACAAACTTGCAAAGAAGTGAGACCCATTTGATTATACAAAAGAAGAGGAAACAAATTAATCACTAATGACAACACTCTACTGGTTCTCTTCAAATATTCGAACTTGTAAACAATTTTTTTTTAGTTCCTATATATCTGCTGATCTTCTTCACACTAAATATGCAAAGAAAATGAAAGGAAGAAGAGACAAAGAGAAATAATGAGTCTATTGTTTGTGACAGAAGTGAAAGAAAGAGAGATTTGGAATTGGATGACGAGTGGGTGTGGGCTGGTGAATAAGAAGGAAGAAAAAGGCACTACTCCAGTGTAGAGAGAGAGAGAGAGGGTAACTATCCCCTACTCCTACTACTCTGTAGCTACGGTCCATACACGGTCGGTGGGCTTAAACATTCGTGGGCCCTATGTTGTCTCTACCATCTTATGATAATGGTCCCACTCCGCACCTCAGCTTAGACTATATCGACGGCTTAGAGTTGATATTTTGGGAGGATGGGGACCGTTGGATTTATAAACGAAGAATACGTCAGAGATCATTCTAATAAAAGGTCCAGTGTTTGAGGTGACAGAAGCTAATAGAATGAGAGAATATTATTATTTATTATTTATTATTTTCGAGGTTTTCGATAAAGAAGTCATAAGCACTCTGCTTGCGGGGCCAAACGGGTGGACCCACTCGCTCTCCTCCTACAAGCAAGGGATTGATTCTCTCTTCTCATGCGCTTCTCACGTGCCCCTTTATTTCTTCTTAAATTCTGTTCTTTCTTTCCCATTTATGCCACGTTTGCAGTTTTGAAAGCTAGCTCAGCTCGTTTGCCAATTGGATGGGACGTTGAACCATATCAAATATGCACGAGAATTCCGCCTTTCAAATTTAATAAATATATTTATTTAATTAATATATTTATTTTTATAAAAAATATTAATTATCATCAACATATAACTACACAGTTACGAGCATAAAATTTTTAACTAGATTTAATACTATATATATTCAAAAAATATAAAATTACTGTAAGAGTGATAATAAAAAAATTATATAATTTTATTATTGGGTGTACGTGAGTTTCGACCTATATAAATTTTTTCTATTATTATATATCAATAGTTAATTACTGATAAAATTACTATTTATTAACAAATTTTATTCTATCAAAGAAAGCAAATTATATAGCAACGCTATTGGCCGGCTTAAGTTAATTAATTTCTATCAAGAAGTTAAACAAATAATCATCATTCATCACTTTAGAAGGCAATCGGAATCTATCTTCTTTTTTTTTTTTAAGTCGGAATAATTGTAGCAAAAAATTTATTCATGAAATGATTAAAATGAGAAGACGTAGAGGGAGGGAGAGGTGAAATTGGTAGGTTGTTGATAAATTTTAAGATTCAAAAAAACAGGAGAGCCAAAATCCAAAACATCACATAGTTAGCGTGAGGAATACACTCTAAATAGATAGGGGCCCCAAAGTACAAAGTGTCAGGTGAATAAAGTGCTTCTCTGCGCCCACGTTTCACGGCCTCCTGCTCTATCCCCTCCTACCTCCTTACTCCTTACTAATCATCATTTTTTTTTTCTCTTTTTAGGCACAGAATGAATAAAATGATCACTCCAATCATTATCATATAATTAAACTTATTCATTCCCACACTCATCATACAAACATCTTATTTATACCAATAATTAAATATTTGTGATGATTAATTTCGTGACTCATATTTTTAGAGGCAAATTTTTATGTTTTTGAAAACAATTTTATGTTTTCTCTATTTTTTTTAGCGAGCCAAGGAATAAGCTTGTCAACAACTATTATATTTTTCAATTTTTATTATTATTATCATGAATTAAGAGTATTAAGGTTACAACACACACATATTGATATATTAAATATTATCATAGTTAAAATAATACTTAAATGATAATCTCTTATTATATATTAGCTCTGGTACAATATCATTATTATTATAAATTAAAATAAGTTAACGATTATATGAGAGCATTAAGATCGCAACACACATTAGTATATTTGATATTATTATTACTAAAATATCTAACACCAAATATTTCTATAAAAGTCACTTATCATATATTAACTCATATATATATATTTATAATCCACGTGGAATTATCTTAATATTAACTTTTAATGTTTAAATCATTTTTTGTATGGCTAGAATTTCAACCCTAGTTATCAACAAGATTAGATGTCAATTAGCATTGATTACTGTAGTAATTAACAGTTGTTTTTTAAAAATAGAATGAGAATGGAACTTTTTTACTTTGTTTTTTGAAGGAAAAAGAAGATAGGAGACTATTTTACCATAATTAATTACAACCTAACCCATTTAAATATATATATATATATATTATATTATATGCTGGACTTGCAGTAGACATACAAAGGATTTGTGTCCGAATACAATATTGCCGCATAGATTTTTCCGGACGGCGACAAAATGGAATGTGTTCATATCAAAGGCCATAGAACAATATATTTTACTTCATTCATACGAAACCTGCTATATATATGTATAATATGAATATTAGGAGAGAGCAGTGGAATAATTTACTCAGCGATGGTAATTTTTATATACTTGGCTTTTTCCCCATTGCAGTCTGTTCTATAATTTTGGTAGCTTTCGAATTAGCTTCATTTTATTCGATTTATCATTACCTTCTGCCTAGTGTCAGATTCGGTGGCAATTTCTTTTCAATTATATGAAGCATTATTGGTTCTATTGGGCTGATTATTTCATTCCTTTAGTGCCAAACTGGTACATATATATTTAATAGCAAGCAGAATGTTAATTGCAATTTTTATTGGTTAAAAAATATTAATTATAATATGCCTCTTCATAAATGAATTTATAATAAATATTTTTTAGCCAATATAAATTTTTTTTAATAATTATTCTTTAAAATGACTGTAATTAATATTTATCTAATAGCAATACTGCTATTTCCACTACTTGAATATTTGTGCAGTAAAAATACAATATTAAAATTATAATTTTTTACTCTTCCGAGAATGAGATATGATGATAAAGATGTTTTATTTTCTTAATTAAAGTTCTCAAATTCGAAATATGAAACACTTTTAAACATTTAGAAAAAAAAAATCTTTGCCTACTTAATTGATTTCATATAAATCTAATTTTGTCTGAAACTTTTTAGACGGTAGGATAATAAATGATTAATATATATATATATATATATATGTAAACATATATAATGTGTTCTTAAAATAAAAAAAAATCGGAATGAGCAAAATTAAATAATAATTCATATGTGATCAAGATTAAAAAATGGAGTCCTTTTAGAAAATTCATTCTTTCTTTTCTTAAAAAAAAATGAACAATAAAGATATATTCCATCCTCTATGTATATATATTACTCCACATATGTATAAAAATATATATAGGCAGAAACTTCTTGTTGCCAACTATATCATTAAAACTTTTTTTTCTCCTCTCTTTCAGCAGAAATTATAAAGCATAAGAAAGTTAACTTAATCCATTTCCCATATTCTAAAGGCTGAGGGTTTTTTTTTTCATGACTCTAAAATCTGATCTGCTTCTTTTTATTACAGTAAAAAAATAAAGAAGGGAGAAAAGAAGAAAAAACAAATTTTATAATACACATAAAGCGCACAAGATAATACAAGAAAAAGAATAGGGTGAAAGAAATTAAAAAATGAAATCTCAAGGACTCAAAGGTGAACTCAAAATTCATAGGATAATATAGGGGGCAAATAGTCATGATCAATTCAAATTTCAAACTATAATGCGGCCTTTAATAAGAGAATAAAACGGTTTCAAATCAAGCATATTATGTTTTCGGATCATCAGATTCTGATTTTGGGGGGTCCTTTTAACTTTATTTTTTATTTTTTATTTTTCGTGATTATAATAATGGTCAAGCAATTTATGACCTCGTAAAGCGTGCAGTCAATCTGGGGGTCTTTTGGGGCCTACCAACAGGCTAGGTGGACCTCATTGTGAGTTCCTATTATCTCCCAAAAGCTTTTTGGGCACATGTATGGCAATGATGAAGCAATACCACATAAATTTTTGTTTATAAATTATATTATACGGCAGACGACGATGACCATTTCATTTGCCTTGAAAAGTTTCCAATGATGCCCACATAACTCTAGATCCAACGGCTCTTATACTTATTGCCATGCATATGATGACAAGTGAACCTACGTATTGCTCCTTATAACTCGAAATTCACATGTCTGTGAGACAAAAAGAGAGGACTAGCTAGGCTATATGATAGGAATAATTATACAATAAAATTATTGTATTACAACAAATTAATCGAATATCAACATGTGGCAATGTTGTAATACAATAAGTCAATCGAATGTAAAATATTGTCACATGTTGACATTCGATTGACTTGTTGTAATACAACGATTTTATTGTATACTTATTTCTGTGATAGAGATTTCATTGAGCTCGATTTGTTTGAACATAAATAAAGAATTATAAAAATAAAAAAAATATTATTTATTTATAAGTGTTCAGTCTTATTTATAGTTAAAAACTAAAAAATAATATCTGAAAGTGACAATGAATTTAAAAAATGTGTCAATATCGTAGGCCGCTGTGATTAGGTTATCTCCTAAACCTTGAGAGCTCGATACTGAAGGATGAAAAGCTCACATGGACGAAGAGCTTATCCATTATGAAAAGCTCATTTATTATGGCGTGGGTGTCAGAGCTTCGTACCTAAAAATAGTATCAATATCTATGACTGATGTTTAAAGATCCATATTTATCAATTACTAATTTTTCGTTCTTTGTTATTTAAGTTATTTAATTAGTTAGGCTAACAAATTTTCCTTCATTTTTACTTAAATTTTGCCCATATACAAATGTTTGATGAAAAGAGAAAATACATTAATGTGATGTACTATTTTATAAGTGAGATTATTTCTCAAAAAAAAAAATATTATATTTGTGAAGAAACTTCATTAATGCTGAGGATGATCCATATGATAACTATATCTTTTTCATGAGCAAATTCAAACAATGCTTGGACTTAGTTAAGATGTCATATTTGAAACGAGCTTTTAAGTACTTAATGGAAAAGGTGAAAAAAAAATCTATTAATTTATCACAAATAATTTTATAAAAATTTAAGTTAATTAATTAGATGGAGATTTGTAATTAGGTATCTAAATTTTTTATTTGGTTGGCTAATCCTCGAAACAACATGAACCAATGACAACCAGGAATGTTTAGCTTTTACTTTGCCAAAAAAGCTTGTTACAAAGGACATAGACTATTGAAAAAATAATAATGGTCATTATATATATATATATATATCTTTTAAAAAATATATCGGCTTAAATTATAAAAAATATGATGACAATACGGTCTGTGTTAATTAGAGAAAATTAAAGAGAATTTAAAAGCCCAATTTTAAGAGTTGTGATTCCATTATTAGTTTTGAGAATCGTGAGTATATTAGATGTGATTGAGTTAAAGAGTTGATTGTTATTTTTTGACTGTAATTTTATATATTTTTATTTTATTAATGAATTTTTTCCTGCAACACTCGCATATAAATAAACAAATTTTTGTGTATTCTCTATTTGCTTGTATTTTTAGTGTTGCATTGATTTTATTAACCCAAATAAATTACAGATTGATTCTATTAATATATATATATATATATACACTAATTCACTAAAGTGTTTAGTGAAAGGCAGAATTAGACATTAGACAATATCTAGCTCAGGTAGGTATATAGCATTGAGATGAGATTTTCTTTTATTAGTTTAATTTAGTTAATAATAATAAAATGATAAGCAGCATGCAGCCATGCTAGTTGTCGTGCATGTGAAAGATTACGTGTAAATGACAGGCCATGTAGATCTTGTCGGGCCTTGTTTTTCTCTTTTTTCCCCCCCCTTGAGTCTATAGTTGAGGCCACATGCAGCTCTCCAAATTCTATTTAAATAACCCTTGATTTGAAAATATTCAAGATATCATATCTGTTTAAAATAATTTTATATTCAAATTTTAATAATAATTTAATTTCAACTGGAATTCAAATTTAAAATTTATTGCATAGAAAATCAATTTCTTGTTTGAAAATTTAAATACTTAATTATATAAATTTGACGTAACAAAAGTAAAAAACCAAATAAAATTAATTTGTTATCATTTCGTCTAGTTTAAAAATTAATAGGAAAATAGATAAAGAGAAAACTTTTCTATTAAAAATTTTTATTGAATTCAAAAAATTATCCTATTAGTATATTATATATGTGACTTAAAATATTCAAGAAACACTAATTCAACAAATAAATAAACTATTAAAATGCAATAGATTGTCAAAAAAAAGACATAAACTAAATATATATATATATATATATACACACTCAAATAAACAGACAAAATATCATAAATGACTACTTGGTATGATAATACCATCGAAAATAATTAACATGTTCTGTTAAACTGTTTCATGAAAAATATTATACTTTCTAGTTTTGTATCAAAATTTCAATTCTTCACAGTTGCAATATCGCTTTGAATAGAACACCAAGAATATGATATGAATCTTGGCAGTGAGTATAATAATATATATGTATACCAAGTCTAATAGATATATATTATTGCATGCGCGACAACATACGATCTGGAATAATAATGTGACTACGGCGGCAGGAGATTTACGTACCGTTTTGCAAATTGCTTAAAAAAATTAATTATAAAAATATATTTTACATAATTATATAATAGAAATTATATTTTATTAAAAAAATTATATTACTATATTTAAAAAATATTAAAAAATATATTAAAAAAATATTAACTTATTTGATTATAAATTAAATTTACGGAAAGAATTTAAGCAATACCTAAATTATTTTTATAGTATTTTTTTATTTTATTATATTTTAAATTAAAGATATAATTAATTTTTGATATATAGATATTCAAATTTTTTTATGAAATATATTTTTTATTTTTTAAATAAAATATTTTATCAACTAATTAATAAAATTTAGTGGGTTCGATATTTTATTTTACGTAAATTATTTGTAAATAAATATAATATTATTAATTAAATAAAATTAAGTAGTAAATTTTTTTTAAAATTTTTATATAATCAAATGTATTATTACTGTGTATTTTAATAATACGTAGCAAAATCTAAAGCCACGGATATTCTCATTTTCTCACACCAAAAATTCTCACACGAATTCATTATTATCTTTACAATTATTTCTTTTTCTGCTATATTCTCTGTTTATATTTATTTATTTTACCATAAAATACAAATTCTTATATTGTTGGGTCCTACACTTGTGCATAGAAGCCGACCGTGCGTCTTTTGCTTCATTGCTTGTCTGCTCATTATGGACTTTATTCATTCCTCTCAATCAATATTTTTTTGGTTGGTGTACTCATTTTCATAATTTAAAAATCTCAAATTTATTTTTATTAAAATTTAAAAAGAAAGTTTAATCAATCTCGTGGTAAAAAATTTATTAGAAACAAATAAAATAAAAAATGAATTGTTAAAATCAATTAATTACTTTCAAAGTGATTATATTAAGACTTTGAATTAGTTGGGCTACTCTTATATATATGTGTGTGTGTGTGTGTGTATGTTATATAGTACCCACTTTAAATTAGGTTGAAATATATACTTAACAAAAAAAAAACGTTGTTTGGAGGGAATTGCATAATTATTAGTAGATGAGTGATTAATTATTTCAGGCTTTAAATTGACATTATAATTATTGTAACCAGTACATGATGTTAATAGTTCAAATGGGTAAAGTTTGCATGAGAAAATCATAAATATAACGATTGAAATTAAAGGAAATTTTTTTTTTAAAAAATGGAAAATTAAAGCCATGAAGATCATATCCTAGCTAGTCATATCTAATCCGACTTTATAATCAAATATTAACGACATGTTCTGATTTGTAATTAGTCGTTTTGGCTGTGTCGAATTAATTTTTTTTTTGTTGGTCAATGATTTCATTGAATCCTTTAAATTAATTATTATTAGCCAGTAGTAGTGGAGCACTTATATATATATATATATTACTATATCAAATTATCAATTTGATGTGGTCCAAATAAAAATAGATGGAAGAAAATGTGTGGTTTCACACAAAATTAATTTGAAGTTTTCACACTGATTACACGCTCCTAAAAGCAATATATATTTGCCTCATGATTTTATTCAATTGTCATATTTTTGTCAATATATGGCAGCTAGCTAGGTGTAGTTTTACAATGGGTAAAATTTCACTTATTGTATTTAAAATTCATTATTTTCTACTTTTCTCCTTAAATTTTCCTTAATGCAGACTAGGACTTAATATTTTTTTTCATCTTTCTACTATTAGATCTTCCATTTTTAATTTTTTTTTATTTTTATATCTTCACACTTTTCACAAAAACTATCATTTTCTTTATTATTTTTTCATCTTTACTAATTTAACATATTTTATAATGCATTTGATTGCACCGTAATTTTAAAAAAATTGACTATAAAATTCTCTTTGACCAACAATATCACATATATTTATAAATAATTTATATAAAATAAAAATTAGGTCCATTAAATTTTATCAATCAGTTAGTAAAATATTTTATATAGAAAAAATAAAAAAAAATTATTTTAATAGAAAAATAGATTATAGAGTATTATATCAAAAGATAATTATATCATTGTTTTAGGATATAATAAAATAAGAAAAATATTATAAAGATAATTTAAGTATTGTTCAAAATTTTTCAATCATAACCAAATAAATTAACTTATTTTTTAATCTAATTTTTTATTATTTTACTATATCTTTCAAATATAATAATATAATTATTTTTAATAAAATATAATCTCAATAATATATATTTATAAAATATTTTCTCAGTAATCAGTTTTTTAGTAATCTACCAAATGATCTATTAATAGAATAATAATAATTAATTCTTATAATAGTTGTATCAACTTATATGATATATAGCTTTTTATACTCATTATAACATTTTTTTTAAATTATCTAGCCATTTTATTCATCTATTAGAAAAAAATATATTAGTTTATTTTAATGATATATCATAATATTAATTAGATATTATAGATAATAATTAAAATAAAATAAAATATTTTAAAAAATAAAATAAATAATTTTTTATTTTAAAAAAATAAATATCAATTATTACAACCTTTATGATTGAATTTGCAGAATAATATGAGAAAAGAAATACATGCAAAAATTTTTAAAAAAAAAGACAAAAAAATTGCACAAACTATGGTGAAAAGAGGAAAAAAAAACTATACCGAAAATAAAAGAAAAAATTGGCCTTTGGAGTGAAGGAAAAAACAAAAAAAAAAAGAGAGTGTTAGTTTATATAAATGACTTCTTAAAATTAAAATCTTTGAAATCATATTTTATAAATCTTGTATTTAACATGAAAATATTTCTTATCTAATCAGAATTTTTTTTTTTAAAATTTAGTGATATTACCAAATATGTACGTTTTAATTTTCTTCTCTAAAAAAATCTAAAACCAAAAAATAAAAATTATTTAGAATACATCCTTAAGTTTTTATGTTCTCCTTTTTTTTTTTTTGATATATTTAAGAGTTTGGGGAGTCTATTTGTACTTTGTTGTCAATACTTTATTAATTATAATATCTTATTTTTAAAAATATATAATTTTAATAATATATAATTTTTTTAACGTTATAAAGGGACAAAAACAGCACACACTTCACCACAAAAGGTTAATAAGATTTATAAACAAATTTTAAATTAACAATATTATAAATATATTACAAAACTTTAAATAATCCTTAAAATAATTTTATAAATTTTTTATATCGCTTGAAATAAATATATTCTTACTTAAAAATTAAAAATAAATAAAATTGGTTGGCATATTAACAATTTAAATAGGATCATAATTCAAATTAATTCGAGTAAAAATAAAACTTAAAATGTACATATTTTTAAAATTTTTAAGTATCAAAAATTAAAAATTAAGGAAAGTTGAAGGGTATTAAAAATTTGAGTTATAATTGTGATATATATTTTAGTAATAAAAAAACATAAAATTTATAAAAAAATTTAAAAATTTAAAAATATTTAAGTGAGATTGTGTGACATTTTAATAATTTCAGTAGAATTATTAATGCATATATATTAGTAAATTTTTTAACAAATTTCAATGCCTCGCTCGGTGGCCTGACTCCTCCACTGATCACAAACAACAATATTACATTTCTTTATTAATCTAATAATAAACACGTTAACATTTTTTTTTTCTTTTGGGTAAATAGTTAATAATATTTTATTTTATGAACATAACGAAGAGAATTTTAATTATTTGACTTGTGCAATATTAATCTTTAATTGATTATCTTAAGTAGGTCCACGTTGTTCCTGATATCTACCAAATATAACATTGATAAAGATTGGTAAAAGCTATTGTATCCTCTAATTGGATACAATTAATATATGGTGGAACCCCCCCTTTGTAATTTTGTTTCTACAAATTTTCTCGAGTCTTAATTGTTTGATTTACGTAAGATTTGCTTTTGACATGCAATTTTTTTTTAAAAAATTAATCTAGCTTGGTTATTTGGTGAACAATTAATTTATTAAAAATCAAATTCATGTGTCTATCTTTTCTTTATATCACAAATTTGTTTTATAAGATGAGTAATGTGTTGCACGTGTGGATGGAAAATTAAAGTGGATGAATTATGGAATTAATAAAGTTTGATTAAGGTTTATGTAATCTAATTATTTTCTAAATCATTGACTAGGATTTTGGAAATTAATTAGATGTAAATTTGGAGTTAGTTAGAACCTAAATTATCCACTACATGGTAGGAATGTGCATGCTTGCTTTTTTAAAGAAAAAATTGATAATTAAATTTTGTTGACTATGACTAAAATTATATTACATGTAATGGCATGACTTCCGCAAAAGACCAAAAAATTTTGTATGTGATAAATGGGTCTTGATCCCAATTTAAAAAGATAGCCATATATTGGACGAAGCCTTAATTAATAAATAGGTCATATATATACATATATGTATATATGTAAAACTATATATCTTTTAATTAATTTGTTCATAAATTTCCTAATTAATTAATAAAATGGTTTTGCCATATATGTTTACTGCAGGCAAAAATTATAAAAAATATACTTGATTTATATAAATATATGATTTTATAACTATATATGCTTTTGAAGGAGGTAATAGGGTGTAATTTATATAAATTGTAAACTATACTCATTTGTATGTAAATAAATGAATGAGTATTTTCGTTGAAAACAATATTACTCTATGACATATTATTATATCCAATGTTTGTATTGAAGAAGTTTAAAGATTTTTAATAACTTTATTGGTTATGTATATATTACATACTTTAATATTATATAATTTTATTTATTCCTTATATATGTATTTTTTTTATCTACTAATAAAATTTATTTTTCATTTTTTTTTAAAAAATATACATGGGAAGATCCTTAAACTCCAAGATTTTGCCACGAGACGATGAGCTTAGAAAATATCTTAATCCCCTTTAGCATTCTTTTTCATGGAGAACCACCTTCTATATGGAAATGAAGATATATATTCATAATTTGATTTCTACGATTTTTCTAGATACTTTCAGGAAATCCATTTATTTATTTTTATAGAGTCCTCCATCGTCTAGAAATTTGATCACTTTCAGGGGCAATTCATAATATTCTTACCTGGATGGATTATAAGATATTAAGGTAGTTGAAGCTTTAGGTGTGCAATAGGCACTAATTAGTGGGCTAAAAGACAAAGGCCGTGCAGTGATTATATTGGAGTCTGGCGCATCGCGCAGGTAATTAAATCATTGTAGGTCAGCAACGAGGTGCAAGTTATTTTGTTTCATTTAGCACATAGTTTATCTCCTTTGATTCTTTGAATTTGTTTTTATCAAAACAACAGGTTTTCTATTACTTGGTAAGATCTACGTTCATTTCGAATATATATATATATATATATATATGTATATATGCATGTACATATTCAATTGTAATTAATAGTTCATAATAAATATGAAAAAACAATTATAAAATTTGCAATTATATATATAACATAACACTAAATTAATGATGGAAAAAATTCATTTCAATAAATTGTGAACTAAAATTTCATTTATAAATAAAAAAATTATTTTTATTTTAGTATATAATAAATAAATATATTTTATATGGATCTTAACAATATAAAAATAAATTCACCTATCGGACTAAATTCTAGTTAAAACATATAACTAGAGCCAAGGCATGAGTTAAAATATCTCTCTTTTTTTTTGAATTTTACAAAATTACACCCAGAAAAATACGAATGTAAAAAAGATTCCAAAAATACATAAACAAAAATTCTAAAATTACAAAAATACAAAATGCCATCATCCCATAAAAAGCTCCGTCAATATTTGAAATTATGTGTTTTATATATATTACAGATATATTATAAAAATTAATTTTATTTTAAATATTATTTTATAAAATAATGATTTTAAGTGAAAATAACATCATTTATAAAAATTTCTCAAAACAAGAACATTAATAACACTATTTTATATATTGTATATTATATATATATATATATTATAAATATATTGTGTTACAATCTTTATATATCCAAATATATCATGTATGTATTACATATATGTTATTTTCAAATTTTTATATATTGTACAATCATCATATATTATTTAATTTTAGTGTATATGTTATGGAAATGATATCTTTTAATATTTATATATTGGTTGATTAAGTATATATATAGCGAATATGTTGTTCTTTAGCCTATATGTTGCTTTAATTATAGTATAAGAATTACAAATATTTTTTTAATAACGAAGAACCCCCTTCTTGTCTAGATATCAATAATACCTTTTTGGAGGTAGCATCAACAGCTAAATAAATTAAACTCTGAGAGAGTTAGCCCAACAGTCCACCATTAAGGATCTCCATTTTAATACGAGCTTCACTAAAGTGGCTCTTCACCTGACACATGCAATACAAGATGCTATTGAGGTGTTACTTAAACCTGATGTTCAAACTTACGATCTCATTGTCCTACGCGAAGAGTTTTACCAATCTTTATAACCCATGGTGGGTATTATTACATATATTTTATCTTTTAATTTTTTATATGTTGTTTTAATTATAGTATATGTATACCAGTATTTTATCTTCTAACATTTATATATAGTGTATATTTTATGAATACGTTATATATATGTAGTGGATATGTTGTATTACAATCTTTATATATAAATAAACAATATAAATACACATCAAAATGAAATAAATATGATTAAATAAAACTATATAAATTTAGAAAATACAAATTAATAAGACTAATAAAAAAAATTGCAAAAGAAAAAAAAATCATTTAAATCATTTTATTAAATATATAAAATGTAATAAAGTCGATAACAAAAAAAAAATCTACTATGACTGTTGACAAATACCAAAATTAAAATTAAAAAAATTACAAACACAATAAGATTATTTATAATCTTCTATGCCTTTAGTATCAGTCTTATATGCCCCTGCATGTCCATATAATTTGATTTCCATTAGTAAATTATTAAAACAACTTAATTGTAGAGTAATCTTTGAATCTAATTCTGTTTTTGTATAGGACCGCTGTATGGGAAAGACGATTGGAGGTGATGAATCCAATGGCTTGTATCTTCTCTCCTGTCCAACAACATCCATTGCCCTTACTTCTACCATTTCTGTTGACCTACTTCATAGTCGTCTTGGTCATCCTAGCCTCTCCAAACTTCAAAAATTGGTTCCTGGTGCCCCCACAGTTTCTCCTCTTGAGTGTGAATCATGTCAACTTCGAAAGCATACTTGTAGTTTTTTTTCAAGGTCTTTAAATAATAGAGCCTCATCTATGTTTAATGTTTTTCATTCAGACATATGGGGTCCAAGTCGTGTTAGTACTATTTATGGTTTTAAATATTTTGTCACTTTCATTGATGGATATTCTCGTTATACTTTTACATTATTTTGTCACTTTCATTCATATCAACTTGGAAAGCATACTCGTAGTTCTTTTCCAAGGTCTTTAAATAATAGAGCTCCATCTATGTTTAGTGTTGTTCATTCAGATATATGGGGTCCAAGTCGTGTTAGTACTATTTATGATTTTCATTATTTTGTCACTTTCATTGATGAATATTCTCGTTATACTTGTTTTTAACGAAAAATAGATCTAAACTATTTACTATTTTCAAGAATTTTTGTGTTAAAATTAAAAATCAATTTGATGTCTCCCTCAAAATTCTACGGAGTGATAATGCACGAGAATATTTATCTCTTCCTTTTCAAGAATTTATGGCTTCACAAGGAATCAATCATCAATCTTTTTGTACTTATGCCCTTCAGCAAAATGGCATTGCTGAAAGAAAGAATCGACATCTCATTGAAACCACCCGCACAATGCTTATCTATCATAAAGTGCCACTTCATTTTTGAGGAGATGCAGTCCTAACTGCATGTTGCTTAATTAATAGGATGCCCTCTTCAGTACTGCAAAATTAGAATCCTAATTCTATTTTATTTCCCATTAAACAATCTTATCCTCTCTCTCCTCGTGTATTTGGATGTACTTGTTTTGTTCATAATCATACTCCTGGTAAAGATAAACTCCAAACCAAATCCATTAAGTTTGTCTTCTTAGGATATTCTTGCCTCCGCCAACAACTTCTCCTACGCTAGTCTTGCCTCTAACAGAAGAATCTGCTCTACCTATTGCTCTTCGAAAAGGTATTCGTTCTTCTCGTAATCCTCATCTAATTTATAATTTCCTGAGTTATCACTGTCTTTCTCCTTCATACTATACTTTTTATCTCTACTTTGTCTACTATTTCTATTCCTAAATCCATTGATGAAGCACAGACTCATCCTGGCTAGCAACAAGCAATGGTTGAAGAGATGACTGCTCTTCATGATAATGATACTAGGGAGCTTGTTCCATTACCATCCAGGAAATCTGTGGTTAGTTGTCGTTGGATTTATACTGTCAAAGTTGGTCATGACTGAAAGATTGATCGCTTAAAAGCCCGCTTGGTTGCCAAAGGATATACTCAGATTCCTGGCCTTGATTATGGTGACACTTTCTCTCCTGTTGCAAAGATTGCCTCTGTCCGTCTTCTTATTTCTCTTGCTGCCATAAATCACTGGCCTATTTACCAGCTGGATATTAAAAATGTCTTTCTACATGACAACCTAGTAGAAGAAGTTTATATGAAGCAACCGTCCAGCTTTATTGCTCAGGGGGAGTATGGGTTAGTTTGCCGATTGAAGAAGTCTCTTTATGGTCTGAAACAATCTCCACGCGCATGGTTTGGACAGTTTAGTTCTGTGGTTCAAGAATTTGGGATGCGTAGAAGTGAAGCAGATCATTCAATATTTTATCATCACACAGCTCATGGCAAGTGTATTTATTTGGCGGTATATGTGGATGATATTGCAATAACATGTGATGATAATGAAAGAATTGCTCAACTCAAACAACATCTTCTCTATCATTTTCAAACTAAAGACTTGAGAAAGTTGAAGTATTTTTTGGGTATTGAGGTAGCTCAATCATCTACAGGTATTGCTATCTCACAGAGGAAATATGCCTTAGATATTTTAGAAGACATTGGGATGCTGGATTGTAAATCTGTGGAAATTCCTATGGATTCAAATGTTAAACTTGTTCCTGGACTGGAGGAGCCACTAAAAGACCCTGGTCAGTGTCGAAGGTTGGTTGAAAAACTCAATTATCTTAGTATCACGCGCCCAGACATCTCCTTTGTAGTAAGTATGGTAAGTCAGTTCCTTCAAACTCCGTGTAATAGTCATTGGAATGCAACAATACGCATTCTTAAATATATCAAGGGAACACTAGGACAAGGTTTGTTATATAAAAATAGAAGGCATGCACAAATTGTTGGATATTCAGATGCTGATAGGGCAGGTTCTCCCTCAGATAGACGATCAATCTCAGGGTATTATGTAATTTTTGGTAGGAATCTTATATCATGAAAAAGAAAAAAGTAAGATGTTGTAGCAAGATCAAGTGCAGAAGCAGAATATCGAGCCGTGGCTTTAGTTACCTGTGAACTTATTTAGTTACAACAATTGTTTTGAGAATTAAGACGTGAAAATATGAGTCCAATGCAATTAATATTCGATAATCAAGCATCACTTCATATTACTTCAAATCCAGTTTTTCATGAAATGACAAAACATATAGAAGTAGACTATCATTTTGTCAGGCAAAAGATTGAATTCGGATGCATTGTTACCAATTTTGTTAGTTCAAATAATCAATTGGCTGATATTTTTACTAAAGCTTTAAGAGGAATTTGGATTGAATACATTTATCACAAGCTAAAAGCTTATGATATCAATGCTCCAGCTTGAGGGAGAGTGTTGGAATATATTCTTAATTTATGGCTTTATTTAAGTCATAATGTTGGAATATCCTGATTTTATGGCTGTATTTAAGCCACTATATTTGTCTTTATTCTTTTTTTTTTCTATTTTCTGTATATTTCTAATAGCAATAAGATTAGTTTATAAATACCAATTCAAAACCTATTATAAATTCAAGAGATTAAGAATAAGAAGATCAGATTTATTTTAAAATCTTCAATATCTTTTATCAAGAAAAATTGAGGTTGTTGACATGGACAGCTATGATACTAAATGGCTTCAGAGTTATGTCATTGCATTTCACAGTATGACATGATCTGTTTTTAATTCTGGATATTTATTGATATGAATACTCTTCTAAAAGCTGATATCTATCCTTATCTTCTCACCTTCACCGGCTTGGGATTTTTAGTTGTTTGAGGGCATTGCAAGAGGGAGATTCTGATGAATTTCACAGAAAACTGAAAGGTTCACAGCAGGTAATTTCTTTTATGAAATTTATTTTCATGGACAGGCTGCTGATTATGCAGGATTTCCTGATGTTTTATGTGTATTAGGAGCTTGTGTGGTCTGTCTCTTGTGCAAGTGAGGAAAGCACTGAATACATCTATTCAACAGTAATCAAACTTCAGGTACTTAATATTTCATATCATGCATTGCTTCTCAGTTATCTGCATATCTCTGAAGATAAAGAAGTGATAAATAATGCATTAGCTCTTCCTCTTTGGGCTTTAGTTAAAAGATTCAGTTCTTCTTCCCCCGTCTGTCTGTGCACAGCTGTTATTCCTGCCAATATACTTAGTGTTTTTGATTAATTCCAATTGTACTCAGTGCTGCAAATTGCAGTTTCTATTTTTATCATCTTCTGTGAGGTTCAGTATTTCTAGTCAATCTCGGTAGCCAACCAACATCTGGAAGGTCTATGGTTCTGCAAAAGGCAGGAGAGTAGGGGGGCAGGAAGGCAGTTTATTGGTGGTTTCTTACTACTACACATTGCACTTTGGTGATACATGAGGTCTTAGAAGCTAAATTTTCTTATTTAACAAATATAATGCTCCAACTCAGACTCTTGGCAGATTCTTTATCATCTTGACATGGCATGGCTCATACGTTGGACATCATCTCCAAGTGAAGCAAAAAAAATTTATCCTAAGAAGCTGCAAACTTTTTCAGAACCTGTAATACCTACAATGGAGCAGGTATTCTTCCTTCCAATGACTGCAAATAATGTTCTTGTTTTTCAGTTGTGTTATTCACAAGTAATTCTCATGAAAGATTTATCAATATATATCAATCTGTCCAATTTCTTATGAAAAATAAATGTTTCCAAGCATAGCCATGGTAAACATCTAGTGTAATTGTCCAATCTCTTGCATGTAGGAGATAATGTTTTTTAGGAAAGGAAAAGCTTGTGGTTGTAGGTATTCTGATGTCAAAACCCCACGAGGATATTCTTGTTGTATGTACTTACAATCAGGAATATATTTCATCTATAAACATGGGCGATGCTAGCCCTGGGCATTGGTTAGTTATGACCTGGAATTGTCTGGGTGGAACTAAGATGAAAGCGGATCTAAAACTGGAACTGGGACTGCCAGTTCTGGCAACATAGACTGCAAGCAACTTACAGAAAGGGCAACATAAAATGGCTCAGATATCCTGCACAGAGTTCAATGTGGAATGATGCTTTTTTTTTGTCAGATGTGTTTATCTGTATATGACACTCACAGCCACAGATATTACATATTTCTACGTGTAGATATATGTATGTATTTATATTTTCAGTCAAAGGAGTATGGGGAATTTTGTTTTAGTAGAGTGCTTATGATTCCTGTTATTGTCTCTTGAATGGAGTCTAACGTTTTAGGGTTTTTTCCCCAACTCTGAGGGAGATACTGATGGACCTTGAGTTTGAAGCTTAATATGAAGCTATTTCCGGCTCTGGTTTCTACTGATTTGAAACCCTTGAAATCTTGTCTTTGAAACTCTCTACCATCTCACCAGCAATTACAATGAAACATCCTGTAAAATCCTTAAAGTTACTGTTTCATGGGTGCTGTTCACAGTAACTGGGCCTTTACCATGCTCCATAAAAGGCTTTCAAACTTGATCATTCTCATCTTAATAAATTTTATCTATGCTACAATATCATACTTTACATTTTTGCCTTAATAGTCCCCAAACTAAAATCGTTTGTAAAAACATTTGCAGATGCTGTGCATTTGCTTTTGGGAGTTTATTAAATGCCTCTGTTGGACTCAGAGGGCAGAACAAACTCACAAACACAGCATACTGTCAGTGAGAGGTTCTGTAAAATAAACCTTCAAAGAGCTGCTTTTCATTCATTTGTTCTAACTCATACAGTTAAGAGTCCACATAGCTTCAGGTACAAAAGAATGGTCCATAATCACCCATGCCTCAATCATAATCTACTTTGCTTAATGTAACCTCCAATTGGCTTTTCTAACTAACAAGAAAGATACACTTTTACCTAACCCGACTTTAAAGCCTGCTATTCTAGCAAGCTTTTATAGCAAAATTCAAAATACAAGTTTCTCATTAAAATACAAAAATAAATAGAGAGCATCAGATTTATGTTTTTGAATTTCTATGTAGTTGTCATGGTTGAATATGGATTGGAGCAACATTTTGGAACGGACACAGCTACACATGAATTTGTTAGAACCATTCATAGCATTCAGACGAGTTCTACTTCAGATCTTGGGTTGTAACGAGTGTTCTGTGCAACATCTTTTGCAATCTACAGCCACTCTTCGTAAGGTAACATAACATTGCTCATATCTTGAAATATTGGTTAATACCATTCTGATTTTTGCTTCGTTCCATCCATGATCGACAGGGCTCTAGGTTTTCTCCAGCTGCTTCAGCATTGCATGAGTTTAAGTTTCTTTCTGCTGGCTCTGGGGAGCAAGAATCGCCTTTGTATTGGCTTGGAAGGGTACAAAATTTTCGCTTCTGTTTTCCCTTTATCGTAGAAATATCTAGTGTGTTTCTTAAAAAGGCTTTACTTAGATGGCCTCTTTTGTCATATTTTTTATTTTTTAAGTTTTGAGGGATGTGAAATGGTTAATATATTGCCTAGGTTATATCATAGTGCTCTCCTCTTATATCTGAAATTCTCTTATTGTGATGTTGGATGGTAAGAATATTTTTTTGAAACAATTAATTGAACTTACATTATTATCTCCTTCTCAAATAATAATGTTTTGGTGTTGAAGACTGATATATATTTCATTATAATATGATGAAATGAAATAATATTTGAAAAGAAACCTTAGCACAATGGTAAATATTATCGCCGCGTTATTTAAGGTTACGAATTCGAATTGTAAAAATAATTTTTGCTATTGCAAAAAAAAGTTACATACAATAGACCTTTTGGGTCCAATCCTTCCACAAACCCCACTACGATCCTAAAATTAATCTATGCTGTGTATGCCTTCATTTATTTAATCATTTGTCTAACACCATGTAACGTGAGCACCAGAGTTTGCTTCATGAAGCAGAGGCGAATGTATTTGAACTCTAAGCCTCTTACTCTAATCAAGAATTACCACGGATCCCAAACGCCTGTGCTTTTGGGTGGTCTGTGATTTTATTCGTTTAATCAATTAAATTTGAAAATTTTCTTTTTCAGCAAGTTCATCTGAAAACCTACAAGCAACATATGAACTTTATACTTCCACCAAATACTGTACTTACATCATATTTTCTTTTTTCGTGGGTGAACATAATGGCATGTATGTTGTCAAGTACTTTTCTTTTCTTTCAATTCCTTGTTCTGTATGCTATTTATTTTATCTGACACTGGCTTGAATCTATATCCCTTAGGTTCAATTGTTTCCAGACATGATAAATCATATGTAGCATTTTTTTTTCTGCCATGATTACTGTGCTAGAACTTCCTGCTACTGCTATATCTTTAAATAGGTCTGTCCGCATCTAGTCTTCTCATTTGGTTTCTGTAGATGGTTCATTTTTGCCCAATTCCTATACATCAAATCTACCATATTTCTCTCTCTCTCTCTCTCTATATATATATGTTCCCGAGATGTTATGCAACGATGAAGACAAACTTTATTATAACAATTTAAACAATGACAGCTTGAAGAAGCAAAGTTACTGCATGCCGAAGGTCAGCATGAGATGGCCATTAACCTTGCAAAATTCATCTCACAGAATTGTCATTCAAATGAAGAAGCTTCGGATGTATATCGCTTAGTTGGGAAGTGGCTGGCAGAAACTAGATCTAGCAAGTTGTATCTTTAACTTCAGCAAATTACTTCTGTTTACCATGTTTATAAATTTCAAATTCTAATTTTTCATGTCATGTTTTAACTATTGCAGCTCAGGAACTATTTTAGAGAAGTATCTGAAAAAAGCAGTTTCTCTGGCTGAGGATCAGAGATCGACTCACAAAAAAGCTGTAGAAAGACAAAGCCAAACTTATTTTAATCTTGATGCTTTATTTAGGTCCTATGAGGAAAGGCTAACTTCTAGTGAATGGCAAGCTGCAATGCGTTTAGGGAAGCACAAGGTGTCACATTTACAGAGAGAGGGAGAGAGAGTGTGTGTAATTTTTATTAGTTTCATATGCATGTTAATTTTTGCAGACCAATGAGTTAGAGGCACTTATTAGGCGGCTTAAAAGTTCTGCAAAGGTATATCTGAATCTCAGATCCAACTCCTAGTCTTCTTTGAATGTGCTTTACCAGTGTGATAAAACTTTAGATCTTATATTTTTAGGGGGACAAGACTGACTATTCGGCAAGGATACTAGAGTTGCAGAAACAACTTACAATGGATAAGGAAGGGGCTGAAAAACTTCAGGTATCTATGCTATTTTCTCTTTCAGGAACGGTTCTTTTAATGTATTCTAATAAGGCTATATTACATCTGGAAGTGCTATTGAAAAACAGCGATCCTTATAAATGCACCATACTGCATGCATTATTGATCATTGAAATTGGAAACCTGATAGTAGAACCATGGATTTTTTGCTTTTGGTTGAATTGCATATGGAGTCTTGTTGAGCCATTCAGTTTCTGTTAATGTTGAAGCATTGTGTGTTATACATAATAGATTCAAATCATTGTTTAAATAACCTTCCTTCGACCTCTCAGGATGACCGGGACAATTTTCTCAGCCTAGCATTGGAGGGATACAAACATTGTCTGGTCATAGGCGATAAATATGACGTGCGAGTGGTATGTACTTGTTATGCCATTCCTATGTTTGAATCAGAACAAAAAGGAAATATACTATGCACTAGTTACAGTGGCTGTGAGCTGATATTTAATTAGCATCTGATGATGAATAATAGTTATTATTTATTACTTTTCTGGTGCCAAATTTACATAACAGCATTTCTAATAAATCTTAACTTCAATCTAAATGCTATTGGCTTGTGGCATAGAATGTTTGTTCTATTTCATTTTTATTCATCAAATCAATTATAAAAATCATGCTATCAAGTGAACTTATTATATACTGCATTCTTATTAGGCAAGATATGTTGTTATCATTAAGGGGATTAAAAAATCCTTTGACAATCAAATATATATGTTTTCAGGTTTTTCGACTTGTTTCCCTGTGGTTCAGTCTATCTTCTAGACAAAATGTCATAACTAACATGATTAACACTATCAATGAGGTAATGATCAATGTTCAATGGGAGGTTTAGTTTGAATTCCATTTCTGAAAATTTCTATTTACATTCATTTGCAACTGTTTTTCTCTTATCTCGGATAGGTCTTTGATCCCTTTCTGAACTTGCTTGTAGGTTCAATCATATAAATTTGTCCCATTAGCTTATCAGATTGCTTCAAGAATGGGTAGCTCAAGAGATAGTGTGGGGACTCATAATTTTCAGGTTTCAACTTTTTGGTCTTTTATCTTCTTCCCCAATCCTGTTAAAATTGGAGTTTCTAATCTATAGTTTGAATTATGCAGTTTGCTTTGGTTTCCCTGGTGAAGAAAATGGCCATAGATCATCCATATCATACAATTTTTCAGGTAGGCAACAGCAAAAGTTGAATTGACTGGCCTAATTTAATGAAGAGATATTGCCTGGCATATAATTTCTATTCACTTCCATTTAATCTAGAGGATTTTGAAGTTCTTGCTTTTGAAATGAAACAGAGACTGGAAACTCGAAATCTTTTTACTATCATAAATGAACATGCAATGAATGAATTTGGTTTTGATACGAGTGAACTTGGGTGAACGTCATATGTTACACGTATCACTTTTCTGCATTGCACATTTTAACTTTCTTTTGTTGCTAGCTTCTAGCTCTGGCAAATGGTGACCGTATCAAAGATAAACACCGAAGTCGAAACTCATTTGTGGTGGATATGGATAAAATAATTTCAGCAAGAAACCTTCTAGATGAGCTATCGTCATATCATGGAGCTGTTATTGACCAAGTAGTAGAAACAGTTCTTTTTATTGTGCTCTTTCAGAAGCTTGTTCTCGCATCAATGTTTATTTTTGAACATTGTGGTCTGCTTTTGTTATCCATGCAGATGAAACAAATGGTTGAGATCTATATAAAGCTTGCGGAACTTGAAACAAGGAGAGAGGTTTGTTAATGCATTTTGAAGATAAAAGCATATTCAGTACCAATCATCATGTTAAAAGATCTTGTAAATAATTGTGATTATGTACCATATTTGTTATACTCTATATTTAGAAGTTTACGAGTTGTATTAGTAATCTTAGGAATCATTATTTATTTTTTTTCTATATTAGGGTAGTTGAATAGTATATTTCTCCTTAATTAGAGAGATTATCTGCCTTTCTTATTCCTAGTTGAGCTCTTTAAATAGTTGTACATCAATATAGAAAAACTATGCAGCCTTCTTATATTTTTTGTTCACTGTTTTTACATCAGAATTTGTACACTTCACAAATTTTAATTCTACTGAGAGGGTGTAGAAAAGGGAAAGGGGAGAGAGAGGTGCTGATGGCAAACAATTACTTAATCCACATGTCTTGCAGGACACCAGCAAAAAGGTGGCACTACCAAGAGAAATCCGCAGTGTTCGGCAGCTAGAACTTGTGAGTTCATATGGCACTATCATTTGATTTCTGTACTTCACTTGAAAGCAAAAACTATTGCTGGCAACATGATATATTTATTAAGAAGCTGCACACGTTTCTTGTTCTTGGTTGGTCAAGAACTTGCTTACTGCAGTAATTTCCTATTAGTATTGTATTATTCTCTTCTGAGGTTTTTTTCTGGCCCTCAGGTACCTGTAGTGACAGCTAGTTTCCCAGTTGATCATAGTTGTAACTATCATAATGGTTTATTCCCGTACTTCACAGGATTAGCAGATTCGGTTATGTATGTCCTCATGATTTGAGAGCACCTTCACATTTACTTATTATTTTGTGCTTTTACTACAATAACCATGCTTGATGCTATTGGTTCTAACATATCAATGCTATATGCAGGGTAATGAATGGTATAAATACCCCAAAAGTGGTTGAATGCCTTGGCTCTGATGGTAAAAAATATCGACAGCTAGCAAAATCTGGAAATGATGACCTTAGACAAGATGCTGTAAGAATTCAAAATTATCCTTTCATTTTGATGTCCATTTTGGCATTTATTGATAAAGTTTGATGGCCAGGGAATTCTCTTACCTTAATTGAGGTGCCCGAGTGGTGATAGTGCATGTTTCTTCAAGGACTATATAAGATATTACGTGCCATTTACATGTTTGATATATCTGGTAAAATATCTTGCAGGTTATGGAACAATTTTTTGGTCTGGTTAACATATTTGTACAGAATAATAGAGATACAATGAAGAGAAGATTAGGTGTGCGTACATACAAGGTATTGTCTTTCAATATTTGGTTGATTTAGGTTTTATTTTGGCTTTACTTCGATTGAGGAAAAATTGATGCTCATGATCCATACACGTTTGTAGTGACATGAACAATATTATTCATACATGTCACATATTTTGTTTCTCAAATATTCTTTTCCATATTTTCATGTCCTGAAGTATCAACATAGTAATACAGTTACCATCACAAAGATGTATGGTGGTAATATTTGCAGGATGAACATAATCATTCTACTGGCTATTTCAGAATTTGATTATCTTATAGCTTGTTTCTGATGAACTGTACCATAACAGTAACGGCAATGATTTCCTTGTATTCTTTCTTCTGCTTTATATAGAAAAATATTATAATTGTTGATATTTAGTTTACGCAATCGTAACTAGTACATTGTTATTCATGAAATAGGTTATTCCTTTTACTCAAAGTGCTGGTGTTCTTGAATGGGTTAATGGCACTCTTCCCCTTGGAGAATATCTTATTGGAAGGTTAGTTGCCGCCACGTTGGTTTGATGGCATAGATTGATTGCTGATCTTGTAACATGGTTTGAGTAATTTACTTATTTTATTAAATTTTCAGCATGAGAAATGGTGGTGCCCATGGTCGCTATGGAATGGGAGACTGATCATTTACCAGATGCAGAGAGCACATGTCAAATGCAAGTATCATATTTCTGTTATTTTTCAAAATATAATAGTTCTATCTCCATTCACCCATGGATCTGTAATAGGTTTAAGGACATTCTGCAAATTATTAGAGCAAAAAATGGTTTTTGAAGCTGCATTTACTTGTAAGGAAAATACAATATGAACCCGATGTTTAAATTATTGCAGGGAAACCCTAATGTGGAATAAGTGTCAGTGTAAGATTTCTTTAAGTATTTTTAGTAGGTAGAGTCAAATGGCTGGTCAAATTAAAAACTAATTATAATAATAATTTAGTATTTAAAAATATAAAAAATGAGCTATATACTTCTCATGATGAAGCATTTATTACCATACAATTATGACAAAATTTTTATTTGTCAATACAACTCAACAGGAAAAAGACAAGCGTAAAGCATTACAGGAAGTTTGTGAGAACTTCAGGTTTGTCCTTATTCATAGAGAAATAACCTATTTTCCAAATGTTTAAGCTTTGTTGAGTTTTTAACTCAGTTGACACATAATGCAGGCCTGTCATGCATCACTCTTTTCTGGAGAGATTCTTGCAACCAGCTGACTGGTTTGAGAAGAGACTTGCGTACACACTTAGTGTGGCTGCTAGTTCAATGGTCAGTTATTCTACCCTTTCTTTGAGATTATTCTTTGTGTCATTTTGAAAATGAATTTTTCTTTTTGTTTCTCCCTCTTTGTCTTTAAATTTTTCAGCCCCCTCCAATTTGAATCTTTTTCATTCTATTTTAGCCAACTAACTTCCACAATATTCCACATGTATATACCATGTTATCTTAACATGAACTATGCCGCACTCCACATGCTTTAAGGTTGAAGAGATGGAATTGTTTACTGGAAGCTTGTTTTCATTAATTTTTCTAAGTGGAATCACCTCGTAATGCTGAAAATTTGCATCTCTTCTTAGTGAAGTGACTGTTCATGTTATGATACTGCAGGGGTCGTTAAGTTATAGTTTAATTTTCAGGTGGGATATATTGTTGGCCTTGGAGACAGACATTCCATGAATATCTTAATTGATCAGACCACTGCAGAAGTTGTTCACATTGATCTTGGTGTTGCCTTTGAACAAGGCTTGATGCTCAAGACACCAGAGCAGGTTTGTTTTAGACCTTGCATTTTCTTTCCAGCTTCATTTGCATTATCAATCATTTTTACTATCTATTTTAATTTTTTTTTTCTTGTCTTCTTTGGAGCAACTTTGGTAGGTTCCATTCAGATTGACAAGAGATATAATTGATGGTATGGGGGTTACTGGAGTAGAAAGTGTTTTTAGAAGATGTTGTGAGGAAAACTCTCGCAGTTATGCGGACAAATAAAGAAGCGTTACTTGCTATAGTTGAAGTATAATTGCTTTGCTGAAGAATCATTCAAATTACATTATATTGCTCCTGTATTTAATGATAACAAGTGGGAATTTTGTTGCAGTTATTTATCCATGATCCCTTGTATAAATGGGCTTTATCTCCTCCGAAAGCCTTGCAAAGTCAAAAGGCATTTCTGCATTTTGGCCCATATTTTGTAAACTTAAATAGGGGCGGAACTGGATTTCAAGAATTGGGGAGGGTCCAAAAATAAAAATGAAAAGAAAAAAACATTAAGCTTGTGGTGGCAATAAAGAATTTTTAAGTATTTAGGTGCCATGTTACAAAAATATAATTTTTAGAGAATCTGGAGCGGTATTTATTTTTCTACATAAAAAAAATGCAATATACATATAATAAATTAAATTTTATAAAATTTGGAGGGGATAAACGCATATGTTTTAGAATTATGCATACAAAATACAGAGGAGTGAAATTTTAAAATATATGGTGTGTGGGGTGGGTAGTTGGGACCATGGCCCACACAAGCCTCCACCTAGGTCCGCCCCTGACCTTTAGTATCTGTTGTTTGAGTCATGAGATAATAAAATATTCTTTTCTAGGATACGTATGGAATTGCTGTTCTTAACTGTGGAATTGTGGGAAATTTGGATGAAACTAGCTCATGCCTGTGCTCATTTTTTGTGACTCTCCTAGGGTGATGGGTAGTTACTGATGGGGGCATGCATGTCATATGAGATTTGCTATTATCTTCGCTTGCATTTTTTTTTTCTCAATTTACTTGTGCCCAATTCCCATACTGCTGTGTAATGGCTTCTTAATCCTTTCAGATTGCTTTGATTGTTACAATGAAGTATATTTAGTATTTCTAAGATGACCATATTATTATCATTTTTTTGTTTTTGTCTGCTTTGTCAATTGATCATTGGTAGGAAATGGATGATGATCTTGAGACAAGTTTGGAAGACTCACAAGATGAATATGAAGGGAACAAAGATGCTGCCCGTGCATTGATTCGTGTTAAGCAAAAGCTAGAGGGATATGAAGAAGGTGAACTAAGAAGCGTACATGGACAGGTAATTGTGGCATGAATGTTTGTCATTCCTCTTGGTAAAATTATGTCTCGTCTATGTTGCAACTTTAAATTGGGGCATGAATGTTTCCCTTTCCTATTGGTAAGCAAAAGCCAAACCAGTTCATGGATGTGCATGGAAGACTCTATTATCTTGTTTTTATATTGTAAAGCAGTAATGTATATTGTAACTGGTTGTCGTGTATCATGTCCTCCTTAAATTGTGTCGATTTGGCAATCTGATTAAAACTGTGTTTTGGAACACAATTTTTTTTTCATTGCAAAAGTCTGTTTGAGACTGCATTTTTAACTGTCTCAGCGTTTATTATGTTTTTCTGAACAGCAGTACAATGGTAATGATATATGGATGATGTGCTCGGTCAGGCAACCAAGAAAATTTACTGATTCTGTGAATCATTATATCTGGATAAATGGTTAATATATTGATGTAGGACAGGGTTGCTTGCTTGGTTTAGAGCTAAGTTTTATATGAAGGATAAAAATGAAGAGGAACTTATGTGGAAGTAAGGTTTGCTATGGGGGGTAAAAATATGACAAGAAGATGAAGAATGACAGGCTGTTTTGTATTGCAGGTTTTTCTTTTGGCAGTTAATTGAAGAGAATTCAGGGTTCTTTTTATGCTGACATTAAATTGAAGAGAATATTTAGCTGAGCTACTTTTACATTTATTAAATGCTGAACCCTGCTGCACTAGGATAAAGCTGTGAAAGAAGATTGAAGATGCTGCAATCAACAGCCCGGTCCATTCCAGGGAGCTGAAAATTACTGAAATGTCCCCCTATTAAAATTATAAACTCGCAAGATCAGCTGTCAATTTACTTAAATAAGCCATATGAGGAAAATGATATCTCAAATGACTACATGTAATATCTAGATATTAGTTAAGCATTGTCAAAATCAAAATCATTATTCCTTGTGCTTAATCATCCACATGTGAAATGATATTTCTCGAAATATTGAATAAGGGTTCTGCGCATTCATATAATGTGAACTTAGCAACAAATGGTGGGCAAATTTTCTGCTCAAAACTGCTCATCGAAGTGAGGTCCAGGTCTAGCAGTTCTATAATATCTCTCTTGATTCTACCTGCATTTAATTGTCTGTTTGATCCTCCTGGAAAACCAATCTGAGCTTTTTGAAGGAATAAAATAGTATTTTAAGAAGTGGTCAAACTAGAAACTGAAAACCTCCAGGAAATGTTATATCTATTCAATAGACTTTTTTCAACTTGAAGCCTGGAAGTGATCCAAGGTTGGTCATTCAAGTTTGAAGAATGAACCTGTACTGTTTGTGCAAGGATCAAAAACCTTGTTTGTTATTTGCTCATATGTCCTAGATTGTTTAAACATGCAATATAATAAGAAATGTTATTTCTTTTGCAGTTTAAACAGCTTATACAAGATGCAATTGACCCGGAGCGATTATGCCAAATGTTCCCTGGATGGGGAGCTTGGATGTGAAAAATATGATGATCTCTCCACCTTTCCCAGTGGTGCCCAATCATATTGCACAGGCGGTTTTTAGTTTAGTTTTATAAATCCAAGGCTGTTGGGTATCAATGGTGGATGTATAGTGACATTTTTGGAGAGATAAGCAATGCATGTAGAAAAGTATTAATGTATAAACCCTGTAGTAAAATTGAACTATCTTTCCCCCATTAATTTTTTGGATACTAATCTAGTGAACTCTTCTCAATGCTCTGTGAAAAATATCCAAAGTAACATTATGCAGTACGGATCTTTTGGTTCGATCTCATAGTTGTGTGGATTAATGCGGTTGAGGGTAGAAGATAAAGTTCCATTAATATAGACTTGAATAAAATCAAATTTTTTTTACAAAATCAAAATTTTTTTTGAAACAAAAAATTTATAAAATTATAAAAATACTGTACATTATTATATTTTTACGGTTTATAATATATTATACATATATTATAAATATATTATATATATGTTATAAATTTCTTCAAAAAAGTATAAAATTGAGTTTATTTTAGATATTATTTTATAAAAATAATATCTTTAATAGAAAATAATATAATTTGATAAAAATTTCTCAAAAACAATTAAAAACATAATTTTGTAATATAGTTTTTTATGTCTTTGGATATGTGTATATGTTATAGATATATTGTGTATATATTGTACATACATTATGTTTTAGTCTTTATATATTATTTAATCTTATATTGCTTAATTATAATATATATTATAGATGTGTCTTTTAGTCTTTATATGTTGGTTAATTGTAGTTTATATATTGTAGATAAATTATAAATATGTTATGTATATTATAGATATGTTATTGTTTGTTCTATGTATATTATGTATATGTGTATATATTATTTATATATTTATTTTTTATATATAATAAAAATATAATAATAAAAATATATTTATGAATAAAAATATAAATAAATATTAAAAATTAGAAAAGAAAAAGAAAACTAACATGACTTTGAAAAAAAAAACCAACTTATTTTTTAAAACATCAACTCAAAAAAGGTATTTCATGTAAATTTCTCAATAAAAAATTGGGTTTTTCACAAAAATACTTATAATATCAAAAGTTTTTTAAAAAATACTGTTGATATAAAAAATTTTAAAAATATGTAAAAAATTTATAAAAATATAAAAAAATTATACTATCATCATATTTTATAATTTGTATATGTTATGTATATCTTATAGATATATTATGTATATGTTATAAAATATTTTTTGAAAAAATATAAATTTTGAGTTTGTTTCATATATCATTTTGTAAAAATAATGCCTTTAATAGTAAATAATATAATTTTATAAAAATTTATCCTAAAAAAATTTAAGAACATTATTTTGTAATATAATTTTATATGTTATAGATATGTTATGTATATATTACATATGTTGTATATATATTATGCATATATTATATTTTAGTCTTTATATATTATATAATTTTTATATGTTTAATTATAGATATGTCTTTTTATTTTATAGTGTATATGTTATAGACATATTACAGATATATTATGTATATATTATAGATGTCACCATTTGTTTTTTCCGTGTATCATGTATATGTTAAGTGTAAGTTATATATGTTTATTTTTTACGTGTATAATAAAAATATAAAAAATATAAAAATACATATTAAGAAAATGAAAATAAAAAAATTACAAAAATTTAAAACAAAAAAATTAACATTAAAAAATAGAAAAAAAAAATCGCATTTGAAAATTTAAAGTGTAAACGGTAATTCGTGTAAATTTCTCTAAAAATTTGAGTTTTGACGAACTGGGCTCTAGGCCTTGAGGACAATTAAGGGAAAGAGCAAATTACATCAAATTCCTCAAAAACCTCTTTACTTTTCATATATACGGCGCATGGAAGGTTTTTTCAAATTTACGTATTTAACGTTAATTTTTCTTTTTTTCTTTTTTTTTAAATTTTTTTAAATTCGTTTTTTCACGATTTTTTTAATTGTATTTTTTATATAAAAAAATTTTTATGTTATATTTGTAATATTCACATAAAAAAATAAACATATACATAATATATACGCAACATATATAATATATATATATAATACACACTCAACAATATAAAATACATCTATACATCTACAACACATCAACATTACATCTATAATAAATCTATAATATATATACATAATATTTTTAATATTTATTTAATTTTATTTATTTAATTTTTTATTCTAACAAACACACAACATTCGTACAATATTCATATAATATTCAATAATTTTTTATAAAATATGAACAATTTAAATAATAAATATATAATATACTCATAATATCTGCAATACATCTATAATATATATAATACATTTATAATACATCTACTATATATTTAAATAACGAAATTATATATTTTTTTATTTTTTCATATGTGTAATATATAAAATTTTTATTTAAAAATAATTTTAATTATTCTTACTAATATATTTTTGTATATTTTATTTTATTTTTATTTTTTAGTGTTATTTTTTTATAGTTAAAAATTAATTTTTTTTTTATGAAAATTGTGATTTTTATATGATGAAATTTAATTTAACTATTTTACATATTTTAGTGATATATCTTGGCCAAGTCCAACCTATGAAGTTTGCATGCATATAAATATAGAAAATCAAAATAATAATCTTTGACGTATTTGCATATGTTTGAAAAAACCTACCGAGCAATTATTAGTTATATCAATGACCTCAAAAGTTGCATAGTTCCGTTTCAAAACACGTACGAACACAAATGGAAGAAATTAGTACCAAACCATGCGCATGCCAATTATAGTTTCTCTTATTGGGTTAAGAGTATGGACCAAGAAATGATATTCTACTGCTAAAATATAGTGGATTTTAAGCTATTTTCTGCTCTGTGAATTAAATCACTTAATATTTCATTATTGCTTGCTTTATAAAAAGCTCTTACCCTTCTTCTACTTATTTAAATATTAAATACGCCTATAGTCCAAAATGTAACTAATTTTTCATTCATATTTTATTAATTGCAATAATAAAGACGTGTATTACTTGAAGCCTACGTTAGGTAACTATCGGTTTCTACCTTAAACCCACTGGAAGCTATTTCCTTTTTTTTTTAAATTTTTCCGTACGGTCCACATCAGACTCGATTGTCTCCAACTTTTCTTTTCTTTTTTTAAAAAAAAAAAAAAAGATTCTCTGCCATAATCCTTTTTACCATATTTTTTTCACCAGTGTAAATAGTTCAATTATTTCACTTAACTTTTACTGATTTTAGTCTACTTTAGCCAATTTATCGCCGCGGTTGGAAAATTGCAAACCCTCCTTTCAAGAGAAGTTCCTTGTAACTGTGGGTTCTCTACACTTGCCTCAATTCGCCCACAAGTTGCCGATTAAGTAGATCTTTTATTCTTCTTATCATACACCATTATTATTTTGATTTTTTGGACAAATTATTTAGAAAAAAAAAATTCACCATATACGCATGAATAGCAGTAACCATTGTGTATATACATACATTATTAATAAGGATATTTTCTAATTAAATGCACGTATCAAAGACTTCTTGTTCAAGATATATCGTATTTAATTTAATGTTTTAATAACCGATTTCCTAATCAAACTTCATAACTGAAATATCAGGAAAAATATAGTAATTAACAATAATAACAAGAATTAATAATTATATTAGACTTAAGTAATTAATAATTTTATTTAAATCTAAAAATAATTAATAATAATATAATTATAATTAATAATTATATAACTAATAATGAATATAATAATAATATAATTACAATTAATAAACATAATTTATAATTATATAATTGATAATAAAATTAATAATAATAATATAATTATAATTAACAATAATATAATTAATAATATTGTTATTGTTAATTATATAATTATTAATAATAATTATACTTTAATTTTAATTATTATTATTAGTTATATACTTATTAATTATAATTATATTATTATTAATTATTTTTAGATTCAAATAAAATTATTAATTACTTGAGCCTAATATAATTATTAATTCTTGTTATTATTATTATTAATTATTAGTAATTATATAACTATTAATTATAATTATATTTTAATTTTAATTATTATTATTATTGTAATAATAAATTTTTTGAATCGCCCACATATATAGGAGGAAAAAAAAAGTTAAAATTTTAATTTGGTTAAAAATTTTAAAAAATAAAAAATTTAAATTAAAAGTTTAAGTTTCGGTTTGAGTCAAATTAAAACTTAAACTTTTAATTTAACTCAAAAAATAAAAAAAAAATTAACTTCAAACCAAAAATTCAAATTTTAATTTAGTCAAACTAAAATTTAAACTTTCAGTTTAATTCAAAACATTCGTATGTCAATGATTAGGAGAACAAGTTTTACATTTTAATAAAATATTAAATTTTCTCCAATATATTAGTAAAAGTCCCTTATGAAATATTTTATCACACTAATATCATAATTAAAAAATAAAATACCGACAGTGTCCGATGTCCACGTGTCAAGAAATAAGAAATACAAGGACAATATAGGAATTTAAGGCAAGGTTCAAAATTCGGGGAGTCCTTCGAGGGTACCGCCTTTATGTGCGGCTGAAACGACAGTCCGAAAAACTATTAGCCGCCAATCGGAAACATATATAAAACAAAATTAAAAATTAAATTAAATTAAAAACAAAGAGGGTTTGGGTTCCGTTAATTTTGAAGCGATTGAGGCACTAGTCAACTTGCCAACTCCCTCCTTTCTCTCCAAGCAATCAACTTTGCATACGACCAAATACTATAAATCTTCCCATTCAAATTCACACAATACCCGCATACCTATTTTTTATCTTCTTCCATCTCTACCTGTTTTATCAAACTTTCCTTCTTCTGTCTTTTTTTGGTCAATTTACATCTTTTGATCTGAGTTTTTCTTTTTCTCCTCTGCTTTTGATTTTTGATTAGTTGCATAACAATATATTCACCTTGTTATTGGGTTTGATTCCTTAGTAGCATAGGATTCTATTTCATTGTTTTTTTTTTGTGGCTTTATCGTACATATTCAACTTTTCCATTTTTAGATAATTTTGATTATGGGTAGCGTCTTCATTCGTCGATTATACTTTCTGTAATCACTTCAAATTTCTAATGAGGCTTTTCTTTTCTCTTTTAAATGTGAAAATTAATTTTATTGTATAGTTCTATAGCAGTTCCAATCCAAGATTTTTTTTCTTTCCTCCAATCTCTAGATTTTAAATTCCATTTTCGAACACTGGTGTTAGTCGGCTATTTATTTATTTAATTTTTAAGTATGGAGTACTCATCGATTCAAGCGGGAAATACTAATGAAGGTATCACACATGAGTTTTTTATGGATTTACCTTCTGCCAATTTATCAAAACATTCATTAGATAATGTTTCTGAACAAACTCAGAGCATAAACTCGGATTTAGAAACCGTCCATGACCAAGAAGAATCAATCGTTTCTGACGGCGAAAGTGGAAATTCTGGTCAGTTTCCAGAACTTGGCGATGGGTTGGTTCGACTTTTCGAGGGAGACAGGGTCTATGATATTATCAAGCGAAGGTTCCTTTCGGGTTTGGGTTTGCTTGGCAAGCAAGCTACAATCGTGGCCGTTCATAGGCACACATATTCTGGCGTTATGGGACAAGCCAAGATGCAATCTTTCCAGATTTACACGAAAGCAATGGAGAAAAAATGCGTTGGCAATGCAAATTTGAAATACGCTTGGTTTGGGGATTCAATAGAGGAGATATGCAAAATCATGAAGCATGGTTTTGCCCGACAGATTAATGACAATAATGGATTGTATGGGCGCGGTATATATCTTTCTCCTGATAATTTTACTCTAGAAAGGTAAGGAAATGTTCTGTTCTTCTTTTATTTTTGTTTTGTTTATTTTCTCTAGTTTCAAGCATTTTGCAATTAGTTTTATTGTCTTAATTTGTTAGTATTTCTTTCGAAATTTTAGCGTGTTTTTTCTTCAGTTTGAAGAATTTGAAGGTTGATAAGAATGGTCTACGCCATCTTTTGCTGTGCCGTGTTATACTTGGTAAGACAGAGATCGTGCGTCCTGGTTCTGAGCAGAGCCATCCTACTTCAGAAGAGTTTGATTCTGGTATAGACAATTTGACATCTCCCAAGAAATATATTGTGTGGAGCACACACATGAACACTCACATTTTGCCGGAGTATGTCATTAGTTTCAAGGCTCCTTATTGTTTGAAAGGTAGGGAATTGAATCTTCAATCTTTATTTCTTCAATGATCAGTTAAATTTTGATAGGCGTATGATTAGAATTTTTGTGATCACGTTTCTTTGGTTATTATGCAGGGTTCTTTAAGATTCGAGAGTCTCCTGGAACACCAACTTCACCATGGATGCCATTTCCAGCTCTTATTGAATCCCTTTCAAAGTTCTTGCCTCCTACTTCTATTGGTGTAATTGCAAAGTACCATAGAGATAACAGAGTAAGTTATCCATTTGAATTCGTTGTTAGACATTAGGGGGTGGGGGACAATTTGAGTGTTAGTATGATCTAACGTATTGAACTTCTGTTCTCCAGGAAAAGAAAATTTCAAGGCAAGAACTAATACAGCTAGTGAGACAATTGGCAGGGGACAAATTGTTGATTGCAGTAATCAAATCCTTCAGAACTGAGGTAAGACTATGTTTTTCATATTATTGTTTATTTCTTTCTGGAGAAAGATTTTGAGCACTAAGGCATGGCTTAGGATTCATTGACACTAGAAGCAATGAAGTAAACAAATAATTGGTGCCACTTGATCGAGAATCGAATAATTCGTCTTGTAGTTCCTTGTCACCTTTTTTTATACGATATGCACTAATCAATGAATATCTTTGAACTTATACTTCAATTTTGAGCATGACAAGATGCAGTTGTAACAGTTCATTGTTTACTGGAGCCAACAATTTTCTTGAATGAATGATTCATACATCAATTGGCATTTTGTGTTTCATGAGTTTCTAGAAAAATTATCTGGTCCGTGAAATTTCTATATTCTTCAAAAGCATAATGGAAATCTGAGTTGGTTTGAAATGTTCCTTAATGTGTATTAAGTGCACTAAATGTTTAGTGCACTGCTATATATTGTCATATAATGCAAAAGAATATGTATATATGATAATAATGAAGGTGGGTGGAATAAAGTGTCCATGGATTGATGCCTTTATTTTCTACCTTTATTCCGGAGCATTATTTTTTGGGTAGAAGTCATCTCACTTGTGCATGATTCTTTTTATCAAAATGAACTTGTTCTTATCAGTTCTTGAATATGAGGTAAGATTGGATGTCAATGGAGACTTAATTGTCAATTTCTGGTATGAATCATGTTATAAATCTAATTGATGAATAATTCATATTTAATTGTTCTCCAGCAAGTTAAAAGGACTCAACTACTCAAAAAAGCAAACAAAGGTTAAATTTGTGAGTCGGGAATCACAGAAATCATGATGAGAGCAACAGCAGCAGCAAGGGAAGCATGGAAGGTTAGGTGAAGAACTGACACAAATGTTAAGAACTGACACACAAAGCAGAGAAGGTTAGGGTCCAGCACCGATGCAAAGGGCATATTTTGGGGGTTTAGAATTAGTCTTCCACATTGTGTACATTTACATGTATATGACATGTTATTGTCAAAAACCATGTGAAATGAAAAGGCTTAATACACATTTAACACCTTGTACTTCAAAACGATTTGTCACTTTATCTCTATACTTTTTAACTAATCACTTAATTTTAATCACTTAATCTCTTAAACTTATTAATTTCATAACAAATAAACTCCTAACTACTGAGATGGCAAGTTGAGTGAGTATATCTCCCACAACGCGCGTGAAGAAATAAAATTTATAAAATTTATAAAAATTAAAAACTAATTAATTAATTTAATTAATGTAATTATATTTAAATTAATTAATTTAATTTAATTTTCTCTATTTTATATATTTTAACAAAAAATAAAATAATTATAAGTTAAAAACTAATTAAACAAATTAAAAATTAATTTTCATAAAAAAATGAAAAAACCAAAAAATCAGTGTTTTTAGAACCGGACCGGTCATTGAACCGGTCTCCCTACTGGTTCATGGTCCGACCGGATTGAAACGGTTGAACCGAATTTTTAATTTTTTAATTTTAATATTTTATTAAGAAAATATATTTTTTAAGTGAAAAAAAATAAAATTTTATTTGAAAAAAATAATTTATTTTTTAAAAAATTATTTTTCAACCGATTTTTGGTCAAAACCGGCCTGTTTTGACTGGTTCAATTTAAAAATTCGGTTTTTAATCTATTTTAAAAAAATACGAAAACCGAACTGGACTGGCAGCCAGTTTCCGGTTTAACCGATCCGACCGGCCGGTCCGGTCCTGTTTTAATAACACTGCAAAAAACTTTCTGGTTGAACCGGGCTTCTAGTTTGTGTTTGTGAAGGAAACAACTTTCCACGGCCAAGTCCAAGCAAGCTCGCAACTACTACAACTCCGATTCGGCAAAAAGTAAGGATTTCAGTGGAGAAATCACCGTACGTGAAAAAACCGTCACTGTTAGGGCTTACGCCCTCATCTATGAGCGTGAAGTACTCGTCGCTACCTTTCGTAACCGGATATCACAAAGCTGCTAAATCCGGCTCCAGTGTGCCCACCAAGGACTTGAACAGAGACAGCAAGGGAGGATAAATAGAAGCAGCGATGGCAACAGAAACAGTGGCAACAGAAGCAACAAAGACAAATTAAATTTCAAATGACCCAATCTAGCAAAAGCTCATCAACATCGTCATCCTCCCATAAATTTACTCATCGACACCTTCTATTTAAATTTACTCAATTCACAAAATCAAAGTAGATGCACAAAAAAGAAAAAAAAAAGGTTGATTTTGAGCTCATCTTTATGTTGATTTACTGCAAAATGAAAAAAAGAAAAAGAAAATAAATTAAAATGAAAATCCAATGGACTCCCCATCATCAATTTCAGATGATTTATTAAAATGAAACACCATCACTAAGAGTAGATTCATTACTGTAGATTGTTTTTTTTTTCATTCAAATGCTTCAAAAATTGGTTGATTTGCAATGAGACAAGCAAATTTGTGATAAGGATAAACTGCATGGAAGTCAATTTGAAGAAATTTAGGAAAGAGCAAAAAATATATATATATATATATATATTTTCATTTGTATAATGATATGTATTTATTTTTTCTTATACAGCACTTACGTGTATATGATATCAGCACAATTGTATATCACAAACTAATAGTTGTGTATTTATATTAAAATAAGGGGCTATACCTAAATAAATAATTGAGTTTAAGGTACTTAGTAGTTAATTAAAAAATATAAAAAATAAAGTGGTTAATCATGTTAAGTATAAAGAGGTTAAATATGTATTAAGCCAAATGAAAATAATTATATAACATGTCTTTATGGCCCAAATAATTTATGTCCTCAATATATTGCTTCTCTTCCAATTTGATCTTTTTTTAATGACATTTAGATATTTTATTTCAAAAATATTATAGATAGAAATATTTATAATTTTATAAAAAATTTAAACAAAATTTTAAAAATACTTCATTCTCCATTAAAATAAATATTTTTTTTAAAATATCTTTTCTCTCCCTACAAATATTAGTTTTTTTTAATTTTTATCTTTTTTTTAAACTTTACCATTAAATAAAATATTCTAATAAAATAATAAAAAATTAAATTATAATTTTTACAAAAAAATTAATTTTAATTTTAAAAAATAAATAACACTAAAAAAAAGTAAAGTATACAAAAATATATTAGTAAAAATTATTAAATTTATTTTTAAATAAATTTTACATATTATAAATATGAAAAAATAAAAAAATACAATTTCATTATATAGATGTGTTATAGATATTTTAAGTATATTATATTTTTATTTTTTGGTACGTGTATTTTATGTAAAAATTATTGAATATTTGTGAATGTTATAAGAATATTGTAAAAATAAAAAAATTTTAAAAATAAAATTAAAAAATATTAAAATATTATGTAGATGTTATATATATATTATATGTTATATATATTGTATATATGTTTATTTTTTTATATATATTAAAAATATGATATTAAAAAATTATTTTTAATAAAAAATTTAAATAAAATAAAAAATTATAAAAAGAAAAAAAAAGAAAAAATAATGTTGAATATTTAATTCTGAAAAAAAATAAAAAATCGTAAATTTTAAAATATATATATGCCTTGTTTTTAACTTGAAAAACCAAGGAGGAAAATACGTACTCAGCGTAATTTCGTCCTTTTTTTTTTTTTAATATCAGAGAGTTCACTGTCCAATTTGCTAAAGATCGCTCATTCGCTACTGGGCTAGTGCTCTCAGAATGGGTTTGTCCAGGTTAGTTTTCCCGAGACCCAATTGATAGTAGTCCGTCATTATGTGGCGCAATAAAACTTGGGCCAAGTTAAATTCCAAGCCCAAGGCCTATTTAATCATGTTTCTCTTCTTAAACTATAAGCCTTCGTAGAATTTTGTTTGGGTTTTTGATAAAAATATTAAAAAAAATTATTATTATGTTTACAAATTATTTATTAAAATATAAAAATTATAAAATATTTATCAAAACACTGAAATTTTATTAGTTTATAATAAATTTATAATAATTTATTATGAATTTATAAATTTTACATAGTTTATTATTAATTTGTTATGAGATTAAATGACTAAAATATTTCTAATAAAAAAATAAAAATTTAAAAAAATAGGAAGGTTATCATTTTCTTTTTTTAGATTTCTTCAAAAATATTCTAAAAGTAAAAAATATATATTATTTTTTTAATTTTCAATTTTACAATACTCATTTTTCAGGAATGTACGTTTATAAAAAAAAAATTAAAAATGTAACATCTACTGTAATTTTCTCTTTTGTTTTTTAATTCGTTTATCCATCTAGAATTTGTTTGAAAATGGAAAGTGTTTCATGGATTTTATTGGTTTATTGTCGTCGTATATTTTAGTAAGAGGGTCACAAAATGCTACTATCATAAACATATAGAACTCTTAACATCACTTTTGTTTAAATGAAAAATAATTATTGACCAACTATGTTAAATCTTAATAACATCAAATACTAATCTAAGAATTAAAAAAAAATTAGAACAATTAATTAATATTCGTAATGTGGATTGGACGAATCCTTCTAGAATTTCGGAAAGTGTGATATTATTATGTTTCTTGACTTCTGTTTATATTTTCTTATGTGGACTGGGACGAAAAGTAATACTCGTATTGACCTTTCTCATTTCTTAGAGAAAGGTCCACACACATGGCAACGCCAAGTCTTTTTTTCTTTTTTCTTTTTTTTTTTTTCTATTTTGTCGTAATTTTGTTCGTTCGTATTAAACTCTCAATATGATAAAAGAAAATAAGGGACAAATCAATGATGATATTCAGAAAAACAATGAAAAAAGAAAGCAGCAGATTGCATATATTTTTGAACATATATATAATCTTATATTGTACAAAATAAAGCAAAGAATCTATATTATTAATATCGACATCTTTAGAATTAAGTTTCAATAACTAATCTCAAAATCAAGATTAATTATGCAGGATCTCAAGACTAATTTTAATTTAATGACGTCAATAATACATAAATATTAGTATTAATTTATGTCTTCTCATTGTAGTGGGCATTTATAAATCTAAAGGACTTTTTGGAGATTAAGATTTAAAGAAACAGAGGTGTATTTTTTAAAAAGAGCAACAATTGCATAAATATATTATTATCTAAACCTAATCCTCATGATAATGTGAACTGATGGAAGGATACTAATTAAGTGATATTTAAGAATTATGAGGGTGCACCCAATGATAATATACTAATTACCAAATTAACAAAATCATACCACCACAATATTAACGAACAAGATTGCTAAATTTAAAGTGAAACAATTTTAGAAAAAATATAAATTTTATTATTAATTTTCCCTTATAATTATAATAATTCTCCAAATAGTAAATGAGTAATAAATTATAAATGATTGCCATATATATACCGTAAATGTGAAGTGTAATCAATTAATTAAAGTTAATAACTTCAGCGAAAAGGAGTAGTTAAAATAAATAATGCATTGTGGTTGTAGTAAAATCCATAGTAATTAACAAGCAAAATGATGAATTGTTGAGCTAATTATTCACACACTATTCAAAGTTGATTAAAAGCTCAATGTGACATTTACTAAAATCTTGTGTCGCAATTAGCCTACAAGTACACATACTTTTTTTTTTTTTGCTTTTTACATATGCTTTCTATATGGTTCATATTTTCTATTATATTCACCTCCAATCATGCCATTAATTCATTTAATTTCTTTTAAAATTCTCAGCCTATTATGTATTAGAACATCATGCATATATTCTTTTTTTCTTTTTTTTTATATAATAAGTTAGTATACCTTACTCTAAAGAAATTAAAAAAATACGGAAAGTGCAATTTTATAGAATCATTTGAAAATATAAATTAAAGTCGTTAGCGCAGATTAATGTTAGGTTTTGAGTTTGAAACTCAAATCAAATTTATCAAAAATATTTTATTAAATCTATATTTTATATTAATGATTGTGGATCATAAAATTCTTTTTTTTTACCATTGATTATTGTAAGAATGCAGATATGGAAACAATACCAAATTAGGGAACAAATCATTCTCTTTAATAGGGAAATATTCTTTCTTTTATTACAGTTGACCTAAATACAAACTATATATATGTAATGTTCATTCTACAGAAAATAATATATAGAAATTCTTTCTCAAAAATTTGTTTCAATTGCAAACATGGTATCAGAGCCTCAATTCCGGTCATATTTCTCAACCATTGATTAGCTTCATCATCTACCAGCCTTACCTCAATGGATGACGAGGTTAATTCATCCACAACCGAAGCCTTTGAAGGCTCAATCCCAATCAACCAGCTGCTACAAATCTTGCAGCATTTAAACACAGCAAAACCTGCAATCGAAAACCAAAACAACCAGGCAGTCAATCTGTCTGAAAAACTCAACAACAACAATTACACAAAATGGGCAAAATTGATGTATCTGGCCATAAATGGAAGAGGGAAACTGCAACACATTACAGCACCTCCTCCAGCTAAAACCGAACCAAACTATCAAAAATGGGCACAATCGGATTCGAATGTCATCACCTGGATAATCGAGAACATCGATTCTGATTTGGTGAATCAATATCTGGACTACCCAACAGCAAGAGAGCTATGGAAGGGCATCGAGACAATGTACAGCAGTGGTCAGGATGATCTCCAAATCTTCGATCTAATGACCAAAGCCAACAGCCTCAAACAAGGGACAGAATCCCTGGAAGTTTTTTACAGCAAATTGGTCACGATCTGGAAGGAGATTGATCGCAGAAATCCTAACCCCATGAAGTGCTCAGAAGATATCACCACTTACAATGAGTTAGTTCAAAGAAATCGTGTTTATCAATTCTTAGCAGGGATCAATGATGAGTTTGACAAAGATAGAAGAGATATACTGAACCAGAAGCCCTTACCGGCGGTGGATGTGGCCTACGCCACCATCAGAAGAGAAGTTGCAAGGAGATCGATCATGGTGGATTCGGCATCATCGGGAGTTACTCCCTCAGAAATTGGAACAGGCCTCGCCGCTCGGAGCCGGTCAGACACAGCCAAAGGAGGTGGCAGACCTTCATACCGGCGCAAGGAGGACAGATCGCACCTAAAATGCTCCCACTGTGGAGGAACAAAACACACGAAGGAAGGTTGCTTCGAAATCATTGGATATCCAGATTGGTGGCCAGGTGAAAAGAAAAAAAAAAGGTGTAGGGGCAGTCGCCACAACGGCGGGCAACACCAGTGGCGCCACCAGCGCTGGCGGCGACCCCCAGCCCAAGGATGACAGTGGAGCAGTGAGCAAGGCGATGCAGGCGGCGGGCAGAAGGCTTGAGGGTAACCCTAACCTTCTTAAAGAAATTAAGGGTGGAGAATTACAAAATGATCCTCAGCTTTATAATAAGTCTTGTAATGATAGCCTATCTTCTGCCTTTGTTACTAACAAATCTGACAAGTCTGAAAAATTACAAAAAGGCTCAGTAAGTGATAAGAATGGACAGAAAGGGGACAGTAAATGGATATTTGATCGTGGAGCAAGTGACACTATGTCTAATGAACCCTGGGATTTTAATACTCTTACTGAATCCAAGAAAACACATATTCAAACGGCAGATGGGAGTTTAATCCCAGTTCAAGCTGCTGGCCAAATTGTTTTTTCCCCTGAACTGAAACTGAAAAATTGCCTTTTTGTTCCATCCTTATCCCATAAATTATTTTCTGTCAGTCACGTTACAAAGGAACTTAATTGTGTGGTACTAATGTATCCTACCTTCTGTGTTTTACAGGACATTCGGAAGGGGAGGATCATTGGGCGTGGTTCTGAACATGATGGACTGTACTATGTTGACGAGGTGGACCAACAAGGCAAAGCAATGCTGGCTCATGAAACGGTTGATAGGCAGGCCTGGCTATGGCATCGTCGTCTAGGACATCCCTCATCTGGGTACCTTAAACTTTTGTTTCCACAGTACTTTACTAGTGATAGTCATTTTTCATGTGATACATGTATTTTGGCTAAGAGTCATAGACAAACTTTTCGTCCCAATAATACTAAAAATGATGAACCGTTTGCTTTAATTCATTCTGACGTATGGGGACCTGCCCCGGTTATTGGTAAAAATGGTTTATCCTATTTCCTCTTATTTGTTGATGATTGCACTCGCATGATTTGGGTGTATTTCTTGAAACATAAATCTGAAGTCTTTGAGAGATTTGTTTCTTTCTATAACCTTGTCCATACCCAATTTCAGAAACAAATTAAAATTCTTAGATCTGACAACGGGGGGGAATATGTAAACCACAAGATGAAAACCTTTATCCAAAAAGAAGGGCTTATTCACCAGACCACCTGTTCTTATACCCCACAACAAAATGGGGTTGCGGAGCGGAAAAATAAAATCCTTCTTGAAATCACTAGAGCCTTGATGATTGAATCTAAAGTACCCAAACACTACTGGCCTGAAGCCATTTCCACAGCCACCTATCTTATCAATCGCTTGCCCACCAAAATTCTCAACTTCCAAACTCCTCTCAATACCCTAGCCAAACACACAAAAATACCATCCATTCTAACCCTTACACCTAGAATTTTTGGGAGCACTGTCTATGTTCACATACCAAAAGCCAAGAGAGATAAACTGGATCCCTGTGCCATCAAATGTGTGTTTGTTGGATATGGCATTCACACCAAAGGGTATCGGTGCTTTGATCCTGTTCATAACCACTTGTATGTTACCATGGATTGTAACTTCCTGGAAACAGAGTATTTTTTCCATACCCAACCCAGTGGTCAGGGGGAGAGTCCGAAGAGTGATCCTCTGTGTTGGTTACATAGCCCAGTAATGTCTGATGCTGTTCCTCCAGAGCTAGTAGGCAATGCCACCGGACCGCCGTCTGAAAACATGGAACAGCCTGTCATGACAGACCAAGTCACTTCCTCTCCTTCTCGAAATCCTGAGGTTAGTGATACTAATCATAATTCTGAAGTTCCTATTGAAATACCTGCTGTTGGGATAATTGATTCTACAGAAACAGAAAGATATGTTCTTCCTCCAAGAAGCAATCGTGGAGTTCCACCTAGGAGGTATGAACCTGAATACATTCCTCACAGCTCAAAATATCCTGTTGCTAATATGGTCAGGGATGGACTATCCAAATCTGCAAAGACATTTGATGCTTCCTTGTATTCCACAAACACTCCAAGAACAGTGGAAGAAGCTTTGGGAGATAAAAAATGGAATGAAGCAATGCAAACAGAAATGAAGGCACTAGAGAAAAATGGTACATGGGAAAAATGTGCTCTTCCAAATGATAAAAATCCCGTAGGCTGCAAATGGGTATTCACCATAAAACACAAGGTAGATGGAACAGTGGAAAGGTACAAGGCCAGACTGGTTGCTAAAGGTTATACCCAGACCTATGGCATAGACTATTCAGAGACTTTCTCTCCTGTGGCAAAAATAGATACTATAAGGATACTGTTCTCTGTTGCAGCAAATCTTGACTGGCCATTACACCAATTTGATGTAAAGAATGCCTTTCTACATGGTGATTTAGAAGAGGAAGTCTACATGGAAGCTCCTCCAGGCTTTACAGAAGGATTCAAAGAAGGTGAAGGGTGTAGACTGAAAAAAGCACTATACGGTCTGAAACAGTCACCACGTGCCTGGTTTGGAAGGTTTACTATGGCCATGAAAAACTATGGATACTGTCAAAGCAACTCAGATCATACTCTCTTTCTTAAAAGAAGAGGGGATTTAGTGACTTGTCTCATCATTTATGTTGATGACATGATGATTACAGGAGATGATAAAAATGAGATAACAATACTCCGAGAGAAGCTCTTTAGAGAATTTGAGATGAATGACCTGGGAAGACTGAAATATTTCTTAGGGATTGAGGTCTTGAGATCCAACAGAGGGATTTTTATCTCCCAGAGGAAGTATGTACTTGACCTACTGACAGAGACAGGATTGATAGACTGTAAACCAGCTGAAACTCCAATCATGGTTAACCATGGTCTGAAAATAATTGAAGGTGCTGAATTAGCTGATCGAAGTCAGTATCAGCGTTTGGTTGGGAAACTAATCTATCTTTCTCACACCAGACCTGATATTGCCTATGCAGTGGGGATTGTCAGTCAATTCATGCACAAGCCACAGGTAGACCATATGGAAGCAGCACTCAGAATTATGAGATATCTGAAGGGTACTCCAGGAAGAGGAGTAATATTTGAGAAACATGGACACCTAGAAATTCAAGCTTTTACAGATGCAGATTGGGCAGGTAACCAAGTTGACAGAAGGTCTACCTCCGGCTACTTCACCTTTGTTGGAGGAAACTTAGTTACTTGGAGAAGCAAGAAGCAGAAGGTGGTTTCCCTCTCTAGTGCAGAAGCAGAATTCCGAGGAATAACGAAAAAAATAGCTGAGATCCTCTGGATAAAAAGGGTTCTGTCTGAAATTGGTTTTCCTTCAAAGAATGTTTGTAAATTGTTTTGTGATAACAAGGCTGCTATCAGTATTTCTGAAAATCCAGTGCAGCATGACCGTACCAAACACGTGGAAGTTGACAGACACTTCATTAAAGAAAAACTCGAGGAAGGAAGTGTGTGTCTACCCTACATTCGTTCCGAAGATCAGCTGGCAGACATTCTGACCAAAGCAGTGCCAATCAAGTGGTTTAACAGTGCATTACCTAAGTTGGGTGTTGGAGATCCTACGACCCAACTTGAGGGGGAGTGTAAGAATGCTGATATGGAAACAATACCAAATTAAGGAACAGATCATTCTCTTTAATAGGGAAATATTCTTTCTTTTATTACAGTTGACCTAAATACAAACTATATATATGTAATGTTCATTCTACAGAAAATAATATATAGAAATTCTTTCTCTAAAACTTTGTTTCAATTGCAAACAATTATTTTGTATTTTATTTTCAATTTCACCAACAAGTTATTCTCAGCCTTATAAGAAACAAAAAAATTAATAAAAAGTAAAAAAAAATGATGAATTTGAAATGATATGCATGGAATTAAAAAAGCACATGTCGTTTTGAAATGCTTTCCAGCATACTCTTTACAAGATTCTTTGTATTATATACCCATTTGATGTTTGATAACATGACACGAAATCACATTTCTAGAAATATATATACACGCATAATTAGTATATATAGCAATCTAGCTGGTACCTGTCTTTATTTTAATTTTCCCTATATCTTGCTTTCTGTTTCTTTTGCAATAATTAAAATTTCTAATCCTATTTAATAATTAATCCTCTAAACTATCATTTTTTATATAGGAATTGAGAATTAATTAATAAGTTAGCAATAGATATATATTAAGCTATAATTAAATAACATTGCAACCATAAATCAAAGTTAGGCACGCTTCATCTAACTGCACCAATTAAACAATAGCTATTAATTAATCATAATTATTGACTTTATATATACATTTTATATGCATAAATGGTACACGGACATTTAAATTTATAATTATCTCATGATAATGACGACTTTAAGATTATTGAATTATAAATTCTCCACTAATTTAATTGTAATCTAAAAGTAAAATTTGAAATTTCATAATTTTAAAGATTAATGACATTGTCATTGAACTAAACCATACTGTAAAAATCATTTTTAAATACTTTCTAATTTGATTCTGCTAATACACTTAAGACTTTTAATTATTTGGGAATAAGTCATGGAATTAATTAAATGTTGTTTTTGTTATTTTATTAAAATGTTATCATATTTTAATTTTCATGCATTATATACTAATTCTCCATTTCAATTTAATATTTGTAACAAAAGAATTATATATGCAAATAATCCATTCTTTTTAAACCTTTTGTTAAGAGTAGCTGCGTTGTGCTTAATGAATAATATTATCAACAAGTTCAACCTATCTATTGTTGCTTGATGAATAATATTAGTGATTTTTTAGGGGAAGTGATGAATTATTTAATGATATGATAATTAAGGTTTATAAGATATTAACAGTAATTTCTATCAACATCACCACTTGCATCTCCCATCGTCGACATGTCGTTCTCTTCTAGAATTGCAGAAGTTTAGAGGTTAAGGAGGATTCACAAAATTATTATTATTATTATTATTATTATTATTATTATTATTATTATTATTATTATTATTATTATTATTATTATGTTTAAAATATTAATTATGCGCTTGAAATATTTATATGGGCATCGGGCATATATTTTGCCTCAAGTCACTTCTAATGCATGCATAAGTAATTGTTTATAAAAACAACTTGCGTGTTGTTTTAGCAATTTCTAGAGAATGAGATAATACAGCATGAGAACAGTCAAATCTAACTTTACAAGCTGCGATGTTGAGTAATTATCACTTGCATGGAAAATACTGATCAAGAAAAAAGATATATATATATATATATGTATATTAGAAATGACTCAGGAGACTTAATTTTAATTAATGATAAAATATGAAAAAATATATTATTATTCAATTAGTTTATTATTTTAAAAAATTATCATTGTACTATATAAATTTTTCTTTATATATGCAACTACGTCCAAAAAAAGCGTAAAACCATCTTATGTTAAGACATACTTTCTTTGCTATCATCTTATGTTTAAAATCATATATATGTATATATATTTAATGAAATGTTAATTAGATGATTAGAATATTATATTTATATGGTAAAAAAAATACAAAATTAATAAAAAAAATTTATTTGCTGAAAATGAAACATTAATAACCATCCCATCAATCACGTGATTATGTGATCGCTGAACAGTTCGAGCAAACAAATGGTGGGTTTGCAAACTGAGGCACAGAACCGCTACACGTGTCAATACGCAATGTGAAGAAGGCGATGCATATCCTCACTAATAGTGGCAGCCACCGTCCTCGGTTTCCCCAACAGCGATAGCTTTTTCTTTTCTTTTCTTTTCTTTTCTTTTCTTTTTTTTTTATCAAACCAACGGCGATAGCTTATTGGCTCATCATAAATGGACACTTATAAATCTTTTAAGTTCACCAATTCAAAAATAAATAGCATATTATAGCAATAAAAATTGAAAGATACTATTATTCATTTTTATCCTTAAAGGGTCACATTGCCCACCTCCACCAGGTAATGTACTGTATTAACTGTGTATCAATTGAATTGATATATAAGCCAAGAGGGAAGCTTCATATTTGGATATGATAATCTAATTCATGCATTAAATTAATTACTTATCTATAAATGAGAAAATTTTATGCTTAAAAAATAATCATATTCAAGTGGCTAATCTAATTAACTAATATATATCTTAATCTTAATTTGAATGCATATATATATATATATGTTAATTTTTTATAAGAAATAGCACACATATATATATATGTATATATATATATATATTGCAAAAAATAACCAGCTTTCATTATTATTAATAATAATAAAAGAGAAACATTTCGGTAGAGCAAACATAACTTTAGCCAAATCTTATACCATTTTATTGTCTTCTCTTAAGATAATAATAACTTGCTAAATCTGAGATATTCCTTTAAGATGTTTTAGGTCCATTATTCTGAATGTCCAAACTATTAATTAACTAATTAAATTATATCAAAAACATATGTACAATCAGTTTTCAAAATAACATTAATGAAACAAAAGTCCTCCGCTAATTAATTAATATTGTATATGTGTTTTACTAACATTATAATTTATATATATATATATATATCTGTTTATTTTTTATATAAAATTATAAAGAGCTATATATGTATTCTAAAATATCTTATTATGAATTTCAATTTTGATTTTATTTGGTGAATATATTTCACTGAATTTTTTTCAATTTTCAATTTCCTTTTATGACAAAAACATCAATAGCTGAACTAGCTTAGAAATTCTACGCAAGACGTTAAAATTAGAAAAATGAAAATCCAGTTAAGCTAGCTGCCCATGCAACGAAAGTGATTAATTAATTAATTAATTTATATTATTTGGTGTGGGCTTGGTATTTTTAATTTAAAGATACAGATGTTAGTCACCTTCATGCCTTGCAATTTCATATATATATTTCAGGTTAATCCTCATTTATCAAAATTAACTGACCATATGTTAATATGCATCAATCTCTATATATATATATATATATATATATTAGATTTTTGCCTTTTATATGAATCTAATTTAATTCTAATATTACCCACAAAAATTTGTGAATACAGAAATATACAAATATATATATATATAGGACCACCACACAACAATAACATTAACATCAACACCAATTTCACGTTAATTGCAAACCCAAAACATATATGGTAAACTAATTAACGATATAATTTGTTAAAAAAAACGAAACATGAAAAATCAAAGGTACGTGTGAACCCTCGTCCTCTTCCACGTTTACGCTTGAGTTGAGTAGTTCATGTTACGTGTAATTGAAGGCAAAGAACTTTCTATAAATAATTTATATTTAAAAAATTTCAAAAAAAATAATTTTTAATAATATGAGACATTAATATTACCTTTTCATATTCATATGTCAATGATATCGAATGATGCCTCAGCCAGGTTAATTAATTAATATGTTAATTAGTTTTCATAATTTGATATCCTATGCGTATTAATTAAGTTTGTAATGCATAAGTTTGGCATAATTAAGAAGAAGAAATTCACAATCCATAAATTATTACTATATTAGAATGACCACCTATAAGTACAACTCATATATATTTATTAAAATATTATTGAATTCTTTAAATATTATAGAAATTTTTTTAATAAATTAAAATATCTTTCAATATTATTATATTCTTATTTCACTAATTAATTGATTAATAATAAAAATATAGTTAAAAAAAGATTAATCAATTTATAATAGAATTTTTTATAGTGATAATTTTACCTGAATGAAAAGAGTATGGTTATTAATAAAATACTGCCTATATTGATAATATTTAAATATAAAAAATTAGATCCAGAGAAAATATTAAATTTGTTTTATTATTTCGCAGAAAATATAATTACTCAACTCAACTATTGAAAAATATGTTAACAATATTGCTATAAAATTTCGTTTCTACAATTCTACTTTAATTCGTAAAGCGCGGAGGCTCCCTCCTTTCTCTTTCTAATTCTCTCTATATATATGGATAGTTCTTGTCGAAAAAGCCTCATTTCTTATTAATTTATATTTTCTCAAACAAAGAAAGGTGCAAATGCAGACAAGCTCATCGCTAATATCTATTTCTCCAAGCTCTCCCAGCTTCAACTCCTACTCTTCGGGAAAGCTTGCAGAGATCGCCGCCAGAGTCGTCCGAGAATTCTCTAACGATTCACAGAACGACGATGACTCTAGCATTCTCTCCTGGGAATCTGACCACAATTTCTCATCACCACCACTCAACATCGAGAACTACGACCGACACGATGAAAACGAAGATGATGCTGAAGTAGAAGAGTTTGAATTTGCAATTTTGTGCAGACAACCAGACGCGTTGCCTATTTCGGCTGATGAGATCTTCTACAACGGCCAAATAAGGCCAATTTATCCATTATTCAACGCCGCCTTATTGACAGATCCAGAACATTGTTCTTCAACTACTTCCCTTTCTAATTCTAACCAGACAACAAAATCAAAGCCAAATCGATTGCCTTTGAGGAAACTCTTCAGCGAAGAAAGAGAAATTACGTCGTGTTCCTCATCGGAAGCTGACGAGCTTGAAAGCTTGCCTGTTGGTACTTACTGCGTCTGGACTCCGAAGAAAGGGAAAGAGGAGACTCCTGGAAGATGTAAGAAGAGCAGTTCTACTGGTTCTTCGAAGAGATGGAAATTTCGAGATTTACTTTACCGGAGTAACAGTGACGGAAAAGATACTTTCGTGTTTTTGACGCCAGCTGCGGGGCAGAAGAAGACTAGTACTGAGAGGATAATGAGAGAAGAAGGTAAAGAGAATAAAGAGAGAAGAAGTGTTGAAGAGCATTATGTAAAAAGCAGAGCCGCTAATAAGGAAGGAGATAAACGGCGGTCGTTTTTGCCTTACCGGCTGGACGTGGTTGGATTTTTCTCTAGTGTTAATGGTTTGAACAATCTTCATCCATTTTGAGAGGTCAAATTTTTTTTTTTTTAAATTATTATTATCAAATTTGTGTTATTAGAGTTTGGCCTAACTCACACTGAAAATTCGAGTTGACAGTATGATAATTGTCCAGCCTTATATGTGACCGGAGCTTTTGGCTTCCTTACCGATGTGGGATCATTATCTCCAGTATCTCCTCTTAAGTGCAACCGGGGCCCGACCCGATTGACACTTGCTACCACGAGCTCATTTACCACGTTGGGCGAACCAGCTGGCATCAATCCATCAGCTTCAGTCTTTTGAGGATTCGGCACAGGATCTAGCCCGTTTGAGTATGAATGCTCTGATACCATATTAGAGTTTGGCCTAACTCACACTGAAAATCCGAGTTGACAGTATGAGGATTGTCCAGCCTTATATGTTACTGGAGCTTTTGGCTTCCTTACCGATGTGGGATCATTATCTCCAATACGTGTGAGTGAATTTTTTTCTTTTTTATTTTAATTTGGAAGGACATTAATATATATCATGATTTTTAGTTTCTTATTCTCAAAAGCACATATATTTGTGTGTGTGTTTGTAAATGGTACATGCATTGTCTTCATGTACACATATAGATTAGATATAACAATGTAAGTGATTTCTAGAGAAAATTAAAATTGTGTAATTTCTGTTTCATGAATAATTAATGTTTATATTTTTAAAAATTTAATACTATTTCCTTATTTTATATGTATAATATTTTACATATATAGGAATATTTTTGTGGTTATGGGTCCATGTGTCTATATGGCTTATGTAATTGATGTAATTAATAAGAATTCTAGAAAATTATTACTTTTCAGAGAAATTGTTTGAGTTGAACACATTATCAAAGTGATATCTGATTAGGATCAAGGAAAATTAATCCTAATTTATCATTAGTGTACTATAAATACTATTTTCTTTAAATATGATAATTTTATTAATTCAATTCCCAAATCTTTTAATCATATATATATATATAAATACTTTAATAGTGCATTTGGTTATACAAAAATTTTAAAAAAATTGACTAAATAATCTTATTTGATAAAAAATATTATATTTGTTTATAAATATAGTATGTAAAATAAAATATTAGACCCACTAAAATTTACCAATCAGTCGGTAAAATATTTTACTTAGAAAAAATAGAAAAAATATTTCAATAAAAAAATTTATTGAGGGATCTACATGTCAAAAGATAACCATAACCTTAATTTAAAATATGATAAAATGAGAAAAATATATTATAAGAGTAGTTTAGACATTACTTAAATTTTTTCTGTAAAGTTGTATTATAATCAAATAAATTAATATTTTTTTTAATTTTTTTTCTCAGTACTTTGTTGCATCTTTCAAATACAGTAATATAATATCTCATAGTAAAATACATTTTTTATAATATATCTCTATAAAATATATTTTCAGCAATTAATTTTTTCAATAATTTATCAAACGCACTGTAATTATATATTAATCAATAAGATTTTATATTTTAATATAATTTAAAACTTGTTTCCTTTTATGATAAATGTATCTTTTTTTTAATACCATCATATTAATGTTAATTTTTTTATTTTCATAGAATTGAAAAAAAAATATTAGAGAAAGTTTGAATTTTTTTTTAATTAGGTAAACAAAAGCTGTTGATAGATTTTGCCTAATCCAACCGCTATTTTTGTTGTGATTTGACTTATATATTGTGATTTAAATTTCAATGGATAATCTAATTATTAATTATTTTTAATGTTTCAGCTTCTTATTATATAAAACTAGTTCCTAATTAAGTTTCTTAGGAAGCCAAAATATTATATTAAAGAAGTCGTATGATTTCAAATTCAAGTTACGTTAGAAAAATCATTATATTATTTGGACATAGTCTAAGGTTGGCAAAAATTGTTCCTCCGGATCAAGTATATACATCTAAATTATACTTAATTACTCTAAAAAAATCATATATAAAATCTAGAAGGCAGTTTTAAAATTTATTCGAATATATATTAAAAAATATTTCGTTCAAAAGTTAAGAATTCAATAAAATAAAATACTAATAATAAAAAAAAAATAAAAGTAACAATACCGATTTTAGTATATAAATTATTTGGTGATGTATGGTGAGAGAGTTTGATAGCTGCCTCTCTGATTTTGGAATAATTATATGCTACAACCGTTGTAGCAATAAATGCCTATAACGGATCAATGGAATTCTTACACGTAGATTAAATGATTCATTTCATTGGTCCGTTGTAGGCATTTAATCTACGTGTAAGAATCTCATTGGTCCGTTGTAGACATTTATTACTACAACGATTGTAGCATATAATTATTCCTGATTTTGGCTAATAATTAAAAAAGGAAAAGATTGCTTCAATCAAGCAATTAATTAAAAGAGTTATGGACCCAGTCGATTTATTGTACAATTAAGAATGGAAAAATTAATTAACCAATACATTAATTGAAAGGTGACTTGCAAGTATAAAATTAGAAACTTTCAAGTTTAGTTAGGTACATGCCATCAAAAGGATTAAATTAAAACTTAGAAAAAAAAATGAAATTGTATAATTAATAATTTGACGTGGGTAATTACAAAGTCATTGTTCACATTTATAGAAGGAGCTTGTGAATTTTACATTTTTTTTGTTCCAAGGTGATATTTATATATATAATTTATTGAATTTTTTATATATAAATATATATAATATATATTTATTATTGATTCTTCTTGTATTCATGTTTCTTTTTTTAAATTAGTAGATACTTAAAATTTTATAATTAGGTGTTTAGATTAATATTAAAATTTTGTAATTTGACTATAAATTAGTAAAATTAATATTCTCATTTAAAGTAATATTTTTATAAAATTTAATTTAATAAAATTATTTAAATAAATTAATAGATTCAATAATTAAAATAAATTTAAATATAAAAAATTTAAAAATAATTTAAAATAATAAAAATATAAATTTTACTATAATATTAAATATTTATTTTTTTTATCTTCTATTAGCTTGTAATTTTTTTATTTTGCTTAAAAAATTTATCTTCCTTTCATTCATGCTCTGATTTTATCACTGCTAACTATTAACCTACCCCATAAAATAAGAGATTAAGGACAATTTATTTATTTTATTATCATAAAATTTAAAAATATATATTAAGTTAATTTTTGTTATGGTGGTAATATGATCAATAATTCTATTTAAATTTCAAGGATTATAATTCTAGGAAAAGTTTATAATCAGAGAATAAAAGTTCAATTTTAATCTGAATATCTTTAATTAATTATATATTTATGAAGAATGAACTTTTTTTTCTCAAATTAGACCAACTATTCTTTGAAAATTAATATTAAAAATGTATTTATATTCAATTCATAAATTTAAAAATTATTTTTGTATATTAAACGTTAAAAATCAAATTATAATATAATAAAAATGCATAATAAACTCCAATTGAGCAAGGCAATACGCATTGGCCATTGGGTGTTTTGGTCTCTGGTCTTTTGTCTTTAGTTTTTGGTCTATGGCTTTTGTCGTCTTGTACCGTACCAAAGACCAATCGCACTGCAAAAGCTTACACAAAAGCGAAACCTAGGAACTGTGTTTAATTAAAAAAAAAAAAGATAATTCAGACCAAAGTGGGAGACGGTGAAATCTGAGAATGACAGGTTCTGCAGTACTTCTGCCCAAAAGTAATTGGAATTGGATTCTAACCAAATCCCATAATTCGGAATCTCATTATTTCTTTTGATATTCCTTACCATTTATTTGTTTAAATGTTTTTATACTTTCTGATTATTGGTGAATTTTTCTGTAGATTCGGAATCTCGGCTTTGGGTATTAAAAGTCGGCTGATAAGATAAAAAAAAAATAGACTAGAGAAAAAATTATAATGCCTAAATCAGTCAGATCTATCTACAAACAAATAAGCAAAGAGAATTAAAAAAAATCTTTTATGTATGAGTTCATCTCAATTTATAATTAAAGAATAATGGACAAATTCTGAATATGTCAACAGATATTCAAGGGTGTCAGTACCGTAGACGGCTGTATCAAGAATCTCTCTCCATACCAACAATTTGAAAGACCTTTTAGAGCTCACCCACTACCTATTGGAGCATGGGACTCGGCTGGTGAACTCAGTAGTAGTGGTAGTATCACTTTCTTTTTTTCTTTTTTTTCTTTTTATTGGTATAAAATTTTTAATTGTAACAAATGAAATGGAGGGTGCCAAAATGTTGTTGGAGGAACAAGAATTTGAAAAGGGACAACAAGTTAAAACAAGATTGTAACAAAAGTGGGAATGATAGGGCTCCCCATCAAATGGTTCAAAATACAAGCAACAAATTACAAAATGAATATTCAATAATGGATCCTCTGAGCTCTCAAGACAAAGACTCCTCACAGAGGAGGGAAGAAGACGACATAACCAGGAAAAAGAAAGCAAGGATGCGTGATGATATGGATACAACTATCTCTCCAACCTGGGCAGTCTCCTTTAGGGATAAATTGATGAAAGACTCTGGAAACCTCAAGGAAAGCATGCTTCATGATTTGGAAGACATTGAATTTGGGGATGAAGATATTAGTGTTTCAGAAGAGGAAGAGGTATGCCACTCTTGACTTTATCTCACAGGGTGCGAGAGGCGCTTTATAAACCTTGGAAATCATCGATGATTATCAAGTTATTAGGACGAACCATAGCATATAAAGCGTTGTGTGGCCGGCTTCAGATCATGTGGAGAGATGTGTGGCCAGCTTCAGATCATGTGGAGAGATTTTGGGCATTTTAATGTCGTTGATTTGGATGATGGGTTCTTTTTAGTGCAGCTTGCTTTAGAGAAGGATGCTGAAAAGGTTATAACTAATGGACCTCGGATGATTCTTGGCCATTATTTAACTGTAAGGTCATGGTCCGTAGAATTTAATAGTGGAACAGATGAGATTCAATCGGTAGTGGCTTGGATTAGGCTACCATGTCTTTCCATTCATCTGTACCAAAAACAGGTGCTTCGAATGATTGGGGAGTTAGTGGGGAAAGTGGCCCGAATAGACTATATATAAATTATATATTTATATAATTCACAATCCAGAAAAAAGGAGTCGAATTGATTTTTTAAAAGATGAGAATGGGGAGTGGACTAATGATGCTGCAAGATTGAAAGAGATGGCAGTTAGATTTTTCATCAAGCTATACACTGATGACAACACTAGTCGAATTCCCTACACAGTACGATCTCAAATTCCAGATCTTGACAATGATAGTATGGATAAGCTAATAGCTCCAATCTCCAACGATGAAATTCGAGATGCATTTTTTTCTATGAAACCTTTAAAAGCACCTGGAATTGATGGAATGCCTGCTACTTTCTTTCAAAATAAGTGGAACGTTGTGGGTGGTAATGTTACTAGATGTGTAAGAAATATTCTTGAGGGTAAAGGTGTACCTGTTGAGCTAAACAAAATGTTGATTGTTCTCATCCCTAAAGTTGAATCTCCTGAAACAATTCAACAATTTTGACCTATTAGCCTTTGCAATGTGGTAATGAAAATGGTTACTAAAACACTTATTAACAGAATCAAGCCCCTATTGCCAAGACTAGTGAGCCCCAATCAAGCTAGTTTTGTTCCGGAAAGACACATCACTGATAATATAGTTGTAGCTCAAGAAATTATCCATTCTATGAGCAAGAAGAAGGGTAAGAAAGGATTCATGGCCATCAAGATTGACCTGGAAAAAGTATACGATAAGCTCAATTGGAACTTTGTCAAAGATACTTTACATATTGCTGGCATCCCTCTTAATCTTATATCGGTCATCATGGATTGAATAAGCACAACCTCCATGCAAATCTGTTGGAATGGGGAAGTGACTGAAAGCTTTATTCCAACAAGAGGTTTGCGCCAAGCAGATCCCATCTCTCCCTACATTTTTGTTCTTTGCATATAACGTCTTGCTCATGGAATTGTAGAGTCTGTAGAGAGGAGTGACTGGAAGCCCATTAAGCTAAGCAAAACTGGTCCAGCTATCTCTCACCTTTTTTTTTTGCCGATGATGTGTTATTATTCTCAGAGGCAACAGCTCATCAAGTTAGGGTAATCAAGAAAGTGCTAGGTGATTTTTGTTTAAGCTCTGGACAGATAGTAAGTCTAAGCAAAACCAAAGTGTTCTTTTCTAAAAATATCCCTAGAGTAACTAGCAAGCAGCTGAGTTTGGATCTGGGGGGTGACGATGACTGAAGATTTGGGTGTTTACTTTGGGATTCCCATTTTGCACAAAAGAGTCACTAGACGAACTTACCACAGTATTCTGGAAAGAGTTCAACAAAAGCTAAACAGCTGGAATGTTAACAATTTGGCTCTTGCTGTAAGAATGACTTTGACCAAGCACGTCATCACATCGATCCCTTTATATGCAATGCAATCTACTTTCTTACCATCAAACTTGTTGAAAAGCATCGAGCAAAGTAGTAGAGCCTTCATTTGGAATGGGAGGTCTGAAAGAAGGAGTCTCAATTTGGTGAAATGGGAAGAGCTCTGTCAACCTTATGATAGAGGAGGGATTAATATGTGTCACCTCAGAAGTATCAATGATGCTTTCCATATGAAATTAAATTGGGAATTTATCTCAAAACCGGAGAAACTATGGGTTCAGGTGGTTAGAGCGAAATATGGCATTGGAAAGGGGATATGCCTAATAAAATTAATGGGAATAATGGATCTTTTCTTTGGAAGGCTATGGCTAAGAATTGGTCTCGAACACTATCAGGCATGCGTTGGATTGTTATTGATGGCCAAAGAGTTAAGTTTTGGTTAGATAACTGGGTTGAAGGGCTGCATTGTTTGATTAAATATGTTACTACGGCGGTACCAGATGAGCCGAGCCAGAAAAGTAGCTACCTATGTCTCTCATAATGGCAACTGGAATTGGGAAGAGTTTGATACGTACCTTCCATATCATGTTTTGTGCAAAATTGCTTCAATGCTTCCTCCTTTAAGGGGAAGTACTGAGGATGACTTTTGTTGGTCTTTAACCACCAATGGATGCTTTACAGTTAAATCAGCCCATAACGCTATTGAGGTAGCCAATTGGAATGAGAAGAGCAGTGAATGGCATGCTATTTGGAGATGGAAAGGTCCAATGAAGACTTGCACCTTTATGTGGTTGGCCATGAAGGAGAGGCTTATGACAAATCAAGAGAGGAAGAGAAGACACCTGACTACCTATGATGCCTGTCCCATTTGCAGGTTGGAGCAGGAAACTGTTTTACACACCTTGAGGGATTGCATATAGTCAAAACAGGTCTGGTATAGAATTCTCCCTCATGCTTTTTGTCAAGATTTTTTTCTTAGCGATTTAAGGCATTGGATTTTGGCAAACATGAAATCGAAGGAGATGGGTACGAATGAGCAGTTGTGGAACTCCTCCTTTGCCGTCACTTGCTGGTCAATTTGGCAAGCTAGAAATTCCTACATTTTCAATGGAGAGCGTCTCAATATTGTAAGAACTTGTGAGGATATTAAGGCGTCTGTAACACACATTTATTCAGCTCAACAGCAGTGGGTGAAAATGGTCTGCCCAACTAGCGCTAGATCTCTTCGACAAATCAGTTGGGATCCTCCACCTGCAGGTTGGTTTAAACTCAATACAGATGGCGCATGTAAAGGGCAGGAGGGAAGATCCTCAGCTGGAGGAGTTATCAGAGACTGAAATGGAAGCTGGGTAAAAGGTCTGACAATCAACCTAGGTAACTGCACTATCACCCAAGCCGAACTAAGGGGACTATTCGAAGGGTTAGTGCTAGCATGGACTAGTGGCATTAGAAATCTTCAAGTGGAATGCGACAGTCTATGTGTGATTCAATTAATTAAAGACAGGAAGAAGCAGAGTAGCGTTTACTCACCATTGATCCAGAATATTCAGAAGTTGCTATCCCTCGAATGGCAAGTAAACATTTCACATATTTATCGAGAAGCCAATTTTTTGGCAGATAGACTAGCAGCTCATGGACAACATGTTCCTTTTGGTCTCCATATCTTGGACGATGTAGCTGCAGACGTGGGTGTATGGCTTCAACATGATTCAGCAGGGGTCTCCTATCCACGGATGGTCCAAATGATACAATAAGCCTTGCAGGGCTTCCTCTGTATTAAAAAAAATTACAAAATGAATATATATATATATAGCATTATGGGTCTAATATTGGTTGTGGCCTGTAGGGTACTTATACTTCTTTTGGAGCATACAAATACAATGGCCAAAGCCAGTACCCTTGCTGGCAATCACAAGCACATATAAATATTTATTATTGTATGAATGAAGTTCTAATTAAGTAAATCAGCATACAGAACAGAAGGCCTACATGACTTCCACATCAACCCCACTTTGCAGAGCCACTTTTCCCACTTGCAACCCCTTTTGTCTATTTAGTATCCTCCAGCTCCAGGCCTCAACTTGAGAGAAAGTGATTCCATTTCGCATCTATTTTATCTTCTTCAAATTTCTTTCAATTAAATAATAGTAATAATTTATCATAAAATATTACATACACAACTAAATAAATTAAATAATTTCTACTAATTTTCTTTAGTTTTCCAATATTTGCATAATCTTGAATATATGTATACAACCATGAAATCTTGAGTATACACGGCTTAATTAAGTTTGTAATAATGTAATTTTTATGTGTCGTGAAATTATTTTTATGTATAGTAAAATTATCGTCTTCAATTGATTTATATTTATTAAAAATTATTAAATTTTTTAATTATTATATAAAATTATTTCAAATAGATTAAAATATTTTTATTTGGTTATTAATATTAAAATTATTAAAATTTTATTTTATTAATTAATTTATTAATAATAAAAGTGTAGTTAAATTAATTATATAAAATAATAATATTAGTTAAATAATTTTTTATAAAAATAATAAAAAAAGAAAGGTGCTATACATAAAAAAAGAAAGGTACTAGTATTGTTAGTATTAGTATTGTTAGAAAGGTACTCCATGATTTCCTCACTGCGTATTTTTCCAGAAAAAAAAAAAAAAGAAAGAAAGGTACTAGTTTTGATAATCTATTAAAGTTACCTTTCTCTTTTTTTTTTTTTAATTTTGGATAAAATTCCAAGCAATTGCCCAGATACATCCCATTAATATTTTTAAGTCGTTTTTCATTACTGCTGGCAACGTGTCACTTTCAATATTTTTTCTCCAGATAACAAAATTTTGTTTTTTTTTTTAAATTGTTTAATTAGATATATGTATAATTTTGTGTGCTTGATTGGATTGGTTTCATACTGTAGAGTGGCTGAGGGATTCCTAACGAAAATAGCTGACCATGTTCACCCAAACCCCACATTTGATGCTTATATTGCCCTTTTTCTCTAAATGGCAGAACAAATTTATTTCTGTCTTTTTCTATTCTTTCCTACCACCACCAAATACCTATTTGCAAGAAATTAAAGAGCCTCTTATATATACATATATATGAAATAAGAAATTCTACTTGATTTTTTTTATTCAGATCATTTATATAATTATATTAGACTATACTTTAATATGCAATAGACTCTTGATTTAACTTTTTCCCTAAATATTTTATTGATATTAAGTAAAATATATATATTATATTGAGAAGTAGAGAAAATAGAGATTTGATGCAATTTAATAATTTATATTTACTTAAATATATGATAATATGCCATGGGATCCAAAATATTGCACTATATAATAATGCGCAGGTAGGTTGTTAGGTCAATTTATCACATATTAATAATTACACATTATCTTATTATCTTATTAAAAGTTTATAAAAATTTTGAAATTTTTATAAAATTTTAAATTGTAAGTGGATGGTCATAGTTTTATATTTACTAAAAATATTATTTTTTTCTTAAAATCATGGGTGGACATATAAATAGCCTAATACCCATCAATACGCCCAGTTCTTCGGAACAAGTATTTTTTAAAAATTTAAATTTATAGTATTATTTTATTTTTAATAATTAAGATACTGTTCTACTAATCATGTGTTGATAATTTTATAATATTTAAAAAATATATATCATTAGAATAAATAATATAATATTTCTAGTAGGTAAATAAAATATGTATTTATGTACGTTTAATAAAAAAAATTATGATATAGTTTTTAAAAATATAAAACAGGTTTTCAAAAAAATATAAAATATGATTTTAAAAAATATAAAATAAAACTGATTGCTTTTTATTTTAAAAAAACAAAAAATTACAATGTAAACGAACATGCCTTTATGTTGTGTTTATTACTTTATTCCTTAACTAACAAAATAAATTCAACCATTTAAATTATATATATATATATATATTCAATTATGTATATGTATATTCAATCATTTAAATTATATATATATAATAAGAATCATATATATATATATATATAGTTATTAACTAACAAATTCCATGATTTAAATGAAATTTTAGGTAGATAGATATTAACTGAATTTTATAAAACGAGAATTAACTAAAATTTATAACTTTTGTGTATATTATTTTAGTCCTTAACTAATAAAATAAATTTAATAATTATAAATAAGCATTTTATTTGCAATAATTGGCATGCTTCGAAACTTTAGATTAATATTGACCTTTTATGAGCTATTGATTTTAAATTTAATTTTCCTTGCTTTACACATATAAAAAAATAATTATTTATATTTATGATTGTTATATTTCAAAACATATTGTATTTTCACTAATTTCAAAATTTTCATAGAAAAATATCAATAAATAGTTTTTATTTTGATAATAAGTGTTATTAGTATGATAAGAAAATTTAAACTCTTAATAAAGTTAATAGAGAGAGATAATTCTATCAGAAATAAGTCAATGTATAATTTTTATGGTCGTGAGCTTTGGAAAATAAGTAATTTCTTTTTGTCGTTCACAAGGGTTAAATTTTTTTCTCATAAGTTTTAAATTAAAAATTTTAAAATATTAAATTAAAAACATATATTTTAAATTTTTATTTATATGTATCATGTTTCAACGTATTAATATAATATATATTATTTTTACACTATTATTCTTTTAAAATTTAACACATATATATTATTATATATAACATATACTAACATATAATTAAATATATATTAATTTTATATTTTTTAAATTTAATGAGTATATATTATTATATATAATATATACCAACATACAATAAAATATATAATAGTTTTATACTGTTATTTAAAAAAAATTAACGTGTACATATTATATGTAATATATATCAATATATAACTAAACATATATTAATTTTATATTCATATTTTTTTAAAATTTAATAAATATATATTATTATATGTAACATATATTGACATGTAACTAAACATATATTATTTTAATATTCTTATTTTTTTAAAAAAAATTTAATGAGCATATGCTGTTATATATAATATTTACTTATATATAATTAAACATATATTATATTTGTACTTTTATTCTTTTAAAATTTAATAAGAAAATATTATTATATATAATATATATCGACATATAATTAAATATATATCACTTTTATATTTTTATTTTTTAAAATTTTTATGAGTATATGTTGTTACATGTAACATATACTGACATATAACAAAATATATAATAGTTTTATACTTTTATTCATTTAAAATTTAACATTTATATGTTATTATATGTACCATACTGACATATAATATATATCCACATGTATCGATATATATCTACATATATTGTTATTCTTTAGTTGAAGTATATGTAATATATATTAATATATACCAATATATATGTAGCATATACATATTTAGTTATATATAAAATATACCGATATATACCGTTATTTTTTAGTTAAAGTATATATAACATATATCTGCATATACCAACATGTATTAATATATCTATAACATATATATATATATATCTAATTATATATAATATATAATGATATATATCAATATTTACTGACATATATTGTTATTCTTTAGTTAAACTATATGTACTATATACTAATATATATATTAACATATACAGACATATATGCATAATATATATATATATATTTAGTTATAGGTAATATATACCGACATATATTGATTTATACTGACATATATTGATTCATACTAACATATATTGTTATTTTTTAACTAAAGTATATGTAATATATACTAATATATGTCGATATATAATTGAACATATATCACTTTTATACTCTTATTTTTTTTTAAATTTAGTAAGTAAATATTATATATGTAATATATATCGATATATAATTAAACATATATCATTTTTATATTCTTATTCTTTTAAATTGTTGCGAGTATATGTCGTTATATGTAACATATATCGATATACAACTAAATATATAATAGTTTTATACTCTCATTTATTTAAAATTTAATATGTGTATATTATTATATTTACCATATACTGACATATAATTACACATATATCCACATATACTCATGCATATATATTGTTATTATTTAGTTAAAATATATATAATACATATCAATATATACCGATATATACCAATATATATATAACATATATATATATTTAGTTATATATAACATATATCAAAATATACTGTTATTTTTTAGTTAAAATATATCTAATATATATGTATATACCAATATACATCGACATGTACTTATATATATCTACGTATATGTAATATATATATTTAGTTATATTATTGACATTGAAAAACTTTGATGAAAAATTAAAAATTGAACTTTTTTTTCTCTAAAACATTTTAACAAACATATGGAATGTATTACATTTGAAGAAAGAAAGAAAAACTCCGAATAAACATTTAAAATGCAAAAACAAATTAAAAAACAAAAATAAAAAGGATTTACCAAATAAAAACTAAAATAAAAAAATCACAAACAAATAAAAATGTGCATTTCTTGAAATGTATATCAAACTAACTAAAATTGATGCCTTCAATTGCTGCCTCACAAGCCATAATAACAAATAAAAAATGTTAAAATTAATTTGATAACATTAGCTCACAAAAGGAGTTCAATTTGTAATCAGTTAAAACCACTTTGTATTGCAGATAGGAGGCAAAGTACCAAAAACTAATGGCAGTAGTAGTGGTAGACGAGTTTGTGATCAATTAATTCTTGTAAACAACCTTGTGGAAGTAATGGCAATGATGAAAAATCGTTAGCTTAAGTGTCAGTACCAAATATAGAGCCACCATCCAGTTCAGTTTCTTTTTTAATCAGATAAGTTCCTAACTTGATACCTGGTTGGTCATTACTTTGCCGGGCAATCTTTACCAGATCAACAGGCATCTGATAGATCCACCTACATTCTTGATCTTGAGCTTGAGATCCACCTGCAATATAAACCAGTTATCAGATTCTGAATGTACTCCACATATTTCTGCTTAATTTTCTTCATCATTAGTTTGGAATCCATCTCCACGATGGTGAGGACCCGTATCCTCAACTTGCTTCATTTTGGTAATTGATTTTTTTCTGGGTTTACATACCATAAAACAAACAAATTAGACCTCCAATTTCCAGATTACATTTGATTGGAAAGAGAAGATTGGAGTTCCTTTGGCATTCGAAAATTGGTACTGAAGAAAAAGAAAAGAGCGTAAAAATAGAAAGAGAAAATAGCAAAAACAAAATGTACCGTATTTTTTGAAAAAATATATATATAAAAAATAAAAATAAAAAAAATAATTAAGTGTAGTAAAATTGAAAATGAAAAGTGAAATATAGAATATAGTGTAATTTCCTCTATTTTCTTCGTCAGATTAGGCTTAAGATAAACAATTTGAGCCCGCCCAAACCAGACTGGGTCAGGTTGGGTGGGTTTGGATACAAACAGAAATGTTCAATCATTTCGCTTTTTGTTAGCGAGTTGGGCTTGAACCCACTTTCCTTTTTTATGCAGGCCTGCCAACTCTTTACATCAGTTTTAGAAGCACAGAACTTGAAATGTTGACGACGCTCCAAGGACTTGAAAAGTAAAACAGAACGAAATTTTATTTTTCATTAAAAACTGCAAATTTCATTGGGTTTTTTGCAAAATCGACCGAAAAATTTATCAATATTTATATATTTACCAGAATTTTATATTAGTTTACAAATTTATCATATTCATATAATATATATAATATTTATTTTGAATTTATTATATATATGATAACTTATTTAGCTTTATTATGATTTATTATATATTTTGTGAAATGATAAAAAAGTTTTATAAAATATATAAAAATTTTAAAAAATCTATTAAGGAGCGTAATTTTTCCAATTTCATTTCATTGTCTTTTAGCTCAATAACAAAAAAAAAATTAATTCTTTTTATTTAAATGACTCACAATATGATATAACAATATGTGGCATAGTATGGTATTAAAACTAACATTTATTGTATTTAAAAAGAAGATATGGTATAATATGGCTAAGTAAAAATATTTTTATTTAATTTAATAATATTTTTAAGAATTTAATATGCTATGAAAATAAAAATATATATTTTTTAGTATATATTTAATATTTAAAAATTTTATTTTAAATATTTTTAAAAGATAAAATTATGAAAAACTACTAAATTGGTAGTTTGAAGTGTAGAAAATCATAACATGCAAAGTGAAAATCAAAACAAATAAGAATTAAACTATATTATACTATGATACCATGACAATCCATGAAACAAACAATGTCTTAACTCTATTTTTTTTTGTTCTGCCAAATTTTATCAATTAAATAAAAAAATAAATAAAATATAAAACTTTACCACACAATAAATTGTTCCGTCTTCTGTCCTCATCCTTAAATTGAAATCGACATTAATGTAATACTATAATATAAATATAAATTTAATATCAAAGTCATATGTACATTTCTAACGAATCATAATATGATTATATTAGATAAATAAAACTATATATTAGCACACTTTATATATATATATATATCTCATAATAGCATTTTAACTTTAACAATAAAAAGGAAAATTAAAGAAATTAATGATAAAAGAAAAAGAAAAAAAAAGCTATCGTCTTCTCCACATGTATAATTGAATTATAAATTATGGTAATAGTATATAGACATGTGCCATGTGAATTTTTATATTTTATATTTTATATTTTTATAAATATACTTAAGAAATTTATGTAGTTAAAACTTGTCACTTAACAATTAGGAGTTCAAACAAAAAATCCCAATATTAATCGCGGAGTTTATATTTTTAATATTTCAAAGTATTTTATTTTTATTAATTACATGCAGGGAAAAAGGAGCAGTTAAATAGTATAGATTGATTAATATTCCAAGGTATTAAGTTTAAGTTAGTACCATTTTATCATTTTTTTTTATTAAGTTTATGATATTTTTATTGATTTAGTTTTTTAATCTTTCACTTCTTTATAAATAGTATAGATAATTATCAATAATATTTACGGTCTGAATAAAATCCAAAACTTAATTCCTTTTAAAATAAATTTGAATTTTACGGCAATATGTTAATGTTAATTTTTAATTTCTTAAAAAATTAATATTTTGTTAAAGAAAAAATTCACTTTCAATATCAAATCAAAAGAAATAGATAAAATTTTAAAAAAAGGGCAAAGTTTTGATTTTCATTTTTTTTTAAATTAAACCTCTTCTTTTCTTAACAAAATGGAATCTTCCCTTTGGTGACCCAAAACTAATTCCACTTGCAACTTTCTTCAAAAGGATAGCAATTACCAATAATACAATCACTACGGCAATGGAAGGGGAACACATTTGGGTTCGGTTGCCCATCTTTATGATTCACCTTCTCAATGCTCCCCAGTCCACTAGCCCCAACAAGACTGCCAGATTTTGGCAGGCGTACAACATTCATCCTCAGTCCCCAAAATTAAAAAATTTACAACCGTAGTTTGGTCATGCAGTCCATCATGCAAGAACTGGACTTAAACCAGAAGAGGGCTGCAAACTACCAGCATAATCTCTTGCCCACAAGTCATAATGTATAATTTCCTCTAGAGAAGGTGAAGTCACCAATTCTTCCTGATGTTTATCGCAAGTGAGCTCCACAATCTTGAATATATCGAGATAGCTGATCCTGAAAAAGGATAGTCAAATTATTGGTTAATAAAGGATTTTTCAAAACAAGTAGATGCACATTAGCATATTGTTTGTCTACCTGATGAAGAAAGGAAGCAAGCAAGATAAAACTTAAAATATGGTTCTCCCGATATATAGCTGGTACTAAAATTCCATAACAAAATTGTTTTTTTCAAGAGAACAGTGAAAGGGACTTCCATAGAATTGGCACTTCAGGCTATTATTTGTTCATGGTTTTCCCAAGAAAGGAAAAGGCATGCTTGTGTCCAGTATTATATAGAGGTTTAATTTAAGCCCCTGGTTGCATCAATTCAACTGGAGGACACTTCGGCTATAGATGACGAGAAAAAAAAAAAGAAAAAACATCCTTCCTTTTTTACCACTCTACTTGTAGGATTTCCACTAATGAGGCTATGACTCTCATCCTATCTGTTTACTGACTAACCTCAGAATGGAATATGAGTATCTTCATTTCTGACTTCCTATAATTCCACATATATCTAGTCATCATCCGATTCCTAAACACTGCTCAATATCAAGGATTCCCATTAAAACCTCATACCACATTGTCTGTAAGTCTTATGCGGCTAATCTTGACAAGAAAACATAGTTGTTTGTGCTACATAAATTTCTCAAAATGAAGGCCACAAGCTTTCCAGAAAAAGGTTGGTATTTAAAAACTTCTACGATTTTCTAGTAGCTGTTTGTAAAGCAATAATAGGCGTACTTTTCATTGATGAACATCTCTACAGCTTTCTCATTAGCTGCACTGAGGACTCCAGTCATGGTGCCTCCAGCCCGTCCAGCAGCATAGGCCAGATCCATAGATGGGTATTTTACATTGTCAGGAGCTTTAAATGTTAGAGAGCCTTGCCTGCATTATCCATTTAATTCTAAATATCAAATATAACCCTCATACAAGTTTCCATTAAATAACTTGCAATATAATCTAAAGCATAGTTTGAAAGGGAAAAAGATCCATACTTGCAAAGATCAAGGCGAGGCCAGGTTATTTCAGAGCAGTAAATTCTGTCAGGCCATGACATAGTGTATAGAATTGGTAAGCGCATATCAGGCCATCCCAACTGTGCAAGAACAGATGAATCCTGGAAAGAGACCAAATAGAAATACCACATAAGAACATAGAACACCCAGATTTACACAGCACACTCCAGTCACATCCAATGTACTAACCCTAAAGGTGCAAGCAGCAAAATAAATGAAAAGTTATCATACCTGTGTTTCAATCATTGAATGTATTATAGATTGAGGATGAATTACTATCTCAATATTATCATAGTCAGCTCCAAACAGATAATGGGCTTCAATGACTTCTAAACCCTGTAAAAAAGGAAATGGCTTAGATGGTAACCCAGAATGTGGTTGAAACTTCGTTTTCACTGAATATGTTGTTCTCACTGAGTAAATGATTGACAACAAAGCAATATCACAGACCTTATTGAAAAGGGTAGCAGAGTCCACAGTGATCTTTTTACCCATATTCCAGTTGGGATGCTTTAAAGCATCAGCTACCTTGACATCTTTCAACTTCTCAACAGGCAAATCCCTGTCAGCAATCAAGCGATCAAATAGTTAAAATAAGTTTATTCAGAACCAGCCAAAAATAAAAAGCCTATACGAGAGACCAGTTGCTCAGTAGCAAACAAACTGAATATCTGAAAGCCTAAACCATCATAACCTGAATAGTATATAAAAAATTGAACAGAAGCATTAAAAAAAAAAGTTTGCACCTAAGATTTAATGATTTTAATTTGGTCATTTCATCATTTTGAGAGTGAAGATATTTGAAGAATGCATCAGAACAGGTTTTAAACACAACTTTCTAAATTATGCCCTATGTAGACAAACTTACAAGCATAAGAATTACAGCTTAAATTATGATTTCACACCTGAAAGCCCCACCAGAAGCAGTTAAAATAATGCGCCTCAGTGCACCCTCTGGAAGGCCCTGAATACACTGCAGAAAGTGATATCTTCATAATTAGTAAGAATACAATAGGTTAAGTGTAAAAGATTGTGCAAATGCTAAAATAAGATGAGCAACTACTAAGCAGAACTCCAAGTACAGCAGAAGCATCTGAGATCTACAGAAATTTTTAGAGAAATTTAGCTATCAACATAGATATGTTTTCATACCTGAAATATAGCAGAATGTTCTGAATCCGCTGGAAGAATTTTAACATTATATTTTTTAGCAAGAGGGAGGACAAAAGGACCTCCAGCAATTAAAGTCTCTTTATTGGCCAAGCATATGTCTTTTCCAGCTTCTATTGCAGCTACCGTAGGCTAAAAAAAATTAGAAGTGGTTTATTCAAGTTAGTAAACCTAATTGGTTTTTCCTGAATATTCAATTCAAATCTAAAGAAGAACTCAAAGACTCGTCAATAGTCAAAATATTTTGCTCAGTAAAAGATAAAAATAGACACATGAAGAAACGCACACATTGACAAGAAAATGGGGGTTTTTCTTTCTTCTTTTTGTAAAGATCTTTCGATAAATATTTAACTATGTCGACGTGAAAGTAAACTTGCATGCATCCATCCATGTTCACATTATGTTGAGGTTGGACCTACGCTTCTAACGTTATATCATCTTCATCATTCAAAATCTATTATCTGATAGCAAAAAACTAAATATTTTGTATATATGATGTAAAAGAATTACAATAAAAATGAAAAGACAACTAGGACTTTACCTTTAAGCCTGCGCAACCAACTATTCCTGTAACTACGCTAACAGCATCTGAATGGCGAGCAACCTGAAAAGAAATGACAGGCAATTACTATGCAGAACAACTTCAACAGCCGAACCAAAGATGAGAATGAGATGGTAGGCTACCTCAACAATTCCTTGCTCCCCAGGAATAATCTCAGGCTTTTCTTCAAGATCAGCCAAAGCTTCTTCCAGTTCATCAACTAATGACTCATTCCTAACAGCAACAAGTTGAGGCTTGAAAGTTTTGACCTGTAAAATGCGAACAATTTATCAGAACCATGCTCTGGGCTGAATTGAATTTGACTAAATTCGGATTCTAATATCTTTCGCTAATCTCAGATTAACAAGCATTGGTGACTAACAAGAGAATAATAAAACTGAAGGATCACCTGATCAGCAAGAAGAGTGACATTTGAGCCAGCTGCGAGTGCTACAACTTTGAATTTATCAGGATTCTCAGCCACGATGTCCAATGTCTACAAAAAATAAATTATCAATTTGTTCTTGAAATCAAGAGTTATGATCAATCAAAAAAAGCTAGAAATGAAAATTTGAGAGAATCAATACCTGAGTACCAATAGAGCCAGTGGATCCAACAATTGAAATAGGCTTAGGACCATCCCAAGTCTTACGGCCAGGCTCTGGAAAAGCTGTCCCTGGCCAAGCTGGTGGAGGAGGCTGAGGCTGAGCGGAACACTGAACTTTCCTCCCAAATGCTGCTCCAAATTCCTTTCTCTTGAAACTGAAACTACCTGAAATTTAACAAACCAGCAACAGAATTCCGAATTAAACGTTTCATTCCAGAGGAAACAAAAGAAAACACTGGTAGGAAAAAAAAGAAGAAAAAGAACAAAAACTTGGCTATTTTCTTAGTTTGTTTTATTTCTTTTTGATCAGCAAAAAATCAAAAAAAGACTCTTGGGATTAAAAAAAAAGTCGATTTTAGATTTCGCTTTTTCAAGACTGAGAAAAGGTAAAATTACGCAACCAAGTAGAAGAAAATCTTTTTTGCTTCTAGCTCTCAACTTTCTCAGTCCGGTTTATTTGATTTTTTTCTCGCAAACCAAACAGAAAAAAAAATCCAAAAGCAGAGAGCAGAGGGAAACCTGGAAGCTTGGTAAGGTGGTTGGACTTGGTGGAATCTAAGAAGGAGATGGCTTTAATTTCAGCCGGAGACAGTAAATTAAGAGCCATCGAAGTAACCAATTAAATTCCAACTCAAACCCAAACAAGTAGAGAGAGATTCGGAAATGAAACGTGCGGCCTGAGAATTGAGATAGAAAAGCATAGTATAAATGTTAGGAATTTATATGATGCTCGCGTGGCTTGGGAATTGCTAGTGCTTATTATTATTATTATTTACTCTTTATCCCTCATGATTCTTCACTCTTTTTTTCCAATCCTTTTTAAAATAGACAATTTTCTATTTTTAAATATTTATTTTATAAAAAAAATCCTATTATTGATTATGTTAATTAATTTTGTATCTAATATATATATGTTAAATTAAATATATATACATTGATATATTATAAAGTAATAAAGATATTATTAAAAAATTTATCTTACATTAATTTTTTTTTATTAATATGGCGAGAGTATCCATTATATTCAAATTTGTTTGTTTCTTGAGCCTATAAGAATATTAATAATAGTGAATATTAATAAATAAAATGTTATTGGAAAAATAATAAAATAATAAAAATAGTGAAAGGTGACATAATTGACCGGAAACAGTACACTGCACACCATGAGTCTCAATAATAGTATATGATTGACCCGGATATATTTTTTTAAATGTATAAATCGGTTGCCATTTTCAATTTTCATTAGATATGTAAATTGATATTAAAATTATTAAAATATTATTTTAATAATTTGTCAGATTACACATGCAAGTGATATTGAAAATAATGCATATACCTTCAGAACTAAAAAAAGAAATTGCATAAACCTAGTGAAGTTAATTTCTACCTTTTCTTTTTCTAATGGTTGTTAAAATTAGTTAATTTCTACTCATCAATTTTGTAGTATATGTTATTAGAGTGATTAATTTGTTTTATGATTTTATCATTATAATTATTTTTTATAGAAAAAATAATAATTTTTAGCTCTTAAACTTTATATGGTCTGCACATTAAACCTATAAAATTTTATTCGATGACATTAAACCTTCTAAATATATGAATTAGTGATTTGAAATCCTTTATTGGTAGTTGTTAAATATGTGAAAATCAAACGGTGACAAAATCACATGACATGTTAAAATGCAGTATTTTTCTATAAGTAACCACGTAATTTTGATAATAATTAAAATACACACATTTAACTTCAATGGAAAAGGCTTGACATCATCGATTCATATACTGAAGGAGTTTAATATCATTAAATAAAAATTTAAAAGTCTAATGTGTAAAACATATAAAGTTCAACGTAAAAAAATATATTATTCTTTGTTTTAGCAATTCATTATAATTATTTTCCATCAATACTATTCCTATAATTTCTCTCGATGTCAAAAAAATTATAAACTTTTGAGCATGACCCTTGGAACCATCACAAGCATGGCCGACCTATATTTGTTAATTTTATTATATATAAACTATATTATACATATATAAACAAAACAAAATTATAGACGGTCACATAAGTAAATAAAAAAATATAAATTATAAATTCTTATAATTTATTATTATATAAATTATAATTTAAAAAAATGAAGAATTTGGAAAAAAAATAGAACTCAAAAGGTCAAGAATTTAAAAAGACAATAAATAATTAAATATTATTTTTTTATTATGTAAAAATATAATTAATTAAAAAATTAATAATTAATGGATGAGAATTTTAAGAGTTATGAACTTTTTAACTATAAGTATAGATATTTAAATAAGAATTTTTCAACTAAAAAAATTACATATATAACAATAGTTAAATTAGATTAAAAAATATTTAATTTTTTTTGTACTCTTTTTTTTATAGCATCAATTGTTTATTCTGCATTGATAAAATAGTGAAAATAGTCTCTTTTTTAGACAAATATATATAATAGACAAACGATAAAAATTAATTCAATATTGTTTATCAATATCATTAGGATATATATATATATATTATACAATAGCAAGTGATTATCTCTTATATAATTTAATATATTTTATCTAATTCTTAATGAATTTATTATGCAATATATAATATAATGATCTTTTAAAATTTTAATTATTTATTTATATATATTTTTAATAAATGGTGTTAAATTTCATCCTTTTTTTAAAATTTAAATTAACATAACATCATTGAGTGATGGATGAATTTGACTGCAAACTATATATATAATTGTGAACAAATCGGATGCCAGTAGTTGATTCCCTTTGAATATAAAGACAAATTAAAATGAGTATAATTAATTTTGTTATGTAGTATGTGATTAATGATATCCTTATAATGCTCCGACGACTTCTATGCAATGGCATCTTTTTATTTTGATACTTATTAAGTATAACCATACTCAGGGCCGTCTTAAATATTTAAGGGGCCCTGTTCTCAGAGAAAAACAGAATAAATTAGATCCTATTTCTAAAAAAAAAAATTATAAAACCTACTATTAAAAAAAAAATTGGGGCCCTGTGCAAGCTGGGGGCCTGTGCAGTAGCCCACTTTGCACAGGGCCTTCACCGGCCCTGACCATACTAATTATCGAAAAATTATGATAGAAAAATACTAATTATATAAAGATAACTGTGGTTAATTACTCTAGCTACTAGTTATTATCAACAAAAAAATAATGAATTTTTCTTAGCAAACACAATCATTTTTTATAATTTAGAAAATTTTAATTTAGGATACTTTCTTAACTAATTACTATTTTAAAAAATAATAAATAAAATTTTTTAACTTTTTATAATTTTACAATTTTGATTTTGTATTAAATTCATATCAAAATCATATGTATGGTAGCTAATGTTACATTTAGTATAAAGTAAAACAGATAAAATCTTGATATTAGTGGCACTATAGTAAAAGGCAATAAATATGGGTCGTAGAAAATCTTTTGTTAACGAAATATTTCTTGTTCAGACATTATTCATGCAATGTGTATAGATAATTTAATACAAAATTATCCCATCATATTGAAACGAAATAAATTAATACTTTTAGGCAGAAATCATAATAAATTATGCGAAAAATTGACAAATAATAATGGTAAAAATCAAATATAAAAACCTAAAGAATTATTTACTCTGTCTTATTGAAATTATCACTTCTGCAAAAAAAAATATTTTTTTCTCAAATTATCATTTTATATAATAAAAAAATTAATTAATTTTATTTTTAATTATATATTTATTATTAATGACTTAATTAATAAAATAATAATATAGTATTATTAAATTAATATATAATATTTTAATTTATTTAAAATAATTTTATATAAAATTTAATAATTTTTTAATAGATATATATGAGCTGATGGTGATAATTTTTGTTGAGAGTATAAGATTTCAGTTTTGATATTTATACTAAATTGAAGTCATATTATTAAGATAGTCAAGCGAAATTTATTACTGGATAACAAAAAAATCAAAATCTTATTGTAAGATAATCAGGTGTGAAATTAATTGGCAACAAAGAATTAGACCAACCCTGAGGCTGCGGAGCACGAAATGAACAGTTCAATTTGTATGTGTTTTTGTTAAAAAAATAAAAAGGAAAGGTGCTAACAAATAATTAAGTAAATTATTGTTTAGTCTCTAAAATCTAAACTAATAATTAATTAATTAATTTGTCCCTATATTTTTGTAAATTAACTAATTCATTGGCGTATTTTGAATCCGACGGATAAATATATATATTTTTCAATTTTATTAGCTTTTTTCATTAAAAAATTAAAAATAAAAGAAAATATCATTTTATGGAAAAATACTTTCATCCTCAAATCCCAATCTCAATATTTTTTTTTGCTGTAAAAAGTTCAAAACCACTTTGTAAATCAACCAACCAGCAAGCATCATATTAACATATTCTCAAGTTAATAATAAAAAAAAAGAATCACATTAAAAGTGATTATATCCTACACTTTTTTTGCATTATTAAGTTAAAATTAAAATAATTAAAAACATATAATTTTTTTTGATATTAATCTTTATTTTGAAGTCGGGTCATGTAAGATTACAAGTGATTATATAATATTTTTAATGGCTTCCTTTATCAAATTCATTAATATAAAATCATTACTAAAATCATCAATATTTTTATCCCTTGTTTTTGATATATATATATATATATATAAGTTGCTTTTGGTCATTTTAAAGTATTTAACAACAAAATAAAAGAAAATAGGACCACCAATTCATCACGGATTTAAAATACATAAACAAATTAGTTATTTACCGACCAAAAAAAATTAGTTATTTTCTTAAAATATAAAGACAAATTAGTTAATTAGTTAAAGATCAATTAAATGGTAATTTACCCGTGACAATTTATGATTTGATAGAGAAATATGGTTTGACAAAAATAAAATGGATACATCAATTGTTGTTTTACACGCACCATAGCATGAAATCACGTGCCACAATTTTCAACGCATTTGCACATTTTTCTAATTGTTTACCTATAAATAAATTGAAATATATATTTATATTTAATTTATGAAAAAATACCATAAAAATTACAATATTAAATTTAATTATTTACTAAAATTTATATATGTGTGTTTTATTTTGATAGTTAAGATATAATTATCAAACTTTTTTTTTAATATAAAAAAAGAAAATTTTCATTAAACCACAAATTCAAAGTTACAAACCAACAACAAAAAGGAAAAAAAGGGGAAGAACAATTCCCAGCAAACAAACAATACAAAAAGAACAGATAAGAACAACATTGTAGCAATCATCAAGCAAAAAAAAACACATAAATCTTCAATAATCTCTTCCTTAAAAGGCAATAAGAAAACAATACAAATAAATCCTCCAGGAACGGCCATAAAAAATATATTAAAGGCCGGAATCAACCAACAGCTGCAGAGATTTAAATTTGTCGATCCATCAATAGCGATCTAGCAACATAAATAAGAGAACAACCTCTTTGCTATCCCCACACAACCTCAAATCTTGAATCGAATGAGGAAAGAAAATGATCGCTGATCCTTAAATGGGACCAACTGAGGAGAGAAAATCTCCTAACAACAAAACCAAACCCTAGAAAGAGATTCGTCATTAGTCCTAAAGGAGTGACTACATGAACCTATAAAGAAGAAAATAAACAAGAGGAGATTGCGATCCAACTGCCCAGGGGAGATTGGGTAACATGAAGCGAGTTAGACATGAACGAGAGCATTGAACTTGAAGCGCCAAAATTTATATTTAATAGAAATCTCCCAAAAGATTACTCAAAGAGCTCAAAAGCGATAGATCAGACCTATTTATATATTTATTAAATCTAGATATTTTCTCAACACTAACATATCTAATTTACATACTTAATTTTTTATTGTCTAAACCAAATTTTTGAAAATTTTAAAAATAATAATTGTAGTAATACAATTATTATTATTTTAAAATGATGAATTAAAATTTTTAGATTCTGCGTTGATTGTTAAGTTATAATAATAATAATAATAATAAAACTCTAGGTAGATAAATACTACAATTAAGCTATAAATTACACGATTAAATATTTATTCTCTTATATTAAATATAATTTAAATCCAAATAATTTCTTCCCTTTTAAAATTTTATATCCCGTAAAAAATTGTATATATTTAATTTCTAATATTACCCCTTTCTGCATATAATAAGGTGACTTGTGCAACAGAAATTCTCTGTCATTTTGACCTCTTTTGCTTGTGCATTTAAAACATGTAAAGTATAAATATAAATATTTTCTATTTAAAATAATAGCGAGAGTACAGCTCGCCTTTTTTTCTAGTCTTGACAATTTTTCAGTCAAGAATGGGCTGCTCGAGTCTAATTTCTCAGCCAGGTCCTCTCACATGCAGCATTAAATATTAACAATCGGAAACAATTATTTTGAATATAAGTTGTTAAATTACTTAATTAACTAATACTTTATACTTTTTTATTAATTATATATATAAAAAAGGATACATAAAAATTGAATTTAAAATTTAAACATAAATAATAGCTATTAACCTGACTTAATAATTATTAACAAATATTATATATTTTTCCCAATCAAGAATTTCAAAATAAATTCTCTTATTAATTAGGTTAATTATTCTCTTATTAATTAGGATAACTCTTAGATTAATATAGTAATATTTTAAAGTTTATTCAATTTATATTTAATTAAAGTAATAATATTTTAAATCAATATAAAATTATTAAAAATTTTAATTTTTGACATTTTATATTATGAAATAAATAATTTATTAATAGGTTATTAGTATATTTGACTGTGTTTATTCGCTTAATTTTAAATTTATAAATAAGTTTTATTTTATTAAATAATATTTAATTTTTAAAATTAATATTTATAATAAATTTCTGAATGTGTATTTTACTTTAGGGTGCACAAGATAAATGTAAGAAGTATCATACGTACATTCATTAAAAAAATTAATTGTATCAGACAAACAAACTCGTTGGTGGGTATTCAGAAAAAAAAAAACTCTAATATTAAGCTATGTAACTTGTAGATTTTTTTAAAAAAAAATTTTTTAATGTCTTCATTCAACTATTGAATATTACATGGGTCAAGAAAGGGCAGCTCAAAATTTAGACCAGTGGACAAATAATACAAATAATTAAGTAGCCAAAAAGAGACTAATATAAATAATTATGCAGCCAACTGCTCGTCTTCTATTTAACATATTTATAAATTTAGTCTTAAAAATACATTTATTATTATTATTTTAGGATTGACTGTTTGCAAAAAAAAAATAATAATAAAATAAAACGATCATGTTCTTCGTAATCTCTAAAAAAGGAATTAAAAAATTAATATTCTCACAACAAACACGAATTAATTACATCTGTCGAAAGTTTCGTATGTATAAAATTAATATATATATATATATACACACACACACGTGGAGGCCACATATATCTCTCTTCCATATATGACTTCTTAATTTTCAAATATTTTATTTATTATAGTATATAAAAAAGGTTACAATTTTTATTTATTGGTTATTCTTTGCTTAAAATAATTAACACTCCATTATCCTGCCAAACATAATTAGAATAACAATCCAATAATGATGAAGATAAAATATATATGTGTGTATGTGAGGCACCAGGAATTTTATAATAGTGTCATTATTGAATAAACTTCGAATGATTTGTTTATTTAATAAATTTAATCATTTTTAAAATAACTTGGTTACGGAATGAGATGAAAATAATTCATAAAAAAAATAAAAAAGCAAACTTTGTTTTACAAGTGTTATATATATATAGAGAGAGAGAGAGAAAGAGGTCAAAATGTGAAGCATGCAAGAGAGAAGTGATGACCATATAAATCATTTTCTTTTACTTGTTTAGTGTAATGAGTGTGAAGTCATGTTTTTCAACAAAAACACAAACATATTTGCAGTCAAATTTTACCAACCAATGAGGAAAGAAAAATTAGAACTAAAAAAAGATCAAAGGAAACTGCGGCAGCCGCCTATTAAATAACGTAAAAAAATATTCAATTGAATTAGCTGCAATGACCTGAGAGGGATCTTGACTTGATAATAAAATGAAGATGTCTTCTTGTCTTATATAACCTTATTTTATCAGTCAAAAATGGCAACCTGATTATTATATACTAATGAAACTCCAATACTCTCTCCTTCAATATCGAGCAGCTTCAAGCCTATTATTAATTATTAGTTTTACAATCCACTATCTAATTTACATAAATAGAGGTATTTACGGCTAAATTCTTGAAATGCTTCTCTTCGAAAAAAAATATGCGTGAAAATAACAATAGCACCACGATATGTTGATGCAAGCATGAAAATTATTGTTAACCTCTCTCAGAAAAAACTAATAATTATTCAGCATAATGTTAATTAAAAGTCATTTGACTTTAGGTTGAAATGAAAGTAATTCATAATCAATGAGATGGAGAATCAAATTCCACTGAGAAAATGGAAATGTACACTTGTACATCTTTGATTCACCAAAAGTGTGAAGGGTTGATCACAATTGACAAGTGTCCACAATCACTAAGACATTGCCAGCATTCAAATTATTGAACCAAATCAACGATTTTGATTTAAGAAATTTATATTCAACACAATTAGTCTCATAGATAGTTTTGGTTTTCAATTTCCTCTATTAATTGAAACGTGCAGAATGGTAAGAGATTTCAGTGAACTGGTGAAAGTTTCTAAATTGTAAGTAATAGTTCATGATTTACACATTATTTTGAATCCTAAAATAGTGTGTACCGCTAGGCTTTGACATGAACAAAGCAAAAAGCCAGACAACAAATAGTGGACTACATCTACAAGATATTAATTTGTATACAAATTTTGCAATGAGCTTTCAAAATTATAACTTTATTCTCTCATGAAATAAACACTACATGTATTGTTTAATGCACAGTTTTGGGTACACAATAGTGGATTAAGCTGATAATTTCAGGCTGACATAATATTTTCAAGCAATTATTTCCACTTTTTTTACCTACCTGTAACTTAGGCCAAGCTAATAGTGCACTGGTTCCCTTCAGTTTTCTTCATAGTTGTGTTCTTGCTCTTCCCTTATCTCACCTGAGCTCAGCTCTGATCCGACACCATTGATCTCCACTGCACCTCCTGATTCAGAAACTTTTGTTATCCTCTGCAATTCATCTGTTACATCTGTTGGATGTGACAAGGACTGATCCTCTGCCAACTGTTCCTTCTGAACTGATGGTTTTGGTCGTCGAATGGCTTCTGCCGCTGCGAGCATTGCAACAGGTTGTGGCTGGGGTGGAACCCATGTACGCTGAATTGGCTGCTCATTAGTTCGTGCATTGTAAAGAGCCTTGAGTTCATCTTCATTGTCAATCTCTGAGATTCTGGGATTCTTCCGCTGCCACCAAGGTGTGGTGTTCTCGCCATCAAACTGATGGTTCACCCCATTATCTTGTATTTTGGAATTCAAACTACCTCCATTTACTTGAGACTGTAGCACTTGGCTTGAACTATTTTGGGATTGACCAACCACCCAAGGCTACACGAGAGAATAAATTTTTGACAATGAAAATAAATTAATTAGATCAAAGGTGAGGATCTTTCTCAACAGAGCAGACAAGCATCAATATAAATTATATTTTTAATGGCCTAACTCATATTTGCATTGGCTTAGAGCTACTTCTAAAATCATATGAAAAGAATAGACACCAGAACCATCAGCTGCATCAAATCTTCTCACACACTCAGAAAAGTCAACTGAAAACAACTTTAAGGAGTGATTATTGTGCACCACCAATAGTGATGCTAGAAATTTTTCCTGGAATGGTGCAGTAAAAAATGAGCTGCACCAATAAGAGGGGACTAAAACTCTCAAAGAACAGACAGAAAACTCTGAAAAACCATACCTTATTTCTGGGTGCTAAGCGATGATTTGAAATTTCCTGGTTAGGGTTGGGTGGTAGATCATTGATATCCTGCATGTAAGTCCAGGATGACAAAATTAACATTTTACCCCAAAACAAGTATATCTTAGAATAGAATGTAGGTCAGCTTTACTCTGATGTTGGGAGGTTTCTCTCCTCTTTGGATCATTGCCATGATCTGCAACATAATTACAAAAATGAATAATTATAGTCTATCAACACATATTTCAACACCACAGTATTACTCAAGCTAATTCATGATTACTTATGTAGCCATCGTCACTGCTGAACTAAATGAAGAAAATCAAACCACATAACTGCAGCAATAATTTGGATAGGCCAAATTGTGAACTCAATTTCTAATCAGACAAGGACCAGTGAGTTCAGACAATTGAAAAAAGCCCAAGAGAGATAATTTGTCCAATAGGTCTTTCTTAAATTTCAGGGGATTTCCTTAAACTGGGCAAGGCTGAAATCAGCCTATGCAGCGGAAGCAGGTATGACTTTGGGTGTGGCGGTGGCGCAACAGAAGGTTCAGCAGAAGTAGGTGGTAAGGAAGATCTCGCTGTCCATAAAAATGTAATTGCATGACATTGAAAATCAAGCCATCAAAAAAAAAAACAAAGAACCAAAACTGGAGTAGCTGGAAAACAACCTGAGCTGAGTAAGACTCTGCCTTCCCATTCACATAGATTTGCTGGGATATATATATATATATATATATATATATATAAGGATCAGCTAGAGCCTCCTCAACTTGAATGACTCAAAACCTGTAGTAGAACATCTATAGTCCAAATTCACCTTCCAGATTGTGAAGCTTTATTAGTTCACATCTATGTTCAACTCACCTTAGGATGATTTGCTGCTGAAAGCGTATAATCATCTTGATCAACAAGAGAAGTTCTTCCAAGGTTATTAGTTTGTCCTAAAAGATAGGAGAAGGAATTAACAATATACAAACATATTCCTAGCTTCTTTTTGAGACGTCTTCTCCAGAAACTCCAATGCAAAATGACAATAATTTGGTTATGCTATAGAAAACTTAGGACTGAAGAAAATGTAAGAAAGTGCACAACCTTCACTAAACTGCTAACAATAAGGATAAGAAAATCTTAGTATAACAACAGTGATTTTGTATCATTTTTCACTAAGAAAATACATCAACATGCACATCCACATGCCCATGCACACACATGCACGACTTCTTCCAACCTAGGCAACAAAAAAATTTCTTCCTTTTTCGCATTTCTATCCTTAATTTATTTATTTTTTATTTTGCTGTGAAAGCTACTATAATAGCTTACACACCGATCATAGTCTTTATTGCAACCACAAAGCTAAGGTTTCAGTTTTGAAAGCAGCCATTTCATACAAATGTGTTAAATTCTCAACCCATATGGATTTCCACAGGTCCAAAACTGAGCAATGGAATTCATAATAGACATAACTGGTCACAAGATAGCTGGCACAAGTAACAGTTAAGATTTGCTAGATGAGAACATGTGCTTTAGATATAATTCATATTTTTTATTAGCAATTATGAGAAGCTAAAATATGAGGACAAAGATTTTAAGTAATGCAATTTATCATAGATCAATTAATATCCAGCATTTCTTTTAAAACCTAAATCTATGGGCATCACAGATGGGCATCATCGAACTAAAACAGAGATAAAAAATTATCCACAAAATCTGGGGGAAGATATTACAGCATTAGTTGCAAAAAAGCCAACTTTACTAAAATTTTCATGGGGTTTAGTAATGAATAATATGCCACTAGACAATTGGACCTTAAGACATTAATAATAGAAAACCCCAATCCTCTAAAAATATCTGAAAGTTGCTCTGATCAACAATCACCCCATCCTTCTCACTCTTTCCACACCCTTTTGAACTTAGTGGTTGGCCAAAAGCAACATGTAAAAATGCCTCTAGCCTTGATTGCATTAAAAATTAAGCAATTTGGAAGCCTTGCCTTAGTGACTAGATGCTTGCAAAATGATTATGATCCCTGTGGTTTTCTAATAACAAGTGAAAAGTAAGTTTTTCTTTTAACTAAGTATGCATGGAATGTTCAAACACATTCTCAAAAAATCTAAATTTAGGATGGACTGCGCCAGAGATAGGCAACACTAGCAACTTAACAACCAAGTTTGTAAAGCTATATTAGCAAATCTTCTTGTTTGATGAGAAAGAAACATTTCATTACCTTCCAATTTGCATATTAAAGAACACATTGACTTTATTTCCTGAACTTGCACATCTAATAAATTCATAAATTCTTCAAAGTATCTTTTCTCTGAGAAGGGGAAATCAAAATTTAGCAATCACAAAGAAGAAAAGTTTGTTAGAAAGAAACTAAAATCACCATAATTTATGGATAGTACATAAATCAATGGTTAAAATTGATATAGTGAGTAAAATAGTGCATAAATCAATGGTTAAAATTGATATAATGAGTAAAAGTCCACATCCCACCTTCACTTTTTGAATTCAACATTTCTTGACTTGCTTTCGCAACATCAGCTGCTGCTGCTGCAGCTGCTTTAGCGGCTGCTGCTGCCTCTTCTGCTAAACTTGGTTTTGCATTAGCTTTCTTCACAGGGTCATCTTCTTCTTCCAATACAACCTTACGTATCCATGACTTTAATCCGGGGATAATAGCTTTCTGCACAAGAAACGTGTTAATATATTTGTGATGTCAAAGGAACCTGGCACGCATGATGAAATGCATAAGTGGGTACAAGAACCAAACACATACAGCCCAACAGCCTCAGAATAGCACATGCATATTGAGCATTGAGATATTTAGCTAATTTGATGGAACTGTAGAATAAAGAATAACTTTTGATACCTTAATTAATACAGCTGTTCCAGCACCTGATGCTGCCAATAATCCTACAGCAACAATAGCATGATACACTGAAATCGGGAACGTGCTAAAGTCCCAACAGAGGAAATGGCCCCAGGGGGTGCAGCTGCTACAGGCTGAAGAGCTTGTGTTTGGGCTGATGGCTGAATATTTGAAGTTGATTTCACTTGAGTATCTATTTGTATTATGGAAGAAAATGTAAATAATATCAGTGATAAAAAGACAATGATTTCTTTCAAACCCAAGAACTACTCCAGGACAAAAGTCATAAACCCCACTTCAATACTAAAAACAATTACCTTGATTTGTAACACTTGCTTGTGTGCTTGGCGGCGGATCCTTCAATTTGCAGAAAAAGTTAGATATAAAATAAAATAGCCATGAAAAACATTAAAATTCAAGGATTCTCCATAATAAAGGAATGACACTGGAAAGAGAGCCACCAAACAAAGCACTGGCTTACCGGCACACAGCGAAAAGCTTCATCAATTTCCTCCTTTGTGAGGCCCTTCCTCTCTAGAAAAGATCGCCTATAGATGACAGGGGAACCCCTAACTTTTGGATGTGAAAGAAATTTTACAGCATTCTGTACTTGCTCCTCTCGCATCAGCTCTGAGTTCACAAAGACAGACGGTGGACTTTGTTTAGAAGCCTCTTCCCTCGCTTGTTGCTGAATCTCATTTGTTGACTGTGGCAGCTCTGGAGCTGAAAGTTTCAAACAACATTACTACATAGTCAACTTTTTAGCAAGGGAGTTTGACATAAAACTTTCTGGCAAGGGAATTTGCCACACTCCATAAGACTAATCAGCCAGCACTGAACCAATAAATTTGATCACATGTTTCGAATTCTCCTTCATGTGAGATTCAGAAGCAAAAGGGCATGGAATTACATCAAATTGGCAATTTTGGTTATATGTGGATCTGAAATGAAAGGATTTGTATTTAAATGAGATTAATAATATAAATTTTTCCTTGTTTGGGTGGTAAGAATGATGAATGTAAATTGAGATTTTTGTTTCTTTAACTTGAAACATCTACTAGAAAGGTGGTAAGATGCAGGTTGAAGCACATTTTGGCCCTCCATTTCACAATTCGAAAAAGCAGTTTCTGCCAAATGAAACTAAAATTCAAAACCTTGAATTTCAATTCCCAATCCATGTACTGGTCTATAGAAAAGAATTGGAGTATTTGTGTCTCCGTTGTTGATAAATGGGATTTAGAATACTTTCACTCGTTTATAAAGTTCTAGATGAGATATAATACTGATACTTAGGGGTGTTCTCGGGCCGGGTTGGGCCGGGTTTACCTCCAACCCAAGGCCCGGCCCGAACTTTATTCGAGCTGCAAAAATGAGCCCGTAGCCCAACCCTAAGCCCGGTCGGGCCGGGCCAACTCGGACTGACCGGGCCAGTCGGGCCGGGTCAACAGGCTGAACTTTTTTTAAACCTTTTTTTAGTGTTTTTTGTCCATTATGAGTGTTTTTTATGTTGTAAAATTTTTTAATCTCTATTTAATTTAATTTTTTATAATATTTTTATTACAATTCATTTTTTCTAATACTGTCTTAAAATGAGAAAAAAACATTTCCAACAATATTTTAACTTTTATATAAAATATATAAATTAATAAAATTAATATACTTCAAATTTCTAAAATCAAATAAAATTATAAAATCTCAAGCATCATTCAATCATGCAAATAAAAATAATCTCAAACATCAATCAACATAAAATTAAAATAATCTCATTCATCAATCAACATGCAATTTAAAAAAAAAACATGCAATGCAATACACAAATTTAATACTAAATTACTAAACCATACAAGTTCCAAATAAAAAAAATTAGATCTCAACATAATAAAATAGAATCTCAAATTGGTTGGTTGATTTCTACATCCTCATTCTTTGTGCATATTGATTCTTGAGTTAGACTTGTAGAAACTCCTACTGCAAAATCTATAAAAATAAAAAAATTAATAATAAATTTCAAACAATAAAGTACTTTTAAAAATTATAAAAATTAATGAAATAAATAACATACCATTAGCAATTTGATTTTGGAGTAGGATTTAAATTAGGAGCATTGGTATCAATGTCAATGGTATTGGAGTAATTATCAATCGATTTGTTGACACTTGGTTCATTAACATCCATTTGCAATTCTACCAAATAGATACAAAAAATCCAAGGCAGCATCCACCTGTAATACTGCTAGAGGAATAGTATTTCCTGTTGACCGTGCATGTGGTGTTCTTGCTTGTAGCTGCTGGATGGCCTGAGTGTTTACCAAACATGAAATTATAAAAATAATCCAAAATTTATAATATATTACTAATTTATTAAAAACAAAAGAGATTATAAGCATCAATACCCAAACCCAATTATATGCGGATATGAATAACAGCTAGCATTCATGGTGATAGAAATAACTACAAAATATGTATCAATATCATAGCAGACCAAAGTGTACCTGCATTCCAGCATAAAGCACAAGTGAGTTGATTAATGGTACATTGTATCGGGTGCCAGCAGAGGCAGCTTCACTTGGTGAAAGAAGTAGCCTCTGCTTCAATTCCGTCAGGAATGAAGAACCCTGTTGTCTCGTCTGTAAACAATTTTCAAAATAAAAATTTGAGAAGACATTGCTAAAGAGGGAGAAAAAATGGTAAAATATCATACATCAAAACTTGGATTTTCAATAAACAAATTAAAAAAATAGAATGTAGCAGCACCAGATCAGAAGGAAAAGTATAATGGTGAAAGTAGTTAGGGAGGAGAGAATGAGCTTAATAAATGAACAAGCAAACAACATTAAAGGTTTCAGTAATTTAAGAATAAAAAGTAATTCATTGAACGTGTGAAAAGTCAAGGAAGAGAAAAATACTTTTAGATACTCATCCACATCAGTTTTCATCTGCTTTAACTTGAGAGCTGCATCAACCTCAGAAAGTATGTGAGGAGCCTCCCTTATTTCTGGAAGTAAATCAATCTGGAAAAGTTGATAAGTCTACAGCATGGAAACTAAGAGTCCTTGTATCTTTGCACCATATTTTTTTATCACCCAAAAAAAAGAGAGAGAGAGGCAAAGTGCCAATAAAATTTAGGTGTTGGCGGAACATCAAGTTTCTAGAGCATTAATGAAAAAGCAACTCCAAGCCCACAAGCTAATTAACCCTCCAAACACCAAACACACACTAGCATTAACACCTCTAGAATTGTGGTTGGAGCAATATGCAAGTTTTCCATGGATTACGAGTGGAACAACTTAGTTACACATGACCATCAATTTAGCTTAATTTCTTAAAACTATATAATTCTGAAAACTGATGAACTCAAGCACAATCCAAGTCCTATATGGAAGTTTGGCCTAAACTGTAATTTGTTTAAATTGAATCATTTGTACTTTAAAGTACCTGTTGCAACTCGCCGAGGTATTTTAAAGCAAGTTCAACTGCTGCTGGCCTCGCAGTAAGCTCTTTATACCTGCACCAAAACATGTCAGCTGGAACACATGATTCAAACTGGGGCTAAAGATATAATAATACAACAGGTAAGAAAAAGACATCCTCATCTAAACCAAGGGTAGTCCAACTGAAATTAATTCATACCTGAAAAATATAGGGTCACCAATAGTTTTTAATGAATCTAGGCGATCCTGAAACTCAGTGGCAGTAGCATCTTCACGAAATCAAAACTACAAAGCAAGAGAAAAAGAAAAAAACCCACATGAGAAAATCGCATTTCATTCTATTCTAAACATTCTCAAAGCAACAATATGTATTCAAGACTCTGTTTTGTCAAAAGCATAACAGAATTATTCTCACCTGCAAACGAGCTACCAAAGACTTCAGATCTCACCTGCAAACGAGCTACCATAAAGTCAGTCGGTGCAATGACTTTATGATGTAAGTTTGTTAAGGAAAAGAAAATGTAGAGGAGGGTAGGACTGACAACCTGCTGGTCGCTACTGCTGCTGCTTGCTGGGACGAACGCTGGGCCACTGGCTGCTGCTGGGATGATTGCTGGTGAAAGAGAAGAGGGCAGAGGGAGGCAGCGCTCTGGCTGCGCAAAGAAAAGATGGCAGAGGAGGGTAGGGGTACTACCTGCTGGTCGCGATTGCTGCTGCTGGACGACCCGTTGGCCGCTACTGCTGCTGGACAACCTGCTGGGCGCTACTGCTGCTGCTTGCTGGGAAGAACGCTGGGCCACTGGCTGCTGCTGCCTGCTGGGATGATCGCTGGTGAAAGAGAAGAGGGCAGAGGGAGGCAGCGAGAGCGCTGCGCAAAGAAAAGAGGGCAGAGGTCTGGCTGGCTGCGCGAAAGAAAAGAGGCAGGCTGCGCAAAGAACATTTTAGGGTTTATTTAAGTTAGTATATATACAGTTTACTAATAAAAATCAAAAATTTTCGGGCCGGGTCAGGCTGGCCCGAAAATTTTGAAATATAATCCGAGGCCCGACCCGACCCGACTTCGGGTTTCAAAATGTAGCCCGAAACCCGACCCTGACTGATTTTCGGGCAGGCCAACCCGGCCCGATTGCTCGGGTCGGGCCGGGTTTTTCGGGCCGCGGGTTTTTTGAACACCCCTTATACTAGCATATCAAAAAACTTCCATTGACTTCAATTGAATTGTCACGTAATTGTATCCTGAAAAAGCATATAAACTCGAATTGACCGAAAAACATTTCTTGACTTATCATAACAGACAAGCTGCCATATGATGGATTAATAATTCACATTATAAGCTGGATTGACATTAGAATAATCATCGATTATGCTTCTTAGTTATCAAACTAATAAAGGAAATCAAATAGTTATTAATAAGTAGAGCATCGCACCTTGATTTTGGGGTTTCTCATCGGGAGTAGCCATAGATGCAGTCACCTCCGTTAACTGAAAAACGACACCGAAAATTGAAATTCTAAGCGACGAAAAGGGAAAAATTGAAAGAAAGAGAAGCGAGTGTACCTGAGAAGATGACGAGTTGATTACGACGGCGGTGATGGTGGTAGTCAGAAGTGGTTTTTGCTCATCTCGAGGCGAGTAATGCAAGCTACTGCAACAAGTAGTTAATTATGCTGTGCTGAGGGAGCTTTAACTAAGGACTCCACGCCAAAACTGAAAACATGATGCATCTCTACTCTTATCGTTCTCAATTTATTGGGCTTATCACTTGGCCCAAATTTTTATGCATTTTTGGGTTTGGGTTCCATCACCTGCACTAAAACTGAAAGTCCGAAACATGCTTTGTTATGGCCTTATTAGTTGGCCCAATGTACTATCTAAATCTGGGTTCGGTTTTGTTTATGAGCCCAAAACAGGAATAAAACTTAAAGTTCAAAATAAACTTATTCTTAAACTGCACGCGCATTGAACGACTAAATCATTCAATTGCGCGAGTCGTAATCAAATTTTTATAGTTTGTCATTTCTTGCTGAATTACCTGCTGTTCAAAAATTGGCGGAAACATTCTATCACGAGGAAACCAAATTCGGAAAAGAATTTTCTGATTGAATTGAATTTATATTTTTTGTTTATTAAATCAACTTTAACCACAAAATTAAGGCTGTTCATTTGATCAGATAACCTGATAAATCTGATCGGACTGGGTTGGATTAAAAATAGATCAAGTCTCGGATTTTCAATATGAGACCCGAGTGCGTAAATATGGGAGGTTTTGGCAACCACCATTCCCATCTGAAGTCACCTTTCTCTTCTCCGTTTTCATGCTTTATAGAGCTCCTGACTGGTGGTTTCTATCAGGATTTGGGCTCAGTTGCTTCAAGATTTTTTCTTTTGACCCAAGCCTACCCTTTGAAATTACAAATCCTCAATCATCTACTGTATGTTGGTTTAAAGCTCTATCCCTCTCTTTAGCAGTTTTATTTTTAGTCAAGGAAAAAGTTTTGGGTGGTTCTCTTGCTTTAATCCATCTTTGGTGTGGCTTCAATGGCAGATTTTCTCTTCCTTTCTCACCCCAAGGAAGGACCACTGATCCTTTTTTATTTCCCTCAACAAATTCACAATTTGAGGAAGTATGGGGGTAGTGGCGTTGTTGTTTTGTTCCTTAATCGATGGATCCACCAGTTTGGTGGTTAAAATTCTTCAAGGCTCTGCATATTTTCAGTTGTTGTCGGCCTTCATCTCTGGTTGTTGTGGCCGTTGTTGAAGGGAGTTTCCCTTTGGAAGACTGTGTACTTTCAACTACTGTGATTATTGAGGATTTGCTGGCTGGTTCGTCTTTTGCCTGCTGGGTGCCACTCTCTTGTATTTACTAGGTTGCCTATGTTAGTTATGGTTTTTCTCTCTGTGTTATTGTAATCCAGTTGGGTTTTGTCTAATCTTAATTGGATTGTTGTACTTCTAGTTCAGCTTTAATGAAATCCCTTATTCTGATAAAAAGAAAGTAAAAAAGAAAAAAAATAAATCATTGATTTAACCGACTCAAAATAACTCGATCTGTCTGGATTTAAAGTCAAGCTGCAAATTAAATAGCTAGGCTGGAATCATATTCCGGTCATATTATTATGCAAAAAAATAAACTCAGCCAGCTCAATTCGAGTAGAAAAATAAATTGAATCAGTTACAAATTTGATTGCTGGGATTATCTTTAGAAATTTGTACTAGTGTTCTATCAAAACTCCAGTGAGTTGGACCAATTTGCTTTAACTTCAATGTATAGAAAAGATATCAGAATCCCTTTTTTAAAAAATTAAACAGAAGAAAAATCTAATTTTTGATTAATTTTTAGATAATATAAATTAAAAAGAAAAATGTCGATCATTGTTAATTTAATAGGGTAAGAATATATTTCATGATTAGTCCCTTTAGTTGGGTATTGATGTTTGTAGTTTATAGGACATACTGATCAATCATGTTTGGAGATACGAGTTCAATCAAATAAAACTTAAATTCCTGAAAAAATTGAAACATAAATCATCTGATTAATGTAGTTTTTCCAATTGCTGCCCACTTTCCAAGTGAAGGAAACATTATCAAAAATGACCCAAACTTTTTTGGATTTATAAGAAAGTTGAATCAATTGGAAAGAATTTTATTATGGGATTATTATGTATTTCAACTTCCAATATAGGCTTGGTAATGAAGTAGAGAATTTTTATTTTTTGCAATAATTTATTTCGAATAAAATAAAAAATTTTCATATCTTTTTCTGATTTTCTCTCCCATTAGATAAAATGAGAATGAAGAATATACTCTTCGTCTTGTTAGGATTTCTATCTTTATTTTCGCTTATACCCGATAATAATTATATTTATATGTATTAAAATATATAATATACATTATATTTATATATTATATATCATATATTAAATATTGATAAAACATATATTATATATTATCTATGTTATATTTTAATTATTTATATATGTAGAATAAATTTAATTTAATATATTTTATCATATTATATTTTTGTGAATTCTGTATATAATAATTAAATTATTATCTTATTATATTGTATAATTATTATAAATTATTATTTTTTATACTATTAATTTTTTATTTTTTAAAAAAATAAAATAATATAATTTTTTATGAAAATTTCCATATGGACAGGAACAAAATAAATCTGTCCCTATTTATGAAACGGCCCCATAAGAATTTTATGTATTGGCAGAGAAGGAGATGAAAAATATTATCCCGCCTCATCCAATTCGTTGCATCTCTATTCTAATACGAACGGAACATCATGTAGGTGGTAGAAATTGTTTTCGCTTTGTTTTTTTTTAGTCAATCATGGTAGGCTTAGATTTAATAATTGAATTTTTTAAACGTGTTTTTTTACTTATGATTAAAAAATAACATTTTTACCTAAAGCACACATTAATAGTTGTATTAGATATGATAATTCGATAGAGCATTATAAGTTTATAACTAATAATTCAACAGAGCATTAAAATTCGTAACTCAGCAAAAAGCATGTCTTATTATTACAATTCGATTATCTTATATCATTTATCTTTGAGTAAGTCCAATAATTTGAATTGTCTATAATAAAATTAAAATCATGGAAATAAACTCAAATACCATAAATAGATAGTGTATGAGAATAAAGTAATTCTATAAAACAATAATGGACTATTTTTATGAAAGAAAAATAAATAAATTTTTAAAAAGTCATAAAAAGGACTCAAAAGAAGAATACTAATAGTAATAAAATTAATGTTAAAAAACAAATTAATATATTTACAAGATTTTATATTTATTAAATAAAAATATCTAAATAAAAAACACGTGCCCGATTAAAAAAGGAGAGGAAAGACACGTTTAATAATTACCTTGTGTAAATCATTCACATGCTAACACAGTAAGTTACCATGCTAAGAGCTGCAGCTGATCTAAACTCACAGTTCATATACCGTGTTATGTTTTGGTGAACAATTAATTTATTAATAATAAAAAGGAATAGCCTTAGGGTATGTTTGAAATGATTGAATTTAAATTATAAAATTTATTTATAAATAAATTATCATATTTTATACAGTATAACTTAAAATAGATAATTTTATTTAAAATAAAATTAAAAATTTATTTCTTTTTTTAAATATAATCTTATCATTTTAATATTATATTTAAAATTTATGCTCAAATAATATCAAGAGAAATTTCTCTTTTAGATTTATTGCTATAAATTGATATTAAAGCATTTATCAATTAGATAATTATTGTTTATAAATATTTTATTTTTTAATATTAAAAAAATATATTTTTTAGTTTATATAAATTTAATTGATTGAAACTATTATAATTTTATTTGTAATAATTTTTATTCAAAATAATATATTTTTTAACATAATTTTAGATAAAAATATTCAGATTTAAAAATTTGTACTTATTAGACTGTTATTTATATTTATAGGGTTATTTTTTATTTTAATAATAAATTTCACAAAAGAGTTTATATATATTTAATGAGTAATTTTTAAAATTTTAAATAATTATTAAAAATGAAATATCTAATAAAATATTAAGATAAAATTATAACTATTAATGAAGTTAAAATGACAAATATTCAAATTGGATATTTGACTTTAAAAATTAAAAATGACATAATTTTATTAAAAATTAATTTTAAAATTTTAAAATAGGAGAAATAATAAATTTTATGGAATTAATGTAATGAAAAAGAGAAAAAATTAGAAGAGTATGGTAGAAGTAGGAGTATAGATCTATTAAGAGTAATTTTATAAAAAATATTGAGTTTATTAATTTGTAAAATTAATTTGCAAATTTCATCTATTTTGAAGGAATTTGATTTACACTAATTGAATTCCATGAATTTGAATTCATAAAATTGAGATGAATAAAAAAATTTTTTCAAATAAGTAACTATTAGAATTTAAATGAATTTTATGGAATTTATTTATTTCAAACAGGATGTTAATTTGAAACCAAGTTTGAACATTGGATACTTTCTAATTTTATTTTATTTTATTTGAACATTGGATACTTTCTAATTTGAAATCATTCATATAGTTCTCATCAAATAAAATATATTCAATACCCCTAATTTTTTTTTAATAAGATATAAGTAAAGGTTGGATCATTAATTTATCAATAGATTTCATTTTTTTTTAAAAGAAGAAAAAGAAAAAGCTAGAAATATTTTGATGTTCATGAGTGTGCGTTGCTCCCGTCTAAGTCTCGGATTCTGATCTCCTAAATATTTTTCTTCTTCATATATAATTAATAAAAAAAAGAAAAAAGCTAGCTCATTTATTTAAACACTCTCATATAAATTATTTGTTACCTTCAAATATTTCAATATACTAATGTAATTATTCTAGCTCATGTTTTTTTTATGAGAAATATATATATATATATATTATATATAATATCTTTTTTGACTTTTGAGGAACTTATTTGAAATATTGAAATGAATATTACAATATTCATGACATTCAATGAACCAAGTAAAAAAAACTAAAATCATTTTAAACGTTGAAGTAATTAAATATCTGTTTTTGTTGGTAATATGTGCAAATTAAATTGATTATGATGAAGACGTGTTTGTTTTACTCCTTGCCATGACAAAGTAGTTATTTTTCTCGTGAACAAATGTTTCGATACATATGATTGGTTAAATTAGTAATTGAATTTAATACTAAGTATTACGTACTAAATAAAGCTTATAAATAGCTAGGGACTTGCATAATTGTAACAACATGTCCTCAAGTTGCATCTATTTACCATATACACACTCTTGTTAGATATAGCTGCTTCCAGATTTTTAATTAATTAGCTACATAATAAGGTCTGTTTTTTAATCTCATTTTCTTTGAGATTGAACAACAAAATCTTTTGCTTAATTCTATTAACTACATACCTTTCTCTGAATTTCTATATATCTTGATTTTAGTAGTAATGTGAGCTATACAGTAATTGGTGAAAATTTTCATTATATAATTAATGAGATAGATTTGAATTTGACACCCCTTATATTTCACATATTTTGAAAAGAGCAATCAGATTATCATTTATATATATATATATATATCTTTAGTAAAGTATTGATTTTTATGTGTGAATTTATAAATTCAAATCTTGATTGAAAATTTATAAAAGAAAAAAAAATAGCAATTTTTTTTTTGGTGCAGATAAAAAAATTAGACCATATGGCTAAAGAATCATCTTCCGAGCGGGCGATAGTTAAAGAATTGAAGAAGCTTCTCATCAATGGGTAATAACGAAGTTATTTAAATCAATAATTTCATCATTATAATCAATTATATATTTCTTTTCGACTTATGAACTTATAGTAACATAAAATATGTGATTGGCTTTCTGTTTTTGGACGGTGATAACTTGACAATCTTGATTTTGCAGCGAGAAGGAAGGCCTAGAAAATGGGGTTGAGGCAAAAATTGAAAAGCTTATCAATGAATTGGAAGCTCCAGAGTTTCCTTTTGATCCTGTTCAAAGAATTACAGATGGCTTCCATTACTTCTTGAGGAACAAGTATGAGTAAAATGATTTTAGTTTAATCCAGCTGATATCTGTTTTATAGTATTTTCTGGAGAATTAGTTTTGGTTTCTGCGAGATTAATTTAATTGTTTGTATTTAATATTGCAGCCCATCTGTTCCAGATCTTGATCAGCGACCTAAGGTACCTACTTTTTCTGTATAAGTTGTAAAATTATAATTATATCAAATCTAAACATGTTTTTAATCATTATTATTTATGAATAATTAAATAGAACTTAACAAATTAATCTAAGATATATTTATGAATGATAATTAATTATTTAATTGATGGAGCAGTTTCTTGTATTTGCTTGCTGTGACTCTCGAGTTAGCCCATCTGTTATCCTCAACTTTCAACCTGGTGAAGCTTTCGTCGTCCGCAACATTGCTAATCTTGTGCCTGCATTTAACCAGGTTAATTTCATCAAAAAATGGCTCTAGCTATAGCACACACACATATATCTGTATATATAATTATTGCCTGGTTGTGGTTTGTTTTTCCTTCAGCTTAGGTACTCTGGAGTTGGAGCAGCCATTGAATATGCTGTGGCACATTTAAGGGTAATTTAAATTTGTGGTCTTTCTATGTATTAGAAAAAAAGGGATTTGTTTATCATTTTTATAGTTATGACTGGAATCATGGCCAAGTGATTTTTGTATCATCTTTTCCTATACATTATTAATTGTGTTTTCTGTTTTTCTGCTTATTATAGGTAGAGAACATCCTGATTATTGGACATAGCCTTTGTGGTGGTATAAAAACCCTTATGAGTCTTCCAAAGGATGGTTCTACTTCCAAGTAAGCTTAAAATTAAGCTTTGTATGTCTGTATAGCCATAAACTTCTATATAAAATATCCAATTGATCTCGAATTAATAGATATATTTTTTATTTTAGAATTTTTTTAAAAAAAATTTATGCTTATTATAAATATAACTTTACTTAAAGAAAAAAAAAGAAATATAACTTTACATGTATTTTACTTATTATACCCTTAATTTAATGTTAAAAATATTTATCAAATATTTTTAATAAATAATATTAAATATGGTTATAATAAATATATATATATATATATATTGTGTGTCATATATCAAGAGTACAGTAAATACCTATATATCACAAGTACATGTCTAAAAATATTTATTACTAATACCAAATTCTAAATTTATGCACAGTGACTTCATAGATGATTGGGTGAAAATTGGTTTACCTGCCAAATGCAAGGTGCTGGCAGAACATCCTCTCGCGGGACTTGATGAACAATGCAGGATTTGTGAAAGGGTAAGCCCAAAATCCATCCCCTTTTCTTTTTTAAAAACAATTCCTACTATTTTCTTGCTCTCTAAAATTAGTTTTGGAAAATTTTGTTTAATTTGATGTGCAGGAAGCTGTGAATTTGTCACTAATAAACATACAGAGTTACCCATATGTTAGGGCAGCAATTGCAATAAAGAAACTAGCGCTGTGGGGTGGCCACTATGATTTTGTTCATCGCAAATTTGAACTTTGGGAGCTCAGGAGTCACTTTACAGATCCAATCCCAATATAATCAAAGAGATTATGAAATGTTTGATATAATAACGAAAGTATAATCATATAATAATAAAATTCGCAATGAATTAATAAAGCAGGGTAGCTATTCAGTTATTAGCTATCATTTGTACTCAAATAAATGTTTTGTGAATTGCTTTTATTCGCTATTGATATGCTGTTTTTAATTTAAAGTTTGAACTTTGATTGAACTCAAAAATCAAATTTAAAATTAAAGGAAAAGAAAAGGAAAACAATATATTTACTTATTTTTATTTTTTGCATGATATCGTCTATCCACGGATTGAATTACAAATCTTAATTAGCAAAAAAAATTATAATATTTTAAACTCGGATGTCCAATCCATAGAAATGTCTACATATTAATAAAAAAAAAGTTTAGAGATCAAAATTTGATTACTCTTTCTAATTAAATTTCTTATAAATAAAATATATTGATTTTTATGAACAATCTTAAGTTCAACGGAATTCACCCAAAGAATGTGTTAAGCTTTTTCACTGCAAAATTTCAGAATAGATAATCTGACAGACTGACACCCATTAGTTCCATGAATCCATTAGCTGATTGGCCACAACCAAAAACTAAGCTATATTTGTCATTTAGTGGAATTTTCTTTTAGATTTAGCGATGAGTCAACTCCCACTATTGACTGGTTGTTAGTTAGTAGCTAACAGTAAAATATTTGAAATTAGTTTTAAATTTTGCAATATAATTTTGAATAATAAAAAATCATGAAAAAATATTTTATATTTTTAAAATATAAAAGAATAATTATATTTAATTGTTTTTCTATAAAATAATATATAATCAATTAATTATACTAATACCGCATTTTTATTAATGCGTATACTAATATGCTGGAGTTATTGGAATACAATTCCTTTTTGCTTATAATTACATTTAAATTATAAGATATATTTTAATTTAAATAAAATCTATAATTATATTTAAATTATAAGAGTATAAATTTGGTAAAAGAGAATTTATATTTAGGAAATCTATTAATTAGCATATTACAATAAAATTACTATAGTTTTATTGTAAAATGAATAGTATGCATATATTTTTCTTTTTTTAAAAAATTCTTATTAAATATTAACGTGTTTCTTGTGTTGTCCCATATTATGGTGATAAAAGTACATGTTATTAACTTTAGAAATTGAAATGGTATTTTTCTGAGAAAATTGTTCAAAAATATATAATTAATGGTTTAATTTTCTAATTTTATTAATTGCTTTATACTGCAGCAAATTTTAGAACTAATCAAAATTCCAAATGATAAGCAATAAATGAACATACACAGAAAGAACAGGAGACTTTTTTTTTTGGAACTAAGAGAACAATTTATTAACATATTACATATATGTACAATATGGGAAATTAAAAATCACACAAAAATTAAGAGATTTATCTGCAAATTCCATTTAGGGGGTATAAAGATTTGGATATTCATCATTTAAAAATAAAAAAGAGTTATGATTCCATTTAAGATCACTCATAGACTGTAGTTCGCGAGCACTATCAATTTCCATGGACGCGTCCTGAGATCCACCGTGGCCGACAACATTCGGCCGGCTGGTAGCTTTATCATCGGTATTATTGTTGGGTGAAATTTTACATTTAATTTCGTTTTTAACTCCAAGTTTTTTGCTTAAATGAGTGTTCCAATGGTTCTTGACTTGATTATCTGTTCGACCTGGAACTCGACCAGCAATCAGGGACCACCTAAAAATTAAATAAATGAAAGCAACCAAAATTTTAATTGCTTTCTACGTAAAAAAAAAGAAAAAGAAAAAGAAAAATTGCGAAAGAGGTTAGACTAGATAAGCTGAATTTGCTGGCTGTAGCCACTCATATATGATCCATACGCCTAGACTGGTACCAATAATGAAGCACGTCAAAACTGTAACGGCGGTCCGCACTTTTGTTATAATTCAGCCGCAAACGAAAATTGAAACCGGGACACACGTCACATGCCTGACGCAAATAACAATACTAATATAATTTCCAAATAAGGTTAAGCATCATCCTTATTTATTTTTCGTTTGTACCATTGATATTTTCGAACAAAAATTAATTATACATACTCTATATTATGCTATTACGTCCAAAAATAAAATAAAAAAAAATTCAGTTCATTCTCTTACATTAAAGCAGCAAAAGTACTTTTAGTTTGAGTAATTGAGTGTGGAAAATTTTTTTAAACTTTCTTTCTTAATTTTTAGAAACTTATAATTATCCTCAATCGAAAAATTATAGATCCAAATATTTTAATAAAAAGAAATAAAAATAAAAAAAATTATTCAGATAAATCAAAATTTAAGAATATTAATGATATATACAAAATTTCCATGCATGCACTCACTAATCATATATTTAGTATATAAAAGAGATCGAATAGCATAAAATTGAAACAATAATGAAGGAGAAAGGACGCCATATTCTTACTAACAGAACTTGGGTGGAATTTAAAAAAAAAATCGATTAGCATATGCCTATGAGTGAGAAAATTATCATAGTGATGCAATAAGCTTGAATCTATCAATGTTTGTGTCATATGCAATTTTATTTATTTTTAATCTTAATTATTAAAAGAGGAAAAAAAAGATAAATGATATTTAATAAAAAATAAGATTAATATAGTAATGACATAATACGTAGTTCATCATTAATATTTGACACTAAAAGTTCTGTAACAATACTGCGCAAATACTACTCTAACGGGTTATGAAATTGCAACTTTGAGAACCATTTGAAATCTAACGAACAATTTTCAGCTAAATTATATTAGCCTAATTTGATGCATAAATAAATTAAATTGCACTCTTTTATTTGACCTACATATATAGTATAGGTAGAAACAAATATGAAAATCATTAAAAAAAAAAAAAGAATGAAGATCAGAAAGAGGAAAAGCATTTTTATATATTCCACGTGATTAAAATATAAAAAAAAAGAAAAAGAAAAAAAGAAATAACATAAGAAGGAATTGGTATGAGATTAAGAACAAGAGATGACCTATTGCCAAGTAGTTTATGGAGGCGAATTATAAGATCATCTTCTTCCTCAGAGAAATTGTCACGCTTAACATCTGGACTTAGATAATTCTTTCATCTTAGTCTGCAGCTTTTTCCACATCTCTTCAGCGCTAATTAATTAACAACATGCTTGGTGAGAAAGATACAGAATTGAAAAAGAAATAATGAAAAAAGAAAGAAAGAAAGAAAACCTGTAAATTTTGCAACTCCATTCCACTTCCCTTTGCCATGAACTTTTATGTAATCCATTAGAATATTATCTTCTTCAACCGTCCACAACCCTTTTTTATATTCTTCAGATGCGCTTTTGCTAATTCCACCACCTCCTTTCATTTTTTTTTGCTAATGAGGAATTTTTAGTGGAGTCTGACCATTATTTTAGAGCGAAATCTTACTATCAAGATAAATTTTGAGGGGCTATTTCAGCGATTCACGGCCAAAGTTTTCACTTTAATACAGATTTAGGGTGAGGCTCCACACACATGAATAATTATATACTACAATAAATGCCTACAACGGACCAATAGAATTCTTACACGTAGATTAAATGCCTACAACGGACCAATGAAATGAATCATTTAATCTATGTGTAAGAATCTCATTGGTCCGTTGTAGGCATTTATTGCTACAACGGTTGTAGGATATAATTATTCCCACACACATAGTGAGACTCCATACAAAATATATTTAGTGCTATTAAATGTTAGAAACGTTGCTCAAACCGTGGTTTAAATTGACGAACTCGGTGAAGTATGTACCTACACTTTATCACTCATTCTACACCTGGTGGGTTTCACCACCTCCTTCCATTGTTATTTCTTTTTATATATAATATTGTATGTAAACAAGTTTTCAAAGATATTTCAGATATAGAGAGAAAAAGGCTATGGAGTTTGAATTTGGAGTTTTTTTTTTTTTAAGCAGAGAAGGTGTTTATATATATAGTCATAAAATGTGAACAGATGGAGACTGAGAGAGATAAGGTGTGCGATTTTGGACTTGTATCTGCCATTTCATGAGCATCAGAAATTCTAATTATTATTAACTAGAAAAGCTCCGCGCCATATGCGGGTATTTTTACTTAATATTTATACATTATACTTTTTGTAGGTCAATTAATATATATTTCATGATAAAAATCAATTTTGTATTAAAAATTAGATTAATTATTAAAAAATTCTGAATTTCATATAAAATTATAAAAATTTGAATATTATCATATTTTATATTTTTATTGTGGCTTGTTACAATGTTAGAGATCTTTTTCAAGCCACCATGCTAGAGAAACCAAAGTTAGTTATAAAAATTAAATTACAAAATTTAATCTAAACAAAATTTTAAAAAATAAATCTAACAAAAATTAAATTGAGTAGAAAAACAAAAAATTAAATAACATAAATTAAAAAATAAAATCTAATCAAATAATAAACCTAAATAAAAATTAAAATAAAACAATTTACATAATTAAAATTAGAACAAAACTCTAACAAATTATTAACCCTAACAAAATATTAAATTACAAAAATTAAAAAACCCTAACATAAATTAAATAAAACAACCAAATAATACAGAATTAATCCAAAAAATTAAATAAAAATAAATAACAAAAAAAGTAAAAAAAATATAATAACAAAAAAAATCAAAATCAAATAACACATCAAATTATTTAAGAAATAATCTCATAATAAAAAAATACTAAAATAAACTATTTTAAACATCACCAACAGTAAAATAAGGCAAAAAATACAGCAAAGAATGAATGATGATGAGAAGAAAATTTATAATATTATCCAATATAATTGCAAACATAATGATCAAATAAAAAAAATAGAAAATATAAATTATACATATAATAAAATATAAAAAATATGATATATTACCTACACATTAGTTGAAAATAATAATGTAATTTTAAATTATTATGTAATATAGTTAAAAATAGTTAATATATTACCTACATATTAGTTGAAAATAGTTTTTTATTGTGTTATATATATAACTAATTATTATTAATATTAAATAAGATATTATATTCAAATTAATTATTAAGAAATGACTTTTTCTATTTGAACTAATTTTCTCAGTTCATATTTATAAAAAAAATTATCTTTAAATAAATTCAAGAAAACACTTTTTATACTCAATTTATATACTTAAAACATATATATTTTTTATTACCATCTTAAAACTTTACATCATAATCAAATTAAAATTTGGAGTCTACAATTTGGATATTCTTTTAATTTTTCTGATACTTTAAAATTAAAATTTTTTTATTCAGTTATTATTTTAACTTTCATCTTTTAAAAGGTTTTATTCATTGGAATATTTCATACAGATAATTTGCATCAGTATGTTTTTATATGTTTATAATTCTTTTGGTTTATGATGGATGATTAAAATGCAATGGCCAATCATTGTATGGCAATGCCAGTTTTCGCCGATATAAATTTTTAATTAATTGCAGGTCTTCTTCTCACAATTTAACTAATTAAATTAATAGGTCTAACACACAACTAGGCCAAGTGATTTATAAATTGATACTGAAAATTAATTAATATATAAAATTTAAATTAAATTACTTTTTTAATATTTATTTCATTTTAATAAAAAAAATTATCACTTGATGCAAATGTCAGTCTTTTATGTTAATTGATATGACATATATATTTTAGGAATTTTTTTTTTTTGGGTACAGAAGATGAAAAAAAGAAACTGACGCAAATAGAAAACTCCTACTTTGTCATGAAGCAGTCAAGACTTTAAACCATCGGAAGGATCATCCAAATAGAAAATAGCTGGATCAAAAGAAACAGCATAATGAGACAAGAAATCTGCTGCAAAATTGCCCTCTCTATGAGAATGAGTGATGGAGACCTGTTGAAAACGTAAGAACATCTGATTAATTTGAGCCACAGCAGCTTTACTGGATCTATTTACCACAGAATTACCCAATATCATATCCGCTGCCAGCTTCTTAATTGTCATATATTCAATTTTGGAATTTCTTTAAAAGTACTAAAAGAAAAAAAATGTAAAAATATAAAAATATATAATTGGCTGATGCCTGATGATGATAAAATCTGAACCTATTGAATTCCATATGCATATGATGAACATTATATTACTAACAGCAGCAGAATTGAATTGTCCACATTATTTCCACATATATAATAATATAAATTTTTAATGTTAATTAGTCAGAGGGAGGACCAGTTTCAATATCACAGGCATCATTCCATATAGACTTGCAGGTTTTGGTACCATAATGCACAAATCTCTATGGAATCCCCTTTACCAAAAATGATCAATTGGGTTCTTGTTTCTGATCAGCTGAATTTTAGAAGCTGATAAAGATGAGTCATATGACTTCTACAGCTTGTTCGTTTATTATTATTATTATTATTTTTTAAGTGATATCAGATGTCTTATCAGTTTACTGAATTATTTATCTAGTCAAATCATCAATTTTTATCTAGATTAAAAAATTATAAATAAAAAATTTCATTTATAATTTAACCTATAAAAATCAAACCATAATCAATAAAAGAAGAAAAGTAAACTTAATTATTGTAAATTAAGCAACTTAACTAAGAAAAAATTTAATTTTTAATTCAGGTTGGGGATTTTACATGCAAAGATTTTATCTATTAATGATTATTTTGTTTGTTTTATTTCATTTATTTTATTTATTTAATTCATATTAATTAGTACTTAATTTTTATATGTCATTAAAATCATCGTCCTTAACTCAGGTACAAAGATACAAATATAAATAATTATTATATTCTCTTAATTTTATAAAAAATTATTCTGAATAAATTAAAATATTATTTGTTAATTCATTAGTATTAAGACTATTATATTATTAATTTAATAATTAACTAGTTAATAATAAATGTATGATGAAAAAAGTAATTAATTTTTTTTGATATTATAAAATGGTAATTTTAGTGAAATAATTTTTTTTTATAAAAGTAAGAATTTTAGTAGTCTTGATGCATATATTAATGAATGCTATGGAAAGATTATATATGTTTTGTTGGAATTCAATGAACTATAATGCAATAATAATGGTAATAACTCTGCACGAGTGTTCTATTCTGTAAGAATTCTGTGCAAAGAGGTTCTTTAGAGTAAGAAGTCTGTACAAAGAGGTCACTTCCAATAAAAACAAGAGAAATTAATGAAAATACCCAAAGAAATTAAAAAAGAAAGTATGGTATAAATAGAAAACGAAGGTACAGCAAGTACCTTTATTAATTAGCCAGCTAGGTCTCTATATCATAGTTTTTCACATGCAATCTATGCAAAAGATACTCTGTTTGTTGTATATATATATATGTAGTGGCCCGTGACCGATTAAGTAATAGCAATATCATGTGTAGTTTGGTTTCAATTAAAGTAAAGGGATTTTTTTAAAAAAATATCTTAAAAAATAAAAATATTTTAAAAATATCAACTTTCCCTTTTTAATTTCAAAAATACTTTTTTTAAAAATTTTTAATTTTAAAAATCCCTCATTTTAAAGATATATCTTTGATATACATTTCATATATTAAAAATATATATTGAATATATATTTAGTATATCAAAAATATATAAAAAATATAAAATATTTAAAAAAAATTAAAAAATATGCTATACATTATATTTTTCTCTAAATTAAAAATATTTTGAAATAGCCAAATTAATAAGTTGACGCAATATATATGAGAAAATTTTTATTTATATTAGGTATATATATATTGGGTCCATAAAAAATTATTAAAAAATAATTATAGAAAAATTAAATAATTTTATTGGGTGAGTGCATGTTAAGATAACTCTTTCTCATATACTCTTCATGTTTATAAATAACTGTCATTTTAAAATTTTGCACAAAAATTAAAAAAAATTATTTAATAATATATTTTGTATAACTATTTTATTAAACTATATTTTTTAAATTTATTACTTATTTTCTTATATATTAATTATATTGAAATAAATTTAAAATATAAAATATAAAATAATTTTAATTTTTATAAAATAATAATTATTTATAAATAAAATTTATCTTCTAAAATGATAATTATGTGTGAAGAGAAAGTTTTGATTTCATGGTAAAAAAGAAATGAAATTAACCGATGGGAGTAGGGTGGCAGAAGCAGCCTTGAGGGCCAAACTTCAAAACATTCACACGGAGAGTAAGTAAAATAAAAGAGCATATATAGACTCTTGCATTGTTGCATGTGCAAGGCCTTGAGTCTGAAGGGGAAGGGGCACAATGTTTTTAGTCATTTCAAATTAACAGTCGGTTTCTAATAATAAATAAATTGCATATTTAAAAAAATGTATTTAAAATATTAAAAAAATATTTATTTTAATTGTAAGAATATAATTTCATTTGAAATACAACTAAATCAAATTTCATTAAATTGTATAAAGTTTTCAAATAAATATTTATTACACACTCACTTTCTCTTCTTACTATTCCATCTCTCTCTGTCTCTCCGACATTTCTTTTTACTTTTTTTTATTTATTTTATTCTAGCTAATGTTTTTATCATAATAATAAAAAATACAATTATTTTTAGCTATTTTATTTTTCTAATTATATTTATTACATTGCATTGAGAGCGTTTCCAAAAATTTTTAAAAAAATAATTTTAAATTTATTTCAAATATAAAAATATAAAATTAATAAATAATACTTTAAATTGTGACTTTCCAAATATAAATTCATTTTAAAATTTCGTTTGAATAAATTTCACATTTATAATTTATCTGTTCAAAAGAATATCAATATATAAATATGAAGTAAACTTAATAAACTTCCTCCAAAGAGAAAATCAGCTATTAATATTATCTAAACAGAAAATAATTGTTTTAAAATCCAAAAAAATAAATAAATTAAAAGTCTAGCTAGCCCAGTATATTTCAAGATGGATACAGAAATTATATTTTCAACTGAAACTGAGTTCAAACAAGAATGAGGCGAAATCATATCCACAAATGGAGTGAAAAATGGAATTTCCGATTTTCCATGAACTAAATTTAGATTTGAAAAATGTTAAAAATTCTCAAACAGAGTCTTACGGATAATTACAAGATAAAAAAAAAAGACTCAAAGAAAAAAGGAGGTCAATCTTTGTATAATGAAGGAAATGACTAGATAGGCCTTGCATGGACCAAGAATTTAATGTAGAGATCTTTACGAAAAAAAAAATTTAATTTAACATATCTTTAATAATTTTTACAAAATCACTAGAATTTATGATTTTTTTTTACGAAAAATATTAAATTTATATAATTTATTATAAATTTATTATTGGTTTATTATGTGTTTATAAATTTATATAATTTATTATAAATTTATAATAAATTTATTATAAAATAATTAAAATATTTTTAATAAAAATTAAAAAAAATTATTAAAGGTAATT